>JARHVA010004123.1:297500-957500 GCA_037957365.1 Torreya grandis
CTAACCACTTGCCTTGATGATTTTGGTTAGCTCAGCCATTAGGTTAGTCCACTAATGCACCTATTCAACTAGAGATGCACAATTGGCCCTATATCCTCCTAAACATGTCATTTTCTAATGACCAACATAAATTATATTTCAATTGGCATTGTTATTATATACTGATATCAGCATCAGTTGTCAACTGACATTAGTAGAACCAACTGATATTGATGATTGGTTCAGCCCTAGGGCTGAATAGTCCATGCCCAAATTTTAGGGTTTTTCCTATAAACTACCCCCAACCCCACACAAACCCACCCAAACCTACCCTTACCCCATCTACTAATCCATTACTTACCTTATATCCCCCCACACACTCGCATTGCCCCTAACTAACAAATTTTGATCAAAACCTAAATTCAAAAACAATAAACTCAATCCACTTCCTACCTCATCTCTCCATCTCCTTCAGGCTAAAATGGCTAGCACCTATTGTGAAGCACTTCCAACTAGGTCCCCTCATCCCTCTACCATATCCATCCACACAAATTCTCCCTCAATCAAACTATAACCCATCAAGTGATAAATCACACCCTCACACTCACATGTTCTTCTCCACTACTCACCTCTCACCACCTCACCATAATAAGACAAGCTCTAAATGTTTTACACTACATGACACTCAGATCTTTGGTTTCCTCCAATCCAATGTCATAAATTAATTTTGGTGGGCCACCAAACCCCTTTTGTCGAGTTTGGTCACCCACTGACGTCGATAGTCTTACCCTAGGCAACTAGTGTTGGCATATTTCCTACCAACATTAGTGACCTAATTGATGTCAACCACCTTAAAATTAGGGTTTCCAACCCCAACTACCACCCTTTGTAAAATTACCCTAATTACATGCCTTTAGTGGTTTAATGGACTCCTTATGGGGCAACTTGGAGATTACATATATCTCCCCACCTGTGACAACCAACCTTGGAAATCACTTCAATTTACACCCATGATGACTCTAATCAGAGATCACAAATATCTCCTCAACCAATGACCCTTTTGAGAAAACCTTACCTTACTCATTTTTTTGCTTATGCTACCATGCTATAGTTGGCTATTGTATGCACATGTGTATATCAGGTGTTTTTGGATCATGACCTTAATAATTCTATCACCTGCAACCTATTTTGTTTTCCAAGAACACTTCCTACCTCAGATACCTAGAGCACATGGACCATTAGAGCTACAACTTTGATCATTTTAACCCCATTCACTATCACTAACAAGTTATGGTCTAGTTATTTCTAAGTCCTCCTTGCCTTTACCCATTATTGATTGTGTCAATTATAACTAGTAGTAGTATCTGTGCAAGAAATAATGTTATATCATTTGCACTCAACATCCACCCATCCATTAACTACCTATCAAATCAGTACCCAATTTTAGATTCTCCTCCTTTGGTTCCCATTTTGAGGGGGGAATATCTCATCCCATACCTAGAGCATTCAAATCTTATTTTTGTCTTTCAACTTGTCAATACAAGTTACAAGAAAAAAAGGGGCAAATGTAGACACCAAAATTACGTCACACACTTGCATGACTCCCTATGTCCTAAACCCCCCTTGATCCCCTTTTACTAATTAACCTTCTTAACCCATGTTTTCACCTTAAAATATTTAATTAAGTTAATTAAAACCCACTTATGCCACCTCACCTAACTACCTCATCCTAAGACTAATTCTTACCCTCAGAGTCACCTTGAGATTTAGTCTCTTAATCCTAACTACCTATGACTTTTTCTCACCCCTAATATAAATTCCTAACTAACTACATTCTTCATAGCCTCACATTTTTACCATTTTATAATATACACCACATTTTTCAAGAGAAGAAACAAAATATGGGCTAAAAATAGTCGTTTTACCTATTTTCATGCCACTGATGTTAGTCAGCCCTCATTTGACATTGATGGGATCACCAACATCAATTACTTAATCAAAATTCTATGTTGGTATTCAAGTCACAAAAAATCAAGAATTCATGCACAGGCTTCTTGTAATAAGAGCATCCTATATTCACTTTTGAAATTCAATCTTATCATTACTCTACACAAATTGATCTAGATCAAGAATTGATATACTACATAGAGCTTGAACTCTTGATGACTAGCATCACATGCTTGTCTTGTATGTTCACCCATTAGTTCACAAAGCCTCATCAGATTCATCTATCTAGCAGTCATTGTTCACCCATTTCACCAGCTAAGTATATCTTAGTATTTTGTAAGTATTTAAATAGTAATTTCATAATTGCTTTGCATTATATTATTTATTGTTTCACAAACCCTAACTCCTTCCATGGAGGAGTTGTAAATCTCCCTACCCACTTTTCTCTACCCCAACATACTGACTCTTTATCCAAACTCACCTGAGTCTTACCCACCTCCTTATAACTCTTACCAACCTCAAAACCTGACCATACTCCCATTTTCCCTCTCAAAAAATCCTTCTCTAACTCATTTTAATACTACTACCCCAACCAACATCAGTGACCATAAATCGACATCGATGACCCAAAATTTACATCGATGACCCCAACCAATATCAGTGACCCCAATCAACATCAGTCCTTTAATTGATGTTAGTTACTATGTTTTTAAACCAACAACCTTAAAATCACCTAATAACCTTCCCAAAACATAGACCTAACTTATTATCCTACACTGTATTATCTTCTACTACACTCAGACATGCAACATGGTAAACATAACTCTCTCTCTCTCTCTCTCTCTCTCTCTCTCTCTCTCTCTCTCTCTCTCTCTCTCTCTCTCTCTCTCTCTCTCTCTCTCTCTCTCTCTCTCTCTCTCTCTCTCTATCTCTCTCTCTCTCTCTCTCTCTCTCTCTCTCTCTCTCTCTAATTTAATTTATTTTAAAAATTTGTTTTAAAATAGAGGACTGTCATCCCAAGGAAGTTTCATGCTTCCCAGAACAAGTGTGTATCTTGGCAGTCCACACATATCTTCACTAATAGCTATTTTGTGTAGGGTTTTATTATCTATAGGTGTCTTCCTCCACATCCAAAGAGGGGAATCTAAATTTTTTGTAATGGTGCACACTTAGCTGAGTTTTAATCACGTATCCCTGACTCTCTTTCTCTTCTATTTCTCTCTCTTTGAATATAAAATAAGCTTAAAACATAGTGAAACACCAAGACTATGACACATGTCACTTGCATGGAATCTCATGATCTTTGTGAAATTTTTAAGTTTTATAAACTCCATGGGGATTTATTTAGGCCATGACTCTATGAACACACTTTTTGGATGTTCTTTGAGGCTAACAGACTTCATGATCCCATGGGTGTTTACTAAGGTGGATCTCTCCATAGAAGGTTGACTCTATGAATGGTTGAGTCTATGTAGTATTTATAATGCTACTTAACTCCATTTCCTCATGCGTGAACTTTGATAATTTTATGTTTCATGTGTGAACTTTCAATAAATTCATGTTTCATGATCTTTTTCATGAACTTCAAAAATTATAAGGTTTCATGATTTTTTGGAGTTTGTGAACTATGAGCTATATAGAGCATTCCTAAGGCCATGACTCCATTATTGAAAATATGTGATGTTATAAAAATTGATTAATAACTCATCAAGTCTATTGGGATCTTTATGGGAGTAAATAATTATCATAAAAAATTTAGTGAGTCATGTGGAATCCATTATAAAAGTATTATTTGTGGCCCCATAAATGTTATAAAACATTCGATGAATTTGTAACCTTCTTGGTCCCATTAATGTTTTGAAACACTAAGTGAATAAGTGAAAAAGGCATCATGAATATGATATTAAGACCCAATGTGACCTATTTGTAATTTAATCTCTTTGGAACTTCTTAGACTTAAAGTGACCCAAGATGAAATCCTTGACCTTTATGATTTAGCTCTAGGACTCTATTAAGCTATCTAAATTACCAAAGATCATTACTAAAATCAATCTAAAACTCTTACATGTGTTTGGTGATGCAATATTTACCATACACCTTAGATGACCATGTATCAAACACCCAAGCTAATTAAAATGTGATATCCTACTCACATGGATGGAATAGGTGGTAAAACCACTCTTTTGATCATTGAGGTTGATGACCATTGAGTTCCCTTCTAGCACACCAAATATTTAAAATAATTTGATCTTTTCCTCTTCCAATTTCATCTTCTTTTTGGCTTTAAATCCTTCCTCTTATACTCTTCTACTCATTATTTCCTCTTTTGTGGGATTATACCCATAATAGTCTGACCACCTCCACCAAATTCTATTTTTATTTTTCTTCCATATTATTGTGGGCTTAAACCCATCTCTGTCTAATCTCCTCCACCAATGTGCTCATCCTTTTAGATAAATTTCCTCATGTGGGATTACCCACTACCTTTGTCCAACCACCTCCTTTAAAATCCTCTATGTTTTTATTCATTAATTATCCAACCTACTATTAGATTCATCCTTATGCCACTCTTTTCTATTTGTGGATCTTCTTTCCTCATGGTTGTTATTTTTATTCTCTTCTTTTTTCCACCACCATATTTATTGTGGCTTATTCATTTTTGAGATTATTAACACACTCTTCTTCTTCTTTTGATTATTCACATACTTTGGTTGATGTACGAATCAGTTGCTTCTATATAATTTATTTCTTGAGTGCATAATTCTAAAATTGTAGCTTCACCTCTTCACCTTTCAATGCTTCATTTCTCTCCATATCTACACCTACACATTTACTATAGTCACAAGTTACTTTAAAAACATGATACTTAATGGACTCCATAGGTGTGTCCTCCATTTTCATGTTATTAAGTTAATTTTCACCAAGTTTTAAATCCACAAATATTTGTCTTCTATGTCTTCTCTTAATAACAACGCTCAACTACCCTTATGAAAAATCGTCTTCCTCTTCTTAATTTATCATATTCTTTTCATCAACTCTAGGATGATTGCATTATCCTTCTTGCTCCTACTCCCTCTTTAATTTAATGTCACATGAATAACATTTTTCATTTCTCCAAATATTTTCCCATCTCTCTTGTGAGATTATTCTCTTCCACCTCTAACTACAACAAGTTAAATCCCTCTTATTACACTTATTCTTTATATATCTCATACATATGAGCATGTTATACTCAACCAAAATGTATCCTCTTCTTTTTTATATGCTTCATTTTTGGATCTTCACATGAATCAACCACATTAATAGAATTAATAGTTACCAAAAAAACTCTTTTATCTCTTCTTCTTACCTTAAATACATGTCACCAAACTCTTCTTTTCTACTCACATTCTTGTCACATATTTCACTCACAAGATGGACTCCCAAAGGTCCATTCTCAACAACATCCATGGTTATTCTCTCCCCATTCTTCAATTGAATTTCTTCCTCTTAACATGGATGATCTTCAACCATACTCTCCTCATGTGAATTTATGTTCACTTTATCCATATCCATTATTTCCTTCATGGAAACCTTAAACTCTTCTTTGTTGTCCTCAACCTTTATTCCCTAAAAAATAGAAAATAAAAATGCATTTCCAATATTTTATAAGGATAATTCATCTCTACCTACTTATGGAACACAATGAGCTCATTCCCATCATCCATTAAGGGGTCTTCTTATTCTAATGAAAAACATATTGCTTACACATCATATTCCATTAAGCTTTCTTCCTCTATGGTCTATTCACATCTTTATTTCTCTTTGAAAATAAACTTTGGATTTTAACTTGGAGATATATCTCTCTACCATTTCCTTTCAAGGCAATCTTCTTCTCTTTAATCATATCTTTCCCCTTATTATTTCTCAAATTAACTTTAAAATTTCTCTCTTATTAATTCTCAATCCAATAATCTTATTTTTTATCTCAAGTATTAAGAATTAGATCTTCTTCCACCATATTTTTGTGATTTTGGGTGTACAACATAATCAATCAATTTGGAAACCATCTACTCCCAACCATTCACTCTTTTCTTTCTTTTTTCTTTTTCTCTTCTCTTGGAGATCTTTCCAAAACATACTTTTATTTCCAAATATTCCATTACTTAAAATATTCAACCTCATAGGTTTGAAATATTATTTTTTATAAATAAATTTCTTAACTCAATTATCCATTCTATGAGCTCATTTTAAATATTTTCACCATAAAATAAAATAAATTTGCAAGTAGACTTACCTATTTCTTCCATCTTGAATTTTTATGGTCTCTTGTTTTTTCTTTCTTGGCTTATTTCTATAGCATATAACCTTGATTTTAGGGACAAAAAATTGATTATCATATATTATTCTTCATCTTCACTCACATCTGGAACATATTCCCCATTTTTTGCATCCTCCATCATGTGGAATCTCACTTGGATTTACTTCAACATATTTTTTAGGTCTTTTACTCTTGGTGATCTTCAATTTTCATGTGTCATTTATTCTCTAAAAACATGATTATCTTTCACAATCTATAATTGGTTAAATTAAGATTCTCTTTCACAACCTATGGTAGACTCATACAAAATCCTCTCTCACTTTCTTTACACTTACAAAATTTCTCACAAACCTGTAAAAAACTTATCCTTTATCCTATGAAAACTTATCTTTCACAACATACAACTAAATCAAGTAGGTTTATCTTTTACAACATACATTAGACTTTTAAAATATCCTTTCACACTTTCATATAACTATATTCACTTGCAAGACTTCTCTCTTACCTACAAAAAAATCATTTTCACTCTAATGCAAGTCTCTCTTTAACAAATTTAAAATGAGTCAACATGAGTCTCACACTTTTCACATGGCTCTTATTTACTTGCATTAATTTTTTTATACTTTCAAAAAACTTACATTAACTACTCTAATACCACTTGGTAGAGTCACAGTAGGGGGTCCCAATGAAGGGATGTTCTTATCGATGCAACCAAACACGTAGCAAGGAAAAAAATTCATTCTTTAATAATAACTCAAAATATTCCTTAGCAAAAACTACATTCAATTACTCTATATTCCATATCTATCTTCCTAATCCTCTTTATGTTTTGCATGCATGCTTCTATTGCAAACTATAGAATTCTCACACTTACTATCCATCTCTCTTTTATGGTCCTATTTTCCTTTACTCTATGGCCTCTCTTTTCTATATTGTGACCTCTATTTTGTGGTTTTTATATTTTGTCTTCATATTGAACCCATATATTCTTATTATTATATACCATCTCCTTGAAAAATCTTTCATATGAATGCTTTTATTTTATAATAAACTCTTTCACTTCCATACTGACCTTTGTGTCTTATTTCTAACCATTTATTTTATCATGGTTGAAAATAGTTAATTGCGACCTTTAGTTGTGAATAATTTCTCACATGTGTGATTTAATTTCCCATGGCCACCAATAATTAAAATATCTCATCAAGATATTTCCAGCAAGACCAAAAATGCCTCATTTCATCATCTCTAGTGAAATGGGTGGTTGGTTAAAGTTCATTGTGTTGCTTTGTTGTGAACAGTGCTTATGTATAATTTTAGACCATAGATTAATAAAATACACATAAGTGTGGTTACACATCCACTATTATGAAAACTTTGGCCTCCATTTATTTCACAAAACTATGGATTTTATCAAATCCACTCAATAATTATCATGCATCCATCTCTAGAACTATGGTATCCATTGTGACTTTGACTGATATTCTTGTAAAATGAGTCAAACAACTATGAAGCACATCAATTCCATGGAATCTTTTGATATTTATGAGTTATATGAACTCCATGTGGTTTTATTGAGGTCATAAATCCATGACTGTATACAATTTTGGTGTTCTTCAAGGCTATTAGACTTTGTGATATCTATAAATGTTTAATGAGTCATGTGGTATCCTTTACATAAGTCATCTGTTTGGCTTCATAAGTGTTATAAAACACTTAACTAAATTAAGATATATATGGCCCCATTATTTTTGTGAAACACTTAGTGAATAAGTTAAAAAGGCCACCATAAACCTGAGACTTATATATAATGTGGTTGATTATTGTGCAACTTCTTGGATTCAAAGTGACACAAGATGAACTTTTTAATTTAACTTAGACTTTATTAAGTAGAGAAATTTACTAGAGATATTTATTGAAAGTTATCCAAAATTCCTACTTGTTTTTTTATATTCAAGATTTCTTATATGACTTAGATGTTCCTACATCAAAACCCTAGGATGGATGTAAGAGTATAAATCTCACCAAAACAATTTGAAAAAATTATGGTTTAGGGTTAATTTTACTACACATAACAAGTTAAAATAATGGAACAAGAGAGATCTAAGATAATACATTAATAAACAACAATAACATATGACCTAATGCAAAAATGTAAACTAAAAATACAATTCAATCAATGATAATACAAATAAAGAGTATGTGTTGGCCATTTTGGCCCACATACCAAGCTTTGCCTAGACCTATAGAGAAGCCTAGCAAGGTCACAATTGAAGAAAGATCAATGGCTTAGATACAAGTCTAGAATGACAAATGGAGGGCTCCCAAATAGGTTTTCATGGGATCTGAGTAGTTTTTCATGTTATTAATGCATTCAAAGTCAATAAACTAGTCTATAAAAACCCTAGAAGTTCATTCAAGCCTTAGAGTTTTAGATAATAGTTCAAGCACAAACTTAAAAAACTAAGTTAATACTTGGGAAGTATTTCAACTTATTTGGCTAAGTACTAAGTTTTATTTTGGGTAAATTGTTTCCAAAATTTGGCTAAGTGTTGAATTCTTTTAGGTAAAATGTCCTGTGATAATTTCCCCAAAGACTAAATCTTTTGGGAAAATTCTTTAAAATATTTTATCTAAAACATAAGTCCCGACAAGCCAAATTATTTTGGACATTTTGTTTGAGGCAAAGGATAAGTATTTTTCTTTTAGACATTTTATCTAAGACAAAGTTTCTATAAGCATAATTTATAAAGGTTTGATTTATTTTGGTAAAATTATTTGAGGCACAAGAATTTCTCTCAAGGAAATTATTTTGCAACAAGTTCCCTGAAGACTAGTTTCTTTCAGATAACTTGTCTAATGCAAAAAAATCAAAGGCATATTTCTTTCAGAAAAATTGTCCAAAGAAAATAATCCAAAGGAAAAGGCTAAAACAAAAATCCCATAATGAAATAGCTAAAGATGCAATTCTTTTATAAAGTAACCCAAATAAAATCTCAAAGAAATTAGCTGGGGATAAAATACCTGATACAAATGGTTCCAAAACAAAAATATCATAGATGAATTCTTTAAAACAAATTATTTTAAAAAAGTTTATCTAGTAGGTGGAGACATTTTCACAAGTATCAAATTCATACCACATCAAGTAGTCATTGAAATTCAAATATACATTAACAGGCATGTAAACGTCAAGTTTAGGCTGTAGGAGATGATTGTTTGAGTTTAAATATTACAAAGGATCCTTAGGTTTAACATGTGAGTGATAAGTGGCATGATCTCAAGAGTATAATATAGATCTAATAGTGTGTGGATGAGCTTAGGTTAATGGGCCTAGGTAGATTAATGGCTTGCATTCAATCATAGATTTAGATCTAATGATGAGTGTGGGTTAAAGAGTCAACAGATCCTGAGTACAAATGCATAAGTGATAAGTGGCACAAGTGCATGAGTCTTGGTAGAGGATCTATAGATTATTTCCATTTATACTAGGTAGATTATAAAATTAAGATGAGTTAAAAGGTCAATGATCCAAGTCAATTTTCAATGGCCAATCAAATGAAGGCAAGCCTAGGTGACTTAGATGAAGGTTGACAAATAAATTTTTGATAGGGCAAGGTAAATAAAAGGCATGAAGTTGAGTTTAAGCATGGTCTATATTGGACCAAAGCCAACATATCGAAAGACACCACCAAGGAAGACATGTAAACTTCAACGGTTTCAACTCTAGGACCAACTACATGAAAAAGACCCTTCTCTCCACTTTTACATGCCATGACAAACCAATAAAGAGAAGTTAATGCCAAGATAAAACTCTAACAGATGGATCTAATTATGGTAAATATATTTATGTTATAACTTAGCTTGAAATATCTTGATCACATCATTGTAACCATAAAGAATCATCAGTGAAGGAATAGTGTAACTGTGAAATGGATTAAAGTGACCTAGATCAATTAAGGAGATAGAATGAGCATAAATGTAGAGGTAGTTGTAAATGCATTTCAAATAGAGTTGAGATCATTGATTCATTTTTCAATGTCAAAATCCATCTCTTATTCCCATTTCTTCTATAAATATAGCCTTCAAACTATTATTTTTCATCCCTTAGGTTGGTACTATTAGAATCTACCATAAATTGTATTCTTTACCTCTTGGATCAATGAATAGAGCATTGTATAGTTGTTTACTAGTATATGCTTAGTGTTGTGTGTTTGTTTGATCTGCAAAAGTGGTCTAATATTCCCTTTATAGGTCCAAACTCAACCTAAATACTAAAAATCTTCTTTGCAAGTTATATAGTGTGTCACAACATCAATATCTCAAGTATAGAGTGGACTATTGATAATAAGTGTCTTAAACCAGACCTTATCGTCATTGCCCTCTAGCCTTAGTGCATCAAATTTACCTCTATCCAAAATACCATTGCTTAGAAATTATATTAGGCACTATATTAGTTCTATTCATAGTCTATTAGTGTGCTAATGAATTCAATCTTGAGAGTGGATCTTTGAACATTTTGTGCATCACCATATGTTATAATAGGTTTTATTTTTATGTAATATCTTAACTCTTTTCACCCCAACTTATTTTAGATATTAGAACGAGAGGTCCAAACTACCATATCTAAAGAGCTAGCCTCATTAAAAACCCTAGAGGTATGATCTAGATATAGGCATCCCATAGCCTCATATCATTTCCATGTTAGTCTAGGTATGGGTCAGAGTTGAGCAAAACTAACCTCTATTGGATGTTATATGGATATCTAACAGTTATAGCACACCTAGTGGGACCACCTATTTACATAATTTTGCATATCTAATTATAGTAGCAAATTTTAGAGTTTTATTTCTAGATTTGCATATTTTTCATGCCCCTAAGAGTTGTCATAATATTCTTTACAAAAGAGAAATAAATATATTTCTATAAGCTCTCTTTCCAATTAACAAAGAAGAAGAAAGCCTCTCAATCAAATCCTACATGAAAACCTCTTATTTTCAATATTATTGCATAAAATCCTCCTATTCAAGCCAATTATGTTCATCTAAACATTGTTATAAATCCCATACCTCTGATGGTTATTCATAGAAGACAAGCCTTTGTGTCATTTAATGGTATTAGTCATATGAATCTTATTCAATGGGATGATATTTTAGTCTTAGCTTTGAAGGTTCTTCCTTATTTTATAGGACAAAATCTAGTTACTCCTATAGAGCATATTGAAAATATTACTAACCATTATTCAGTGCATCATGTGACTCAATAAAATGTAGCAATGAGGTTGTTAGCAACTTCTTTAAAAGGGAAATAATTTTAATGGTACAGAGGATTGGCTCCTGCATCAATCAATAATTGGGATGAATTTGGAGATGTCCTATGCAAGTACTTTGAGGATAAAAGTGACCACCTCTCACTTTTGGCGTATCTTACAATAATCAAGAGATTCAATCATGTATTCATGGTGGATTTCAATTACCTATTCCAAAATACTTGGGATAGAATCCTTGCATTGATCAAGCCTACACCCAACTATGCTTTTCTATATTATTTAAAGGTTCTCCATGGGAGGGAACACTCTAATTGAGGCTCTTAAAATAGAAATCGAGGATAATAACTACCTTATACAAGTAGGTAAGTTATCTCCAAGGCCACTAATTCCTCTCTTTCGAGAGATCCATCCTCTTGCTCCAACTATTGCCCTAGTACTAGATTCAGCAAAGTTTTAACAAATAGAAGGTGATCAAATTAATAGATTGGGGAAGAGAGATAGTCTTCTCAAATATAAAAACAACAATTTGGTTGTAATAGAGAGGCAAAAAGATCCATCATATAGTCCATATCATAATACTAATCACAATTATCAATACAATAGCCCACCTTATTAGTATAACCATCAAGGACAAGGGTAGAATTCTCAGTCAAGGCAATACAATCCCGATGCTCCAAGAAATTATAGAGATGTTGTGCCAACTCAAAATAACTATGCTTAGGAAAATTAATGGAAAAATTAGTGGGATAAATCAAATGACATGGTAATGACTCTAAATGGTGAGAAAACACATCAGTCTTATATGCAGTAGATTTTAGCTCCTCCTTCACATGAAAACCAGCCAAATAAGGAAGCCTCACAACCATATGGAGACATTCCTTCATTTAATAAATTAGAAGTTCCAAATCAACAATGTAGATAGAATGGTAAAGTACCTATTGAAAACACATTTGTGAACTTTCAAGAAGGTAAGGTTTCTTTTGATCACATAGCTACAAATCAAAGTCAAAATATGCCTAATGTTGACAATTCAATTACAACCCATACTAGATCCAAGAAAAGGGAAATTGGTGATGGTTCAAGTCCTGATAAGGCAGCCCCTTTTCCTTCTCATCCACCACAAAGGACCACCACTCATGAACTCCCTCAAAAGACATCAACTCAGTAGGTTCAAGATCCAAAGGGGGAAAATGTGAATGGGCCTTACATTCCTTAGTTCACACAACATTTAGGAGCCCCTCTTACTCCTAATTTGTAGTCAAGGATAGTTACATCTCCACTCAGTATTTTGGATCATATGAAGAAAAATACAATATCAATTTCAATGTGGGATACATTGCTAACTCCAAGACAAAAGGAGTATCTGTAAGAGGAGCTTTCAAATCTAAATATCTTTGAAGGACCACCCAAAAAGGAAAAAGTGTTGTTCCAACCAACTCTAACCTATTTTTTTAGCCTCAATCACCTAAAGTGACTAAGCCTCTTCTAAAGGCCTATAAATATAGAATTTGGGACCTCATAGAGGATTTTTTAGCATTTGATATATACTCCATTCCTAAAGTAGCCATTCAACATGTAGATAAACTTGCAGCCATAGGAGCACAATATGATATAGCAGACTAGCTCAGGGATAATAAAAATAAGATCCAAATCAAGGTTGTATTCTAGCCTTCAGTCCCAAATAATAATATAAGTTAAACAGTCTTTGACAATGATAAATAGATAGCATGTTTCTTATAGAATGAGACAAAATTTTGCTCAAAGAATCAAAATAAATTTCAATGCCAATATGAAGATCAGATTGTGTAATTGAGATATAAAAATATACCAAAAGGTTTAGTAACTTTGGAGATTGTTTTCAATGTAGATGACCAACTTAGAAAAGACCAATGAAGCATGTATTCCAAGGAAGAAAATTATGAGCAAGTTCACATAGCTAAAGGTAAGCAACTCAAGTGGGATAAAGTAAACATTGATTCTAATAAAATAGCTTTCATTTTATTATGTAATGAGTACATGGATTTATTTTTCTTTAGAATACCATGATTTGAAAGGATTTGACTTCAGATTAGCACAACATACTATTGAACCTGAATAGGATGTAAAACCAGTAAGACAGAAGCAAAGGCCCATCTACCCCAAGGTTGAATTTCTCATGAGAAAGGAGCTTACCAAGCTAATTGAGTCAAGTATAATATATCCTATCAAGAACTCAACATGGTTGGTGAAACTTTTACCAGTGAGAAAGAAAAATGGAGAGATAAGATTATGTGTGGATTTCAAAGATTTAAATAAAGTCTCATTGAAAGACCACTATCATCTTCCCTCCATGTATCAAATCTTGTAGAGGGTATTAGGTTCACAAAGGTTCTCCTTATTATATGGGTACTATAGTTAAAACCAGATATTGGTGAAAGAGAAAGATTGGTATAAGACCACTTCACAACCAAATGGGGTACTTATGCCTATCAAAAGATGCCTTTTGGGATTTCTAATGCTAGAGCCACTTTCCAATGGGTAATGGATGTTGCCTTTCAAGGTCTTTTGAGTGAAATGGTCTTAGTTTATCTTGATGACATTACCATATTTTCAAAATATCTTGATGTTCATCTAACATAGTTGATAGTTATTTTTGATAGATGTAGATAATTTGGAGTTTCATTAAATCTAAATAAGTGTATATTTTTAGTGCATGATGAGAAATTGTTTAGGAATGTTGTTGTTTCTCTAGATTTTCACTAATTGCATTCAAATGAGAAAGAAACTAAGGTTAAGAGGTTATGGGTTTGATGTTACCCGGATTTAGTGAACACCGTATCCAAGCCTTGTGGGAGCTCCTCTTTGGCTATGGAGGAAACACCTACAGTAAGAATGAAACTTAAATAAGAAAAATGTTAGAAGAGAATATCGTGGACTGCCAAGCTATGTGCTCAGTCCCAGAAGCGTGAAGCTCCTTAAGGGATGACATTCCACTATTTAAAGATAAAAGTATTATAAAGGAAGAAATGATAAATGACTAAAGAAATAGAAAAGTAGATGGTGTGTACCTATTCCCTACAATTTGTGTATCTTAGAATGCTACAGAAGGTTGGCTAAAGGTTCTGTCTGGTCTAGATGGACTGTTTAGATGGCTTTCTGGTTTGCTGGTTCAAAACACAGTCACCGACATTGGTAGGTCTACTGATGTCAGTCTCTAAAGGTGCTGACATTGGTTGTTTACCGATGTCGGTTGGGGTTATCAGCCTTGGACCACTTTTAGAATATTTTTGGGATAGACATAGAAGTTTTTAGAAGTTCAGAGATTAGTGCAGGGTTGCGAGAAGGTTAATGAGCTCTGAGGAAGGGTATAGATGGAGAGTTGGTGTGCAAAGTGGGTGAGAACAAGGGGAAGGCCTTTCAGCCCCTCCATAGAAGAATTTGGCCCTCTCAATAGTATTTAGAAATATCAATGAAAACTAATTGACAATATATTATAAAACACTGAAATGAAAACTAGAGTACTTAGCTTTATAGGGTGAAGAACCAGAGGTGTCAGAATAATGATTCCCATTGTGGCTGATGTGACCAGTGTTGTGAGCCAATGAAGTAAACACAAATTGCTTCAATTCAATAGCTCAAGGTCCTCATACAATCTTTCAATCCAGTCTCTGGAATGATTTGTGTAGAGTTTCGGTAGCCAAGAGAATGATAGTCAAGTTCTGGTGCTTGAAATCTTAGTGTGTGCATGTGAATGTGAAAAAGGGTGGGCTCAGCTCAATTTTAGAGCTTGGCTTATGTAACTAATGTTGGTGATCCCACCAGCATCAGCGTAGAACTATCGACGTCAGTTGAGGTTTGACGGACGTCGACAGAGAAAGAATAGGTAAAATGGCTATTTTTAGCTCTTTGTCCATTTCTCCACCCGCCAAATGCCTTTTCCATTGGAGAATGGTCAAAACAAGGGATTATGAGGCATGGGAGTTGGTTAGGGAGTTAAGATGGAGTGAGAATAGGTCATCGATAGTTAGGATTTGGAGGACCTAGTCTCAGGCTGACTCATAGGCTAAGAAATAGTCTTAGGGTGAGGTGTCTAGGTGAGGTGTCCAAGGTGAGGTAATTAATTTAAAAGTAGTTTTTAAATTAATAAGGTGTGTAAGTGTGGGTTAAGAGTGTTAACGTTTATAAGAGGACCAAAGGGGGGTTGACACGATATTGGTGTCTACATTTTCCCCTTTTTGTCTTGTGGTTTGTTTTGATGAACTACAAGACAAAAATAGATGTAGGTTGCCCCAGGTATGAGATGAGGTATTCCCCCTCAAAGTGGGAATCGAGAGAGGGTAATCTGAAGTCAGGTGCTGATTTGATAGGTAGTGGATGGGTAGGATGAGGTTAGAGGGTGAACGTTGTAATAGTTGAGATTGTGCATATACCACTTCACTTTATAGGTAGGTCAAATTGTCACAGGAAAGGTCGAGGAGGACTAAAATTGAAGTAATCAGTCCCTAGCTTATTAGTGGTAGTTGATTGGGTTAAAATGATCAAAGTTGTTACTTGAATGGTTGAGGAGGACTAAAATCAAAGTAACCAATCCCCAGCTTATTAGTGGTAGTTGATTGGGTTAAAATGATCAAAGTTGTAGCTCCAATGGGCATCATGTTTTAAGTATCTGGGCTAGAAAGTGCTCCTGGAAAACATGAAAATGTCATAGATATTGGGGATCAACTTGGTTGCGATCTGATAATAGGTGTGATGGGCACGTATAATTTGCTAACTATTCATGAGGTAGCATATGCAATCAAAACAACCAAGGCAAAGTTGTCTCAAAAGTGGTCGTGGTTTGAGGAGATAATCGTGATCTTTGAGGTCATTTGTCGAGTCAAGCTGAGATATAAGTGATCTCGAGTGTTGTTTGTTGTGGTTAGGGAGATGTATGTGATCTCCAATGTGCCTCATGAGAAGTCTAAGGTGACTTCTATAGTGTCAAGGTTGGTTGTTTGGGCATGATTAGGCAGTTTTAGGGAAGACCTATGTTTTTATGCCACCGACGTCAGTTAGGCAACTAATGTCGATAACTAGAAAGGCATTATTTTGTCGACATCGATACGTTGATGTCAGTGGCCTAGGGCATGATTTTGCCAACGTCGATGACTTAACAAAATTAACAAAAGTAGATTAGTAGCCCACCAAAAGTCATTTGTGAATTTTAAAGTGTTGAAAAAGAGAGCTCTAAGTTTTTGAGTGATAGAGACTATTATTTGTCTATGTCAGTAGTGCTAAGTTTCAGGGTGTGAGTGGTGAGGAGTGTGGGTGAGTGTTGGAGTGTTGGTGAGTGTTTGGGAGCATTATGGGCCACTGGTGATTGGATTGAGGAGATGAGGTAGATGGAGATGGCAGATGGCAGAGGAGGCCCTGTAGGAGGACCACCACCATTGGCACCCGTTATACCACCTTGGCAGTGGCAACGAGATGAGGTAGGCTGCGTGATTTGAATGTTTGATTGATTTTGGAGTTGATGTTATTTTTGTAATTTTTTGAGTTTTTAGTGATAGATCATGGGGGAAGGGTATTAGAAGGGTTATTAGGGTAGGTAGGTTACTTTAGGTAGTTTTAGGAATGTTTTGGGGGGTTTTGGGGGGTGAAATGTGGAAGCCCTAAATATTAGGGCTCACCCTGTTTGGCCCTAGGGCTAAACTAGTTGCCAACATCGGCAGTGCCACCGATGTCAGTCGATAAAGTGACTGATGTCAGTCAATATGACTGACATCAATCACTTTTAGCCACTGATGTTGGCAAGTTAGATGTTGATGTCAGATAGGTTAGAGCCTAAGTGATACGTAGGCAGTGAGCCTAGGGTTTAGATAGTTGGTCCATTAGGTAGATGAATGAACGAATGGCTAAGCTAACCTTAGAAGACCCCATGTCAACAAAGTGCTACCTACATAGCCCCTATTTTAAGGGCCTCAAGCCAATGTAGTTCTCTTAAAAGGGAAGAAGATTCAAAGAGGTTGTTCATTGTTTGTGTAATGTTTGTTAATGTTGTTGCGTGTGTGTTGGTTGGATGCAGGCTAGGCAAACATTGATGCTACGAGATTGTCTCCCTACATTGTTGACATGGATGCGTTGAGACATCATAGGGGATGAGTGGGCACATATGGCCATTATAGGGCTCAATAGGGTGTGGCAATATTGTTGAGTTACCAGGGATGTCAGTTTGATGGTGGCATTGATCGAGCGGTGGGATCATACCACCAACACCTTTCACCTACTGACCAAAGAGTTGACTGTGATAGTAGAGGACGTGTACTATATTTTATGGTTGCTAATACATGGGGTAGATTTATATGCATGCTCAAGAGAGGAGCATGACATTCATATGGTTACACTATTTGGGGAGCACGTTGTTGAGGTGACCTACCATTTGGTGAGTTTTGCCTATGAGCTTATTTATGCGGCTGATGAGGATGAACATCAACTAGCCATCCTGATGATGATTGGCATCATTGTATATGCCCTACTTAATGTAGAGGGAGGGAGATTCTTGATCTTGATGATCGAGGTTTTGGCAGACATGTTAGGGGAGTGAACAGTTTTTACATGGGCTCTAGTATTTTTAGCTCAACTATGCAAGGAGTTTTGGGGGATCAATTGGTGGTAGCGGTATAGCTTGTGTGTGGGCCACCTCCTGCACTATTGGGCTTATGAGCATATCATGGTTACATGACCTCTTGGCCTCCCACTAGCAATCTAGGTTGACTTTAGAGTGGGTTTTAGGTGGTGGCGAGAGGTCATGGCACAAACACGTGTGGATGCCATCGTCTGAGATATTGATTATTACAGGGGGTATTGGATGCCCTGATCCCAATGGATATCATTTAGAGGCCATACTTGTTATATTCAACATTTAGAGGTTAGGTAGAGCAGCTAGTGGGGGTTCAGAGCCTGCAATGGGTGAGGGGCAGGTGAGTTGGCGAGCTCGAGAGAGTTCCTACTGAGAGAGTGTAGTGCCAATATGGGCTGCTATAGGATGTGCCACCTACTCTCCCACAATATAGATGTGATGATATTGAGGTGCCCCTCCCATTGCCAGAGGAGACAGAGCAGCCAGATTTTGAGGAGATACTTGGAGATCTAGGTGTGGTAGACCTAGGGTGTACTATGGCCTACTTGGCTTGGTGGATAGGTCACTATGTTGTGATTCAGAGGGGACCACCTCTCGATCTATAGCCAGTTAGCAGAGAGAGGGATGCCACCATTCAGGAGAGAGATGCAGCATGAGCATAGGTGGTAGTGCTTCAGGGATAGGTGACAATTTTGATAGCATAGGTGGTTGCCCTGACAGGGTAGGTTACTACATTGTAGGGGTAGTTAGCCACAGCCCAAGCACAGGTATTGGTAGAGTAGGGTTTTGGAGAGTAGGGCCCTATTCATCTACGACCACAACAGCTAGTGCAGTAGCTAGCTCAGCCATCACCATAGTAGCCACCTCAGCCACAGCCACAGAGTTCTCTATAGGGCATGGCATCAAGATTGATGGGTCCACCATAGACTATACCTATATCTAGGTACAATACTACATTGGATGAGATTGCATATTATGAGGGTACCATCAGAGGATTCTCATAGATCTAGTGATATTCTGAGATGATAGCTCAGTAGAGATCTATGTCGCATGCCACTGCCTCTAGTTCTCAGAGACGGCGATGGTTAGAGGGTGGAGACAATTTGGTGTCTTTGTGACCACCACCACAACCTTGAGGTGTTTGTAGTTAGTTGAGGTGTATATATATATATCAACCTGCATGCTATTGACATGAGATATACATACATTTTGAGAGACGCATAGATATATTGTACTGTTTCAGATATTGTTGATGTATACCTTCATTTGACAGTTATATATATATGAGATGTTTGAGATATTGACATGTTATGGATGTTACTTTGTGTTAGTTGTTTTGGTTATGTTAGTGTTTTTATAATTTCCCATATGTTTGATGGTACATGCTTGAAATGATGAGTGTATGATGATGTTATAGACTTTTTCATATTGTGTGATGGTGTATGCTGTAACATAGGTTATGTGATTTCTCATCCTTAGCAATTTTCCATATTGGTGATGGTGTATGCTAAAAATGAAAAGAGTTTATTTATGCTTAAGTAGGTTTCCATATTGGTGATGGTATATGCTTGACATAAGTTGTGTTTGGTTGATAGTTTCCATGTGTATTGTTTTCCATAGAAACTAATGTGAATGGGCTATGATAATTTATATAACACAAATTGGTATTTACATTAAATAAATTGTGATGTTATGTTAGTGGTTTAGAAAATGTTTTGGTTGTATTCTATCATAAACATGTAATTTTATTGATAAAATTGAGTTGAATGTTAGGTTCATAACTTTATAGTGAAAATTATGAGATGACAATATGCGAGCATATAATTTTAAGACACTACGTCCTAAAAGATAAATTGGCAATGTGACGAAGGTGTGTAAGAAGTGAAAGGCACATTGCTCTTTCATTGACAAGGACCATAATGATAGCATAGATAAGGTTTTTACAAATAAAATCCCCATTTATGCATTACGTCCTTGACCATTGATTTTTGTTAGAGAAGTGCCCTAATCACTTGACGTTAAGTGAGCTCAAAATCCCTTGGGTATTTTCGGTAAATAGGTGTGATTATGTGATATGTGAGGATAGCATAACCCTTTTTTAGAAGGGATAACTTTGCCCCTTTTATAGGTGACCCTAAGAATGACTATAGGTAAGTCATGACTTAATAATTTGTCCGTCAGTTTTTCTTTTTTGGTAGACTGATCAATGCGGGAAGTCTACTTGGGGATGTTGTTTTGTTTTGTGGTCATGTGAAGCTGATCGATCCGAGAAGCTTCTAAGAGGGTGTTATTTTTGTAGCAAAATTTGGGCATACCCATCCTTCAAGGGAGTGGTCTATATTTTGATTTTTATATTTTGATTTCTTTGAATAGCTGTCCTTCAAGGGAGCAGTCTAGTAATTACAGTAATAATGTAGTTATCTTTTGAGGGAGCAGTCTACATTCATAGTTTATGACCTTTGAATATTTTGTTAGGCATCCCAGTTTTATGTTTTTTTTAACTGAACTTTTATTCATGGACTAGACTATAGAGGTTTAAGGGTTTCCCTTTTATTAGGACAAAACATTAATGCTTAAAAAAAGGGTTAACGAATTTTTGTAGGGAAAAAGGGTTGAAAGGAATAGGAATGAGGATGATGGGGGTTACTCAAGGGATGAGCTCAAAACATCAAGTGAATGATTACTTGGTTAATAGTAGAATGGTCGCAGATGCAAGGCATTTAAGGGGCTCAAGTTCTAGCTAGCCTTCAAGAGAAGACAGAAGATAAGTGCATGATTCATATTTATGCATTATTATATAAGGTTTGAGCTAATTAGGAACAAACTTGCCTCGTTTGCTTCTTTCCATATTGATCACGTGTTGGTTTTCTTTAAGGATGAGATCTCTGATTTTGAAATCTCACTCTTTCATATTTTTGTTGTAGGCACTCTTGATGTGATCTTCGTAGATATGAAGATGATTAAGAGCGGCAAGACTAGGGACGTGAAGTAGGTTAGCATGTTGTTGGCATTTGATACAATTCCAAACATAGTCACTGCAGTCTTGGTTAAGAGTGGGCCAAAAATAGCCAAGGCAGAGGATGTGCTTTGCAATCGAGTTACCACTAAAATGTCCTCCACAAATCCCACCATGGATTTGTTTGATGGCATGACATGTCTCAGTGGTGGTTAGGCATCAGAGAAGGAGGCCATTGAAACCTTGTTTATAGAGAAGGCCCCCTAGCATGGTGTATCGAGCAGTACTTTTGATAAAAGCCCACCGTCCATTGCTAGAGAGGTCAGGAGGAATGATAAAATAAGTCAAGTAGTCAACAAGTTGTTTATACCAAACATCATGTTGGTTAGAGAGGTCAGGAGGAATTACCCCCAAAGATGTTGGTTGAGATGTGCCCAAGATAGAAATCTTGGGCTTTGGTGGTGGAGAGGGCTTGGCAAATGGATATGTCCAAGGGGTAGAAACCTACTCTTTTCCTTTATCCTTTAGGGTTTGGGACTTGGTGGGGATATTAATAGTGTTGATTTTGAATAAAGGGGAAGAAGGTGGTAGAGGGACCATAATCTCGCGTTGGGATCCTGATTCAAGTGAGGAGGTTTGGGAGGTATGGGATGGTGTCGGTAGTTTGTCAAAAAGGTGGTCAAGAGAATCCTCAATGAGAAGAGTGTCCTTTTCCAAGTGTTGGTGAATGACAACCTTAAGAGCATTGCAACTCTCAGTATCATGCCCAGGTGTGCAATGATATAAGCAGATTTGAGTGTCATCAAACTAAGATGGTTTTGATCTGAGAGGTCAGTATGGCTTAATGGGTGGGAGAACGATGCTAGAAGATTGCAACAATTGGCATAACAGTGAAGCATAGGAACCAACTAATGGGTCTATGCTCATTGTTGCAATAGGGGTTGACAACTTCTATTTAGGAGTTGTAGGGGGAGTTTTTCGTACCATGTTTTTGGTTGGTGGTGTGGCCACACACATAGATGGCACTTTCTTGATGAGAGGTGTCAAATTTTTTGGAGGAAATATGTTTTTGATGGGTAGAGGGAGTAATGGAGGTAGTTTGTCTTTGTGAGGTGTTAGAATAGGGAGCACTCCTGTTAAAGTGAAAAGATGTGGACCCAAAATAGAGGGCAATGGTGATGGTGGGGGAGGAGTAGACTAAAATGGTTTAGCATCCTCTTTTAGTATGGTGTGAGGACCACTACTTTGTGGGGTGAGGTTCAAATCTAACTTCACTTGTGTGTGAGTTAGGTTTGATACAGGGCAAACACTGAGAGATTTAATCTATTTCAGCATGGTGGATGCCTACGAGGGTTTGGATTCAGACATGGAAGGCTAAGATTTTGATGATTTAGAAGTGGAAACCCAATCCTCAATAGAGACTTTGGGGTAAATCATCATGGAAGGGTTGGTAGTATAAGATGAAGTGGGATGTGTAAGATAAGGAGCCCTAAGTTGCTCCCAGAATGCCTCATACTCTAGGTTCCTAGAATGGAGGAATCCTAAGTTTTCTACCAATCAAGAGAAGGGTTTAGATGACGTCGTACGAGGCCTTATAGTTCATCCTTTAGAGGATTTGGGTGATTGCGAGCATGGAAATGTGTTAGACGTAGTGATCTCAGGCCAAAGGCGAGAGAGCACCATTAATGGATCTTCCTTAGCTACAGTGGGTGAGGTGGCAAGTTCTTCTCTCAGCAGAGAAGGGATTAGAGAATTTGGCTCTTCAAGTGGATAGAGCACAGGGATGATCATGCCTTCCACGTGTGGTCTAGGAGCATGGAAAGTATGATCCTCCATTGGTAATAAGAAAGATAAGGGTGGGGCCATCAGTGTTGGTTCCATCAAAGCATCCTCCAATATGGGAGAGGTCAAAGTAGACTCTCCTATGGGTGAAAGGGGGGTGGATGGAGGACTATCCTCCATCGGTGGAGGAAAAATAGGAGAGGAAGGCTCTTCTAAAGGGTGAAGTAGAGGGATGACGCCTATTTCTACATGAGGGCATGGGGTATGAATGGTAAATTCTTCCAATGGTAGAAAAAGAGGGAAGGTAGGGGCAAGAGGAATAGGTAATATGGGATCCTCACGAGGTAGAAGAATGGGTAGAGGAGGTGTTTGATGTCGTGGGGGTGATCCAGGTGAAATAGGTTCATCCACGTGAGGAAGAGGGCAAGGCAAAGGGAGCTCTTCATTGTGTGGGGGTGGTATGGGTAAAATAGGCTCTTCTACCTATGGTGGAGAAATGGGTTGACTAACCTCTTCAGATTATGGGAGAGGTTGGGTAGGAATGAAAGGAAAGACTATGTTGACCGTGCGTATGTTGCATTCTTGAGGGTCATCGACCATGGTCTGAACAGTGTTTTGACTTGGGGGATGGTTAGAAAATGGTTACCTAAAGACATCCATGTTTTGGTTGGCTGGTGTATTAGGGTTATCCAAAATAATGTCCCCTTTGTCTAACATGTCTTAAACAATGTTTTTTAGGGTCTTGCAATTATTCGTGTCATGATTGTTTCTCTAAATTTTCACTAATTATATTCAAATGAGGAAGAAACTAAGGTTAAGAGGTTGTGGGTTTGATGTTACCTAGATTTAGTGTGCACTGTATCCAAGGTTTGTGGGAGTTCCTCTTTGGATTTGGAGGAAACACCTGCAGTAAGAATAAAACTCAAACAAGGAAAATGTTAGAAGAGGATATGGCAGACTACCAAGCTATGCGCTCGGTCTCGAAAGCGTGAAGCTCCTTGAGGGATGACAGTCCACTATTTAAAGATAAAAGTATTATAAAGGAAGAAATAATAAATGACTAAAGAAATGGAAAAGTATAATGTTGTGTACATGTTCCCTGCAGTTTGTGTGTCTCAAAATGTTACAGAAAGCTGGCTAAAGGTTTTGTCTGGTCTAGATGGGCTGTTTGGATAGGTTTCTGATTTGCTAATTCAGAACATAGTCACTGACGTCAGTTAGTTTGTTGAGGTCGATGGGTAAATGGTGCTGACGTTAGTTGGATTGCCAATGTTGGTAGGGGTTATTGGCCTTGGATGGCTTTTAGAGTATTTTGGGGGTAGACAGAGGGGTTTCTAAAAGTTTAGAGGTTGGTGCAGGGTTGCGGGAAGGTGAATGAGGTCTGAGGAAGGGTATAGGTGGAGAGTTGGTGTGCAAAGGGGGTGAGAATAAGGGGAAGGCCTTTCAACCCCTCCACAAAAGAAGTCAGGTCTCTCGATAGTATTTAGAAATATAAATGAACACTAATTGACAATATATTCTAAAATACTGAAATGAAAACTAGAGTACTTAGCTTTATAGGTGAAGAACCGAAGGTGTCAGAATAGTGATTCCCATTGTGGCTGATGTGACTAGTGTTGTGAGCCAATGAAGTGAACATGGATTGCTTTAATTTAGTAGCTTGAGGTCCTCATACAATCTTTCAATCCAGTCCCTGGAATGATTTTCGCAGAGCTTCGGTAGCTGGGAAAATGATAGTTGAGTTTTGATGCTTCAAATCTCAGAGTGTGCGTGTGAATATGTGAAAAGGTGAGGGGTACCTCAATGTTAGATCTTGGCTTATGTAACTGATGTCAGTGATCCCACCAGCATCGACCAAGGGTTGAATGATGTCAGTGGAGAGAGAATAGGAAAAAGGGCTATTTTTAGCTCTTTGCCCATTTCTCCACCCACCAAGTGCTTTTTCTATTAGAGAACGGTCAAAATAAGGGCTTATGAGGCATGGGAGTTGTTAGAGAGTTAATATGGAGTAAGAATAGGTCATGGGTAGTTAGGATTTGGAGGACCTAGTCTCAGGCTGACTCATAGGTTAAGAAATGGTCTTAGGGTGAGGTGCCTAGGTGAGGTGTCCAAGGTGAGGTAATTAATTTAAAATAAGTAGTTTTTAAATTAATAAGGTGTGCAAGTGTGGGTTAGGAGTGTTAAAGTTTAGAAGGGGACCAAGGGGGTTTGACACAATATTGGTGTCTATAATGACCCTTGACATGATGATAGTTATAAAAGTCATTTTCCCTATACCATGCAGGGATGGCTCATGAGGGGTCAAATTGGACAGGTGGTCAGATTTGAGGGAGGTTAAGGACTCCCTGATTCACTAATTTACCCAATATGAAAGCATAAAATTCTCTTATTAGAGTGTATCATCGCTATTCATACCATTGTTGGAATTATCTAGTGATGTTTTGTGAAATGGAAGGTTCATATTGGTTGGTTGTGGTAGAAGATGGTGACCTAAGGACCACAACATTCACCGATCCCTTGGACTTGGAGTGGGAAGAAGAAGGTTTGGAAGAAGAAGGGTCATTGGGTTTTGTGTTGGTATTTTTGTTATGCAATTTAACCCTATCTTCTTCGATTGCATAGAGTTCAAGCTTTTGGGCCATAGAGAAAGATTCATCGAATGTGCGAAAAGTTTGAACTTGCAGAGTGGATGAGATGTGCTTGGCACATGCTCTTGAAAAGAGCTCAATGAGCTTAGGTCGAGGTAGTGAGAAGGAGAGTTGGTTGATCAAACTTCTCCAATGGGCAACGAAGTCTAATATTGACTCATCCTCAAATTGTTTAATGGAATAAAAGTCTGTGATGGAGACCTTCTTGGTAATATTGATTGAGAAATGATCAAAGAATAACTGAGTGAGTTGAATGAAGGTGAAGAGAGAATGACTGGTAATGGAGCTATACCAGTCAAGGGCAGTGCCAAAAAGTGACATAGGAAATGTCCAAAGTAATAATGAATCATCGTGCACTATGAGGTAGCAAGCATGTCTAAACGCTTGCAAATATTGTTGTGGGTCCTCTTTACTCTGAAAGCAAGTAAATTTTGGGAGTTTCCACTAGCTAGGGTATGGTCGAATAGGAACTGAAGGGTGGATAGGTTCATTGTAGATTTATTTATATGAAAGAACACTCCTTAAATCTGAAATAGATGTCTCAAGGTTGGACATCGTATCCATCAACATCTTAATTAGATCGGTAAATGAATTGGCATGAGGGGCACCCCATAAGTTATAGGGTACCTGGAAGGCATTGGAAGGGGTGTATGACATATTTGGTTGCATTTGTGTAGGTGCAACATATTGATAGTTTGTCATAGGGGCCAATGTCGAGGCCAAGGGGGCTTGTGCCATGAAGTTAGAGGGCACAACTTGACTAGATGCTTCCAAGGGTGGTTGAATGGTGGTGACACTAGTTAAAAGATAAGTGGTCACTCTCGTGTTTATAGGTGCAAGAGTGGATGGGACAGAGACAATCAAGTTCTGAAAAGGTGTCAAACTTGGTTGAATTGTTTGCAATTGAGGGGGTGTAGAAACCCCGATGGAGGTAGGGCAAGAAAGGATAGAAGGGGAGACCAAATCTTGAACATTGGCCATGGTTGGGTTACTAGTCGAGGCAGTGGCTTGAGTGACCATAGGTTGTGTAGTAGATGTTGTTGATATCATTACCACTTCAACCAAAAAAGTTGGCATCCCATAAATAAGGTTACCCAAAGGATCTTGCATTTGGCTTCTAGTGAGATAATGTTGGAGAGCCTTGACGTTGTGGTCAAGGAATCTCTCAAAATCTCGATCCCCTTTGGGAACAATAGGAGGTTGATCAGGGGTAGTTTGGATAGGAGTATACTCGGTGTCTGAAGTATACTCCATTAGATGACTTGGCATGAAGGGTGAAGGTGGGAGTGGTTGTTGACTCACATGGTCAACAAGGAATTTGGCTTGACTGTGTGTCAGGACCATCCAAGGTGAAAGGGGTTCAGGTTTCAAAAACTATGTGTTTTAGTTTTAGAAAACTAGAATTTGTGTTAAACATTAAGAAATTTGGGTTTTAAGCTTGCTATTTGGGAATTTTTTTTAATTTATTGATAGTGACTGATGTCAGTTGTTTAATCGATATCGGTTAGAAAATTTGCTGACATTAATCAGTTAACTTATGTCGATGAAGGTTTTGTTGCCAATGTTAGTGGAGAAATAGATGTCAATTTTTGTGTAATTCTAGAAACACAGAAGATGATAGTTTTTGGAAGAAGATATTCTGAGTTGTTTTGGACTTTAGAATGGTATGACCTTACTATCTCAAACACTCGGATAAAAATAGCAGAATAGATGATTAGGCAAACAACCTCTAAAATGTTAGATTCCTAGAAATGAGTTTTAAAGTTGTGGTGGCTTTGCCTTAAGAGAATGTGTTAGGAGTTGGGCTTGTAGAAAAGTTCTAGAGAGGAAGTCTATGGCTAGTTTCAGGTTGTGTTATGGTGATCAAAAATATATGTGTTAGGGTCAGTATGTGGCCTGGTGCTAGAGCTTTCTCCCTTCACTTCACAAACCTAGAGCCAAGCTGGGCCGCTTAGCTAGAATATACCTTCCCTATAGTTTATACTCTACCAGAGAACAGAGTGGGTCCTCCTCTTGGTGGTGAAATCCAAGTAGGATCGCTGGGTGTGGTAAGGTATCTTCTAGGTGATGAAATCCTAGATGGGCCTTGTCTCAAGTAAGTTTATGTGTTTGATTTGAAGTGATTGTGGTTTGGTTGTGTCACATTTGTGCACTACGATTCATTCATAATGCTTTAATTACTAAGTGGGCTAAGTGTGCATCCAAGCAAGAATGAAATGTAGTACTTTTTAACCCAAATCAAAATATGTTATTCAAATGCAAACAAATGGAGAAGAGGTAAAGAGTATGATTTTTTCACTAGTCTATGATGCATGTAAGAAGTAACAAGAAGAGATGTTATTTTTAACTTCTGCTAATGATTTCCTTTTGAAACAAAAAGATAAAAGAGGGGATGTAATAAGTGAATATTTTTCTAATGCATCTACATGAAAATTTGATTTTTAAAGGAAGAAGAATGAACCCAAAGAAAACTCCAAGGGTCCCACCGGGCATGCCAGAATGTTTCTCTAGATTTTCACTAATTACATTCAAATGAGAAAGAAACTAAGGTTAAGAGGTTATGGGTTTGAGGTTACCTAGATTTAGTGTGCACCATATCCAAGCCTTGTGGGAACTCTTATTTGGCTATGGAGGAAACACCTATAGTAAGAATGAAACTTAAACAAGAAAAATGTTAGAAGAGGATATGTTGGACTGCTAAGCTATGCACTCGATCCCAAAAGTGTGAAGCTCCTTAAGGGATGACAATCCACTGTTTAAAGATAAAAGTATTGTAAAGGAAGAAATGATAAATGACTAAAGAAATAGAAAATTAGATGGTGTGTACCTATTCCCTGCAGTCTGTGTATCTCAAAATGCTACAGAAGGCTGACTGAAGGCTCTGTCTAGTCTAGATGGGCTATTTGGATGGCTTTTTGGTTTGCTAGTTCAGAACACAGTCACTGACGTTGATAGGTCTGCCGATGTTGGTCTCTAAAGGTGTCGATGTCGGTTGTCTACTGATGTCAGTAGGGGTTGTCAGCCTTGGACTGCTTTTAGAATGTTTTTGGGATAGATAGAGGGGTTTTTGGAAGTTTAGAGATTGGTGCAGGGTTGCAGGAAGGTGAATGAGGTCTAAGGAAGGGTATAGGTGGAGAGTTGGTGTGAAAAGGGGGTGAGAACAAGGGGAAACCCTTTTAGCCCCTCCATGGAAGAAGTCGGGCCTCTCAATAGTATTTAGAAATATCAATGAAAACTAATTGACAATATAATCTAAAACACTGAAATGAAAACTAGAGTACTTAGCTTTATAGGGTGAAGAACCAGAGGTGTCAGAATAATGATTCCCATTATGGCTGATGTGACTGATGTTGTGAGCTAATGAAGTGAACATGGATTGCTTCAATTCAACAGCTTGAGGTCCTCATACAATCTTTCAATCCAATCTCTGGAATGATTTATGCAGAGTTTTGGTAGCCAAGAGAATGATAGTCAAGTTCTTGTGCTTGAAATCTCAGAGTGTGCATGTGAATGTGCAAAAAGGTGAGCTCAACTCAATGTTAGAGCTTGGCTTATATAACCGACATTGGCAATCCTACTGGCATCGAGGTAGAACTGCCAATGTCAGTCAAGGTTTGACCGATGTCGGTGGAGAAAGAATAGGTAAAAGGGCTATTTTTATCTCTTTGCCCATTTCTCCACCCTCCAAATGCCTTTTCCATTGGAGAACGGTCAAAACAAGGGCTTATGAGGCACGGGAGTTGGTTAGGGAGTTAAGATGGAGTGAGAATAGGTCATGGGTAGTTAGGATTTGGAGGACCTAGTCTCAGGCTGACTCATAGGTTAAGAAACGGTCTTAGGGTGAGGAGTCTAAGTGAGGTGTCCAAGGTGAGGTAATTAATTTAAAAGTAGTTTTTAAATTAATAAGGTGTGCAAGTGTGGGTTAGGAGTGTTAACATTTAGAAGGGGACTAAGGGGGGGTTGACATGATATTGGTGTCTACAGTTGTGTCCAAGGATGGTATTTATATTGATTCAGAGAGAATAGAAGAAATCCTCACTCTATCCTTGTCAAAATATAAGAAAGGATTTCAAAGATTCTTAGACAAGATAAATTTCATCAAGAGATTTATTCCTGGATTTATAGAATTGGTAAGGCCACTCACTCAAATGTTGAAGAAACATCAAGAATTCAAATGGAGTAAGGAGGGTAAGAGAATATTTGAATCCATAAAAAAATCAATCATCCAATCTCCTACTTTGCTTAATCCATATTTTAGTAAGGATTTCTTAATGTATGTTTTTTCTACATTTAGTACAATTTTAGCCATGCTTATGCAACAGAATAGTGAAAGTTTAGAGCAACCCATTGCTTTTTTCAGTCAATCTTTGGAAGACTATGAGGAGAGGTATTATTTTATTTAAAATCATGTTATTGTTTTTATAATAGGTTTTAAAAAATTCATACATTTGGTTTCAAATAATGATATTATACTAATGGTAGTTCGTCCTAGTGTGAAGGATTTAATCCTTAACAAAGACTTAAGTGAAAAGAGAGTTGGATGGGTCACTAAGTGCATGGAATATGATATTTAATTGAAGGTCACAAATAAATTTTGAGGTAAAGGATTGTGTGAAGATATTGTAAAATATGTAAAATAAGAAAAGGAGATGGTTTTGACACTTCAAGACATCCAATAGGAAGCTGAAACTACTCCTCCATCTAGCTGGACACAAGACATTGATAGGTTCATTCAAATATAAAAATGTCCAATGGGATTAGATGCATCAAGTAGAAGACATTTTAGGCTACAATAAATACCATTAATTCTAATTTATAGATTTATAATCAAAAAGGACATTGGAGGTATGCTTTTAAGGTGTGATGAAGCTAATCAATTTGACAAGCTTTTTGAAAAATTTCATGATAGTGCTTATGGAGGACATTTTTTAGCCAAGACCATAGCTACAAAAAACATTAGCTTTGTTTACCTTTGGCTTAATTTATTTAAGGATTCATATGCATGGGTTAGGAAGTGTGCAATGTGTGCAATGTTTACAAGTAAATAGATACTAGTTGTTATGCCATTAAAGCCTATTTAGCTTGATCAACCTTTCATGTAATAGGGTTTAGAATTCATTTACATGATACATCCTCCATCTAGTGCTAGTCATAAATGGGTCTCGATAGCTACAAACTATTTCACTAGGTGGGTAGAAGCAGTACCTTTGAAGGAGGCAAATGAAAACTTTGTGCTTGATTTTTATGAGAGTCTAGTCACCTGTTTTAGATTACCTTCTACTATAATATTAGACAATGCGTTAGAATTTAAAATTTCAAAGTTATGATAATGATCTCTTGAGAAAGGTATTTATCTAACATATTCATCAAATTACTATCCATAGGGTAATGGGATAGCTAAGTCCACTAACAAGAACCTGATTTGGATCATTAAAAGAATAATGGAAGATAATTAGATAACATCGCATACAAACTTGAAGACTAATTTATGGGTTGATAGGATCACCTCCAAGAAGGGCATTGGTCATTCACCTTATCTCTAAGTTTATGAAAGAAAATTAAGGCTGCCTATCTCATTAGAACTTACAGCTTTGGAGTTTGCACACTAGTTAGAGCTTATAGAAAGTGATGCAATAGAAGTAAGGATGAATGAACTAAGAGAATTAGAAGAGATAAGAGATGTGTCATTCATACCATGTGATCTAATCATCAGAAAATTAAATTTTTTGATAAAATAGATTTATCAAGGATATTTTAGTAAGGTGACATAGTCCTCAAATGGGATGAGGACCATGTAAATCCAAGAAAACAATCCAAGTTTAATAGCCTTTAGAGTGGACCTTATGTCATCAAAAGATGCAAGAAAATCAATGCCTTTGAACTTGCTAGATTGAATAGAGAGAGCCTTCCCATCCCTATCAATGGGAGGTATCTTAAGTTCTATTATTATTTTGAGCTTATGCTCTTTATACATAAGCAAATCATCCAAAGGAAAAGGTTGAAACAAAAATCCCATAACAAAAGTGTTGAAGATGGAATTCTTTTAGAAAGTGCCCCAAACAAAATCCTAAGGAAGTTAGCCAGGCAAAAAATGCCTAATACAAATGGTTCTAAAACAAAAAGCCCATAGATGAATTTTTTCAAACAAATTATTTTAAAAAACTTGATCCAGTAGGTGGAGACATTCATGTAAGTGTCAAATCTAGGCCACATCAATTAAATGTTGAAATTCAAATATGTATTGATGGGCATGCAAATGTTAAGTTTAGGCCATGGGAGATGACCATTTGACTTCAAATATTACAAAGGATCCCTAGGTTGAATGTGTGAGTGATAAGTGGCATGATCTCATGAGCATAATACAGATCCAATAGTACACAAATGAGCTCAGGCTAGTAGGACCAAGTAGATCAATGGCTTGTATTCAATCATGAATTCAAATATAATGATGAGTGAGGGTCAAAGAGTCAGTGGACCCTAAGTGCAAATGAGTAAGTGACAAGTGGCACAAGCACATGATTCTTATTATAGCATATATGAATTACATTCATCTACACTAGGTAGATCAGCAAAGCAAGATGAGTCAAAAGGTTAATGACCTGAGTCAGTTTTCAATGGATAATCAAATGAAGGTAAGCCTAGGTGACTTAGATGAAGGTTGGAAAAGCAATTTTTTATGGGGTAAGGTAAATAAAAGTCATGGAGCTGAGTTTGAGCATGGTCTAGCTTAGACCAGAGCTAACATATTGAAGGATGCCACCAAAGTAGACATAGACTTCAATGGTTTCATCTCTAGGACTAACTGCATGAAAAGGACCCTTCTCTCCACTTTTGCATGCCATGACAAACTAGTAAAGAGAAACTAGCACCAAGATAAAACTCTAATAGATGGATCTAATTATGGTAACTACATTGATGTCATAACTTAGCTCAAAATAGTTTGATCATACCATTATAATCATAAAGCAACATTAGTGAAGGAATAGTGTAACTGTGCAATGGATTGAAATGACTTGGATCAATTAGGGAGCTAGAATGAGCATAAATGTAGAGGCAATTGTAACCGTATTAAAAATGGATTTGAGCTCATTGATTTATTTTTAGTGCTGAAATCCATCTTTCTTTCTCCCCTTTCTTCTATAAATATAGCCTTTGAGCTATTATTTTTCATCCTTTAGGGTAGTACAACTAGACTCTACCAGAAATTATATTTTAAACCTCTTGGAGTAATGAATAGAGAATTTTTTAGTTGTTTACTAGTTTTTGCTTAGTGTTTTATGTTTGTTTGATCTAAAAAATTAGTCTAATCTTCCTTTTGTAGGTCTGAACTCAACCTAAATGCTAACAATCTTATTTAAAGGTCATATAGTGTGTCATAGCATTGATATCTCAAGGATAGAGTCGACTACTAATTATAAGTGTCTTCAACCAAACCTTATCTTCATTTCCCTCTAGCCTAGTGCATCAAATTGACCTCTATGCAAAATACTGTTACTTATAAATTATATCAGGCATTGTATTAGTTTTATTCATAGTCTATTAGTGGGCTAATGAGTTCAATCTTGAGAGTGGATCTTTGAACATTCAGTGCATCACCATATGTTAGAATAAATTTTATTTTTATGTAATCTCTTAACTCTTTTCACCCCAAATTATTTTAGATCTTGGAAAGAGAGGTCCAAACTACCATATCTAAGGAACTAGCCTCATTGAAAACCCTAGAGGTCTAATCTAGATATAGGCATCCCATAGCCTCATATCATTCCCATGCTAGTCTAGGTATGGGTCAAACTTGAACAAATTTTAACTCTATTGGGTGTTATCTAGATAGCTAATAGTATGGAGAGATAAATTAGAATGAAATGAACACACTTGATGATTGTAACTAGATTTTGAGAATGTAAATAGGTTTAAGGAAATGAAAAAGTGATGGGCTCTGAGATATATTTATAATATGACAAAGGGGTCAAATCGACAACCTATCGATTGTGTCACTATAATACTAAATTTTTCCTTTGAATTGTGTAGGTCATGTAAAATTTTGGGAAACTTCACAGATATGTGATATGCATAATATTTAATTTATTTCATACAATTGATGGGTCAAATTATCTTTTTTGGTTCTCCTTTGAATTTGACCTAATTCTTCTCATGTTCCCAAGAGAAATAGAAATATGTAAGTTAGTTGGCCCATACAACCTCTTAATGAGTTACAACTACATATCCTACATTATTGGAATCAGGGCTAATGTAGTTATAGTGTTTTATGAGTGAATCCCAACATAGAATGAGATCTAGGACTTCACCTTCACTTCCTAGACAATCAAGTGTAACTATATGAATATTCTCTTAAGTTTATCTTTTTATAAGTATACAGCTAATTGAAACCCTTGAAATCACTTAAAATCCTTAAATAACATAAATATACATTTGTAAGTGTGTTTTATACATGTTTATTGATCAATATTTATTCCTTTCCTCTTATTTAAATGTGTTTAAGTGGCTATTATATGTATAATTCTCTAATTAGAATTAGGACCTATTTTTATACAACTTGACACATAAAAAGAGGGAGAATCCCAAAAAAGCCCACATAAATAGGGAAAACTTTAAAAAGGGGCATATGGCCTAAAAAATTAAAAGGTTCACAATATAAAATCCATTAATTATAATCTAGACACAAAAAAATAGAGGAAGAGGAGAGGAGGTAATTTATAAGTATAATAACATATAGAGAGAGAAAATATTAGAAATAAGAGAGAATAAGTCCATGCAGAGGGAGAGAGGGGGGATGCCAATAAATAATTAATTTGAACCAATGATTTATATGCAAAAAAACACACTAAAAACATTGTAATAATAATCCTTGTACCATTATAATGTGTCTACACATAGGCTCCATGTTGAAATCATGTCGCCTACCATGACAATGTGGAGAAGAATGAGGATATTAATGGTTTCATGCATGATAATGGGTTTATTCATTCCTATAAATATCATATAGTAAAAAATGATGATCATATTTTAATAACCCAATGAATTTCCTCTTGGATAAGTGTGATTTATGTAGAAACCCCATTTTTACCACAACTAGCTTCCAACTGGGCTTCAAATTGATTTTTATCACATAGTGAAAATTAATCATAGGAATCACTGAATGTCCCAATTTTGTTCGTACATCAAAAATTAGTACTCAAAATCATGTTGAGGCATCCATATTTAGGGTATAATCTTGTATGGAATAGCAACCTCTCATGGATCCATCTCCAAAAAACTTATGACCTAGCAAAATTGATAGTTTGGCCTTTGGACTCATTAAGCAGGGCACTTAAACAATTCTAAAAGTGTAAAAATGCTAAGCATAATGAATTAACTCATCAAATGAAATTAAATGCTTATGTGGAATTTCCATGTGAAATTAGTGAAAATGATTTTTTTTAAATAAATTTCAATAAAAATGAGGTCATGATGATGTCATCATCCTCAAAGACAAGGAATGGAAAATATCTTCCCTAAATCCATAAAATTTAGAAATGGAGAGTCATGCTTAATAAATGGAATCTCTATCCAAAATATTAATTACATGTCTCCTCGTTGACTCAACTAGGATTAGTTTGAACTCAACTACAATTAACTCTAACCTAACTACACTTAGGTTAGAGTTAGTTTGGAAGGCTATAAATACAAGGCCTCATCCATTATTCAATAAGCTTCTTTTGTGTAATGTTATGATGCTAAATTATTAATCCAAGCCAAGCTAAATCCAAATCCAAGCCCAACATTACCAAAGTGACAAGTATAGCTGGTGAAATAAGTTCCATTTCTAAATAATTCTTGATCACACAACCGATCACCTCAATTCATTATCAACATACAACTCTTTCTCTCATGAAAGGTAAAGTTATTTGTTTTGTATTAATTTGGTAATTACTTGTATAGTTGTCTTACTCTTTGAGTGTCTAGACTAAAGTTGTAAGTTTGATAAATGTGTTTTTGATTGATTTTGATCATACTGCCATCATACTAATCTTCTCTCTTATATTCCTATTAATCACATAATGGCACACCCAGTGGGACCCTCTTCATGAGTGTGTACCTCACAAATATTTTTATTAGTCTCTTATTCTAATTTTTTCTAACAAAACATCCCATAAAATCATTATAATTTTTTTTAGATTAATTTTTTTATCGAATTTTTGTATTTTTATTATTAAATTTCTTTAAATATTTCATGCAAAAACTCTCTATATTTTATCATTTATCATCAAATTAGTGACTACCACTTTTGTTTTCTGATTTTCTGCTAAAAATGATTGATACAGAGCTCATAACATTTTTTTAATCATTATTTTAATCTAAAATTTTACATAAAGGTTTTAATTTTACCTATGAACAACCTCCCAAATTATTTTGAATAACTTAAAAATATTTTCAAAGTTATGGTCAAAATACTGACTGTTGGTTTTTATCCTTTCTTATTTTTGCTTTTGTTTTTAACTTTGATTTTGTAGGTTGCCTTTGCTTTCTTGAGCCAATAAAAATTATAAAAAAAAATTATAATTTTTAAGAAATAAGAAACCAATTTCATATTTATTTTTTTGCTTTAAAACCTTTCATTTTTTTTACAAAGGCCAAAATTTCATTTCACATCTTGCTTAGTCCTTTTTAAAAGAACAAAAAATATTAGACAAAGTGCTCCTAACAACTTTGTTTTTGTTTATTATTATTATTATTATTTTATTTTATTTTTAAATTGTAATTTATATGTATGCTCTTCCCTTTTCCCCTTTATGGAGCTCGGATGACCAAAAACACCTTGTTCATTGCCGTGTTACTTAGTCCAAGCCTAGAAGAAACATCGTCTATGCTCTCCCTAAGTTTGAGTAACTTGGATGATTCAAAAAATGACCTTTAAAGTCATTCTATTTTTATTTATTTATTTTATTGCATTTGGATTATGGTTAGCATTTCATATCCTCTCCACCAATTCTTTAGGGAAGCATTAACCTAGGATTTCATCTCCTAGCATCATTTCAACCCTGTTCCACGATGGGGTATATAAATTAAGGCACATGATATTGGGATTTCCAAGGGGATGAGTGGATATCCTCTCTAATACTAATGAAAACTTGAGTCAATTATATATAAACATCAAACTCCATTAATAATTATATGTAAGGAATCACTATGTAAAGGAATAGATCCTTGCATAGTACGTTAGATGGTATGAACTCAATTGATGTGATTGCATCCCTTGAGTTAGCCACACTTGGGACCATATATAATGTGAGAAACTTAAAGATTTTAGACATATCCCCACTTATTACTGAATTTCTTTCTAAATTTTTAGTGATCCTCACTCTAAGTTCAAGCCATGTATCAATGCTTGAGATATAGAGGGCGCATTAAAAACTCTACCTACACCTATACTTTATTTTTTGGATTAACACTTAATTCCTCACAAGAATTGGTATATCAGTGGAAAATTTGGTTGAAACTAAATGATGCAAAGGTATTTGATAATCTTGTCTATTATGGATTCAAACATGAATCATGAACACCTTTACCTCTACCTTCATGTACCTAGCTCTAACTTTCCATGTTTGTCTATCTTCAAATTTTATCTCTCTTTGAAAATGTTTATGATAATATAAACCTCCTATCCTTCTTGAATTCACCTTTCATGAATTTACACTCTATCCTTTTATCACCTTCATGTCACTATCATGTTCACTTTCCTCAGTCCTTAACCTTATCAATCTATTTCCTTGTTTGTTAACTCCCTTACTAGGCTTGACATCATTCTCCAACTTGTCATATTACACAACTTCTTTGGATTATTTTAAACCCTACCTCTTGACCTTCCATACACCTCATTTTATACCCTTTCACCATTCCACAAAATCTCAAAACTTAGGCTTTGTAATAGACACTTTTTACCTCTTTCCCCTCTATGCTCCTACTAGCCTTTTTTTAACTATTTTCTCTTGTACAAACAAGTAAAATGGAATATTGGGAAACTAATTACTTTTTAAATCACCATCTATCCACTACTATCCTTCCATGAAGTTTCATGCTCTAACTCAATCCCTAGATGTCCTTTCCAAACGTCACCTAGACCTAATTAGGTCCCTCACAACCCTATTTTAGCAAATTCATCTTAAAACCATACATTTCAAGTTTGTATAAGGTCAAAAACTAAAAATCCTTTATATCACCTTATTCCCTAAATTTTCACCAAGTTTTAAATTTTTATGATAGTTGAAACTCCACCAAATTAATTTTGAATTTTAGAAACCCTAGCACATGGTTTAGACAGTCTATGAGAACTCGAGAAGGGTTATTTTCATCTTCTACATTTTTCAATGAGTTTCAAAAGAATGTAAAGACTGATCAAGGTCTATATTAAACCTATATACCCTATTCAAATAATGTATTCTTTTCTTATTGCCTCTATGGATTGTTTCACACAAAGTTTCATGTTGACTGAGTACACAATCACAAATTGTTATAGGGTTTGAGTACCTTACTTTATGAAATGAATATCTAGACAATTTGAAACTTCTCAAACATATTAACAAAAATTAAAACAAACACTTACCAATCATTTATAAGTCTTAACCAAGCCTACACTCTATCCTTTTAACACGGAGTACACACTCAATCATGTCTTGAAGATAGGGTATAAGAATCAAGGGAATAGAAAGTAGGTTGTCAATAAGAACTTTCTCTTGGAATCAATATTAAATATTTTTCAATCCTTTTAATTCAATGATACATTTTCAAACAAATCCTCATGCCACATTATCTATCTTTTCTCAAATCATATACATAGATTTATTTGATTGTCACTTGTGAATAGGGCATTCATAGGCTCTCAACTTGAAACCTTATCCTATTGGAAATAAACATAGAATTATACATATTAAGACACTACAAAAATGTGTTTCTACTCCTAAAATTCATCTTGACATACTCAATACTTTCCATAGGTATATTCCTTCTTCAGTAGCTTATAGGCTTCAATGGACCTACCCAAGATTCTTGTCTCGGACTTATAAGATACCTTTTTCTTACCATTCCAAGTTACAAACACTGGGCCAATGAATTTAATGTTATCAATCATATCAAATACATTAAAAATATGAGATCAACATAAATATACAAAATTTTATGTTTAAAACATGCTACCTTTCATTTCAAATATGGATATATAGTCATACTTCAAGATAGAACTTAGTAACATAGGAGACATAAAATTGATGATCAACCAAAAACTTTTAATGAGTTTTTTAGGGTTTACAAATTCATCCTTGATTCCACCCAATAATTTTTGTCCTAATCCAACCTTTCACCTCCTCTCTACCTTTTCTAACTCTTAATACCCATACCATTTCTCTTTTTCATGCATTCTTTTTTTATGTCCCTATTAGTTATTTATTTTAGGGAAGTTAAAAATCATTTTCCTCATGAAATTACATTTCATTTACATTTTGAACACCTTTAGGACTCTCTTAAGACACTTATAACCTAAATTTCCTACTATAAACATTAGATATCATACTACATCACAAAAACTTCTCCCTAAGCTAGTAACATAATTTTAAATTTTAAATTAAATTTTTGGTAAGAAAATACAATATGAGAAACAATTCAAATTATAAAGACCTCTAACAACTAAAACAAATCAAAATGGATATAATTGAATATGCCCCTGCATCATACTACCAAGGGGAAAAATAAACTTTCCCTAAAAGTTATAAGCAATCTTTCTTTGATGTGCTTCATAGCATCTCTTCTTCTATCTAACTTTTGATCTTCATTGCTTGGCCTCCTAGATCCCAAAGCCTACTTGAGGAATGAAGACCTCCTTATCTCTTGACTACCATTACACCTAGTCTCTTATGTAGATGTGCATGCTCTCTTGATCCACACTTGTACTTTTTCTTTCATCTTGTTATCTTCATCCAAGTTATACCTACAATGAATAATAAATCATTAAATAAAACATGTATCTCATCATGCCTTTGAGGCATACTCTAGATCTTATTATTGCTTGTGTGTTGTCACTATTGCCAAGCACCTTCATGTGCCCTGTATGGTTCATTCTTATTCTTTACATCAGCCACCAAATCATCTTATTCTTCTTCTTGTATGGTTTAGCATTCATCAAAATCCTATCCTTCAACCTTAGTAATGACAAATTCATCATGTAGAGTGTCTTCTTGTGATAGACTACTCCTTACCTTCATAAATGCACATATCTTAGACACCATTTTTGCATTCCATAGGTATATGTTCTCCTTTGTCACTTTCTTCACCATCTATTTATACATTTAATGAGGGTCAAAATTATTTCCCCTCTTCAAGGATTCATACACACTAGAATAATCCTCATACCTTTGCTTGTTTAGTTGTCCCAATTTTCCTTTGTCTTCATTTACATCCTCTTGAGTCAAGATCACTTCATGGTTTATACTATCTTTTCTCATAGATGATTGACCTAATTTTTCTTCTTATAACATAAATACTCTATCTTGAGCCTCTTGTTCCTCTTGGTTCCTCTTGAACACTACTTGGTCAAATGCTTCTTCTTCTTGTTTGAGCCTATGCATTGGCCCAACTAACTCATTTCCTTTATCAACTCTTACACGTACATTCGCACATGACAAAACATCATTAGTTTTGAATTCATGAGGATTTATTTCCACCTTCTCTATCTTCTTAGGATCCTTTTTTAACACTTTCATTTGTCTCCTCACTTTGCGCACTTCTCCTTGCTTTTTCTTCTTTGTCTTCATTTTCTTGAGAGGCCATCTCACTAATTTTTTTATTCCAACTAAAAACTTTGGTCTAATATCTTTTAAAGCTTTCTCTAATTTTTCCAAGTCTACCTTCAACTCAGAAATCTCCCTCTTATCAACTTCCTCTTTCTTTACTTCCTTATGGCAACCTTCTTACTTCAATCCCTTCATATTTTTTTCACTCTTTATACTCTCTCTTTATCTTCACTCTCTCTCTAGGTCTTACCTAGAACTTTCTCCTATTTAAAATCTTAATTACTTTTCTACTTAACCTTCACTTGGTCTCTCTCTTTCTATCTTCAAGATCTCCTTGAGCTTCCTCCTTTTGAGCTTTCACTAGCTCTCTTTTATCTCTCTCAAAGCCTCATTGGCTTAAGGGATTAATCACACAATCTTATCTCTCACTTATATTTATGCCTCTCACTTATTTCCTAAAATTTACATCAACAATCTCAAAACATCCTTAAACATTATTTCATGAACTAATAAAATACATAAAATGAAGACCAAAAACAAATATGTACCTTTCTCTATGCAAACCTTCTTTATCCTTTTTCCAAGGAAATTCATGATCAGGTACCAAATGATGCAGAGGTCTTTAATAATATTGTCTATTATTATTTCAAACATGAATCATGAACACCTTTACCTCTACTTTCATGTACCTATCTCTAACTTTCCATGTTTATCTATCTTTAAATTCTATCTTTCTTTGATCTCTTAATAAACTTGTCTCCCTCTACTTGGCTGTGAAAATATTTATGACACTCTAAACCTCCTATCCTTATTGAATTCACCTTTTATTTATTCACACTCTATCCTTTTATCACCTTCATGTCACTATCATGTTTACTTTGCTTTGTCTTCCTCAATCTTCTCAATCTATTTCCTTGTTTGTCAACTCCCTTATTAGGCTTGACATCATTCTTCAACTTGTCATATTACACAACTTCTTTTAATTATTTTCAGCTCTACCTCTAGACCTTCCATACACCTCATTTTATAACCTTTTACAATTCCACACAATCTCAAAACTTTGACTTTGTAATAGACACTTCTTACCTCTTTCCCCTCTATGCTCTTACTAGCCTTTTTTTACATTATTTTCTCTTTTATAGATAAGTACAATGGAATATTTGGAAACTATTTAATTTTTCAATCACCCTCTATCTTATACTATCTTTCCATGAATTTTTATGGTCCAACTTAATCCCTATATGTCCTTTCCAAACCTCACCTAGACCTAATTAGCTCTCTCACAACCCTATTTTAGCACAATCTTCTTAAAACTATACATTTCCAATCTGAACAAGGATAAAAACCTCAAAATACTTTATATCACATTATTACCTAAATTTTTACCAAGTTTAAATTTTTATGACAGTTGAAACTCCACCAAATCAATTTTGAATTTTAGAAACTGTAGCACAGGGTTAAGATAGTTTGTGGGAAGTTGAGAAGGGTTATTTGCATGTTCTATGTTTTCCAATGAGTTTTAAAATAATTTAAAGACTAATTAAGGTATATATTAAACCTATATATTTTATTCAAGTAATGTATTCCTTTTTTATTTCCTATGTGGGTTGTTTCACACAAATTTTTAGGTCGACTGAGTACACAATCATAAATTACTACAGGGTTGGGTTGTTTCACACAAAGTTTTAGGTTGACTGAGTACACAATCATAAACTACTATAGGGTTTGAGTACCTTGCTTTATGAAATGAATATATTGAAAAATTTAAACTTATAAAACATTATTTAAAAACTTACCAATAAATTTTAAGTCTTATCCAATCCTCCACACCATCCTTTTCACATGAAGTACACACTCAGTTTTGTCTTGAACACAAGGTATAAGAATACAAGGAACAGATAATAAGTTGTCAATAAGAAATTTTTATTAGAATCAATATTAATTATTTTTTAATCTAGTATAATTCATTAATACATTTGAAAATAAATCCTCATGCCACACTATCTCCCTTTTTTCAAATCGTATACACATATTTATTTGACTATCACTTGTGGACAGGGCATTCATAGGCTCTCAACTTGAAACCTTATCCTATTGGAAACAAACACAGACTTATCTATATTAAGATATCACACAAATATGTTTATACACTTGAAATTCATCTTGACATGATAAATACTTTCCATAGGTATACTCCTTCTTCATTATCTTGTAGGCTTCATTGAACGTACCCAAGATTCTTGTCTCATTCTTGTAATATACATTTTCCTTACCATTTCAAGTTACAAACATTGGGAAAAGGGATTTAAGGTTATAAATAATATAAAATAAATTAAAAATATGAGATCAACATAAATAAAAAAAAATTATGTTTCAAACATTCTACCTTTCATTGCAAATATGGATATACAGTCATACTTCAAGACATAACTCAGTAACATAGGGGATAGAGAATTGATGATCAATGAAGAACTTTTAATGAGTTTCTTAGGGTTTAAATATTCATCCTTTATTCCACCCAATATTTTTTGTCCTACTCAAACCTTCCACATCCTCTCTACCTTCTCTAACTCTTAAGACATGTACCATTTCTCTTTTTCATGCATTCTTTTTTTATGTCCCTATTAGTTACTTGTTTGAAGCAGTTGTAAATTAGTTGCCTCATGAAATTACATTTAATTTACATTTTGACCACCTTTAGGACTCTATTAAGACACTTAGAACCTAAAGTGCCTACTAAAAACATTAGACATCATACTACATCATAAAACTTCTCCCTAAGCTAGTAACATAATTCAAAATTTCAAATTAGAGTTTTGTTAGGAAAATACAATGTGAGCAACAATTCAAATTCTAAAGACATCTAACAACTAAAACAACTCAAAATGGATATAATTGAAGATGCCCCTATATTACTACACATACCCATGTTAATTATAGGAATAGGATGATCCATTTGGGCTATTTATATTTTCTTTAAATTTCATGTGTATTTTAAAGACTAGAATTTATTTGTTTATGACAAATCCAAAATGAGTCATGAACTAATCACGTGTTTTTACACCCCTTTATCCTAAGAGGTGTTATTGTATCTATTTGATACCACACTTTTCCTTAGAAAATTTTAAAACATTTGTGTGTGTGTGTGTGTGTGTGTGTGTGTGTGTGTGTGTGTGTGTGTGTGTGTGTGTGTGTGTGTGTGTGTGTGTGTGTGTGTGTGTGTGTGTGTGTCACTTATTTAAGTGGAGAATAATTACGATGTCCATTTCATCCCAAGTTTTTACCTTGGAGTTTTGAAACAAAAACATTGTCATACCTTTTGAATGAGATAGCATCGTTACTCTACTTGTATTGTTTCAAAAATTTTCCTTAATTCAAATCAAGTGTAAACTATGTATGCCTTTGGTCTATAATTGGTATCGTTATGCCATCAATTTGGGTCTAAAATGTTATTTATTTGAAGAACCCATGTCTTTTGAACCAGGTTTAAAATTTGTCTTACGAAGTTTAAATTCAAATATTGAGTGGTTTATGCCTATGGATTTCTTAATTTTATATTAGTTTTTTACCTCTAAATTTTGAATTGTGTAACTTAGACTAATTCCTTAATTATTTATAAGATATTTTTGCCTAGATTTAGGAATTAGTATCTTTTTTGTGTTCCTTATGTCTGTTTTATTGTTTAGAACTAAGGTCAAAATTATCCTTTCAAGTACAACCATAAGTGTGTTTATTTTACATTTGAATCTTGATTATCACTTGGGCTTGAATGCTTTACTCATCATGCTTATTTTTTCTTACTTGAGATTGAATTTACAAATTATTATTAGGCATGTGCCTAAGGTCCAAAGTTTTATACCAAGGTCAAGTTTGTGTTTGAATCCATGCACCTAGTTTGAGTCCAAGTGTTTCAAAAAAATTTAGAGTTAGATTAATTTCTTTGAAATTTTTACCTTGACCAAGTTTATTTTCAAGTTTAGATTTGTGCCTTGTTTCCAAAGACCTAGCAACTTTTCCATTTTTAGACATAGACTTGATTTGTTTGAAATACTTTACCGAAAACCAGGATTCATAACTTACCTTTCATTTAACCTTTTGTGTACAATACATTAGACCTTTGAATTGTTTGAGACCAAGCTTATCATTGCCAATTTTGGATAAGATTTCCATTCTTAGGCCAATTTTAGATCATTTGTGATAATAGACCATTTTCCATTTAAAATAAGTTTATATACATACCAAGCATTAACCATTTCCCATTTAGACCATGTTTTAAGATTTTTGAGAACTCTAGACCTTTTCTTCACAAGATGTTAGTTGTGGATTTGGATATGACTCATTACACACATAGTGGAACCATGTATAATCTATATTATGAAAATGTGGTTATAAATGATGCCTTTTTTTAAGAGCCATATGGTAAATATGTGGCTTTTAAGATGGATCCCTATCCTCCTTACACTACTCAATGTGTGGAACAAGGCCAAGATCCATTCGCACACTACCTTATTAATACACATCCTTATTTAGCTCAAGACTAGGAAAAAATAGATCAATGCCTTGTTAGTGTGTTATTTGTTATCAAACAAGTCTAACAATAGACTTACTATGTTAGTATGTCATTGACATATGACCCATACTTGTTCGACTATCACTTTACTGAAACAAATATGAATTTTTGGTTAGAGCCGTAGAAGCAGGGGCCAAGTTTTCAGAAGACTTGCCCAATGAAAAAATACCTAGTTTAGTCAGAGTGACTTGAAATGTATCTTATACCCAAACTATCAAACATGCCTCTAATAGTTACCCTAAAGCACTCGTACTAATGAAAAAACTATATCTAAATATGATTTTAAAAGGAAAGGGGCCCATGGATGATAAATTCATGAAAATGGAACAAGCATATCATATATATCTTAATCTAGCATGGAACTTTAATGTCATGGCCATATCGAATGCTCCACTTATAAACCTAACTCCTTCAAAAGGAGTGCCAGTTGATTCTATAGTTCAAGCTAATATGGGTGTAGATCCATTTTCCTAAAGTACCTAAATAGGTGACATGTTTAATGTCCATTCATTGAAGAAGTTATTATGACCTCTACTCAAGACAATGTGCCAAATACAGTCCAAGTGTCTTCCAATCTAGGCCAAGGTAAATTAAATATGCTAATAAATATTCTACACCAAAAAGTGCCTCTTTCCAATACCATGAGTGGTTTGTAATAGCAGGGGGTAGGAATGCCTATTTCCCAATCACAATAAGTTACTCCCACTCCTCGACTAGTTATTTATTCAAGAATGCAATAATAAGGGATAAGTAATCAAACACCAAAAAAAAATTTACCTCAACAAGTGATGAATGTTATCCCACCTCAAAAGGTGATGGCTAATATTCCATAATCATAGGCACAAACCAATTTACCACTATAATAGAGGTATAACATCATGCCACCTTAATAAATGGAAACAAATGTTCTACCTCAATAAGTAGTGATAAATGTACCTCAATAATCACAAACCAATGTACCTCTATAATCATAGATGTTATCTAATAAAAATGTATCTCTATTGGTCATCGACAAATGTCAAACACCCAACAAGCATCCATTTCACAATAAGCATTCGTTCAACAAAGAGGTGCCAATGTCTAACAAGTTCCCATTAGGCAACCATTGACTTTTACTTAGTGACACATATTCAAAGATAGGCCCTTGGTAAAAAACAAGTTCCATTTATTCATCTCGATTTGAATAGTCATTATAAAATCCCTACTCAACCTCAATAAGCATAGTATATTCTACAAAGCCATATCCTTTCATCATAACCCCAATTCTTTCAGACCCAAGGTCATCTTATAAATCCAAACTAGAATATTTACCAATAATTTATGTAATATTAGTAGCCTAATCACAAGGCAAAAATGCATATTCCTAGTTGATTGGTCCATGAAACCAACTCCATACCTCCATTGTACTCTAGTCAAGGTAATCTACCTTTGACCTCCTAGCCAAAACCAAAACCAAATGTGCCATCAATTTTCTTGGCCCAAGAACTTCAATAGATGAAGGATGCAATTGTATCCATTCAAATAGGAAAGAAAACCAAGAAATTCAAATTGGATGACATGTGTTCATACTTATTTAACATGGAGTATCTTCAAACACCATTTCTTTCTATTTATGAACCACCATAATTTAACAATTATAAGGGTAGAGGTGACCCTAAGGGTCATATAAGAGAGTTCTTTGTCACTTTCTAGCTAGTGGCCTATAATGGAATCTACCTACTCCTCTTTCCTCAGAGTTAGTTGGATAATCTTTGGATTGGTTTCCCAAGTTGTCAAAAAAATTAATATCTAACTTTGATGATCTCTCTGATAATGTTTGTGCAACATTTCTCATATAATATTGAGTGTGAGATTTTAGTAGTAGATTTGAGTCAGGCCAAGCATAAATTTGGTGAGAGATTTGTGAGCTACTTACAAATATGGAGATCACTTTCTATTCACTTCTCTCATAACTTACTAGATAAACAATTGGTAGTTGTGTTTACCAAATATTTACATAGTAAAATATTTTACCACTTGGAGCTTCAGTGTGCACACACATTTAAGGAGATCATTGATAAAGGCATACAGATCAAAAAGGCCCATATTAATAAAGGGAATATCAAGTTATCTTCCTCAAACTATAATTATAGCTAAAACCAAAATACTGGCCCAAGTCAGAACCCTAGCCCAGTCTAAGCACAAGCATATACACTAGATCAAGATAATAACTATGAAAAAACTAAACCATACAACCTCAACAAGAAAAATTTTGGTAATGGATTAACTGAGTCAGATCATGTTCAAATGGTCACTATCTACTAATCCTATGTCACAAATGAAGCTTATTCCACAAATGCAACCTATTCAACAAGCACAACCTATGCCTCAACCAAAAGTAGCTCCTCAAATGTTATAGCCATAACCTTTAAAATCCCCTCATCCAAGAAGAAAACTCATTCCTAGAGTCTTTAGTGACCTTAGGGGGCCTGTTGAAGCAGTGTTTTGTAAACTAGTCATAGCCAATTTGATTAGTTAGCCAATTCCAAAACACTATCCTAAGGGTATACCATATATAGACTAGTACAAAGAACATGATATCTATGAATACCATCATGTTCATGGATATTCTATATGTTTTTGTGTGAATTTAAATCATCTTATTAAAAATATGTTGGAAAATGGGGAAATCCATTTGAATAATAGAGCATCTACTTCCAATCAAAACCTAGGTATCTACCAAAATCCTTTTCTACAGCATAACAATATCAATCAACAAAAGTAATAATAAAGACCACATCAACAACAATAATAATAACCACAATAAAAATAATAGTATCATCATCCATAATAATAATGTCAACTAAATGGAAAGAACCAAGGCCAAAATGACCCCAACAACCAACAAACTTACCATGTAATTACACATGACTATAATAAAGTTATAGGTCATATTACGGGAGGTCATGTATTTACTATTACCATCAATCCTAGACCAAATGCCAATAGACCAAGATCATTTCCTAATAATGTCAATCAACCTCCTAATGCAAGTAATCCTTCCTTAAATTGTGACCACAGTTAAGTGCAACAACAACCAAAGATTACCATTTAAGGACCTTATGTCAATAACTCTTCATTAACCTATGACCACAACCAAGTATATTGATAATCAAGAATTCTCCTCTCTAGCCCATATCCATCATTTTCTATTTATGATGGTCCTATTTCTATTCTAGATTGAAAAATCATAACTCGATGGCCTAAAATCAGCATCCCAAGCCCACAAACCCCTACCACTAAACCGATCCAACCCACTATGCTAGCTAAGAACAAACCAATTGATATTGTTAAGTAAAAGACATATGATATTGTGGAATACATCCAAAAGCCACCCATACAAATCTCAATTTTAGATTTGTTGTGTACATTTACCATCTACAAGAATATCTTTACATAACTCCTAGGCCAATCCCAAGTGCCAAATGACATTACTCCAAACAAATTCCAAGATTTGGTTAGACACCTAGCCCCAGGCCAATAGTTGAAATTTGACCAAAGTGATATGGCATCCCTTGGCCCTCTCCATAACAACCCATTATACATTGAAGTTGTCATCACATGGCACAAATTCAAACTTGTCCTCATAGACAATGGATCAGGCTTGAATGTTGTGTATCTAAAGCTAATCGAGTATCTGGGATATAAAGTAGTCAAGATTTAGCTAAAGACTATTACTATCAAGACCTATGACAATGAAGAATAGGAATCACAAGGAACCATAAGTTTGTTAGTGATTGTTGATCCTTTGACCCAAGATACACTTTACCATGTAATAAACCTAGACCTATCATACAATTTGCTTTTGGTGAGACCATGGATACATGAAATTATTACAATCCCTTCAACATTGCACTAATGTATCAAATTTACTCACTTAGGTACAGAAGTAAATATCCATGAATATTTATAAACATATGAACACTGTAAGCATTTGGAGGCCAAATATGAATGTTACAATTACCATTTTGGTTTATACCCAGTACCCAAGAAGAACAAAGACAAAGAAATACTTGTTGAACTGCCAAAAGCTAATTATATAGACCCCGATAACCTTGCCTAATCTTCACATATGCCTCCTATTAAAATGTCTAATGATTTTACCATTTCAAACACTGGTCTAAGAGAGTATTTTACCCATGACACATTCCATATTTCCAAGCTTCCACAAAATCCCCAAGACCTATGGAAGATCCAAAGCTAAGCCTCCTTGTATTGAATGGCAATGAAAGGGAAAAGGCAAGCTTCATAGCCCAACACCTATTATTTTCACACTAGCCACTAGCCAAGAAGAGGACCTACTTTCCAATGATGATTCCCAGTTATAAAATGACAAATTAGTTGATTTCTACCAAAGTACAAAGTATCCCACCCCTAATAGGATAATGGATAACCAAGCATATGAAGGTATAAGTCTCGAACCAAATCATAAAGGTACTCTTGATCCCATTTTTATGACTAGATATAAAGTAACTTATGGTCTCAGATTTAAACCACCTAGGGGTGACCCCACATATCTTATTCATGTTCCAACACCAGTGAGTGGTGATGATGATGTCGATAGTGAAGTAGAGTCTAATCATAACATATATGAAGACCTTGCTAGTACCAACTTATTTGATCCATATACCACTTGTACCATTACACTAGAATCCAACATTCCTCGCTTCCCCTTTATCATCCTCAACTTATGGACTAGGACCAACAAGAATCCATAATACCTATAGATGAGTTTGAGAATGATGGGGCCTTTTTTAATTTTCTAGGCCTTAGAGACAATGTTCTATATGGAGACCACTAACAAGGGTTTTTTTATCAAACTAGATCCTACAGCCTATTTTGGAGAGCAGTTGATCACCCTTAGCCAAAAAAATAATAAACTATTGAGGTCTCAAAGTGAAAGCCTCTTTGTGGCACTTTTGGACTAGGGAAAAAGTAAAGAGAAAGGCCAGTATTTTGGTGAAAACCTACTTTATGTACCACTAGATGGGGGTGTTCACCTTTCCTTGAATGTAGCTCAGGAGACCAAAAATGGTGAAATTGTTTTTGGCTTTAAGTTTAGTACAAAGGAAAAACATGCCTTTGATCAAATTGTTTAAGAATGTCCTACAACATTTGTTACATTACCATTTCTACCATTAGGAGATTTAGATCCACCCTGTTTGGGAGAACTTGAAGAACTAGTCTGACTAGAACACTTTGTCATTGTAGACCAATTTACATCTTTTCCAATTATTATAGAAGATGGATTGACTCTCCTAGTAGAATATACTATGGAATTCAACATTAAGACTCCAGATGACCCAAAGTGGATCAAATTAGGCATGTCCCTTGCTGAGGATGAACATGAAATTTTCACATCCCTTTTGAGGAGGTTTGTTGATATTTATTCATGGGCCTATTCAAACATGCCAAGTTTATACCCTACCTTTGTTTTATACCACCTCATTGTGCATCTTGATGCCAAACCTGTGAAACATAAACTGTGTAATATGCATCCTCATATTTTTATGTTAGTTAAAAAAGAGTTAGAAAAACTATTAGAAGTGAGATACATCTGATCAATTGACTATTCAGAGTGGTTCTCAATCATTGTGCATGTTAGTAAAAAGCCAAAAGAGATCATAATTTTCACTTATTTTAGAGACATCAATAAGGCCTGCCCCAAGGATGACTTTCCTATACCAAATATCATCAGCTCCATAGTCATGTATGAAATTTTTTCCCTTATGGATGACTTTTTAGGATATAAGTAGATCAGGATCTCATTAGAAGGCCAACACAAAACAACATTCACCACTCTTTGGGGAATGTTTTGCTATTAGGTTATGTTGTTCAGCCTCAAGAATGTTAGGGCCACATATTAGAGAGATATGGCCATTATATTTCATGACATGATGCACGATATTATCAAAGACTATGTCTACAACATATTGGGTAAATCTAAGATCCATGTAGATCATCTAGCTATACTACAAATGATATTTGAAAGGCTTCATTAGTATAAGGTTTGACTTAATCCCAAAAAGCATGTCTTCGATGTCACTTCAAGAAAATTATTAGGATTTATCACCAAGGCATTGAAGTTGATCTCACCAAGGTACAAGCCATTACTGAGATGCCACCACCTTCTACTTTGAAGCAACTCTGCAATCTCCAGGGTAAAATCTAGTATTTTAGATGCTTCATTTCATAGTTGGCTGATAAATGCCATCTGCTCACTCATTTATTGAAGAAAGGTGTTACATTTTTTGGGATGAAGAATGTCAAAAATACTTTGAGTGACTAAAAGAATATCCTGCCAATCCACCTATTTTATTACCAATAATGCTAAGGAGACCATTTTTACTATACCTATCTACCATTGATAATGCCCTAGGGGCACTTTTAGCTTAGCATGATGATAATGGAAAACAACATGTCGTGTACTGTATAATTGGTATACTAGTAGCTTATGAACATAACTATACACCAATATAAAAAGCTTGTTTAGCTATGGTATTTGTAGCCTAAAATCTACATCATTACATGCTTAACAACAAGACCATATTCAATGCCAAAGTAGATCCACTCCAATATATGCTATCAAAGATAGTTTTATAGGGATGCATGGATAAGTGGATGATGATTTTGAGTAAATTTAAGATTGAGTATTTCAATCAAAGGTCATAAAGGGATAAGTACTTGTAGATCATCTTGTTAAATTTCCCCTTTCTGATACTGCACCACTCACTTTTGCATTCATAGACAATTCCATCATGACCATCATAGAAACACCTCCTAAGGATTAACACTAGAAGTTGTATTTTGATGGGTCATTCACATCTCATAGATTAGGGGCAGACATGTTATTTATCAAACCACAAGGGGATCTTATTCCCAAATCATTTTGTATTAGCTTTCCTTATACTAATAACATAGTTGAATACGAAACACTTGTGGTAGGGATTCATCAAGCAATATAATGGAACATTTAGAATCTCATAATTCATGGTGATTCTCATCTAATCATCAATCATGTTATCTACTAGTTCTAGATCAAAGATGATAAGCTTTTACCATACAAGGCCATAGTGGACATTCTCAAGTTGTAGATTTCCCATATTTAGTTTGAACACATATTTAGGGCCAATAATAGGGTAGTTGATAGCATGGCTACTATTAATTCTTTGATCTACAACATAAAAAAGGAAAAATATTATCAATTCCTTGTTGAACATCTTTTAATGCCTACTCATGAACCTTCAACCATCATATTGATCTATGATATTATTGGTCCCAATTCTATTTGGTATTTAGACCTATATAATTACCTTCATGACCATGTCCTTCCATCATAACTTTCATGTAAATAAAAAAAATCCTTTACACACCAAGCCTCTCAATATACCCTACTTGGCCCAACCCTTTACCATAGAAGCTTTGACGAAACTTTGATTTATTGTTTGAATATGACAAAAGCCATCTTAGCGTTGAGGGAAGTTAATGAAAGAGTTTGTGTATCCCACACCAACAGGATCATCCTTGCCAAAAAAATCTTACATACTGATTACTATTGGCCAGCCATAAAAGTAAATATTATTGCTTATGTGTCAAAGGCATGCCAATTTGATTCATACTTTGGCCAGAACACTCAAACCAATGCTCACACCATGGTTATTTTCAATATGGGGAATCGATCTCATTAGAAAAATTAACCCTACCTCCTAAGATGGACATAAACACATCCTCACTGCCACATAGTATTTCACTCAGTGGGTTGAAGCTATACCCCTCACTTACGTGACTAGAAAACACATTTCCAATTTTATCTTCAACCATCTCATATGTCACTATGGCATCCCATCTAACATTATATCTGATAATGGTAGATCTTTTAAGAACAAGGATGTCAAATCACTCTTTGTTGAGTTTAACATCACCCAAGACTTTTACACTACATATAACCCAAAAGTTAAAGTCCAAGCAGAGGCATCTAATAAGACCATTGTCAATATTCTTAAAAATATTGTCAATGTTGATGTCCATGATTGACACCTATAAATCTTTCATTCCCTCTGGGCATATCATACTCCAATAGGGGCCACACCATATTCCTTTGTCTATGGCACTAAGGCCATCCTTCCCATTGAGGTTGAGTTACCTTTTCTACGTATCTCATTGAAGCACATCCTAGATTATGAGGATTATAGACTTATTCGCCTACAATAACTAGAGTTTCTAGATGAAAAGTGCAAGGCCACTATAAACATTCTTCAAACATATCAGAACTAGTTTCATGGTCAATATAATTAACATGTCAAACATAGAGAGTTTGAGTTCAATGATCTTATCCTCAAAGAACATCATAAGAACACCATAACCAAGAAAAAGAAGAAAGACAAATTCAAGCCTAATTGGATAGGCCCTTATGTCATTATTACTAATTATGGATATGGAACTTAAAGGTTAGATACACCAGATGGAGATGAACTTGATGAGCCCATGAACATAATATATTTCAAATGTTATTTCACTTGAGAGACTTGAGGTATTTTCTATGAGGATAGTTTACATCATATCGTACTGTCACCTTCCTTCTATTATATTGTATACTATTCTTTCCATACATTCACTATCGATCAAAGTTATTTTACCCTCCCTCCCCACCCTTTTTGACCTTGTTTATGATCCATCAATTCTTTAAGCACCTTCATAGGTTGGATTCAAATCAAGTTTTAGTAGTTAATTCAGATTTCACAAAGAGATAGTATTCAGGCCCAGTATGACAATGCTTTGGCAATTGCATTCTTCATTATTGTTATGGTCTATTTCATTCCTGGTGCTACTAATTATAACCACCTTTGGGGAAAATAGTGTCATTGACCCATGCCATTGTTTCATAATTATAATCACCTGAGGAAAAATTAAGATCAATGCCTTTACCATTAATTATCGCATCACCTTTCCATTATTATTACTATACTATGCCATTTGCCTAATTCATAAACTTATTGTTACGTAGTCAGATTCCTCTGATGTAAGGTAGAACTACAATGACTTGAGGTCTCATTATAGGACTATGTAGGTAATGCTTGGTTCATGTTGAGGTTAGCTCAATCACCCTTTACCATTCTCTCACCATTTTATGAGCAATTTAAATTTGAACACTCTCACCATTTTATGAGAAACTTTTGCCTTACTTTCATCATTTTATGAACAATCTAAGTTTGAATACTCTCACTATTTTACAAGCAACTTAAGCCACGCTCTCGCCATTTTGTGAATTAGATTATTTCATATCTTGTCATTCTCAATTGAATTGAGATACCTTGAATATTCTAAAAACATTAGTAAAAGATCTATAAAATATTTAAAATCACAAAATCATAAAATTGGATTAGAATTTCAATGAAAGATACAACACTGTCAAAATTTTCTAAGATGGGCCATTTTATCTATTCAATTTTATTTCTAGACCGCCTTGGTATTTTTCTTCGCATTTATGGGAGAACTACATCAGTTTGATGTCTGCACGAACTATATAAGCAGCACTTGGATTCATGGGGTATCTTAGGTTAGCTTAGTCACACCTTCCTTTCTTTTTCAACCATTTATTTACCTTAAGGATTCAAGAACTCTTGATTATTTCCTAATTAACTACTTATCCTTTAGTTTTCCCATCCTTATTAGCCTTAGTTGTACACTCTCATTATTTTATGAGTTTATATTATGAACATTGTGTATTCGACTTTGATACATTAATGACCACTTGGCTTCATCTTACGCTCTTACCATTTTAAGAGCAACCATTTCTAATACTCTCACCATTTTGTGAGTTATTTATGCTTTCACCATTTTATGATCTCATTCTCATTCTCAGCCTTGTACGCATTATGAACCTAGTTTATGTGTAGGCACTTATATATTCCTTTTTAGTGTGGTTTTAGCCTAAATCATACTCTTGTGCTTGTATGATTTGTTTGTGTTGACATTTTCATGATTGTGAAATGTCATCCCCTCTTTTATTATGCACTCACTATTTTGTGAGACCATTCCCATATTCCTCTACAAGTCAATCATCTTTCCTTATCATCAATTTTCTTTTATCTTATATTTTGGGAGAACTACATTGGCCTGAAGTTCATGTTAGATTTTGTGTCCATGAAAATATGTAGACAGTGTCCACTTGCCTAGTGCATCTGGAGTAAGCTCGGCTGGCCCTTCCTTTTCTTTTATTCCATCTTTTTGTTTGTTTGTTTGTTTCATTACCTCTTATAGCCTAGGGGCAATAATTGTTTCATGTTTGTGTCATTATCTCCTATATCCAAGGGGTAATGTTGTCATTTCATTTGTGTCATTGTTTCCATATAGCCTAGGGGCAACCTTATGTCAATTGTTCTTGTGTTATTATACCTACATCATTGTTATCTAGCTTAGGTGTCACCATATCTCCAAGAGTAACACCTCTATTAAACATGCATGAACAATTTGTTTTATATTTACACTCACAGTGTAATTAACCATTATTTGTCTTTTATCTTTATCTATTTAGAATAGTTTGTTTATTACACTTTTCTTTACATTGGATTATTTATTCCTTTTGTTTATGTTGTTTTTTCTTGTTTGCAGTCATTTTTATTTATTGGTGTTTTGTTGTGTGTTTATTTTTTGTTTATTGATGTTTTGTTATTCGTTTGTTTGTTTTTATTAGTGTTTTATTGTGTTTCTATTTATTGGTGTTTTGTTTTGTTTGTTTACTTATTTATTTACTTTCATTTTTGTACCTTGACTTAGTATCTATATGTTCATTGGGTGATTCCTTGTGCCTAATACTTCAGTCCATTCATATTCATACGTCAACATTGTCATCATGGTTTTTATCATTGATGCATCATTTTCACTTATTTATTGGATAGAGTGTCAATTCTTACGCATATTATGGCTAGGTTATCATGGCTTTTTATATCATGGTGTATACCATCATGTGTTACAATAAAAATCAGTTCAATGGATCTTACAAATAATGGTTCCATAGTACTTCTCCTTGTTCACACTTAAAAAATTCTAGGCCTATCCAAATATTACCCAAATAAAGAGTAATTAAATCATAAACAAATTTTAATCCCTGCTAGTTAGGATGTGCATCTTCATACTAGAAGGTATCCCAAATTCATGTCTATCCTCTATACTGGTTAACTCTTAATCCATGACTATGGATTCAATACGTAAGCCCCATTTTTTTATTTTACCTAATAGGGTAAAGATGACTTATATCTTGTTTCTATCCACACTATGCCAATGATTATAACCATCTTTGAGAAAATCATCTTTTTTTATCTTTCATACTGGGGTATCTCAGTGCCATTGATTATAACTGTCTTTGGGCAAATCAGTGTTCTCCCCCCTTTTTTACCTCTTGGTCGCATCATTTCTTTATTTTCGAGGGAACATTTGTTGACCTTCTTTGTTTCCCACTCCCTCAAGGGGGAATTCAGGGCTCATTTATCGCCTTCTGAGGCATTAAGCACTAATGAATTTTTTATTCTTTGAGAAGACGTTACTATGCATGTGTCTTGCAATGCCTTCCCAAATAGCGGAAAACTTTAGACACCCCATTTTGGCCACAACTGGCTTCAAAATGGGCTCCAAATTGATTTCTATCGAACAGTGCAAATTAAGCCTAAGAATCATTGAATGTTCTAATTTCTTCCACACATAAGATATTAGTGTTCATAATCATGTTAAGGAATCCCTATTTGGAGTATTATCATGTACACAATAGTAACCTCTTACAGATTCATCTCCAGTCAATTTGTAACCTAGTAAATTCATAATTTGGCCTTTAGACCCATTAAGTGGGGCACTTAAATAATTATTAAAGTGTAAAAATGCTAAGCAAAATGAATTAACTAATTAAATCAAATTAAATGCTTAAGTGTAATTTCCATGTGCAATTAGTGAAAATGAAGTTTCTAAAAAAAGTTCAATGAAAATGAGGTCATGATGATGTCATCATCCTCAAAGTCAAGGAATTGAAAATATCTTCCCTAAAGCCATAAATTCAAAATAGAGAGCCATGCTTAATAAATGGGATCTCTATCCCAAATATTAATTGCATGTCTCATCCTTAACACAACTAGGATTAGTTTGAACTCAACCACAATTAACTCTAACCTAACTACAGTTGGGTTAGAGTTAGTTTGGAAGGCTATAAATATAAGGTCTCACCTATTGTTTAATAAGTTTCTTTTGTATATTGTTATGATGCTAAATTGTTAAGCCATGCCAAAGCCAAATCCAATCCTAACATTACCAAGGTGACAAAAAGAGGTGGTGCAAGAAGTTCCATTGCTAAAGATTAGTGATCACACAACCGAGCACATCAATTCATGCCAACATACAACTCTTGCTCTCGTGGAAGGTAAAATTATTTGTTTTGTCTTCATTTTAAAGTTACTTGTATAGTTTTCTTGTTCTTTTAGTTTCTAGGCTAGAGGTGTAAGTTTCATTAGTGTGTTTTTGATTGATTTTGATCATACTAACACGATAAAAATATCCCCTCTTGGATTCCTATTGATCACAATTTTTTAATCATGAATACTTGTGGTTGTGTATATTAAATCTAACCAACATATGATGTACACCCTTCATTGTTACCATAAATATGTAAAGGAAATAACCATATTATGTCTAAAAACCTAACCACATCAACATAATACATTGCATCGAATAATGACAAATATGACATTTTTATATAATAATTAGTGGATAATGGGGTTCATGCTCAAGTTCAATATTAAATATCAAAGCTTCATTGACTCCCTCTGTAATATTTTTCATGCACAAATTCATAATTAAATATTAAATCTCTATCAACTACCTCGATATTCTTTAATATTAATTAAAACTTCTAAGCTTGTGTGTAGAATTTTGAAAGGTCCATGATATGTAGATCTGCTACATGATAGATAGGATTTTTGAATAAGCAATATTAAGACTCTTGCCCATGATTGCATGTGCATATTTATAACACATTACAACAAATAATACAAATATGTCAAGGTAGTACGATTAGTAAAATTTTAAGCTCATATGTGCAGGTGAGCCAAAGGCCCTCCTTAGATTTAAAAAATACAAATATGTACAATATTTTCTAAAATCTCACATTTGATCTAATGGTGAAAAATATGTACTCCTAAAAGGGAGGCCATAGGTTCAAATCTTGTAGGGTGTAAGGTATGCTCGTCTCATATTTGAAGTACAATAAGATACCTCCTACACATTGAGAATATAAAATCGTCCCATATACTATAAACTACTTTGAAGACCATAACCAAAATACTACCTAATATCGTGGACCTTATATTATATATCTACCCAATTTCTTACATAAATAAATAAAAAAATTTAAAATAAGATTTTTTTTTTTTTTTTTTAATATATTAAAAATATTAACTTAATATAAACAAATTTAAAATTGTTCGTGACGCGTTAAATCCTAGTTTCACAAGACAAAATAGCTTTTACGAGCATTAGTTCACCGACGTATCACATTAGAATATTTAATTTATAAATGTTCATTTACTTTTTACCAATTTTCCTCTTCGTCTTACCTATTTTGGACGCTTACAATTGTAATTATTTCACTTTTTAAAATATAATCATCATATAATGACCACCCATATGACGAGCAAAGAGACGCATGGTTAATTTTTTGTGACTTGGGTTGGTTAATTATCTCAATAATAATAATAATAATTTAGTATTGGTGGGATGTAATAGTATAAGATGGTAATTATTAAAAAAATATTTTAATATTTAATTTTTATTTGATTATTATATAATAATTTTAATAGTTTATTTGATTATTATATAATTTTTTTTGTTTAAAAATATTTTTCAATAAAATATTTTTTTCCATTTTATTTGGAGAAGTGGATAAAAAATACTATAAAATCGAAAGGGTTATAGTCAATTGTGAAGGATGATGATTGCTTATATCAATTCATTAAGAGGTACATTTTTTTAAAGATATGATATAGAGAGTCAAGCGGTTATGTTCAAAGCGTACTTAAGATGATTTTGACAATGTGGATGCTTCTTACTCATACCTGCTTAGCTAAAAAGGTTCATTGATTTAGGTGTATGATTACTCGGCATTGTAAATTCACTATATATTTATTTTTGAAATATAGTGAGAGATGCCGACATTCTATGTAATACAATGATTCCATGTAATAATTTTAGGTATACAATTAAAAAAAAATTGTGATAAATTAAATATAGGATAGAGTTTGAAAACCCTTTTTAAAAAGATTTTTTTGAATTTGGGAACTATTTATACTAACCAATGAAAAATTTATCAAAAATATAATGAAATCGTCAATCAATATATTATACAACACTTTTGAAATAAATATATTTAAAATATCTATACGAGTTAAATTAATTTTCAAATATTTAATTGATCTAATAAAAGAATTAAAAGATTATAAAAATCAAGAATTATAATATTGTAAAATATGAACAAAAATATTAAATTTTAAATTTAATAAAATAGTTTTAATCTTTCAAATTCATTGAAGAATCAAATCAGATCCCATCTTTTATAATTTCAAATTTTTTTATACAACAAAAAGTAATTTCTAATAATTTATTTATTTATTTATTTTAGAATTAAAAACTTCGTTAAAAAAAGAACGACCTTAAATTTGATGTTCATTTAATGTCCTAATTTTTTTCAGGTTAAAATAATAAAAAAACTCATAATATATGAGACGCGTAAATATTTAGAGATTTGTTACAGAGATTGTCACAGAATTTAAAATAGTAGTGTGGGACCGCATATTTGAATTTGCCATTCCATTCTTCTTCCATTTCACAAAAGTTAAGTTAAGTTACAGGTGCTTCACGTCACTATAATTCTCCATTGACATTTCATTCGTTATGGCCAAATTTGGCGGCATGCGAGAGAAATTCGCAACCTGAGGAGCTCAATTTCTTCGAAGAAGAGCATAAGCTACCGCCTGGAGCTCTCCCCCATCGTTGCCCATGCATTCCTGGGAGCAGGTGCTTCTCTGGAGGCCCTCTGTTTCATAGAAATCTTCGCAATCCATCCAATTGCCAAATCCTCCGCGGCTCTCCTCCTTAACGTGATGGAATATACCATTATTCGGCTGGGGGATCGGATGACATGGCGTGGGAAGACCAGAAAACTGATGATGACCGGGCGGGGTAGCAGACGAAACAGACATTGTAGACACGTTATTATTGGGAGTGGATGCTGAGTCGGCAGCCACGCGGTTTGCCAGCTGCGCATGAACCAAAGCTAACTCGGCTTGTAAACTGGCAACCTGCAACAATAATACAGAAAACATGCAATAATACAGAAAACATGAGTAAGATTCCAGTCAATATATTAAATTTAGGTAAAGATGATACATAATTGTTCGAAATATGTGTATACCTGTTGCTGGAGAGCAAAAATGTGAGCGACGCAGCCGTAGACGGGGTCTTTGAGGCGGGCTTGTGCCTCGTAAGAAATCGTGACCACGGCCTCGCAGCGCTCGGGCGTGGGAATGTGCAGAAGGAGCTTTGACACATTGCTGGCTCCGAAGATCTTGTGCACCGCCGCGAAATGTGAAGCGCCTTGATCGGAGCCAAAATACGGGGCGAAGACGCAGCCTTTAACGCATTTTCTTCTTAAGAATTTGCAGGCCCCGCAAGGCGCTCCTCCTCCTGCACTCATTGTGTGCGCGGGGTTTTATAGGACCTAACCAGTACTGCTGCTGTTGCTGCTGCTGCGGATATTTATGAAATCCTCGATATCACCTCCAGGATCTGAGTGTTTTTGTCTCCTCGTGGTGGACGCGGAGACGGGGGCTCGAACCGGCGCCCTCCGTGGAAGAAGGGGAACGCGGAAAAGAAGCTGGAGCTGGAGTCGTAGTTCTGTATGTGGTTGGTTGTTCGTGCGGGGCGAAGGGGTTTTGAGGAGGAGGTTTGAGGGGCTAAAATGGCCGGCGGCGGCCAGCTAGGCTGCCGGTCCCACAGACGTAGGACCGGTTTTTGTTCATGTCCCTTGATGTTCCCTAGGTGGGGTGACACTCCTCCGACACGATCGTTTATCCCGATGCCGGAACTGGAAATGAGACAAACGCTCTCAACAAACAATGCATACGAACCCCCCGGACCGAGTCCTCCTCGTTCAATCTCTTATCAAACGTAAGGAATTGAGGTGAGAAATTTGGAAGGTAGCATTTACTTTTCATGCTAAGGGCCAATTTTTCCCCTGTTTCTGAAGTTGAAATTTCTCTATCAAAATTGATTTCCTTTGGATCCTAATGTCTATTACAAGTAAAGAATTGTCAGAAGATTCATGCAATAGAGAAAGGAAATGTCAAATCTATTTTTAAAAATAAAGAAAGAAAGAAAAAATTGTTGAAAATTTGAACGGGAAATATTTATTATAATATTTGTAAGTAAATAGGATTTGAAACGAATAAAATGTATGTTGATTTATAGAATCAATCATATTATGTAGATGTGTGTTCTCTTACAATTTATATATCCTATTTTGATATGTGAAAATTTCAATTTAAATATATATAATTTTTAAAAATGAAGTGCCTCATGAATAAAAAAAGAAAAAAAAAATTATCACTTGTTTTTGAAGTTGATATTTCTTAATTAAAATAGATTTCATTTAGATACTAATGTCTATTACAAGTGAAGAATTGTCAATGGAATTGATGTAGATTCATGCAATATAGAAAGGAAACGTCAAATCTATTTTTAAAGGATAAAAGGAAAATGAAAGAAAAAGAATTGTTGAAAATTTTAATTAGAAATATTTATTATAATATTTAAAAGTAATATTCAATTATATTGTGTAGATATATGTTTTCGTATGATTTATATATTTTATTTTGATATGTGAAAATTTCAATTTAACTATTTTCTTAAAAAAGAAGTACCTCATGAATAAAAAATTAAACATTTTATTATAAGTAATTTAAAAAATAAATAAATATGATCATAATATATTTATTTATAAATAATATTAATAATAAATATATTATACATCCAAATTTTTTGAAAGAAAGTAATATAAACTTTTTAAGGATAGTTTCATCTTGAATCTTTATTCTAGGAGATTTTTAACCTAAATGTCACACTACCAAAAAGTAAGTGTGTTGGTAGTGAAAGACATATTCTAATAAAATAGAGTCGCTTAAGAAATGTCAAAATTAAGTAGGATTCTAACAATAAAAATTGAAGTTAAATGGATTCTAAAAAGAGACTTAAGAACAATTAGAGTTGGTGCCATAATCAAGAACGAAAATGGTGAAATGATCCTCTCATTTGTTAAAAATATTTTAACCAAGAACAATATGGTGATGTAGGAGCATCTAGGTTCACCTGTAATCTTGCATCAATTAAATATATAATAATTTAATAAATTTAATTAATTATTTTTTTGTACAATTTTCTTATTGCACTTATAGATTTATTTGTGAGTTTATGCAAGAGTTAAGTTGTGTGCAAACATTTTTGTATTGTTTTGTGCAACGTTTGAGTGTGCACCTATCTTGTGTAGTTTTTCACTTCCTGTGAGCACACATATGTTTGCAATGTTCTGCATGCATATGTTTGCAATGTTCTAGACACATGTTCTCTCATACAGTTGTAACTGTTGTTTATATAAATAATATTTCTAAAATAAGTAGTGTTAATATTTCATGTAAGTGCAATATTGTAGTGATTTACAAAGTAATTTCAGAAGTTCATCTTCATTTGCTTCCCTATAGAGTTTGATTCTTTTCTATAGGAGAAACATTGTTGATGAGATTTCTTGGAGGGGTTTGTTCTTGATTGCACAAGCCATGCATAGATTTTCTAATCACTTGGTGCATATATGGTAATTTTATTGAGAAAGCATGAGGATAACAACTCAATGTTTTCTAGTGCAATTTTTGAGGTCTTGCGACTCTGTGTGTACATTTGGTTTGGGCACATATACTTAAGATGCATTTTAAAAGGATCCATTGTTGAGTATTTGGAATTTAATTCTGTAAGTCATGGGAAATTAATAAGGATCTATTTGGTATTACACGCGATGTAGTATGTTGTGATGTGTTATAATGTAACATGTTTGTGCATTGGAATGTGAGAGAACTTTAATATTTATGGTGCACTAAGGTGCGATATTTTTTATTAGTGGGTTTTAAAAACTTAATATAAGTAGGCGGGTCTTGCACCTATATAAGCATGCCCCTACACATGCAACAAGGAAGGTGGGACATTCACCAAAATATTGGAGTTTAAGGATAATTTTGAATGATAATTATGGGAGCTAGGCTACAGTTGCAAGGACTATGGGTTAGCAAACCTAGATCTATGTATTTGATGTTATAATGCATCTCTTTGTGAGATTGTGGTATCATTGTTTTTATTGTGCATGTTGTATTTATTGTCGTAAAAATATAATAAAGATCTGAGTTGTGTTAGATGTATTTTATTGCATATTCCACTTTAAATTTGAAGGGATCTATGCTTTAATGCATCTCTTAATTAAGATCCCTAATCATGACTGCCTCATTTAGTCTCAAATCAAGGTTGTATTCCCTATTGGTTAATATCTTACAACGAGAGTGTTGGGGAGAAGGTGTAAGTGAAGCTATTGATCTAAATTATTGAGATCATCATTTGATATGATATCTAGATTTCAAAAAAAATGGCACAGGTAAGGGGTTTAGGTGGTAGAAGGGCAAGGGTGGCTGGAACACCAAGACATGTAGTTTTGGTTGGAATAATGAGAGATATGCAAGCCTTAATAAAGGTTATGGAGACAATGCAACACTGGATTTTTGTGTTTGTAGATGATGAAAGTTATATGGAATTTATGACATAATTTCTTAAAGATACAGACATAGAAGAAGAGATTGATGAACCTAAATATTGGTTCTTGTGAGCTATTGTGATAATAACTAGTAAACCAAAGTTGGACCCCATAAGTTATTATACAATTCTGAATCATGAAGAGCTCATGATTGGATCATTGAGTTAGAAAAATACTTTGAGTATGAAAGTATGGAAGATCCTAAGTGAGTTAAGTTTGCCAATGCAAAGCTAAAAAGTCACACATCTTATGGTGGGAACATGTTCAAACTAAAACATTATGTAAATGAAAAAATAAGATAAAGACTTGGAATAGATTTGTCATGAAGCTAAAGGCTAAATTCATTCTTATATAAACTATAACATGAGTTTAATCAAATGCTTACAAAATTTCAATAGAGAGAGATGAGTGTGAAAGATTACATAGAGGAGTATTATAGACTTACCATCAAAGTGGATCATGTTGAATATGATGCTCAAAATATCTCATGGTATGTGAATGGGTTGTGCATATAAATTAAAGATGAAATTGGGATGACCAGATTGTAATATATTGAAAAAAACAAGGAGCGATGCGAGGTAAAATAAAGTTCATGCTTGGACATGGAAAATTAGGAGAAAGAAACAATGGTTATTCTAAGGAGGTGAAAGATGGAAAGTAGAGTCCTTTACAATGAAACGATGTTAATACACAAAGAGGTAGTGGAAATTTTAGAGTTAGAGGATCTTATGGAGAAGGTAGAGGTCATGGATTCAATGGTACATGTTTCATATGTGGTGAAACAAGACATAGAATACTTGAGTGTCCATGCATGCATAATTATGATAATAGGAGAACTAATGCAAATACACATATTGCATAGGTATATGAAGAGAGTGTTGTGTCTAGTCATAACATAGAAGAAATAAAAATTCGAGAAGCTCTCATGATGAAAAAGGTATTTTTAAAACTTGTAAAAGAGGAGAACAGTCCTGCATAGAGAAATATATTTTTTTAAATATTTTGCAAGTTCAAAGGTAAATGTTGTAAATTGATTATTGATAATGGTAGCACTGATAATATTATTTCACAAGAAATGGTGGATAAATGGGTTTGAGAAGCATTATGCATCCAAATATGTATATTATTTTTTGGCTGTTGAAGGGACATTAGGTTCTAGTGAATTAATAATGTCTAGTAAGCTTTCAAATTAGAACATAAAAATATGAGATTTTATGTGACAAAATACTAATGGATGTTTGTCATATTATACTTAGAATTCATTGGAAGCTTGATATCAAGTCACAACATGATGTTCATGAAAACACATATACATTATAGAAAGATGGAGTGACACATACCTTAAATCATCTGAAGGATAGTGTGAATAAGTGGAAAAGAATCCAAAGGTTTTTATGATTTCAAGAAAAAAGTTCATGAAAGAAGTAGAAGAATAGAGTGCATGGTATGCATTAGTTTCAAATCCAACACAAGTGAGTGTACGCATAGTAGTAGAATAAATAATTTTACACAAAGTAAAAGAGTTATTGAGTGAATTTGAGTAGATTGTGTTCGATTATCTATGAGATGGATTACCGCCTGATGATAAGTAAAGTTATCACATGGATTCGATTCTAGGTTCAAGTTTACTTAACAAAGTGACACATAGATTGAATCCAAAATAGAATGCAAAGGTATAAAGATAAGTTCAAGGGATTTTGGGTAAAGGATTAATTATAAAAAGTTTCATCCATGTGCAATACCAAAAATATTAACAACTAATAATAATGGAGCATGGAAAGTGTGCATTGATTCAAGATCTATTAACAAGATAAACATTTAAAGTATAGATTTTCATTGTCATACATGAATGATTTGATGTATTTATTAAGTGAAGAGAGATAATTCACAAATATTGACTTGATGAATGGATTCTATAGATTCATGTAAGGTAAGTTGATAAATGGAAAAAAACATTCAAGACACAAGAAGGTTTGAATGTGTCATTGATTATGCCATTTGAGTGAGTTAATGCACCAAATACATTCATGAGATTGATGAATGAAATTATTAAGATATTTTGGGTAAGTTTGTCATTGTGTATCATGATCACATATTTATTTTTAGTATAACAAAGGAACCACCAAGTGCTAGAGAAGTTTTAAAATGAAAAATTATTCTTAAATTTAAAGAAATGTAGTTTCATGAAAAAAGTGTTGGTGTACGTAGGATTTTTTATTTATCAATAAATTTTGAACATAAATCTAATAAAGGTACAAGATACACTGGATTGGTTATCATCACAAAGTAAATTAGAGGTACATAATTTTCATGGACTAGTGAGCTTTTACAATAATTTCATCAAGAATTTAAATGGAACATGTGTATCAATCACTAATGTGATGTACAAGGATAAAAAATAATTTATGTGGATAGTGGAAGAAGAACATAGTTTCCATTAGTTGAAGAAGAAGATGACTGATCAGCTAGTGTTGGCATTGCCAGATTTTGATAAAGTATTTAAAGTAGATGGCAATGCGAGTGTTACAATAATAGAAAAAATATTGACTCAAGAATGAAAACATATCACATATTTTTATGAGAGGTTAAATTATGTGAAACATTAATATTAAATATATGACCAACAGTCCTACACAATTATGTAAGAACTAAATAATTGGAGACCTTATTTTTTACGTACATAGTTCATATTATATATAAACCATCAAGCACTATGATTCATTAATAGTTAGACTATATTGAATATTAAACATATGAAATGGGTTGAATTATTACAAGATATTCAGTTTTTTTTAGAATAGGAGTGGAAATTCAAATAGATTAATAGGTGTGTTGAGCCCTAGAGTTATTTTGTTCAATCAGCCAAGACTAGAAGCCATATATTTGATATTATGAAGGAATAATATGAAAATGATGAATATTTTCAAGAGGCTTGGAATGCATGTGAAAAACCAAATAGTAAAGATAAAATACAATGGTTAGATTTTTTTTTTTTCAAGATGGTTTGATGTTTCAATGAGCATAGTTTCCTATACCAAGAGGTTTAATGCATAATGTTTTGATCAAAGAAAAGCATAATGGAGGTTTGACAGGTCATTTTGCCTAAGAAAACAATAGTGCAAGTGGAAAAGAATTTTTTTTGGCAAAAAATGAGTAGGTATGTTTTCAAATATGTTCAGGAGTGTATATTTTTCCAACAAGTGAAAGGAGAAGTCAGAATGCATGGGTGTATCAATCATTTCCTATTCCAAAGAAACCATGGGAGGATATAAGTATGTATTTTATTAAATTTTTCCTAGAAATTATAAAGGAAATTATTCCATATTTTTTGTTTTGGATAGATTCTTGAAGATGACACATTTTTTTCTTGTAGGACGACTAGTGATGTAATAAACATCAATAATTTATTTTTCAAGGAGATTGTGAGGCTACATGGTTTTCTATGCAACATAGTGTAAATCAAAGACGTGATATTTGTTAGACATTTATGGGCATTACTCTATAATAATTTGGACACTAAGTTAAATTTTAGTTCACGTAACATTCTTAGATAGATGTACAAACAAAGGTAGTCAATAAGAGTTTGGGTAATCTATCGAAGTGTTTAATTGAAGGTAGTCTAAGAACAAGGGATAAAATTTTGGCACACGATAAGTTCACATATAATAATTAATTAAATAGAATTACATGGAAGACACCATTTCATATGTTTATGGGTTGAATCTAAGAGGATTTGCAGAGATACACAACATGAAGAGAAGATAAGTGAAATATCACAAAGGAGACTTAATCTTAACACACATGAGGAAATGATATTTACAAAATCCACCTATGTTAAGTTGAAGTGGAAAAATATTGGTCTATGTAAAGTGTTATGAATTTTTGTGAAGAATACATATGAAATAGAGTTTCCTAAAGGGGTTGATATATCACATATTTTCAATGTGGTTGATTTGTATCCATATTATGTAGTGAAAACATAAATCCCAGTTTTAAAGATACAAATTGGGGATATGAGATGCCTGAAAATGAGCATTATGAACTGTAACAAGTGATTGATACATGAGTTTGAAAAACTAAGTGCAAAAAGGAATATAAAAAGATATTTGGTTAAATGAAAAGGCTGAGGAGTAGAAGATGCAATGTGGATTAACAAATCAAAAATAGAAAAATAAGAAATACCATTAGCAGAGCTCTTAGAACATTCATGTACAAGAGCTAATGTTTCTTTTGTTACATAGGTTGTATGATGCAATGCAATTACATCCGAGTCCACATGTAATATTGCATCAACCAAAAAATATGATAATTTCAGAAATTTGACTAAGTGTTTTTTTTTACAAGTTGTTTATTACCCCCTATATATGTATTATGTATATTACACAAGCCTTAATTTATGTGAAAATGTCTTTGTGTTGTTTTATACCACATTTGAGTGCACATTTTTCTTGTGTAGCTTTATGCTACATACAAGCACACATGTTTGTAATGTTATATGTGCTTGTTTTCACTTGCCATTACAACTAATATTTTTCTAAATAATATTTTGAATATTTTCACAAAAAATAGTATTAGTATTTTCTCAAGTGCAATCCCGTGGTGATTTGCAAAGAAATTTAAAATGTTTTTCTTCATTTGGCTCCCCATAGAGTTTGATTATTTTTTGTAGGAGTAGTAGAGTTGATGAGATTCCTTAGAGAGGTTTTTTATTGAACTCAAAAGATGTGCATTGATTTGATAATAAACTGGGGCATATGCACTAATATACGATAACTTTCTTGAGATGACATGAGGACAATAACACTTGAGTTTTTCTATCAAAATTATTGAGGTCTTGTAACTTCGTGAAAATTTGGTTTGGTAACATATCATTGGGATGTACAATGAAAGGATCCCTCAATGACAAGTTGGAATTTAATTTTGTAAGTCTTGAAAAACTGATAGGATCTATTTGGTATTTCCCATGATGTAGTATGTTGTGGTGTGTTACATTTTTTCATGTTCATGCCTTGAAATTGTGAGAGACATTTAATATTTGTGGTTAACTAAGGTGTGTTAAATGTTGTTAGTGGCTTTAAAACACTTAATGTAAGTAGTTTGTTCTTACACTTATATAAGCATGCACCTACACATGAGCAAAGAGGAGGTTGGGAAGTTGGCCAGAGTATTGAAGTTTAAAGATAATTATGAGTGATTATTCTAGGAGTTAGGCTGTACCTACAAATAGTTTGGGTTAGCAAGAATAGATATGCATCTATGATGTTGTAACATGTCTCATTGTGATATTTTGGTATCATTGTAGTTATTGTGCCTATTGTATTTCCTTCTATTGAAATATAATATATATCTAAGTTGTGTTTTACACATTTTATTGTTTATACCATTGTGTATTATAAGGGTTGTGTGGTCTAAAACATTTATTAATTTAGAATGCTAACCACAAGTACAAAAACTAGCTTTAGTGGAGGGCCTTAAATTCGATAGAGACCTCAACATTAAATTTTTTGAAGTTGAAGTAAATTCACAAATCATCGTCAATGTCTTGAATTGTAAGCATATCCCCAACTAGAATATAAGGTTATCGTTAGATGAGGAATTTATCCTTAAATTTAAATTTCAAAAGTATTACTTTCATTCATATTTACAAATAGATTAGCAGTCTAGCAGACTTTCTTGGTAATATTTATGCCACTCACCTCCATGATGGAAATTGGGTCTGTTAAGATAATAAGTCAAATTAGTCAATGCTATAAGCTCTCATATAGAAAATTTTGGAGGACTATTTTTATTTTCCATTCTTTCTCCTTGCTCTGATTATCTTCCTTCAAGACATATTTTTTTCATAAATAACATTATTGTTTATATTACTAGTTTTGATAATATAAATAATAATATTAGTTATGTTGATTTTTCTGATGGAACATATTGTTTTAATAATGTAATATTGTGTCATTAATATTTCATCCACCCAAGCCTTTTGACTCATGCAATATGTGATGTTTGAAGTTGTGATGGGACAAAAAATTAATGAGGCATGTGTACTTCTTGGCTATTAATGAAGGCAATTTGAATCTTGGCATGAAGAATTTTGGTCTTTGTAAGATGTGTATCTTTAAAAATGTGAGTTCTATTTTTCTCACATCTAGTAGAGAGGGAGGATGTTTTTGTCTAGCATAGTTACAAATAAAATGGTTAATTATCTTATCTCTGATGGTTATTATATACTATTTTTGGCCCATCATGTAGAGGGGTTCGATAATTAATTTATAATGTACTTAGGAAGATGATATTGCAATGCATATTGGTGAAAATAATGTACATAGAAAGATGATATTATGATATATATTAGGGGGTGTAGATGATGCAATGTGGAACACATCCCTTTAGTGGGTATATTATATTGACTCATATGGGTAATTTATGTTATTAATAAAACCTATAGGTGCATATATTTTATAAGTCATCCCTTGAGTTATTTAGATAATCTCACATGCATAGAAAGTAGTAGTTGACTAGAGTAGAATTACTATAAATAAGGTGCATAAACTAGTTTAAAGATATCCATGAATTATATTTTAATTGGAATGAATGCTCTAATAAGAAGGTTGCCTCCTCAAAAAGGCGTATCATAGTGGAGTGATCCTTCTCCATAAGAAATATTATATGATGTTGTCTTACTTAAAGGATTTTTTTTTATGTAATATATTTAATTATTCTATTTTTGAGTTGTGAGATTTATAATATAATCAAATAATTATGGGTAGTGCTATCATGGATTTTATTGATGGATGGTCTAAGGAGGAATTATTGTAACAGTTCAACCATAGCTGAGATAAGAAAATTCATAATGTAGTTTTGAAGAATTTTTTGATACAAAATATTAGCAATCTCATAAAACAAACCCTAGAGAATGAACTATTTGGGTTGGTAAGTTCACTTTCCTTTATATTCAACCACTTTGAAGAAAGATTTAACATGTTAAAAAATGATTGATGGTGAGGTTATTAGTTTAAAAACCTTTACTAGTTCCCTGTCCCTTAGGAATGGACGAGATTTTAAGAAACCCTTTGGCCATTTTCATGATTAGATTCATTTTTTTACAATCATGCTCTTAAATAGTGCCTTGATGAAATATATGATGTCTTGCCTAAGTTTTTAGAAGATGTTTATCATCATGTTATTGCTAAAACTACCAAACCTTTGGGGTCTCTATTGTACAATTGGGTATGGTTGAATCAATTTGTTAATGAAGGGTTGAGGAATTTAAAAGTATAAAATTTCAAATATTTAACTAATTTCTCAGGGTTACTGAAGAGTTACATGGTAAAGGATGATGTGGGTTTTTATGAAAGTTATAGAGGATATGTGGGTGTATTCTATATGGTGGATGTTGTTAGCATTAGATTATTGTTATTCTCGTGCTTCTATTTTGATATATATATATATATATATATATATATATATATATATACACTATCAATTAATTTTATTATTGTAATATTTTCTTCTATATACTCTTTTCTAAAAATTATCTAATTAAACAAATAAAAATAAATTTATTATAAATATATTTTATTAAAAATAATAACATTTTATTTAATTATATTATAAATATATATATATATATATATATTTTTCAAATTATATAATATTTAATATTTAATAAAATTTTTAATAAGTATCATTTAAATTATAAACTTCTATTTACAATTTGAATACCCATAAGACCAAAATCATGTTTATTTAAACCTACAAACTTTAATATTTCATGTCCATGTAAACCTCTAAATTTTATATTTTGGGTGCATGTAGACCTTGTATCTTCTATTTAAAATTGGATTTCACAATGCTACGATGTCAAGGAAGTTAATATGCATTATATTCTTAATAAAATTAAGATCATTTAACTATTAACATTTTTATTTCTTTTATAATAATCTTTTATTAACACCATTTTTCAAGTTTAGATTGATATTTTAAACTGTAAAAGTAAAAATATATTTTAATTAATTTTTTATTAACATCATATTTCAAATTTACATGAATCTATTAAATTATAAAAACAAAAACATACTTCAATTTAATTACTTGATGATATTAAATTTTAGTAATAAAGAGAGTCCTAATTACTTATAATATTAAATATTATAAAATTTATAAACAATAATAATATAAATTTTATTTATAATAATAAAATATAATTAGATATATTTAATTTATTTAAAATTTAATTATTAATAATAAAATTCAAAAAATATAAAATCAATAAACAATAAAAAAATCACATAACCCACTTTTAAATTTTAAAAAAAATTACATAACCCACTTTTTAATGGAATAAATAATTGTCTTTCATATTAATAAATAATATTAAAATTTATTTTTTTATAAAATAAATTTTAAATATTAATAAAAAAAAATTATAATTTAATTAATAAAGATAATAGAAACATGTCATATCATGTTATTCATCATTATATAAAATAAAAAATATATAAAAAAATATATATATATATTTTCAAAATATTAAATTATTTTTTAGTTTAATTCATATTTGATTTGTTGTTGTTATCGATGAGATGGGGGAGTATTGGTAAAGCAACTTGGTTGTTATATGCATCATCCAGGGTCAAATCTCAGAGGTATTGAAAGGTCGGTTGTGGCGATTTCACTAATATTGATTGGTTGTGATCGTATTGGTGGTATTCGTCGGTTGCGGCGGTACTGTGCATATTGATGGGATTCTTGAGCCGATTGTGGTTGTATTAGTGGCATTCACCGGTTATGGTGGGTGGTATTCTTGGGCCGATTGTGGCCATACTTGAGGTATTCGCTGGTTGTGACGGGTTTTTGCGTAATGTTGGTATTCATCGGTTGTGGTCATATTGGTGGTATTCACCAATTGTGATGGGTTTGTACGTAATATTGGTATTCGTCGATTGTGATGGTATTAAGCGTAATGTTGGAATTGGCCGATTGTGACTGTTATTATATCTGATTAATTACTCCGATCAAAAAGTATTGTGCATATTGCTGAGATTTTTGAGCCGGTTGTGGCCATATTGGTGGCATTCACCGGTTGTGGTGGGTGGTATTCTCGGGCCGGTTGTGGCTGTATTGGTGGTATTCTCCAGTTGTGACAGGTTTGTGCGTAATGTTGGTATTCGGCGGTTGTGGCCATATTGATGGTATTGCCAATTATAACAAGTTTGTGCATAATATTAGTATTCGTCGATTATGATAGTATTAAACGTAATATTAAAATTGATCGATTGTGACCGTTAATATATCCAATTAATTACTCCGATCAAAAACTTCATAATAATCTAATATTTAATTTGTTAAATAAATGAATAATATAATAATTATAATTTAATTATTATTAATTGAATCAAATATTTAATAATTTTAGAGTTTTAATATGAAAAAAAAGTTTTCTATTATTAAATATGTCAACAAATTTACATATATTTATATCGTTAAAAATTGTATAACTAAATTTTTTCTCGAGTTCCCTTCTTATAATATGAAAGTTCTCTCTCTCAACATAATTCCCAATTCTTAACATAATTTCCAATTCTTTGGTGCTCTCTTCCCCCTCCCCCTGACAATTGCAAGAGAGGTGTCCCATTAATCCTTATCTTGGTGGTGAAATTAAAATCTAATTTAATCCGAGAGACAAAACATATAAACTACATTTCATAGGCAATGTACAACATGACCATCATGATTTCAACTTATTCACTTAGGTATAATATCCCCATGTTCAACAAATTATTGACCTTTCTCCATTAATTTTGTATGTTATATCTCCTACCAATTTTCCTTACTAGCCTATACTCAACTCTTTATATTTATTTTTTCATGTTCTAGGGTCCTTTGTTAATTAGGTTTCTGCCTTGTAAAATGGACTGGAACAATCTTGATGGTTAATTTGAGACCAAATGTCAAGGGGTCTATTTATAGGTCTCTAGATCCCTTAGACCTTTGAACATATTGTAAATAGTAATTATAAATCCATTTGTCCTCTCCCTGCACATATTCTTCAACATATGCTTTGTTCATTTGGATTGATGTTCCCTATTTGTCGGCTCTGTCATTCTTCGATCCGTTTTGCGTTTCTTTTAACTTGTATTTGCTTCTACAAAAATGTGCATCTTCTAACCCAAGAAGTGCACATCATCCTTCTCTCTATGAATGGTTATTCTTCAACGCATTGTAAAATGCCAATAAAAGTGTGTATTTCATGTATACATTTTGTTAGAATAATTAATTTGATCATAAACTAAATAAATGTTAATAATAATTTTAAATGTAATTAAATGAATGTACATTTTTATGTTGATCATATGTGTCATTATTTGTTGTAAATATTATCATTAGTGTTATTAATAAGAAAGGGAAGGATAGCTCTTGTTTTAGCGATATATACTTTCATCTCTATATATTTCGATTATTATGTGGAATATAGGTAGTAATTTTTTTGAGAAAATCATTTGGTATTAGAGCCAAATTCAATGTTTCATGTTGAAGACAGGAGAAAAAGTTAAATATTTTCTTCAACATGTTGCAACACTGCGAGCTTTGTTCCAAGCTTTGGGCAAAGAAGTGTTAGATTACTCCTTCGCACCTATCATCCTTAGAGCACTACCCCTTACCTAAAAGATCTTTGTGTCTACTCTAAATATTTTACAGACAAAACCAAATTTTCAAAAGTTGATTAATATATTGCAATAGGAAGAATACATTTCTCACAGACAATATTATTCAAATAGATGGAAATGGTCCAATATTTATTTTGCTAGATTCACAATTTATTCATCAACACTTATTATATGCATGGATTCCAATGGAGTCCATATGCTCCATAGATATACCTCAAGGTACAAGGGGGAGGTTGTGACTTAGATTGTTTATATCGACGATCTAGTCATCACTAAAAACTTAGTGTAGACACTCAAAAATAATTATCAAGTGCTTGACAATGTTTAATCTTGCCATCTTTACCTCACTTCATTTATTCACCACTCCATTAAATTGAAATCACTACGATCTACTTTTCACTATTCTACAAACGTTCAATATTAAAACCACTCATAACATCACTCAAACATCTTTATTCAACTTATAAACTCTTGTTAGCCTAGTTCAAGCCATCTCTATCCTTCTAGGACATGACCATGCTAGGTTAGATATAGGCACATTGTAGCTTTGTCCCCTAGTGAAACCTTGGCCCTCATGCCCAAAAAATATTTTTTTAAATTCGAGACATTGTATTTTACCCCTCTTGTGCTTTTAGAAAAGCCAGTTAACAAAAATATTTTAAAAAATACTCTATATAAGCACACCAAGATCTCTCATATCATATCTAGCAATCACTTAGAAATTATATTGCACATTGAATAAAAGAACACTATTCAAGTACCAATTTAAATTTTATTGCATTTTAATAGTGATAGGCCAAGTCTAAAGTCATTTTATTATAGACCTCAAGGGTACTCATTTTCAAGCATCCAAAGTAATCTATTTTTTTGCATTCATATAATAAAGCCAAGATTCACACACTTACTCTACGATGGAGAACTATATTGGCTTGAGGCCCTTTTGGGATATATAGGCAACACTCATATTACATGGGGTTTTATGAGGATAGCTTGGATATTGCCCTCTTTTGACATTCAATTTATATTGTGTTTATTGTACAAGAGCTAGGGTTTTATATTTTTTAGGTCTTCCATGTATCAAATTGGCACACACAATCAAACAATAAACCCTCGTGCAGAGAGGCACATCCACCCATAACAGAAAATGAGTTGCATAGTCAAATAGGACATGGTCACAATCGATAGACAAGGTTATAATGCATCCCTATCCTCCTACCGTGTCCTTATCCTAACCGAGTTTGAATATCTATTTTCGAATTCAACATAGATTTCAGGTCTATTCAAGTGGGTTTTATCCACAATCAACCTACATAGTCAACAATAAATCATATCCAAGTTATGTGTGCATTTGTCTTGTTAATGTAATATTTATAGCTTATTTTTAATTATGTAAATTTTGTATTTTACATTTAGATCTGTATATTTATGTAGATCTAAATCAATTTTCAATAGTTATTTGTTATTAACATGTCATTGTTAAATCAAAATGAACATTAAACACTTAGTGAAGATGATTGATGCAACAAAGAATTATCTTAAGAGATCATTTAACATGACAAATCTTGAGCTACTGCACTATTTCCTTGGTTTGGAGGTACATAAAGGACATCACATATTTATGTCTCAAAATAAATATGCCAAGCCAATGCTAAATAAGTTTTGGATGATGAAATGTAATATTATTGCAACGCCCATGGAGACAAGATTTCATATGTCTCATTCATATCCATCATCACTAGTAATATTATTCAATTTATGCCCAAGTGGTATATAAGTATAATTCAAGAGGCAAAATTGGATGGAGTCCCAGACACTTCCCAAGATGAAGAGAAAATTTTTGGACAAAAAATCTTTAGAATGTATATTTCATGGGTATAGTGAATAGTTAAAGGCCTACTGACTCATGGATATTATGACCAAGAATCTATATATCAATAGAGATGTTATCTTTGAGAAGAAGGGTGTGTACAATCCACCCTCCACACATGCACCTAATATAATAATTAGTCCTCTAAACATTTCTAATTTTGATATTGGTTGTGAGGATGATGACAATGATGATGGCCAATGATGTCCTCTAGCTCTACCACCTACTAATATTGTTCAATGTATGCCCATGTGGTATACAAGTACAATTTGAGATGAAAAATTGGATGGAGTTGCAAACACTTTCACTTTAAGACCATATGATTCAAATGTATACCTCAAGGAACAAGAGGTGCAGGTTTTGATTTTATATGTCGATGATCTAGTCATCATTGGAAGCTCCGTGAAGATGATTGATGCAACAAAGAATGATCTTAAGCGATTGTTTGACATGGCAAATCTAAGGCTACTGCACTATTGTCTTGGTTTGGAGGTATGGCAGAAATAACATCACATATATATGTCTCAAAATAAATATGCCAAGACAATGATCGAGAAATTCTAGATAATGGATTGTAAGCCTATTAAAACACCCATGGAGACAAGACTTTAGTTGTCTCATTCAAATCCATCACTACTAGTAAATGCCACTCTATCATCAATTGATTGGTAGTCTCATTTACTTAACCTATACTAGCCCAGATATCAACGATGCTATCAAATTATCTTTCAAGATTCATGCACGAACTAAAGGTGAGTCATTGGAAAGCATCAAAGCAAATATTGAGATATATTTGAGGTACTTTAGAACATGGCCTAGAATATAAGAAGAATGATACATTATTATTGATAGGATTCATAGATGCATATCATGAAGGTTTTATTGATGACATGGAATCTATAGTTGGATTTGTTTGCTTTCTGAGATTTGGTCCTATCTCATGGAGGAGAAAGAAATAAAACTTTGTTTCTCGATCTTCCACTAAGGTAGAATATCATGTAATAGGATGAGTTGTTTGTGAAGTGATATGGTTATATCACGTACTTTCAAGATTTGGAGTACCACATGAACAACTGAAGATTTTATACTGCAATAATCAATGTATATTACAACTTGTTCACAATACACTATTTCATAAGTGCATGATGCACATCAAACTTCAAGTCCATTTTCATACGCGAGCATGGTCAACAACACAACATTCAACGCCAATATTATCCCACTCAAGATCAGTGTGTAGATGTCTTCACCAAATCACTTACACGTAAGAATTTTGAGGCATTCAAAAGTCTCTCTTGTACTCTTATGACTATGATGAATTAAGGGGGGGATGCTAGAAAAATTAATTAGATCATAGTCTAAATAAATGTTGGTGATAATACTAAATGTAATAAATGATACCAATGCAAATATTAAATGTGCACTTGCAGAGTAATCACATTCGTTATCACTTTTAGTAAATGCCCCAATTAATGTGGTTAGCTCTTGTTTTAGTTATATATATCTTCATCTCTATGTACTTTGGCTATTATGTGGAGCACAAACAATTATATTTTTACTATCACACCCTCATACTTAGCTGTTCTTATAGCTTTCTAGTATATATAAATAAGGACCAACAAAAACTGCTACCTAAACTCTTCCAAAAAATTATGAAAACAACATTTTTTATGTAATTAAATAAATATAACTACTTTTCAAAAGAATTGTATTCTAATTGATGCAGATGATGGTAAATCAGAATTATTATGTCATCAACTAAACTACAAAATCCCGGAAAACAAGAAAAAATGAAAAACAAAAAACAAAAAAAAATGATTTTTTTTCTTTCAATACTCTAAGTATCTTCTAGAACTCCTTAATTTTATAGTGGTATTGGATCAAAAGTCAAATTGAAAATACTATAATTTCTAGTTAAACAAAATTGTTGCTCTTATCCTAGACTTAAAAATTCGTGGGCTCCATACTTTCAACCAATTACATAAATCTTTATAAAAAAAAAAACAATATATATATTTAACAACTGGTTGCCCAACTAAAACCGACCAAAATTTATGAAAGCTGGGTTAAACTTTCCCAAACAAAATTACTGAGAGTGTGCATATATTCAATGAGTATATATCAATACGGTGACTATGGTGGCAGCGACGTGGACCATTAGGGTGGCGCACACGGTAACTTACGGTCGGGGAACTCGGTGACGGCATCAAACGCGGGTCCCGCTCCGCCGTTTGAAGAAAAACGAGAGAAAAATCCAAAACGGAAAGGCCAAAGAGAAATTTGGGTCTGAAATAATTTAGTAACGCCATGACTGAAAGTTGAAGGACCCCATTGGCGCACCCCCGCCGCTTGAGAGAGATGAGTCCCGACAGTGTGTCCCCACCTCTGCCTGCCACCTCCCTTTGACTCTCACGCTCTACCAAAGCTTACAATATTTATTTTGTATGCCATTAGTTTATAATCAGTGATGATGATGACGACGATCTGCACTGTCTGTCTGCACGCCATCGACGAATCTTGCCGTTCTGTTTTGGGACTTGTTTGGCTTTACATGGCCCCAAGAAAAAGAAGACGAATCATGGATAATCTAACCAGGTTGGTACCCCTTGCTTTTAAACGGGCCCAAAGAGAAGCATCTCAGGCGTCTGCTTTTTCTTTTCAACTCACACCATCTTTCTACTTCTCCTTTTCGATCATATGTGGGCTATGGGCCATAAATGTCTATTTAAGTTATAACTATTGATTAAATCTCAGCATTTATGTTTAGTTGTTGTGAGTCGTGTTTTGCGTATGGATAATGGATCATGAATATTATTTGACAAGTTTTAATTTAACAAAATGGAAGACACATCTTCTAACCAATACATTGAACCATATTTTGTATATAAATATGGATAACAGATTGCAAATATTATTTAATAATTTTTAATTGAAAAAAATTGAAAGACACTATCTTACAGTATGTCGAGACAATCATCGATAAAATTACTTAAATATTTAATATTTTTGATATTTATTTATATTAACTTGTATATAATCAACATAAATACAGTGTTTTATTCTTTGACTCGCCAATAACTTAGTTTCATGCCACCAAAGTCACCTTATCACAATTTTTTTTTAAGCAAACAACATCATCTTTCATGTGTAAGTTATAACTATTGATTAAATCTCAGCGTTTTTGTTTAGTTGTTGTTATAATATTCAACGAGATCCCACTAAAAAATAAATTGGAAGACACTATTTTACCAATACGTTGAGGCAGCCATTAGCTAAATTACTTAAATATTTAATGCTTTTTAGTATTTATTTATGTTAATACGTAGAAAATCAACATAAATATAGTGTTCTATTCTTCAACTCACCGACAACTTAGTGTCGTGCCACCAAACTCACCCTATCACAATTAATTTGTAAGCAAACAACATCATATTTCATGTTTAAGTTATAAATATTGATTAAATCTCAAAATTTCTGTTTAGTTGTTGTGAGCCGTATTTTGTGTATGGATAATGGATCATGAATATTATTTGATGAATTCTAATAAAAAAATAAATTGGAAGACAATATCTTGCCAATACGTTGAGACAATCATTGGTTAAATTGCTTATATATTTAATACTTTTTAGTGTTTATTTATGTTATCCTATTGATAATCAACGTAAATATAGTGTTCTATTGTCCAACTCACTGATAACATAATATCATGCCACCATACTGATCCTATCAAAATCAATTTTTAAACAAACATCATTTTTCATTTTTAAATTATAATTATTGATTAAATCTCAACATTTTTTACTTAGTTATTAATAATTTTATTTTACATATATATAATAGATCATAAATATTATTCGATGAGTTTTAATAATTTAAAAAAAAATATATAATCTTATTAATACGTTAAAATAGTGATCTATTAAATTACTTATATATTTAATATTTTTTAATATTTAATAATATTACCATGTAAACAATCAACATAAATGTAATGTTTTTTTTTTTTTTTTGACTCATTGATAATTTAATATCATGACACCAAACTCACCTTATCACAATTACTTAGTATCATGCTACCAAACTCATCCTATCACAATTACTTTTAGGTAAACACCGCCATCTATCATGTTCCCCTTCCAATGTAGTCTTAGGGCATCAATATTCTTCTTTTCAATGTTATTTCCACTTTCTGATTAAAATGAGAAGCACCTACAATTAGGGACATACAAATATTAAAAAATATATTCTTATAGCCGCTTCTACCTATATAAATGTAGGATTGCCCTTTTTTCCCTTACATATGTGTGATGGTGAGAGACAAACTTGATTGGGAATGATTATGTAACATGTGTGCATGGACCCAACTCTGCATTATTAACAATTACTTCATGTGTCTGATACAATATGAGAATTGTAATTGTCCCATCTATTCGAATTCAAAGGAGACTAGTCTTATGTTATAAAATAAATGACATTTTAAGAATGGAAGTTCATTGTCAAAAGTTGTCTCCCACTTTTTTAGTAGTGTCAAGTTGATTTCATTATTGAACTTATATGATCACATTAATAACAATAATAATGTGTTAGCTTTTTGGAATTTATCCTATGTCCATTAGGTAATACTCTTAATTATTCATAAGGATGATGAAAACATTTGCAATAAAATAACTCGTACATAAAACCTTTCATTATACTACTCTTTTTTATATCAAATACAACCTCAAAACAATTTTTATCCTATTGTGCACTATATGTGGCATTAAAAAGATTGGAATCTTCAACTCCAACATAAGCTTAGTCAACGCAAACTTGGTTAGTTAGTTATATATAAATATTTAAAATTTTATTTTATTTTATTATGGAAAGCAGTTAATATATTTTAATAAATAAATATCAAAGTCTAGAATCTTTGAATTGAAAAAGATTTAGTCAATCTTATATATAAAAATGATATATATATATATATATATATATATATATATATATATATATATATATAAAATTGGTTTGTATGATCTAATATCATTAAAATATATAATTATAATCGTATTAATATTGGTATTATGATCTTTCACATTTACCACATGTTGTAACTTTTTATGAATACTTGTAACTTACAAATATTATATGTGAATTTGTTATCGACATTACAATTGTTTTCATTCTCATTCTTTTTATTTTTTCATATATTCATGGTTACAAACTATGAACTAGGCTTGTAGAATAGAGAAGATATATAAGATAATATCCATTAATAAATAAATGATAAAAATAAAAATGAGACTACTCATTATTTGTAATATCATTTTTATATTTCAAAATGACATAAATACATATACCCAAGTCTTTTTATACTTATAGGTGTATTATCCTGAAATAGTCACATGGCCTTTATTTTATGTTAATTTATGTCAGATTTGCACATTTGACTATGTATAGCCAGTTTGATATTGAATCAAGCATTATTAGTACCCTAGTCAACTTGTAAAGATTGTAACTATATTCTTAGTCTTGTGAGGAATATCGATCCAAATTTTTATTTAGGTTTATAATAACCCCTTTGGATGCTCACTAAAAATGTATAATTTATTTATTTTCAACAAAGTCTAGGGGTCGATTTGACATGATGATTCCCTATACCATTACCAAACTAATCGAAGGGAGATAGATTCAAATAAATAAAAACAACTACTAAAAAATTTAGGCCATTTAGATTACCTACTCTATGAATTAATCATCTAATTTCAATTATAAATTCATCTTTTAGTGTTATATAAATGAAATATATCATTAAATAACTTAGTAAAGAACATGTAAAAAACTTAACCTAATATTATTAATGACATAAGCATTGTACATGTATAAAATTAATAAATATGCATGATGAACAAGCTTATCCCACTATCTCATATACAATAACTTCCCAAATCATTCAACTATACATATATCTTACTGCATCCATATAAAGCACATCAATAAGTACATAAAAGAGTACACTCAACCATATAATTGGTTTCTAACCCAACACAAGTTTACAATGCCAAGATATTAAGTATCAATGTTTTCTTAATAACTTTAAACATGATATGAATATCATGATTGAGGCACTTTCCCTCCAAACATACACTTGTAATGGATCTCCCGCACACCTCCCAAATTGGGAGTAGCCATACCCCTTCAATGAGGTTTGTAGATAAAAGTATCCAACTTGAAATAGTATCCAATAACCATGTGAAACAAAGTATAAGTCACTATAACATGCATTCAAGTCATATAAAACTATAAAACCTCACTATCTACTGATTATACCTGATAAAAAAATGAACTAGACTGGACAATGAATGAACAAATGATTATTACAATAATTGATTTGGCTAAAGACTTATGAGATCACCAAAAACCTAGCACCAATCACTTTGATTAATGAAAGGGTTATAGGAGACACTTAATGACTACATTGAAACCCTATCCATTAGTTCATCAAACACAACCATCTTAGTCTCATCCCACAAACCACTTCCAACCAATTCACCATGTAGGTTTTATGGAAGTGATATGGGTATGTTTTGGAAGTCAATGGGGATGGAGTTCTTGTTGCCTTTTCCAACATTATCTTATCCTTTCCACTAAGAATGATACATTTGTACCATTGTCACTCATGAAAGTGTTGAAAACAATATATACAAGGATATCATATTTGGGAAAGTAACATATAAGTCTAAGAATCAACTACTCATATAATGTGCATATATTTAAAAAAAGAGAAACCTATTGATTTTATATAAAACTATCATTATATTGTCCTCATTTTATCAATAAAAAGTAAACACCATTCCCATAATGATATACAAATAGACCAAAACATAAGAGTGTGTCCCATAATTTGGCATAAAGAAGTCACATACACTTCCAATCTTCTCCCAAAAAATTGAGTTTGGGTAGTTCATATTAATACAAATTGTATTTTAACTTATATATAAAAAAATGTAGTGCATCCATATTTTTATATTAAAACAAGGTTTGTTACATAATTCTTTCTAGGATTTATTTAAAAAAAAATTAGCCACCCAATGGAACACAATATTTTGTTTTTTCTTAAATTTAAGATATAGATTAACTAATTCAATATAGAAGAATGAGATACAACCCATACTATTCCATAGATATATCATTATAATTTTATATTATTTCATACAAGATGTATAATTCATTTAGAGTTAACTTTTGAATAAAAAAATAATGTCTTGGTGTTGATCCTATAAGGTCTAGGGGAAAACACTGTAAATGAGTATGTGGATGTTTTATATGTGTATTTTAATCAATATTTATTAAGATGGAGAATAGATAAAGTAATATAACATGAAAATAAAAATATATTGATCTATGAATTTGGTACCTGGAGTAGTCTTAAGATATATACATGGTTTTCTAATTTTATAGAAACTTCTTGCTATCTAATACTAAAAATATGTATACACAACTTACAAATCCATGAAGGCTAAGAAAATGTTATGGAAGTCAAATATTTTGAGCTTCCATGTGTGACTCTCCACCTTTTAATGGTCATGTATCTTTACTTCTAGATGTGTATTATATTGACATGTGTTATATCATGGAATAATCTTAGGAGTGGCATTAATCATGACACATTGTGGGATGATATCTCCACTCAACTATTGTGTGTTTTGACTGTGACATGTAAAATTGGAATTATATGATTTTTTGGGGATGTTGCATGAGACGAGGGTTATTTGTAGAGGTTTTCTAAGCACTACACATTATGTAGTTAGCTAATGTCATGCAAAGGTTGTGTACATGGCACACATTACATAAAGTGATTCATTTTTCTAAAAATTTATGAAATAATTTAGAATTTATTATCCAAAATTTTCATGACACATTGACCCATGAAAAGGGGTGATACCCATCAACCCCATAATATCTAAGCATTTGAAAATTTCATGCTTCATGACCATCAAGAAAAGTGTCCAATATAGTATTCTGAATTGTACAACATGGATTCTGGCACTACATTACATAAGCATGATTTTTGGATCAACATGGAGGTGATCAAAGTGTGAAGGTTATGTGACATGTCCCTTAGGCCAAACATGCATAATGCAAGGTGCTACATAGTTTTTCTTGAAGTGTGGATTTTATGAAAAATATTCCCTAATAATGCTTAAAAAGTGTAAGATGTAAGGGGCTATGCAGAGTTTCATAAGTGGCCAAGTCATTCAAAGTGATAGAAAGAGTTTTTATGCTTTCACATTGATTATTTTTAATTTATTGAGAAGTGATCGTCTCGATTGTGCTAAGTCTATAGAGAAAATACATGGCATTTTGGATTCTATTTTATACTTTGTGTACCATTTATATTTTGGATTATTTTGTCTTTCCATGAGAATTTTGTATATCTACATATATTCTTGGGTGTACATGATCTCCATAATATGATCTATTTCTATCGGTTGTAGTTGTGCTATTAAAGGTAGTAAGTGTGATGCAATATTATCAATAGTTCATGAAACAAAATAAAATCATGAAATAACTTAAGGAATATGGTGTCTACTACTCACCATTTATATGATAATACTTTGAGCATTGGTTTTGTACACACCATCAAAGTTGTGCATGTATAGATACCCAAGGATTGTATCACATGCATCAGTTGATGCTACATCAAAATCCATATCCTCTATAAAAGGATAGATAACATATGGAAATGAAATTTATGAGTTATATGTATGCCTTTGGTGCTACAAGAATTTATCCTTCCAAAATGATAAAGACATAGATGAGGCATGGTTGGAATATTTAGTCACTTTACACTCACTTCATAGATGATATTCTTCATGTTACCACCATTAATTAGAAAATCTAGTGGCTGCCATTGCATCAAAGAATAATTTTCATAATGAACCCCTAAAAATTTATATAATATTTTGGAAAATCCTAGAGTTTAGGCATATTTTCATTGATTGATCTTTGGTAAAATTACCATGAAGGTGGAAATTGACTATATATTCCATTAGCTCTTGAAAAAAAACTTAAAATTATTTACTGAATTACATGTAATATTCGTAACAAGATATATTGACATCCCCCATCCCATATAAAATTTTTATTCTTAAAGTGACATATATTTTCTATCAAATTTGAAGCAAGTGTTGCATTTAATAGGTAAAATGAAACCACAAATTATGCAAATGTACATAATAATCAAGACTCAAGAAATAAATTTAAATATATAGAATGTGTAATGTGATATTTTACATATCAAATATGAACATTAAATTACACATCTCAATACTACTCTAATCCAATTAAATTCATTGAACACTTTTGTCTCCACATTAAGCGAATAATGCTTCCAAATATTTTTGAACTATCCCTCAAATAGAGAGAAACAAAATTATATAAATTATTTAGAACACGAATAATTCCCCTTTATAAAAAAAGAGCATCAAATACTTAATTTAATTTTAAGAATAATTTTCTCAACTATAGGCTAGCATAAAATATTTATTTCAACATCTCATTTTTGTGTATGTATATACACTTGCTACAATAAAATGAGACCCAACCTAAATATATGCATGTATGAGATTAGGGAAAACAATTATTTACTTCAAATATATATTTGGTATAAAAGAAAATGGTTTTTTAAAAAATTTATTATGTATAGACATACTTAAAAAACAAATTTTATGGAAATCCTTGTCCACATTGGAAATAATATCAAATTACTCCCATCTAAGACTAATGTATTTACGTTTTAACCACATACCAAAAAAAAAATAGTATAATACATGAATGATTCACCTATAATGTGACCCATAACATCCACAAAATCAAGAACTAATTACAAATATTAATTCAACCATTTATCTTTCTATCTCTTTATATTTATCCATCTCTTGTACACACAAGGGAAACACAACAAAGAGTTTCATGAAATTTTAAAATTATGTTAGAACATAACTCTTGTTTATTATCCCTCTACTTACCATACCTTACATATTTCAAAATATAATACTACAATCCTCATTTAGTAACAACATATTAGTCTCATTTCTTACATATGTGTGATAGTGAGAGTCAAAATTGATAGAGAATGATTGTGTACTAGTATTTTCCTTTTAAGTTACAAGTTATGTTTGAAGAGATGAAATTTTATATTTCAATAAAAAAAGAATTTGTAAAGTGAAAGAGTGTAAATTAGTAGTCATACCTCACTCGAAACCCATGACCCCTGATCCCATGTCATTTTTTTTACATTTATGTTTAAACTATAATAATCTTATATTTTTAGTGGAGGTGACAATGGAAAAATGATGTTGTGTGCTTCTTCATATGACATGAAAATGAGTAGTGGAGGGAGGAGAATTCACATTTCAAGGTGATATTGAGCAATGGTGAAGTGGTGGGAAAGGGCAAGGGCATACAAAACATACAAGTAAAAATTGGGTGCTGATAAAGGGAAATGATAGGATATTTAAGTGATGGACTCAAACAAGTTTGAAAAAATTTACATGTGTAAATTTTAATGACATGTCACATCTATAAATGAAATCTATTGCTTCCAATAAATCATTTCACTTACCAAAATAAATGATTGAAACAAGTGTCATCTCAATGAAAACACGTGTCATATATCCAACAACGCCTTTAAAATATATAAAATTTACCATGTGTCAATTAAGACAAGTCTAAATCTAATTAAACAATTTTTTTGACTGATTAAATTATATAAACCCAATTAGAAGACGCTAAAAATCGTTATACAACAAATAAAAAAATGATTTCTCAATGAAAGACACTTCCTATGTAATCTACTCAATTGATGTAGGATGCCATAGAAAATATATATAGATAAAAATATTTACAAGATTTTTACATTCTCATTATTAGTAACACCAAAACAACAACCATTTTATTCATTTTCTACTTTTTTGGTGAATGGAGGGAAGGTACAATTTCCATTAGGTCTATGAACATTGCCAATTTTGGATAGTCTATTGGACTTGGGTTTAAATCCAAACTAGTCTCTACATACTCTCTCTAAGTGCTATGGCAGTTTGACTTCTTTCAAATTATGCATGACCCTAACTATTATAGCTTCCTCTGTGGAGGTTAAACTTCCATACTAAACAAGGTAAGTTACAATGGAGGGGATGTAATTTTATATATTTTTAAAGCAAGGTTTTAGAAAATGAAAGAGAGTAAATAAATAGTTGTACCTCACTCAAAACCTATGACCATTGATCACGTCTCAACTTTTACACACAAATCATTTATAAAAAAATAATATGATATTCATTTTAATAATATATTAGTTAAGATCTGGTCTAACTAGGATCAAATAAGAATCAAGGCATAACTCACGTAGGAGAGATGTTAGAAGAGAATAAATAAAATGAGAAACAATATATTACACATTTTTTATTCAATGTTCAATATCTGTGTGTCTATATTTTTTGTATGTAAAATAAAAACAAGGATAAGAGAATATATAAAAAATTCACACCTTTGCTTCTATTTTTCTATTAGGTACATTAAACGTGGCATCTAATGATGGTGGCATATGTAAGTAAGGTAGGCATATTTTTACTATTATATTTCTATAAATACAATTAATATTTTCACCAACATAAATATTACAATAATAATATTTTTAATAATATTCTTATATTATATTATTATAATATATAACTATATATATTATATATAATATTAATAATATAATATTACATTATTGATTAGTGTGTGTGCACGCATGCACGTGCACATATGTGTGAGAAGAGGATAACTAAAATGAGAAATAATATATTGGGGATTGTTCACTCAATGTTCAACATCTATCTGTCTATATTTATGGTGTGAAAGTACATAGGATGAGAATATAAAATATGGTAAAGTCACATCTTTGTTTCTATTTTCCTATTGGCCACATTAAATATAACATGTAATGATGGTGACACATGTGAGGTAGGTAAGTATTAAATGCATACTTAGGCATGTAAACACACTAACTAGCCTTAGTGTAAAAGCTAACCACCTCAGTTACCTTAAATAAAGATATACAATTAATATTTTCACCAAATTATATATTATATTATTATTATTATTATTATTATTATTATTATTATCATTATGTTATATATTATTATAGTATATTAATATATCATTATTATAATATATAGATATATTTATTATATAATATTTAACACACACACACACACACACACACACACACACACACGGTCTTTGGATTAGCGCCAATGATTGAGGGGTTTCATTTTATTAAATTCACTTGGGATTGAACCCAACCTCATCCCTTATAGTATAATGTTTTTGCATTTATAAATAATTAATCCCTAATGGGATCATTTTGAGCCTAGAAAATTCACCAATGAACCAACAACCTTTCAACGGTATAATATAATATATACTAATATACTATATATATTGATCTTAAAATAACATGATATTATAGTATTTATTAAGATTATACAATATTTACAATACTATATATATATATATATATATATATATATATATATATATATATATATATATATATATATATATATATAAATCTAATGCAATTTAATAATAATATATTCATATAATATATAATTATAATGTACTATTTTATATTAAATTATAATTATATATTATTTAAATATGAATTTATTATTATTATAATATTACATTAGATATTACACACACACACACACACATCTTTTGGTTAGGATAAATGCTTTTGAGGCTACACCTATGAACCAGATGAGAGGGTTTTGATAGGTACCACAAGAATGTAAAAATTCTAAAATATATTAAATAGATATCAAATACAACAAACATGGAAAACAATCCAAAATAACTAAACAAATATAAACCAAAAAACTAAAACATCAAATTATTAGCGAACCATCAACAAAATCGATTCAACACTCAAGATAGGAGTTACATATCTCAATCAACATGAAACAAAATGGATTTTGGCTAGAACCCTTAACTTTTAGGATGGTTTTGATAGGATCCCAAAACCTATCTACTAAGAGGGATTTGAATATATTTAAAATAAGGCTTACCCACAAACAAATAGAGCATACATGTCCTCACAATATAATGTTAGCTAAAACATCAACTAGAATTTTCATATAACCTTTTCTAGAAAAAGATAAACATTTAAAATCAATGGATAGTAGGAATCTTGCTCAACTAAATATCTTAACTTCATAAACCACAAAATTTATGAAATATAAGGGGACAACCCATAACCATACATTGTTATCTCATCAAGTGTAACAACCTTGAAACTCTCCACCATTCAACCATATCAGAGGAAAACTTCCACCTTCTTGGATGTCCAACAAAAGGTACTCTCAATCCAACTTCAGAGATAAACAACCTTCTGAATCACTAGGGACAAGCTTATTAAATATATAATCATTGTAAGATTTGAGCTCTCAAATAATAATAGATAATAGTCAACTACAAAATTGACAGCTGACACCACCCAATGCTCACAAAAAAAATGTGTCTTACCTCAAACTGCCTTACTATGTGAAACAGGGCCACTCAACCATGACAAGTTCTAAAATAAGGCAACTTGTGAAAAATAGGTTGACCCAAAAAAAACAAAAACTCAAGCTATCAACATTCCCCCTAGGGCATATCGTTGAACATCAAACTAACAACTAAAAACAAGATAAAAAATATAGGTCTTTAAGTGCTATGAGTTCAATCAAACCATATATAGACTTAAACTTCCAAGATCCTAATAAAAACAAGCCACCCAACAAAAAAAACATACATGAAACAAGCTACCTAATAGAAAAGCTTGTTCAAAACATCATTTGTAGAGAGTAGCAACACAACTGAGAACAACAAAGGTCGAGATCCCTAAGTGAAATAACCAAATTGCCTTCAAAGTTCCACAAATTTATTGTCTGGTTTCAAAGAATTGTCAAGAAACAAAACCACCACAAATATATTGTGAAACTTCCACAAATCTATCATGAAAATATTAATCAGTGAAACCACCATTCAAGTGCCACAATATTACTGTAGATATGATGTGAATCTTCCACTCTGTACTTTCCTGCCCAACATGAAATTTAAAAAGGAGTATGTGTTTCCTCCTTCCATCCTGTATGAATGGGACTTACCTTGATACACACACATGTATGTATGTATATAATAAATGTACTATAATTATAATTAATATATTATAATATTATTACATTATATATATATATATATATATATATATATATATATATATATATATATATATAGTATTTGTGAAAACATTACATGGAGTTATTGAATTATATAGAATATCAACATCTTTGTTCATATTTCAGAAATAAACATATAACAAATTTACAATGTTGAACAAGTATATATCTAAATCAATGAGCTCTTTTGAATAAGCAGTCACAAGTTAAGGACATCTACACCATCAAAATCATCCAAGACATGATCCTGACCTTAACCACTTGATTCTTTGTATAGAGTATTTACAAAAATTTGTACTTTGATAAATAAATATAAACAACCATCATCTTCACTAATTGATAACTATTCTATATTAATTTAATTTTAATTCATTTTAGTTTGATTTTATTAATTATATTGAAATGTTATAATCAAAAAAATTATCGAAATTATAATTTATGTTATTGTAGAGTTTATAATTGTTACCTTATATAAAGTTAAATTTCTTATCTTTTGGTATGATTTTCATGATATTTTAATTTTTTGGTTGTAACATGTTATCATCTCCATAATTTATATGCTCAAATAAATCTTATCTATTTGAAATCTGCCATTTTCATTTGCAGGTTTTATTTATATGCCCCATTCAAAATGTCCATTTTAATTTTCAATACAATGCAAAATTTAGAAGGTCACGATTCAATTATGTGCAAGGGGATTCAATTTAGATTCAGGCTTCAAAATTTTGAAGTTAAAATACAATAACTACTTTGATAAAATTAAATACCCACATTGAGAAATGTCAATGTTGAGAATAATCTGGATGGCAAATTATAATCCGTTTTTATTTTTATTTTTTTTCTCATTATTTATGTTATTTAAATGTATACATTTTTTAATTTGTTTTATGAATTTATATATAATTAAGTTTTTATTTTTTTCCAATATTTTTTCACCATGCATTCGGAAAGAAAATAGTCACATAATCAAAGGGTTGGGGAAATTGTACATAATGATATTGTTGTATTAAAACAAATCTTCTTTCAAATTTATGTACTTTTTCAATATGAGAACCTCATAAGATATGTTACCCTTATCAAAGAGTATGCTAAGGTAAGTTTACTCTTGTAGACATTTTATGAGTTGAGTCAATCTCAATTTATTTTTGTTTTCACATAAAATTACATACACATTTGTAAGTAGAAAAAATTATAAGCAAATATTCTTTTTTTGGGGGTTTGTTTATTTCTTAAGAAATAAATTCAAATTTAGGAGGAAAAATATTTATAAGATATGAATAAGACTAGATATGTCGGTTGAAAATATTCATTTTTCTCTATAGTATTTATGTCGGAAGTTATAATCAGTGACTACAAAATTCAAGATTTCTCTATGGAAACTTTAGTGATTATTCTGGTAATGAATCAATGAGATAATTTAAATATGTGACTTAATTTTACTCGTGAGTTTGAATTTTATATAAAAATAAAAAATAACTTATATTAGATGACATAACAACAACAATTACCATTAATTTTAATTTCTATTCATACTTATCTTAACCCTAAATTTAACACAATTACATAATACCTAAAATATTATATATGTCACTATATAAACAACCAACAAAACTTATACTAAACAAATAATATTTACAAAACTCTTACAAATTGCAAACATCTAACAAAATATTAAATAAATGTTTAATATAAATTTCAGAATAAAAATACATTCTACATAAACATATATGCATGGACCCAACTCTATATTATTAACAATTATATCATCTCTTTCATACAATATAACAATTGTAATTGTCCAATCTATTTGAATTCAAAGGAGACTCGTCTCATGTTATATAATACATAAAGGAGGAATTCAGTATCAGAAGTTGTCTCCCACTTTTAAGTACTATCAAATTGATTTCATTTTTGAACTTATCTGATCACATTATAAACAGTATTAATAACTATTAGCTTTTGGAATTTACTCTGTGTCCATTAGGTAATACTATTAATTATTCATAAGGACGATGAAAATATTTGTAATAAAATAACTCACACACAACCTTTAAGTTTTCTACCCCTTTTTTTAAATTATTGTTTGCAACCTAAAAACAACTTTTATCTTATTGTGCACTATAAGTAGCATTAAAAAGATTGGAATCTTCAACTTCAAAAGAAGCCTGGTCAACGCTAACTTGGTTAGTTATATATAAATAACTTTATTTTATTATATTATGGAAAGTAGTTAATAAATTCTATATAAATAATCATTGAAATCTGGAATCTTTGAATTGAATTAGATTTGGTCAATCTTGTATATAAACTGATGATTAGATATACATATTTTTTAACATCAAATTGAATTGTTATATATATAAATGAATTCACTTAAATGGAATTGATAAAATAAGATGTATTAAATAGGTTTATTATTTATCCATGTGAAATAGTATACACATTTATTTTAATGATTATAAGTTAGGAAAATAGCAAAACTAAATTATTGAAATAAATAAATGACTAAAATAAATAGTGAGAGAAAGATAAATGATTATATATAAGTAGAATATTAGGATTATAAATAAGAATGTGTTATTTTGGGATTAATCTAACTGTGTGTAAAATCTCATTGCTAATTTTATGAAATCAAAAAAACACTTACTCTTTAACCCACGAGTCTAGTTGAGGTAGAATCAACATTGTGCCTATGTAACCGTTGTTTGTGGATCTAAGTGGTAAATCCACAGTATAATGAATTTTAGATCTAATGCCATTTTTGTAACCATGCACCATCATATGAAATCCCTAATTATACTTGCACTTCTTTAATTTGATGTGCAATATCTATCTAGTTTGATTTATTATTCATCTTGATCTAGATCTCTATAGAACATCAGAAAAAGAGAAGGGAATAAGTAGTTGGGCCAAGGAACCTCAAGGGAGTAACTATGCATACCATAATTAAAAATTCATATAGTTCTTGTGTAATGTGAATGGAAGAGTGAGAGAAGAAGCTCTATCTTCTCTTCCTAGTTGTAATGTAACTACATAACATTCTATTATGTTATTCTTTTAGTACAAGATGTTCTTAAATATTTGATGCAAGTCTCGACACTAAAATTTAACAATACAAGGTGTGCCTAGACTTGAATTCTATGGGAATACTCCTTTATATTTCTTATTGAAATTCTCCTAGATGATATGTATATATAAATGCCCATAGTTTGAATTAGGGACCTATTGACAATTAAAGGTTTACTAAGAAATAAATTATAGGTATAAATACTGAAAAAGAATACACAAAGGAGAGGTACCCACAACACATAAGAAGATGAAATTAATGGGCCTTGTTATGAACAAATATTGCACCCTTAGATGAGGTTGTTCATGCCTGTCCAAATTTGGCTAACATGGGATTACCTCTAGGCATGTGGGTTGCCTATAGTAGAGGTAAACCTCTAGTTAAAAGGGCTAGATCCCTTGATTTATCTTTTAGGCTCACACACTACATTAAACCAATCACTATTGGGGATGAAAATGGGAGAAGGAAACTGAAGTAACCTATGTTAATTGAGGTGATACACCAAAGATACTTCCACAAACATACTTGCATTTACACTAAGAAAGAAGACTATTAAAACTGACCTCAATTGAAGGTTCTTCTAGCATAAGTATTTCTACATAGAGGTAGATTGCTATGCATATCTAGAGGTGGGTGAAAAGGAAGTCTAATCCTAAAAACTAATAATCTCTCTCAAAATTCAAATATATCTTAAAAAATAATATACTTCATGAGAACTTTTAGAAGAGATGTTACTCACACAACGCATACAAGAGCATAATGGAAGAAAGGAGAAACAATCTTCATCACTTGTCATCCAAATACACTAATTGAAATAATTGGGCAAGAGTTATAAAGATTAAATCAACTTCATAAATTTATTCAAAGGCAAAATAAGATGTTAAACTAGTATGGATTTTCCATATTAGTTGTGTACTTCATACAAATACCAAAATGGCTTGCATATATAGAGCATAAGAGAGGAAAGAGAAGAAGAGAAGTTAGATAGTCACAAGGCCAAGTGCCAAGACTTAGAAACTAGTTACAATGTAATAGAATTAAGTGGAAAATAGTTCATTAAGTCCTCTATGCCAAATGTTCATAAAAAACATAGCATCTTCCTCAAGTTGGCGTAGAGTCTCTTCATTATCCTTCTTGAAATTATTTGTTTGATGATGAATCCACTAACTATCCAGAACTATTATATTAGTCATTGACACATTTATATTGACCTAAAAAGGTTTCAATAGTATTTTAACAGACCTTATATGACCTTAAGCTAATGAAATTCTCTGCACCACTTGTCATTCACTGTTTGGAGTCACTCACTAGCCCTTCTAGGCTTATCTTCACACTTGTCACTAAGTGACCTATAATTTATCAATAAGGTTCATTTAAGATGTGTTATACAACTCTTCAGAACCTATTTGGCTTCTAGTCTATCATATATACTTAAATGAATCTCAATACAACACTTCTCACCTCTGATTTAAGCAGTCTCCCTCATTCTCACTGTCTTGTTTAGGACTACCTACAATGACCAACTGGGAAAAGGAGTTTTTATGAATAACTAAGGTTAGAAATAGGTATGGAGAATTGAAATACATCTATACACACATCCCATAATGGTTTTCATCTGATCATTCCCTTATGCACCTGTAGAAAAACTCAAATCCTATAAGAAACATTGAATTAGGCATGTCCATACAAGTAATGGTACAAAATGACTGGATGGTGAGAAGCATAGGAGAGTGCCAAATAAGTTAAAATAACTTCTAAGGCCAATTGACCACTTTTGGATGCATCTCCTTTCATATCTTCTCCATCAGGTTCGTACAAGGGTTATAAGAGGATTAGCTTCTTAACAATGATTCATAAAATCTAGATGCTTAACCTTCAAAAAAATTCCATTGAGATCAAGTTAAGGACCATCCTCAACTATCCCTAGCTAATTTAGGCACCATGCACACCATCCATATAGATATGATCAAAGGAAGTTAGATCTTGATCTTTTGTAATGCATTTTAGATAGGTATGCGAGAGAATTAGGCCAAAATGACCATTCTTGTGTTGTTCCCTAAAAACCAATGATATTTATGGACTCTCTACTTTCCCTTGGAGGCTATAATATTGTTTTGAAATATCTCATAGTCATATGAGTTAATTCAAGTGATTTAACTATTTTGGGAATATTGGATTTTATTCCTAATTTAGTTAAGGGTCTAGAATAATAAATCAGTAAATAATATTGCAATAATTATACTACTAATTTATATAATTTATTTAATTTTTGTATCTTTATAAAAATAGTAATAAATGAGGAAAAATGTAACTAAGCTTAAAACTAGACTTAGACGACCGAAATAGAGGTTGAAATTGGCTGTGCCAGACTAGGATAGTGTCGTGAATCAAGATCTAGATTTTATTTAGTGAAAAGACAAGAGCACTAAAAAAGGACACTTTAGGGTCTGACACTATAGTCCAAGTCCTGCCACTATTATCCAAACTAGTCATAGAGATCTAAGTCTTTTGGTTTTTTTCATTGTCCCTGTGTGAGCCTATTTGTGAAAATTTAGATCCTTAATATTGATGGATCTCCTTATAGAGCTAATTTCATCTCCAACCCTAGATCTTCATAGTGCTTAGATAAAACTTGAGAAACAGAGGGATTAATGTGTGTAAGATGTACTGAATATGTATCCACACCCCTTGTGTGGGAACTCTACCTACATACCAATACTTTAAAGAGGGATCAAGCCATATGTAGTTATTTGATCATGTGTATGCTAATTGATGTTTGGACTGTGTGTCCAATCCCTTTGAGTAGGTGGCTGAAGAATATAAAGGCTAGCTAGTCCTTTGGCTCCATCATTACCTACTAAGTGAAGCTAAGAACTGATACCAATATGAATATGTTTCATATGATATAGCTCTTAAAGCCCATGAATGCTTTGTAATTTGACAATGTGGTGTGGATAGCTGAATGTGTCTTGGAACTAGGCTAATCTTGGCCATTCTAGAAGGAAGAGATTAGGCTTGTATGAAAGCCACTCCAAAAATGGAAACTAGGCTTATGTGGAAGCCATTTGGGAATGTAGATGTTAGGCTTGTATGAAAGCCACTCTAAAATGATGCCAACTACTTTTAGATAGAATAAAGCACATAACTACTGAGAATGCCTAGGTAATATACTGAACTCAGAAAGAAAATAAGTCAAATGTGTCATGCACATTTCCACCAATCATTGATGTTTGTAACATGGATTCTAATCTAAAAGTTATACCCACTGCCTAATCTGAAACTAGAATTGAGAGTCATCATGCAATGCATAATTCCCTTTATATTTGGATTCTCTAATAAAAATTGTACTAAAACTGTTGAATCTAAACTGATCTATATGTGACAAAACTATAGCTGAGCTTACCTATCTCCCTCTTTCTAGAAAATTTGGGTTTTTTGTTGTTTGTATAAGAGTTCTTAAAGTAAGACACCCTATTATTTGGAGCTATTTCCCATGTCTGGTGCTATTGTCCTTTGCTGAATTTGATGACTTTTTTTTAATTATCATTATTTTTTTGTCTATTCTGCCTATTTTAGGTTTTGGTTATTATTATGAGTGTTCTAAAAACTAATTTTTGACCAGTAGAGGGCTCTAATCTCTGTGATAAAACCCCTATTTCTTTCCCCCTCTTCTAAGGGTAGGAATGAAGACCTTGCAATGACTACCTTCAGAAGGAAGAACCCTGCAAGTGTATTATGTTGTGAAATACATGATATAGTAATGATAATAAAAAATATGTCTCAAGATATAACATAGTTTGCATTGGATATTATTAGATCAATAGGGGTATGACTAGATAGATATAACAATGTAGTAACATGTGTAATATACTAAATTGAAACTAGAAATGTTAGTTGTTAGTTGTTAAGGAGGGATGGAGCATGATGTCCATCATGTCATCTAAGAAAGCAAAATAATGCATAATGTGGATCATAGAATTTCAAACATTTGAGATGCAATCAAGCAGCAAACACACAAGGCAAGAAGCATACAATGGTGGCCAAGGGGCCAAGCAAACAAGGGACATGGACACATGTGAATCAAACTTGAAAGAAAGTATATAAGGAATGTTCAAATGCCACATATACACATAATTGAAAACAAGCAAGGTTGGTATGAGGGCCACAATCATATAGAAGAGTATATGCGAAGGACATTGGAAAATGTCCTAAGGCACACACAAGAATAGAAGCAAAGAACATTGGAAAATGTCCTAACGTACACACAAGAGACAAAACAAGAACTGAGAAATAAAATCACATCTAACTACATAAAGCAAGGAAGGAAAGCATGTAATATGTTGGAAATACAATCGCATATAACTAATCAATGAAATAAATGAAAGTATGCAAGACATATAGTACAAGACTAGGTAGATTTTAAGAAATACACAAGTGTTATATACTAGTTAGTGTTGACAGAGTAATCTATATATGCTAGTAAGTAATGTACATCAACATGATAACTAGAGTGTGTGGTGTAGGAATGATATAACCTAGATGGTGTAGTCATGTAGAAGATGCCCCCAAGGGGTAGATATATCGATGTATATCTTGAATGTAGAAGTAGGATGCCCCTTCAATGGGTAGAGTGAAACAATCTTGGATCTGGATGTCACTGTACATACTCAAAGAAGATCAAGTGAAGCATGATAATGTAGATAAATTGACAAACAGTAGCATAGAATAGCAAATGTAAGTCTAGCATGGTATTAGAAATGTAAATCACACATAATTCATATAATTGAAATATTTTTGTGCTTTGAAAATTTTTGATTATTTTTATATTTTGAAAATTTGTATTGTTTTTGGATGTTTGATATATTTGAATGTTTTTATATTTTAAAATGTTATAATCTATGTAAAATCAATCATAAAGAAAATATGTACAAGTAAGGCTAAGGAGAGATGATACTAACTAATGAGTCTCATGGGAGACTCCTTATCATGGTGTCTTGAATCAAGGAGAAGAATCATGCAAGATCATGAAGCATGATGGAAGGGATGAGACTGTGGCTCTAAAATCTATGTATGTTATAAATTCTCTAAAATCTCTGTATTAAAAACCAACTGTGGGGTCCCCTTGTAACTCTGAGAAGTGGATGCAATTGTAGGGCTCTTAGGGACCCATCTAGTAGTAGGAGAAGCTCTCTAACATGTACTCTATGTGTAGAGGTGTGAGACCTCAATGATACTACCTTGGGTGTGAACACCATAGATTGAAGCTATCTAGAATTTTGAAACTATGGTTGCTATAAAAGAGACATCTATGGAAGTGTATGAAATCTTTGTGTTGGTGAGGAAGGCCTTGACTATGTCTAAATCTGAACTAGAGGAAGAACTATAACTGGGAGAGAAGCTAATACTGGTGACTATAAAGTAGAAGATGGATTTGAAGTGGGGAGTGGTAAATCATATGGAACTCCACCAACTGTAACAACCTAATTATCATGAATGAATTTCATGCATTTATGAACTATAGAAGTTACTACTCAAAGTTTCTAAATCCATGGTCGACCAAGTAACATATCAAAAACTTCTACATTGGGAATAATAGTAAATGGTGTGGCCACATGTGTTGGACCAACCTATAGAGGAATTAAAATCTCACCAAATGAACTATATATGTGCCTACTAAATTTCCTAACAACTCTGTCCATATGGGTAATATGCTTCTCTGAATATCCTCAATTTTATATTAATGTCATAGTGCACATGTTCATATTGGATCCATTATCTATGAGAACACTACGAATGGGATAATGATTAATGTAAGATCTAATAAAGAGTGCATGATAATCTGAATCATCCTCAACTATCTTTTGCTCTGAGAAGGAGATGGAAAGTCTATCTAGAACTCTAGAATTATACACACCAATGATGTTTCTCAAAGGATGTGTCTCAACTAAAGGTGCCTAATATATAGCTAGTGGAGGATGTGCATGATATGCATGGTGGAAACCCAATTTATCCCCTATCTCTTATTTAGAATATTGTGGGAAAGGATCTGAGAATATTTTCAAAGCTTTGTCTTGTGTTTGACTTTCTTGAGGAGGCTCAACTAGAGTGCCAACATCAATAATGTTGCCATCTATCAAGTCATGTATCTTGTGTTTCAAACTGATGCATCTATTTATTGTGTTGCCTGGTGCCCTATGAAAATAAAAAAATGCATTATGATCATATCCCTATGGAAGAGGCTTTGTTGGGTTAACTTCCTGAATAAGAGGGAGAGATATGATATTACACTCTAATAACTACTGTAAGACTCTAGCTAGAGATACTAGTAGATTGGAAACTTTTCACTAAGGAGGCACAGATAAAACCACTCACTGAGGGGGCTCTGAAGCCGCATTAACTGTTGGTTGATTTTAAATCTTTTTATCATTTACTTTTACTTTATATGGGACTTTATTATTACTCTTGTTTGTTGTTTTATATATGCTCATGTACTTGAGTTTTCCCATTGAAACTAGTTTAACTTCCCTTTCTTTTAGTGTATGACATAACTTAATGAAGGAAGAAAATATTTTGAACATTATTAACTCATGTAAAGCTGGTAGAAGACTCTGTTTGAAGAGATCTTATAATGCTTGATCGAACATGGGGCTAGTCATCTTAGCCAAAATATTCTTATATTGAAGAACATAATCTATGAGATGCTCATTTGACCTTTGTTTCTGTTGTGTAAATTGTGCATAGGAAACCTTATCACCAATGTTAATGCTGAAATGAGATAATAACATGTCAACTAAAGGGTTGAATGCATTGACTGACTGATTCGGTATACTATAGAATCATTACAAATCATAATTCTTTAGACTTCATAGAAATAACTTGGTTATTAGCCAATCATTTGGCACATAGTCCAAGCATACTACATGAAAATATCTCAAGTGTGTCTTTGAATCACCCTTGCCATCGTATAGAGTGAGCTTGTATTGAACAAAACCGAATGGCAAGGGTGTAGAAGCAATATGATGTGCCAATGGTGTATGAAGCATAGCAAAAGAATCCAAGGCCTGTGTAGGTCTAGAGGCACCTTACTCAATATGTAGCATCATGGATTGAAGATATTTTCTCTCTTGTATAAGGGTAGCCACATCAAGAGACAAAGATGTACTAGCCATAATTGGGTTGCTATAGGGAGTTGTTGAGACATAGTTGCCCCCATAGTGTCATGTGTAACTGGTTGCTATAAAGGAATAAAAGAATCAACTTGTTTAGCCTTTTTGATTTCCATGATAGATTGTAAGATAAGATTATGATCTCGGGGATATTCCCAAAGACTTTCTCTAAAACTTTTTAGAATCAAGTCTTTGTTGATTACAACATCATTATCAACAATAGGTGGAAGTAGATCAAGAACCCAATGTGGTGGGTCATGAACATCAGTTTTTGTAGCATCATTGTTATTCTCATACTACTAATTATCAAAATTATCTTCATGGAAATTGGTGAAATCTGGATGTATAGGATCTATATTAGGAAGTTGAGATGGTTATTTATCCATGGTATATGATTAGGTTGAAGGAATCTGGCTAAATTCAGGAGGGTTGCCACTAAGTCTTATACTTAATCTCCAAAAAAGAAATGCAAGGAGCTTAGATGGCATAAGGAAAACAACTTGAATAATAAAATCAAATATTAAATAGATATAATCTAAATATTAAATTGGAATATGCATAAAAAGGATACTAGCTCACAACATGTAAGGTGATACCTCAAAAGTAATGGGACCTAGTATATGCAACTATGGTTTTTAAAAATGATATTTTTAAAAGGAATTAATAGGGATTTTTATAAATTAATATAAATTTTTTATTTTAATATGCAAGTCAAAATTCAAAAAAATATTGAAAAAAATCTGATTTAAAGGGACCTAGTATATGCAACTAGGGTTTGGAAGAATATATATATATATATATATATATATATATATATATATATATATATATATATATATATATATATATATATATATATATATATATATATATATATATAATATATATATATATATATATATATATATATATATATATATATATATATATATATATATATATATATATATATATATATATGGAATTTTAAAAATTAATGAAAATTATTGATTTAAATATGTAGGTAAAAAATTAGAAAAAAATATTTCTAAAATTAGCAAGAAATTTTTTCTAGGGTTTTTGTGTGCGAAAGGACCTAGTAAATTCAACTAGGGATTAGAATAAATAATTTATAAAATTACTAAGGTAAATTTAAAAATTAAATGTGAATATTTTATTTGAAATATGCAGGTTAAAAATTAGAAAAACATTTCTAAAATTAGCAAGAAATTTTCCCTAGGGTTTATAGGGTTTTTGTGTGTAATAGAACATAGGAAATTCAAATAGGGTTTGGAATAAATGATTTTTAAAATTACTAAGGTAAATTTAAAAATTAAATGTGAATTTTTTATTTGAAATATTTATAAAAAATAAAAAAAATATTGGAAAAATCAACAAGGAATTTACCCTAGGGTTTCTAGGGTTTTTTATGTGCAAACAAAGTAAGTCAGGTTCACCAAATGATTTAACTATTTTGGAAATATTGGAGTTTTATTATTAATTTAGTTAAGGGTATAGAATAATAAATCAGTAAGTAATATTACAATAATTATAATATTGATTTGTATAATTTATTTGATTTTTTTAGCTTTCTAAAAATAATAATAAATGAGGAGAAATATAACTTGGCTTAAAATTGGATTGAGAGGCTGAAACTAGATATGAAAGACTAGGATAGTGTAGTGAATTAGGATCTATCTTTCATTTAGTGAAAGGATAGGAATACCAAAAATAGGACACTTTGAGGTCCGATGCTATAGTTTAGGTCTTACCATTATTGTCCAAACTAGTCATAGAGATCTAAGTTTTATGGGTTTTATTCGCTATCTTTGTGTTATCCTGTCTATGAAATTTTGGATCTTGAATGTCAATGGAGATCCTTGTAGATCTGATTTAAATTATAACCCTAGATATTCATAGTGCTTAGATAAAACTTGAGAAATAAGGGGGGGGGGGGTAGTGCGTGTAAGATGCATGGAATGTGTATCCACACTCGTGTCGGCATGCTGCCTACATACTAATACTCTGAAGAGGTATCAAGCCATATGTAGTTCTCCCACTTGATGTGCTTTGGGAAATAGTGTTATGCAGATGCAAAACTATGAAATTGAGAGTGTTTGAGGTGGCTAGGGACTAGTGTGAGGGTTTGAATATGCTAGTAGCTGTATTGAATGGCTATATGCAAAAAATAGGAAAATTTTACTTAGTGGTCTTGTTTGTATTCTTGCTTATTTTTGTAATATTTTCCAACCCCCTCTAAATGAACTTTGAATGGAATTTTATAGAGATCTATTGGTCATGGGTTAAATATATTCATGTTAAGCTGACATAATGAAGAAGAATAATCAAAAGGAAATGGTCATCTAGGCTCAAAATATGATTGGACATGAGAACTAAAAATGGGACACCCTAGGGTCTAGTGCTATAGTCTAACCCCAAAGCTCCTATCCTATAGGCTTGGGACCTAGGAGATGGAACTAGCATGAAAAATACAGTCTGACTGAGCTGTAACCAGGTCTTGAAAGTTTATGGATGACTAGGAATAAGCAAAAAGGTGTCTAAAAGGGTCATGAGAGAATGCAAGAGGGACCTATGGGTTGGGTTTCACAAGACACACTCAAGCTACTAATTTTGATATTTTATATGACTACATCAAGTACCTTGAGGTTTTATGTTCAATTATAGGCCTAATACACATTGACTATGTATTCTGAATATTTGATCCTTTTGAGAAGTCTTAGTGACTGTAGGTGATTATTTAAACTCATTAACCTTCAATATAACTCTACACATCATCCCATGATCACTCAATACTCTCCACTTCATCCTTTTATCATCACATACTAAGTCTACAAACTGTGTTGCTCATGGAGTGCATCTGATCTAAATAGAGAGAGTCTCCCCTATGGTATGACCAAAATTAGGCCATAAAGGACTTGGTCAAGTCATTAAAACCTTATATACCAAGTTTCAAGCCCTGGTTATTCTCATAGAGACCTCAACATCACTAATTCTCAAAATTGGCTTTTAGGTCTGCAAACTATGTGTAAGATCTAGTTTGACTGGGTATAGAGTTAAAAACCCAATTTAGATCAATATATGCTCTATTTCTTACCTCTAAAGATATCATGAAAGTATGGTATCATTATGAGAGTAGTTTTCATATGTTCACCCATCTTACACCTCTGCTTACCTTTCAAACTATATCTTTCATTAGCTTAGACCTGATGTATGACTGTGTCAAAATATAGGTGCTTGTTAGGTGAAACCAATAGATTCATGTAGGTTTTGGTTTATGCTTGAGCATTGTAATTCTCTCCTTTAACTTCCTCTGAGGTCATCAAGGTCATCTCACACCTATATGAACTTATCTCATGCCTTGGAACCATGTTGCCATCTCTCTACTAAGTCAATAGTTGTTAGTTTCAAGGTTGTATTACTATAGGTTCATTTGGTATTGTAGTTCATTGAGTATCTCAAGTTTAAACTTGACTGAATTAAAAACCTACTCAACCATTAGTATATTGATCCAAAAACTTCCTATTGTGCTTATATGTGATATCTAAGGCCTAGGCTACTTATTTTAAGTCATTAGGCTTACTTAGACCTCATTAATCTTCACCACAAGATGACACTTTGTGAGGTAGGAACTTCTTTCAAATAAATTAAGGTAAATGTTCCCACTTGTAACTTATCCATCCTTTTAACTTACACTTAGGTTTAGAAGTAGATGGTGACTTCACTATTTTGAATACAATGATCTTCCCTATGCCCTCAAACTTTCTTAAAGGTTTCAATTGAGTCCAAAAATCTCCAAAGTCATTTCAATGCTACTATGCCTCCTTTTTTATTGACTTTAGACCACTATTTGTGACTGCCTATAGATATCATTAGATATAGGATTGTGTACCAAGTTATAACCTTATTATCAGCCTTGAGATCTCTTTAATGAAAATATTCTATAGATAAACTAACTTCCATGCTTTTAGGGGAGAAACATAGGTGTGTTATCTAACATGACACCACTTACACAAAGATAAACTCTGTAACTATGAAAATAATTTTCTATAGACCAATGGTGTTCACCCTTAGCAAAATGAGATTGGTATTTCCTGCTCTTTCATGTCCACACATGCAAACTAATTTGAGAACCACATGAGAAGGATGAACATACTCTACAAGTATTTATAAATCACTTGGAAACATCAGACCAATGCAAATAAAGGAGAATATCAGAGCCATTGGGGATGTGAAAGTAGTTTTAAGGCATCAAAAATATCTAATATTATTTCTAGAGTACAAACCACCAAAATATAAACTATGGTCATGGGATGGAATTACACAGGAAGTATTAATAGCCACCAAGTGCACTCAACTCAACTCTCATCCTCTTGTTTATACTAACAGAAAACTATTGACTTATTTTGACTTGTCTAAGATAGCGATGGGAGAAAGGTCAAAATTTTCCATTTTTGGAGATATTTTAACCACCTAATATTGGAATTGAATTATGGATATGTGAATAGGCCTTACTGAATCCTTTTCATGTGTAAAATGTGTCATTCAGGCCATACAACTACTTGAAACTCCCCTTTTTATAACGATCTTATTATTTTAATGTTATACCTATAAAATTTAGTTTAAAAAATTTCATCTCTAACATTTTATGACATGTGGGACATTAAATTACATCTTGAAACATTTTTACTTGGTGGAGAACCATATAATTCATTTTGATGACCAAAAGGTGGCCAAAAAGACATGAGAAGAACTAGACAAATGTGACAACATTAGAACATGTTGTGTGACATTCAAAATATGACTATACCTATTTTAGAACCATGTTGAGCATGTTCAAACCTAGAATACCTCATGAAAAGTTTGAATATGTAGGGGTTGACCTAATTTGACCTAGGGGTAAAATTAGTCAATAGGCCTATAAATGTGTCTAGGGCATAATTGGTGGGACTAAAGATTTTGTTTAGGTATAAAAAATGGAAGAAGATGCATAAGAGAAGAGAATATAAGGCCTAAAAACACAAAAAATAACAATAAACAAATACAAAATAAGAAGAGAGACACAAGATTGTAAAGAGAATAAGAGAGATAAAGAAAACACAAAAATGTGCTAATAAGAGATTAATTTATACCAATGATCCATATGCATGATACTAAAATCATTGAAATAATAAGGCTTGTATCAAAATTAGCTATCAACATAATGCCCCTACTTTGATGTGTAAATGTGAGTGATAATTAAAGCATGCACTTTGAATATTTTCCATGCATCCATTCACACACTGTCATTTTAGAAAATCAAGTATACATGTTAAAAATTTCCATGTTCCAATAATTAACCAATGTCATATTATGTTAGGACCCAATCATCACAACTCATCTCTTTTATATTAACTATTATTATTAGCAGCTTCAGACACATATGCTTTTTAAGTCATTCCCTTATCTATTTTATAATTATCCCACATATATGGGGAGTAGTAGTTATCTTGAGTAGATTAGTTTAAGTAGAGATTTTGTGTAAGAGGAAAGGGTATCAAATAAATATATTTATTGAGAAGTATTCAAAGGAGGTTTTGACATTGAAGAGGCCTGCAATAGTTTATGGTGTGGTTATATTATTTCAATATAATATTTCCATCTTCTTTTAGTTACAATACAAAAATTTTATATTTTGTTTACTATATTAATCTGCATCCATGAAAGTTCTTCATATCTAGTATCATAGTGATTTTTAGGGCCATTTTCATAAATAATATCGGTGGTTTAGGGATTTATACTATTATCCACCATATGTCCTCACCTCACCCAATAGATATCTTTGTGATTATAAAGTGGTAATAGGGTGGAATTTTTTTTTTCTTAAGTATGCCCATTTTTTTTCATCTCTCTCTTATTTTGGATTACAAATTGTGTTTTGATATTTTTAAAAATAACAAACATATGTCATTTTGGGCTAAGTAGTTATTAGTTTTACTTGATTCTATAGAGTGATGGGTTATGCCTGAATATGCAAACCATTAAACAATGTTGTGTATAAAAATGTTCTTCTACATACCTTAGGGTTTATCAGAAGACCCCATATATATATATATTTAACTTTCTATAGGCATCCTTAGTTTGTCTATTCCTATGACGCACCAATAAGTGGTTAAACCTGAGAAATAACTTACAATGTACCTCAAATATGGAATAGTAGGATATGGGATAGTTATTATATGTAGTTAGAGCTCTAAAATTTTAGGTTGACACTATTTTATGAGTGAGATTAGTATAATTAAAATATTTCTAACAAAACATACCCTATAATAACCTTCTCTATAAACCTGGCATTCTTATTGTCATAGATTTGACTTGGATATCTTGAGAAACATAGTAACAAGAAATGACCATAAAAGGGCCAACACATTTCAACAACTAAAATAAACATAATAACAATCGAAGCCTAATGGCTCATAATATTTTAGGACATTTACCTAAAATCAATGTAGTAGCCAGCCAGTAGAAGAGCAAAAAATATCTATAAAAAAATTCACTTTTTATCCCAAAAATATTTTCTATTAATGCTAATATTTTTGGTATATATCTGGTAACTCTTTTCTGAATACCCCGTACATCCCATATATTAAAAAAAAATTGTTTTCACTTATCCCATATTGATTTTCTCTTTGCACTGGTTAATTAAAAATAGTAACACTTCATGGAACACCCTAGACCTCCATATGGTCCTAACCTACTATGAGGAAATGGAGATTTTTTAAAAACTTTATAACAAAACTAAATGTTGTCAGAGATGATCTCTAATCTCAAATAATTAATGCCAATACTCAAGAGAAAAACATTTTGGACAAATTTAAGGACCTAAGTGTTCTTAATTCATGGACTGGCCCAAACAATAATTTTTAGCATGACTCTTATTTAAGAATGCCACATAGTGAAAATTTGATGATAAATAGCCCACTAGTTGAATTTATAGAGGAGAACAATATTTTTAGTTGTATGGGATTGCATTTTGAGACATGGTGCATATAACCTCTTTAAACCTATAAAATAAGATATATGATGGCTCCTATGGTTTTTCTCATCACTTTTTTAAATTCCTCTTACTTTTATTAGGCCCAAGTGAATATGAGTATATCACAATAAATTTAACCAAAGTGTGGAAACTTGGTTCTATTCGAGAATAATAGATAAATTTTGAAAAAATCACTAATAGATCATAAGGTTTGATAGTTGAGTTCTTCAAAATTTACTTCATCAGTGGCCTACAAAAGGATATTATAGCCGAAGTGAAAATGTTAAGACGTTATGAAATGATGGAAGTCATTGGGTTATCTAAATATACTAAGGATAATTTCATAGCTTAACATAAGTCTTCAATATCCTACCCATTTAGGAATTGCTTTTCATCATGACTGGTTACAATCCCAAACCTAAGAACTACACTATAAGTTTCCTACTAGACATTGAGATATAGACCTATGCATCCTTGATGAGAAAAAGGATTGTGTTAAAATTAAGATGTTAAATTAACATTGGGTCACTAATCTATGGAACAAAAACTATACCTAATTGATATGAAATCATCTCCAAATTTTGACATATGGGATGACATAACATAGACCCAAGATGATGAAAATGAATAAAACCCTAACATCATAAATGACCTAAATATATAAATCTTTGTGCATGACTGGGCTAGTTTCACCTTTATTCAAACAATAAAGGTCAAAGGTTACTTCAAAAGACATCCCCTCAACATCTTCATTGATTTTGGTAACACACATAACTTCATGGATTCTTGGCTAGCTAAATAATCCAATTGTTATGTGTATCCCTGATGCAGGAGCATCCTCTGTATAAATTAGTATGGTGTCTATGTGAGAGTTTTAAAGTGTTAATTAGAGTCATTATTTAGTTATTTAAATTCATTATGAAAATTTAAACAATTCAAAAGGCCTATTTGGTGGTTTCCTGCCAAAACACACATTTGAAAATTCTAGGCATATATTGTAATTTTGATGAAAGTTACAAATTTATAGAGGTTTTACTAGTTTTACTAGGTCCTATAACGTTATCTACATTCTAATAAGTCTTAATACATGTTATAAATGTCCTTCTTATCTTATATACTTAAAAAAGTGTTTATTTTATAATTTTCTAAACTGATACAGGTCTTGAGAGAGAGTTTTAGAACCAAAAATGGACACTCTTTTCTTAGAGTAACAAAACAAAGAGATAAGAACAAGTATAAATATGAAAGGATATTATTTAGGAATAAAAATAAATCAATAATATTTGAATCATACATACATGGGGTGTAAAAGTATGTGTTTTTTTTTTTTTTTGTGTGTGTGTGAGAGAGAGACTATAATTGAGCAAGATTTGTAAGAACTATTAAGAATTTTATGACTATAAGTTGTGTATTGTGCTTGTAAATTCTTTATTAAAATGTATTTGATCTAGTAAAATCAAAATATAATGAATTTAAGGCTTTAAAAGTCCTTTTCTATTAGCACAAACCTATTTTGGGTAAAAATCACTATTTACAGAGCTTATTTGTATGATGAAATTTGTGTATGGTTTGAAACTAAGGATTGGATGAGTTACGCAGGTGAGTGAGGAGTCATATATAACTTTTATATTTCAAATAACCTCTTTTATCTTTATGAAACAAGTTTAATTAGCTTTCAGTTCCTTAAAGTGCAGGAAAACCCTAGTTACAGGGTTTTGATTGAAAAATGGTCATAAATACATTTTGAACCCATAGAATTTGATGAAAATATATGGAGACCTAGTTAATAAGGTTATTACAAATTTTAAAGTGTTTTGCATTCAAAATGTGTATGGATGATGTACTGAGTATTCTTCCACAGTGATACTAAAAAATTTGAGTTTCTCTAGCCAATGAATAGGAAGATTGACCTATCTTTCTCAAATTTTAGCCAACATATGTCAATTAAAAGTTGATTATCATATAAAAACATCATTTAGACATGAATGAGGTTTTATTTTATTAAAATAAGCCATTGGTTAAATTTTGACCTACTAGTGGAATAATTAGGTCTCTTGACAAAAATAGGGCTGAGTCACTATTTGATAAAAGGGAGATTTAAACCAATAAGAAATTGGTTTATATACATTATAAAACCTCTAAGGTTGAGTCAATATGGTGTCTAAGTTTAAAGGAAAGTTCATTCCTAAAGACTACTAAACCAGCCTTTCAATCAACTTCAGAATCTGAAATAGAAGGACATGACAGTAAGGGAATACATAAAGGAATTTTATAAATTGACTAAAAGAGTAGGGCATATAGAAGAAGATTTGGCTAAGGTAACAAGGTATTTTAATGGTCTCAAGTTTATTATACAATATGAGAGCAACCTACTCATTCCCAAATCAGTTGAGGAAACATACTAATATGCCTTAAATGCTGAAGAAAAGCTTACAAGAAGGTAGCTTTTACATTCTAGAGGAAGGAACAAGCCTTATAAAGGAAGACTATGTCAAGGAGGAAGACATCAGTCTCAATTTCATCAAGGAGAGACTAGTAATTTTTAGAGAGAAGCATCACCTTCAAAAGGAAGATCTCCTTTTAGAGGAAGAAGGCCTTTCTATAGAGGGAAAAGTGGAGAATTTATTGGGAGATGCTTAAAGTGTGGAAAATATGGACATATATCCTATGAATGTCTAGAGCATCCATCTACCAGCCAAGGGACTTCTCATATCACTCAAGCTGAGGAAGAAGAGAGTGTAAATATCCCTATTCAAGAAGATGTTCCAGAAGAGGGAGAATCACTATTGATGAAGAGGGTCTTACTAAACCCAGCCAAAGAGGTTAAGGAGCAACCTCAAAGGAAAACACTCTTCAAGACTACAAGTAAATCCAAAGGTAAATGTTTCTAAGTGATCATTGATAGTGGTAGAACTGACAACTTGGTATCTATAAAGATGGTAAGTAAGATATAATTTAACAAGATAAGCCATCCTACTCCCTATAAAGTTTCTTGGCTTCATAAGGGTCATCATATTTTAATCAATGAATAATGTAATGTAGAATTTCAGATTAGGAGGTATATAGACTCTATTACATGTGATATAATTCCTATGGATGTTTTCCATATTCTCTTAGGAATACCATGGCAATATTATAGATAAGTTATCCATGATGGCAAGTTAAATAGATATAATTTTGTGAAAGATGGTAAGAAGCATGTTATTACACCTATCAAGGAGAATGATGTAGCTATAAAATATGATACAAAGGTATTATTGGTCAGTGGGAAGAGTTTTTGCAATAATTGAAGAAAGAAGAGGTAAACTATGCTCTCATTGGTAAGCCCAAGACAATTTTCACTTCTACTAAACTTGATTAATTACCTTTAGAGATTCATAATTTGTTAAATTAATTCATGGATATTATGGTAGATGATTTTCCAAATGAATTACCTCCTAAAAAGAGTATAATTCATCATATAGATCTTATTCTTGGTGCTAATTTGCTTAATAAATCTGCATATAGAATGAATTTTAAGGAAAATGATGATATTAAGAAGCAAGTGCAAGAATTATTAGACAAAGGATTGGTGAAATAAAGTTTAATCCCATGTGCATTTCCTATAGTGTTAGTTATAAAGAAATATGGTGGTTGGAGAATGTGCACAAATTCAAGATCCGTCAACAAGATAAAAATAAGGCATAGATTTCCTTTAACCAAAATTGATGATTTTATGGATTGTCTTAGTGGTGCTAGATACTTTTATAAAATAGACCTTAAAAGTGGATATCGTCAGATAATAATTAGAGATGGGGATGAATGGAAAACAACTTTCAAAACCAATGATGGTTTATATGAATGGTTGGTAATTCCATTTGGTTTAAACAATGCTCCTAGTACCTTTATGAGATTGATGAATGGATTACTTAAAACATTCACAGGTAAATATGTCATTATGTACCTTGATGACATTCCAGTTTTTAGTAGATCTAAAGACTAACATCTTGAACATTTAAGGATGGTTCTCAAGAAGTTGTAGGAAGAAAGATTATTTATCAATCTTAGGAAATGTACTTTCTTAACAATTAAAATAATCTATTTGGGTTTTGTGATCTCTTAAGATGGAATAAATATGGCTAAAGATAAGGTAAGAGAAATAAAATAATGGCCCATACCTAGGAATTCATTTGAGGTAAGAAGTTTTCATGGAATTGTTAATTTCTACAGGAAATTCATATGAAATTTTAGTTCTATTTGTGCACCTATGGTAGAAACTATTAAGGGTAGCAAGAAATCATTCAAATGGAATGATGAAGCTTATATATATATAGTTTCAAGTTGAATGTGATGCAAGTGGGATAGCCATTGGAGTAGTTCTAAGCCAAGAAGGTAAGCGAGTTGCTTATTTCAGTGAGAAACTCAATGAAGCCAAAAGGAAGTATTTATCTTATGGTTATGAATTATATGCTATTGTACAAACATTTAATAAATGGAGGCATGTTTGATGCCTAAAGAGTTTGTTCTATTCACTTATAATCATGCTTTACAATTCATTATTAGTCAACACAAGCTAAATCAAAGGCATGCAAAGTGGGTAGAATTTTTACAAAGTTTTTAATTTATAATCAAACATGAAAGTGGAAAAGCTAATAATTTTTTTGATGCTTTGAACATAATAAGTATGATTTTACAAGAAATGCAAGTTAAGGTTGTGGGATTTGAATATCTCAAAGACTTATACAAGGAAGATTTAGATTTCCAAGAAGCATATGAGGTATGTTTAGATATTACTAGTCAAAATAGAAGCCATTAGATAGATTATATGATTCAATAAGGTCTTATATTCAAAGTTAAACAATTATGTATTCCAAGGGGATCCATGAGAGAGAACCTCATCAAATAAAATCATAGTGGGAGTCCCGTAGGTCATTTTGGACAAGACAAGACACTAGTGTTGGGGATCAACCAACAAAGTTGATTACTATATGAAAGCAATTAAATACGAAATTAAACTAGAATGATAAGTAACTAGAATTAGAAATAGCAAAGAACAATAAGAGATACAAGAAACCACCCTGAAAACTTGTATTAAACTCTTTACAGAAGGAATACAATTGAAGAAACTTCTTTTCTTCCACACCTCTCTTAGATGTACAAATCTCTTTCTAGATCTATTTTCCTCAAGAGTTCTCTCTCTCAATTACAATCAATTCCAACAACCTGGAATGATACACATATACAATCTTGTACTGTTCTTCTACAATAAGCTATGAAGATCTAATCTTATATATAATATTAGGAAACATGAGCATACAACTCCAGCCATTAGATGCACCTCCTAATCAAGGGCTCAAAATAGTCTTACTAAAGATAGAGATGCGGACTTAAGACTAACACTTAATCCTACCATGCAAACATTCTGTTCTGTCCACGAAAATAGATTTTGGATGCACAGGTGACCGACGTCGGTCCCTGCCTGTCTACACCTGAACGTCGGCCAAACATAACCAATGCCGGCATCTCCCAGTCGACTCCTGACTGACGTCGGTCGCTCCTGACCAATGTCGGTGACTCTGTAACACTAGCAACCTACAAAATACTCATTTGGTGAAGCTTTTAGCTCCACACCTTAACAATCTCCCACTTGGAGATAAACAACTGCACCATTACCTGTACAAAAACATCTTCTAGCTCCTCCATCTTCAAACTCAATCATGAAGACCTACAAAACTTGAATGAAGATTCAACTTCTCCTTTGTTACCGGCTTGGTTAACATATCAGCAGGGTTCTTATCTGTATGGATCTTCTCCAGCTTCAACTCACCATCCTCCAATACCTATCTAATGAAGTGGTACCTAAGCTATATATGCTTTGTTCTTGAATGAAAGGCTGAATTCTTAGCCAAATGAATTGCACTCTGACTATCACTATATAATATGCAACTCTCTTGCTCCTTTCTAAACTCTTACATGAATCGTGTCATCCATATCATCTCTTTGCTAGCCTCTGTGACTGCAATATATTCTGCTTCTAAATTTGACAAGGCAACAACCTTTTACAACTTTGATATCCAGCTAACCGCCGTTCCACCAACAGTGAAAACATATCCTGTGGTGCTTCTCCTGCCATCCAAATCACCTGCCATATCTAAATCTACATAACCATGTAGAGAAGTATCTGAACCTCCATAGCACAAATTCCTACTGCTGGTCCCTCTCAGATATCTAAAGATCCACTGAACTGCTTTCCAGTGCTCCTTCCCTGGATTGGCCATATACTTACTTATAACTCCCACTACTTGGGCAATATTTAGTCTAGTACAAATCATGGCATACATTAAACTCCCTACTATGGAAGCATATGGAACTCTACTAATGTACTCTACCTCATCATGTGAATTAGGAAATTGTTCTTTACTTAATTAAAAATGTCCAGCCAAAGGTGTGCTTACCAGTTTTGCATCCTGCATATTGAACCGTTTCAACACCCTGTTCACATAATCCTCTTGAGACAAAATCAACCTATGATTTTTCCTATCTCTCTTAATGCTCATGCCAAGGATTTTATTTGCTGCTCCCAAATCCTTCATAGCAAATGTGTGAGCTAATTTCACCTTAAGCTCAGAGATATCCTGCATGTGTGATCCTGCAACCAACATATCATCTACATACAACAACAGAATAATATATCTACCATTATTCAATCTCTTAAAATACACACAATGGTCAGATTGACACCTACTAAAGCCATGCTCAGTCATAAACCTGTCAAATCTCAAATACCATTGTCTAGGAGCTTGCTTGAGGCCATACAAGCTTTTCTTCAATCTGCACACTAGCTTCTACTTACCTTTGACCTCAAATCCTTTCAGCTATTCCATATATATTTCTTCATCCAAATATCCATGAAGAAATGTTGTCTTAACATCAAGCTGCTCAAGATGCAAATCCTCAATAGCAACTAAAGATAGTACAGTCCGTATAGAAGTCATTTTAACTACAAGAGAAAAAATCTCACCAAAATCAATACCTGGTTTCTGTGCAAATCCTTTCACTACCAACCTGGCCTTATATCTCATCTGTCCATTCTCACCTTCCTTCAATCTATAGATCCATCTATTCTTCAGTGTCTTATTTCCCACTGGCAACTCAACCAAATCCCATGTTTGGTTCTCTTTCAAGGAATAAATTTCCTCATTCATGCCTAGCTCCCACTGATTCTTGAATTTCACCTGTATTGCTTCATCAAAACTCTCTAGTTCTCCACCATCAATAAGCAATAAATAGAATAATGAAGGGGAATATCAAATTAGAGGTTTACTTACCCTTTTTGACCTCTTCATGGATGTTTGAGACTCATTCACAACACGTTGTCCACCCAAATTCTCTGACAGTGACTGACCTCAGTCACTTCTAGGCCTGTAACTGGCCAATGTTGGTTCTACCTGATCGACGTCGGTTCTTGCCTGATCGACGTCGGTCACTGTCTGACTGACATCGGTTCTTGTATTGTCGACATCGGTTCCTGCCTGACCGATGTCGGTCTCTGTGTTTTCCTGTCTATGATTAATTTTTCTCGTGAGCTCATTTTGGACCGTCACCTCGTCCAATTCTCCATTACTCTACCTAGATTGATTCAGCGTCTTGAGCTGATCACTATACATCACTTTTTCATTGAAAACAACATCACATCTCCTAATTATTTTGTTAGTTCCTAGATTCCAAAACCTGAATCCAAAATCATCAGAGCCATAGCCAATAAATGTGCACCTCATAGACTTAGCATCCAGCTTCTTTCTATTTTCCTTATCAACGTGCACAAAGGATTCACAACCAAAAACTTTGAGAAATGAGAGATCTACCTTTTTACCTGTCCATGCCTCTTCTGGAATTCCACCATCTAGAGCTGTAGAGGGTCCTTTGTTAATGAGGTATGATGCAGTATCCACAGCTTCTACCCAAAAATCTAAGGACAAACCAGCGTGCAGTCTCATACACCGTGCACGCTCCATTATTGTTCTGTTCATCCTTTTAGCAACTCCATTTTGCTGAGGTGTCCTTGGAACCATCCTTTGCCTACATATTCCATGCATATAACAATACCAGTTGAACTTGTAGCTGCAGAACTCACCACCATTGTCAGATCTCAGGCACTTCAATCTTCTGCCTGTTTCATTCTCAACCATAGCTTTCCAAATCTTAAAAGTGTCAAAAACATCAGATTTCTTCTTTATACAATAGACCCATACCTTTCTTGTAGCATCATCTATGAAAGAGACATAGTATTGTGATCCTCCAATAGAAGCAACCTGAGCCGGTCCCCACACATCTGTGTGAACAAGCTCCAATTTGTGCTTCTTCTTTGTTGACCTAGTCTTGAGAAAACTCACCCTCTTCTGTTTTCCAAAAATACAGTGCTCACAAAAATCCAGATCTATGCTTTTCAAATCTGAAAGCTTACCTTTTGACTTAAGAATAGACATTCCCTTCTCACTCATGTGGCTGAGCCTAGAGTGCCACAACTTTGCATCCACATCTGAAGTAGATAATACAGAAGGAGAATTATCAGTAATACAATTACATAAATAGAGAGTACCTACTCTCTTACCTCTAGCCAATATAAGTGATCCCTTGGTAACCTTCCAAGATTCAGCTGTGAGAGTTACTGTATAACCCTCATCCCCTAACTTTCCTACAGAAATCAAATTCTTCTTCAAGCTGGGAACATGCATGACATCTCTCAACACCAATGCGTTGCCATTCTGCATTTTCAGCTGCACTTTTCCTTTGCCAACAATTTTACAAGGCTCATCATCCCCTAAATAAACTATTCCAAAATCTCCATGGACATAGTCACTGAAATATTCTCTATTAGGGGTTGCATGGAAAGATGCACCAGAATCTAAAACCCAAGATTCTATATTATTATGTAAAGAGAATATAAGAGCATCTTGTGCAATACCTACAACTTTTGCTTCTTCTTTACCTTCATGCTGATTGTCTTCTTTTGGCTTTGACCAGCAATCTTTGCTTATGTGCCCTATCTTTCCACAATTCTAGCATTGTGGCTTCCTGCCATTTCTAGATTTGGATCTACCTCTCATCTTTGACTTAGACCTTGATCTCCCTTTCTTGCCCTTCTCTTTTTGCCTTCCCTTGCTCTCAAAACTTAAAGCGTTCCCTGATGTTTCCTTTGTGCTTTTCCTGTGAATTTATTCATTCAAGATTACACTAACAACATCCTCTACTTTTAAAATATTTGAAGCAGATGCAGTATTACTAACTACCATTACCAAGCTATGCCAGCTTTCAGGCAAAGAACATAATATTAAAAGAGCCTTAATTTCATCATCAAACACTATTTTGACTGAATTTAATTGATTTACAATTCCATGGAAATCATTTAGATGATTAGATACAGATCCACCTTCCTACATTTGCAAATTAAATAACTGCTTCATAAGATATACCTTATTTGAAGCTGAGGGTTTTTCATATAAATTTGCTAAAGTAGTCATCAACTCTACCGTTGACTTTGCCTATGATAAATTAGATATCACAGTAGATGCCAGACTCAATCTTATAGATCCAAGAGCCTTTCTATCAAGAACTTCCCATTCTTCATCATACATGTCTTTGGGCTTCTTTGAAACCCCACCTAACGGTAAGTATAGATCTTTCTGATACAGATAATCCTCTATCTGCATTCTCCAATGTTGATAATTCTTGCCATTAAATTTCTCCATTCTAAGTTTACTTTCTTCTGCCATTGCTTTCTCCCACTCAAACAAAAATCCCTTTGAGTAACCTGTAATCAATACACACTAACTAGATCTAAAACACCTATTAGTCAACCTGAGCTCTGATACCACTTGTTGGGGATCAACCAACAAAGTTGATTACTATATGAAAGCAATTAAATATAGAATTAAACCAGAATGATAAGTAACTAGAATCAAAAATAGCAAAGAACAATAGGAGATACAAGAAACCACCCTGAAAACTTGTATTAAACTCTTTACAGAAGGAATACAATTGAAGAAACTTCTTTTCTTCCACACCTCTCTCAGATGTACAGATCTCTTTCTAGATCTCTTTCCCTCAAGAGTTCTCTCTCTCAATTACAGTCAATTTCAACAACCTGGAATGATACACATATACAATCTTGTACTTTTCTTCTACAATAAGCTATGAAGATCTAATCTTATATATAATATTAGGAAACATGAGCATACAACTACAGCCATTAGATGCAACTCTTAATCAAGGGCTCAAAACAGTCTTACTAAAGATAGAGATGCGGACTTAAGACTGACACTTAATCCTACCATGCAAACATTATGTTCTGTCCACAAAAATAGATTTTGGACACACAGGTAACCGATGTTGGTCCCTGCCTGTCTGCACTTGACTGATGTCAGTCGAACATAACCGATGCCGACATCTCCCAGTCGACTCCTAATCGACGTCGATCACTCCTGATCGACGCCGGTGACTGTGTAACACCAGCAACCTGTAAAATACTCATTTGGTGAAGCTTTTAGCTCCACACCTTAACAACTAGCTCAAGTAAGTATATTCTATTATTGGCTAAACATGACAAATGATGTGAATAATTATGTTGAATGTTATAAGATTTGTAAATATTCCAAAGGAAGAAGTCAAAATACAAGGTTATATCATCCCCTACCTATTCCTAATAGACCATGGGACTCAATAAACATGGATTTTTTTCTTGACTTACATAAGACACAAAAATGTAATGATTATATCTTTGTGGTAGTAGATAGATTCTATAAAATGTCTCATTTCATACCATGATACAAGGTGAGTGATGCAACTCATATAGATTATTTTTTCATTAAGTAGATAATGAGATTGCATGGATTACCTAATAGTATTGTTTTAGATAGAGATACAAAATTTATGGGTCATTTTTGGAGAACCCTTTAGAATAGCCTTAGTACAAAGTTAACATTTAGTTATTACAATCATCCTCAAACTAATGAACAAACTGAAGTGGAAAATAAAAGTCTTGGGAACATTCTAAGGAGTTTGATAAGTGAACACCCCAAGCAATGGGATGAAGTACTTGTACAAGCTGAATTTGCCTATAATGACTCACCAAAAAGGAGCATAGGTAAGATTCATTTTCAAAAAAATTATGGTATGCATCCTGGGGGTATTTATGAACTCATAAATTTAGGCCATTAATAAATAAGTGCATAAGGGGAATAATTTATAGCAACCATTGAAGAACTGCAAGAACATGTAAAATAAAGAATTGAGGTAAGTGCAGGTAAGTACAAGAAAATATTAGATTTAAAAAGAAAAGAGATGAAATTTAAAGTTGGATATCTTGTCTTAGATAATTTGAGAAAAGAAAGGTTTCCAAAAGGAGAGTACAACAAGCTATAATTGAAAAAGATAGGCCCATGTAGGGTCCTTAGGAAGTTTTCATCCAATGCTTATGAGATATAACTTCTTGACAACATTAGTATTTCTCATATATTCAATGTTTTTTATCTTTATATATATAGGGAAAGAGAAAATGATGAAGGAAAATTTGTTGATGTGACTAATCAACTCATTCCATGGAAGTAATAACTACCTAAGAAACCACTAGATCAGCCAGAGAGCATTATAGGCAAGAAAGTGGTAAAAAAAAACAAGAGGCAAAGGTTATTTTTAGTTATTTGTAAAATGGGAAGACCATAAAATTGAATATTCAACTTGGATGTCTGCTTCACAAGTCAAGCAATATGGTGTTGAAATAGAATAGCTCATAAATCAAACACATAGTTAAGTTCTTTTTGTACCTTGGTGGATTGATGTAGGAGAATCCTTTATATAAAATAGTATGGTGTGCATGTGAGAGTTTTAAAGTGTTAATTAGATTTATTATTATTTTATTACTCATTTATAGTCATTTTGAAAAGTTAAACAATTCAAAAAGGCCTATTTGGTGGTTTCCTGCCAAAACACACATTTAAAAATTGTAGGCATATATTGTAATTTTTATGAAATTTACAAATTTCTAGAGGTTGTACTAGTTTATTAGGTCCTATAACATTTTATTCATTCTAGTAAGTTTTCCTACATGTTCTAAAGGTCCTAATTATCTTATATGCTTAAAATAAGTATGTTTGTATGATTTACTAAACTGATACAAGTCTTGAGAGAGAGAGAGTTTTGGAACAAAAAATGGGCACTCTTTTCTTAAAGGAATGAACCAAAGGGATAATAAAAAGTATCAATATGAAAGGAGATTCTTTAGGAACAAACATCAATCAATAATCTTTGAATCATACCTACAAGGGCTATAAAAGTATGTGTTTTCTATGTGTGATAGTTTGTGTGTGTGTGAGATTGTAATTGAGCAAGATTTGTAATAACTATTAATAATTTTGTGAATATGAGTTATGAATTTTGATTTTAAATTATTTATTTAAATTTATTTGAGATCCAAAAATTAGAATATAATTAATTTAAGATTTTGAAAGTCCTTTTCTATTAGCACAAACCTGTTTTGGTTGAAAATCACTATTTACAGAGCTTATTTGTACGATGAAATTTGTGTATGGTTTGAAAATGGGGATTGGATGAGTTACACAGGTTAGTGAGGAGTCCTATAAAAAAATAACCTCTTTTAGTTTTATGAAATAAGGTTAATTAGCTCTCAGGACCTTAAAGTGTAGGAAAACCCTAGTTACAAGGTTTTGATTGTAAAATGGTCATAAATCCATTTTGAATCCATATAATTTGATGAAAATATATGGAGACCTAGTTAAGAATGTTAGTAAACTTTTTAAATTGTTTTTGATTCAAAATAAGGTGTATGGATGATGTAATGAGCAGTCATCCATAGTGATGCTCGAAATTTTGAGTTTCTCTAGACAATGTATAGGATAATTGACCTATCTTTATCAATTTTGAGCCAAAAGACATCAATTAAAAGTTGATTATCATATAAAAACATCATTCATAATTTACTGAGGTGTTTTTTTAATCAAATAAGCCATTTTCTAAGTTTTTACCTACTAGTGAAACAATTAGGTCTCTTGACAAAAACATGGTTGAGTCATTATTTGATAAAAGGGATCTCTAAACCAATAATAAATTGGTATATATAAAATATAAAACCTCTAAGGCATGTGAAGGAAATATTTAAAATTCATAAAAGTGATCTTTAGTTCAAATAAAATACTATAAATTTCTTTTGTATCCATTCAATCAAGAAGGTCTTCAAAGGGAAAAGAGAGTGAATAGGTCCTAAAGGGCTTAAGGTAAGAGTTTGAAGTCTGAAAAGAGTGAAGTGATACATTAAAGTGTATCAATCCCTATTAAAATTTTGAATCATTATATAAAATGGTGGAACCTTATATTGAAATGGAAAAATGCCACAATGTCCAAATCTTAGTAGAAGATTATGATTTAGAATCATACATGTTTTTGTAACTCTAGGAGGTTGTGATGTGCTTTTGGGAGCACAATGGATTTAAACATTAAGACCTATACTATGGGATTTTTTTGAGCTATGGATGGAATTTTTTAATAAAGGAAAATAATACGTGTTGAGAGGACTCACCCCAAGATCATTGAGTGTCATTATTTTTCACCAGATGGATAAATTCAAAAAAGGGATCTCATAATAAATTGTCACCTAGTTTTGCCCCATCTAGCTCACTAAATCCTTTGATTCAAACCAGTCATTGAATTTTTATGAGAATTTTTTTAAACATACTAGAATATTTGATTAATGTCAGAGGTTAATTACAAAACATTCATAGAATCAATCCATTCAACTTTTTCTAGGCAGTGCCCCCTTAACATTCATCCTTACCATTACCCCTTCCTACAGAAGAGTAAGAACTAAAAAAATGGTGAAAACATTATTTTAGGTTGGAGTCATTCACCTAATAATTAGTCCCTAATCTTCACTTGTACTATATGTATGAAAAAAAGGGAACTTAGAAACTTTGTATTGTTATTCGAGTATTGAATAAATTCACCATTAAGAAAATTTCCACATACTAGTGACTGATGAGCTCTTAGAAAAATGGCGTGGAGACTGCTTCTTCTAAGAGATTACCTTGAGGTTAAGTTACAACAAGATCCACATCAAGGAATAAGATATTTTTAAGACATCCTATCACACCCATGATGGGCACTATGAATTCTTGGTCATTACATTTGGCCTTATTAATTATACATCCATATTTCATGGCTTAATGAATACAATATTTTAGTCATTCCTCTGAAGATTCATCTTAATCTTCTTTGATGACATCCTTGTTTATATTTTCAGATGGGCTTAACATCTTGAATTTATAACACACCTTTCAAATCCTTTTTTAGAATGACTTATGTGTCAAATATTCAATTTTTTCTTTTGGCCAAAAGGAAGTTGATTACATAAATCATATCATCTTAGAGGAGGGTATCAAGGTGGGTCTAGTTTTTTTGTTTGGCTATGAACAACTAGCATAAACCCAAAAAACTCAATATATTTTGTGGTTTTTGAGCCTCACTAGATATTATATGAATTTCATTAAGGACTTTGAAATATTAAAGATCCACTGAAGGTCATGCTGAAAAATGATGCCTTTCATTGGTTAGATGTGGCCACAATAGCCTTTGAAAATCTTAAATAGGCCATGTGTACATCACCCATACTGGAGATATAAGACTTATCCAAACCATTTATCATTAAAAGTGATGCATCTAGTAGTGGAATTGGAGATCTCGTAATGCAATATGGTCGACCCCTTACCTTCACTAGAAATGCAATTATAAGAAAAAAACCTTGGATACTCCACATATGAGAAGAAAATTCTATTCATCCTTCATGCAGCAATCAAGTGGCACCCATACTTCATATGATGACATTCTACATAAAAAAAAATCACTATAACCTTAATTAATTCATGGATAAAAGAGTATATTTACTCGATAAATAGAAGTTTTTTACCAAGATAATGGGTATCACTATGATATTACCTACAAGAAAGGTAAGGATAATGCTGTAGCATGTACATTGTCTCATTAGTATGAAAAACACATAACTATGTTTCACTATCATTTCCCACTCTGACATAGGTGCATGAATCTTAACAAGAATTATATGAGGATGCCAAAAAATAATGTCTCATCCAAAAATTATCCACTAATACTTATTCTTAGTCAAATTAATCTTGGGATAGTTAGTATTTATAGAAAACTTATCATCTTGTATTAGTTCCCAATTCCTCAACATGCAAGAATATTTTGCATGAATTACATGCCTCACTATTAGATAACCAATCAAAGTTTATGATAATGGATAGAAGGGTTCATTGTATTTTTATTTTTTTGGGGGGTGGGTGGGTGGGAGGACTTAAAAATTATATCAAATAGTTTGTGGTTGAATGTGAGACTTGTTATCACAATAAAAGGGAAATCATATTCACCCCAAGCATGCTCCAACCAATGCCTCTTCCCACCAGGGTATTAAACAAAATTTTCATGGACATCATTGATGCTCTCATAAATTCAAGCAATAAATCAATAATTATAGTTTTGGTGTATTTTATCTCAAAATTTGCCCATTTTTCACACTCTCCCACCCTTTTATGCCTCCAAAATTGCCCAAAATTTTATTGATAATATCTTTTGTCTCCATGGAATACTAGTTTTCATTGATTGTGACATGAATTCCACTTTTGCTATTAATTTTTGGTAGGAAAATTTACATCATTACAACACCAAACTTAACATGATATTTCCCTACCATTTTCAAACTAATAGTCAAATAATTTTTTTTAATAAGTGCTTGGAGACCTATCTATGTTGTTTTGCATTCGATCAACACAATCATTGGGTCAAATGGTTACCACTATTTGAATGGTGATATAAAAACACAAACCACACTTCCACATAGATGATAATGTATGAATCTATCCATGGTCAACCAACACCCTCTCTTAAAACATACCTTCTAAGAAGTTATAAGGTGTAAGAGATCAATTCTAGACTCAACACATGTGTATATATACTTTTCACTCTCAAGGATAACTTCCATATGGAATGAAACCAAATAAAGTAACATGTTAATCAAAACTTATCAAAACCTACTTTCCACCTATGAGACATTATTTTTATTAGTCTAATGATTTATAAGAAACCCTCTTTAAAGTTGAAGGGCCATCATAAAATCCCCCTATGTTCCATACAAGGTGCTTGATAAGATTGGTTTGGTGTTATATAAATTTGAGCTTCCATCTTCATAAAATATTGATTCATGTTTCCCATGTATCTTTTTTGACAAAGTTTTGACCATTACATCATTTTGATCATATGTGTTGTGTAAATACATGCATAATCTCATAGCATGTGGTACCATATTAGATGCTTGTGTCAAGGCTTGTAGTGCCTATTTTTATTAACCATGCCACACCCTTGTTTAGATTCTAAAATTTGGGAAATCCTTGATTATATCTTGATAAGTAGTGCAAGGTTACACATGATTTTTGAGAATTTATTGTCTAAGAGGATGCATGTTATAGTAGTGTCATTTTATTAATCATATAGGAATTTAATTTTTACATTAATTCCTTGTATGAGGTCTTTCTCCCTTCCTTTCAAGCTTGTCATATATTATTGAATGATTTCCTGGAATGCTTATGTGAGTGTGTTTCAAATTTAACCTAGAGGACTTGAGTTCTAGGGTACCATAATGGATATGACACATGTGACTTTTAGATTTTTTTTTAAATTTTAGGACCTTTTTTGAGTTATGGTTTTATGCTAGAATGAGTGTGTGTCTTTAATGGATCACCTGTACCTTTTTAAATTTATGAAATGATTAGTTTGACTAAATTTTATTTTTTTAGTACTAGTTGCACATCATATTGGGTAGGTAATTACCTAGCATAGTTCAAAAGTTCATGAACAAGAGGTTCCTAGAATTGATATTCCATATGCTCCCTTGGTTTGGGGTAGGGATCATATTTTTTTGGCACTTTACTATCATTGAGATGGATTTGTCACTCTCTCACTATCAATTGACATAATTATAAGTCCATTGAGTAGATTGTATCATATATGATGTTAATTGTTCTTTTTTATTAGGCAATTTTTTCATTATTGTTATTTCGATTATATTACTTAGCCTTTGAATAATAGTATATTCTACATCATGTTGGCTAGAAAAGTTGTATAGATGGATGGGATTAGTGGATTTTTATTTTAATCATTTTCCCTTTTTTGGGAAATGTGTTATGATATTTACCACTTACACGTTAGTAAGTGTGTGGAGGTTATGGCAACTTGGATTTGGGATGCATTCCTCATATTATGTGAGGGTGTTGAATAAATTTTGTTTCTAGTTAGATATTTTAACATCCTACTCTCCACTTGTTTCTTTCTAGAGCCATACTATTCATCATTATTGTATTTTAACTTGTGAAATTTTACCCTTTGATGTGGTGAACATTGAATTTGTTTCATTTCCTGATTTGGATTTATAAGTTGATTGGAATCATATTTTTATGGTTTTCCTTGCTATAGATTTTGATATTTTTTAGCCATTTATTATTTTAGAACATTATTGAATGTTATAGCTCCTGCTTTTATTTGTTATCTTTAGTTTTGGATGGAGTTGGGTTGTCTAGGCATTTTCACCTTTATTATTCTATGTATTATATTGGGTTGATTAACATTGATTTATATTATAATTTATGGGTTGAGCTAGGATACATATCTTATTTGGTTTTACTCCTTGATTATATGGAAAAAATCTCAAATTGTTTAAATCTATTATTTTAATGAGCCTTTTTGTGCACCATTCGCTTGGTGCGAGTATTGAAGTAGTAGGTGAGAAGTATCTTGTTAGCTTTTAGTGGATGAGATAAGATTATGAATAGTTGTATAACTTGTTAATAAAGTGGGGAGACATATTTTTATTTTTTATTCTATAGAGGTTGTAAGACTGGTTGATCAATAACCTTGGTTAACCATTCTTTACATTATATCTAGCTTAGGTTTGGTTAGGTCTTGATATTAATTTTGTGTATTATTAATTATAATTGGAACTAAATCTTGGTTTTAATACTAAGGAATAGATTCATTACTAATTATATTTATAAATATTAAATTTTTATTAGGGGCAACATATTTTAGAGGGAACTGATTCATAATTGGAAGAGGCTATGGCAATGGAACATTTTGATTTTAGGTGAGATTAAGTTCAATGCTGACATGTTTGGGAGAACATTGGGAATGGGAGATGATATTTTCCATTATGGATTGAGTTGTATCTCCACTTTATTACTTCCACATATGTAAGTGGAAAATTATTGACATTTGGATCTCTCCTTAATAACATCGCATTCCAAGGGTCCAAAGTATTTTTGAACATTTATAATGCTAGTTGGAAAAATGGGTTACTGGCACATGATGTCAAACTAACCCCAAAAACCCCTCTATCAGTGACTACAACCTAGATAGTCAATACTATGAAGAGGTCCTCAAATTGATGTGGTTTTCCCCTACATGTTTTCTTATGTGTGAATCATAAAATGCGTGCTAAGAAAGTACAATAGTTACCTAGATTATAACTTGGAAAATCAGGATCTTTGGTAACTTCTTTAGTACTTCAAACCTTTATATATGTTTACTTATGAATAGTATGGAAATAGGGAAGCTTTGTTCAATTGAATGTTTGATAGAGTGATTTCAATAAGTTTCCTTGGTCTCCCTTAGTCTTTGCTAGGTGAGGAATGGATGAGGGTTGATCTTATATTTATATCAATCCCTTTGGAGAAGTAACTTGCATTAAAGCACTTAGGCCAACCATTGGGATACATTTCATTTGAAAAATAGATGACTTTAGGGAACTAGACACTTACTCTAGGTCAGGACACTAACTTTGACACTAATGTCTATTCCAGATGTTAGTGTTCATGGAGAAATTAAGTACATGTTTAGAATTTATAGAGATGAAAAATAAGTACATTTTAAGCATTTTGATCAAGATATAAGGCCTAGGTCATTAATGTAGACACTATAAAATCATACATGATGGTTTTAGATGTTGAAATAAAACCTAAACCACCTCAAGACCCCATAAATACTCTCCCATAACCTTATAACTGCAAAACCTAAGTCAAAATTGAATGAATTTGACCACCTTGGCCTTTGACCTATCGACCACTGATGGTCACCCTAACCATCAACGGTCATCATTTTATCACCTTTAGGGTTAACTCTAGCTAACTACATCTTGATTTTTTATATTTAGCTTATCTGATCTGCATATGAATCAATGCATGTTAAAGATAAAATTAGATGACCCCCTTAACATCTTGTTGAACTTATTATTTCACCTCTCCTTTACTTCTATAAAAAGAGAGGAGGAGGAGGTCAAAGGGATCCAGATCTAGAATCAGAGTAATGAAACATCAGAGATCATTAGCAACCATCAAAGCTTCTTGCATTAGAACTTATTTTGTAGGTATTCTCCTAGTGAACCAGTGACTAGGCCAGAGATCCCCAGTGCTTCAATTCATCAATCATAGCCAAGACACCGACACTCTATCAAAATTGATCCAAGCTCCACAATGGGTTTTTGGCCACTCACCTCCACATTCTTTAGGCTAGCAAGCTAAGTATATATCTTATATCAAACTAAAAAATAAATTTCTCTATTTCACCTTCCAGAATCCTTTTTACAACCTCATCAACTAGCCTCTTGAACCAAACCAAAACCCACATTAACTACCAATAGTCTATCCATAACCATCGATGGTTACCTAACCACTGAAGGCCATCCTAACTATCAATGGTCTTACCCAACCACCATTGGTCACTATGTGACAATTCCAATAGCAAGCTATTTTCACCTATCAAACCCAACCAATTCCCACTTTTTGACTTTCTACCTGAGCACATAACATCGCTCTATTTTCTGAACCAAACCTGATTTGTTTGGTATTAATATTCAATTGTTTATTTATATAATTAGTCAAATTCATCTCTTTTAAGCACTTCTTGTATTTGATTTCAATACCTTCTATTATTCATGCAGTTAATTTATCTTTCATTTTCAAAACTTGAATGTTTAAAAGTGTGGATTGACAGCCTCCAAGGAAGCTTTTTCTTCTTGGATCTCACTTGCTAGGTAGTCCACCTTACTAACTAACTAATCAACCATTTATTTAGAGTTTTTTTAGTCTATAGGTCATTCCTCCTAAGCTAAAGAGGAGTATCTACAACTGTCTGGATCACAAAGTGAAAACCAAATCTAGGTTCTACTAACCTCACCCTTCTTTCAATTTTTAAAACTTTCCTCTAAGAAATAAATCAAAATTTACGTGAAACATTCTAGCATGCTCGATGGGACCCTTGAGTCTTTACTTAGGTTCATAGTTACATCTAGGTGCTTTTTTTTGTCTTTCTACTCATACAACAAAAGCAAAATTTCATCTTGGGATTAAAATTGACTAAATATATTATTTTCTTGTTTATTTTAGCTCACCTAGCTTAATTAATCAAATGAATTAATAATATATTCACTCTTATCACACACACAAGACCAACCCACTTACACCTAATCAAGCATAAAAACATTGACGTAATGCCTGACTAAGATTTCATCACCTAGTGGTCACCTTTCCCAGCTATCTTACTTAGATTTCATCATCAAGGGGAGAACCAACTTAGTTCAATGGATGAGTATAATCTCTAACAATTGATATATCTTGGCTAAGCACCTGACACCCTTATCACTATGGTGTATGAAGTGAGGGAGTAGGCCCCAATATAAAGCCACATCCTAATTTCCAACACAAATCCCTTTGAGAGCCTAAACACAACTTGAAACCAGCCATAGACTTATTTTCTAGTACCCACTCTACAAGCCAAGTTCTCCCCATCCTTCTAAAAGTCTTAGCATCCCTTGAATGGTTTCCCAAGGTGATGTGGATTTTAAAACCTTTATGGATAACAACCCCAGATCCCTCCAACATTACCTTAACACCATATCTCACTGTACCCCTACTTTAGTTTCACATGTTGAAGCACCTGACACCCTTATCACTATGGTGTATGAAGTGAGGGAGTAGGCCCCAATATAAAGCCACATCCTAATTTCCAACATAGATCCCTTTGAGAGCCTAAACACAACTTGAAACCAACCATAAACTTATTTTCTAGTACCCACTCTACAAGCCAAGTTTTCCCCATCATTCTAGAAGTCTTAGCATCCCTCGAATGGTTTCCCAAGGTGATGTGGATTTTAAAACCTTTATGGATAAAAACCACAAATCCCTCCATCATTACCTTAACACCATATCTCACTGTACCCCTACTTTAGTTTCACATGTTGAATTGCCATATGGCATTCCATCCCACATTATGGGAAACACTTTTGTTTCCACCATCTCCACCCAACCTTTAGTCACCTAGGCATCCTCCTCTACCATTAACCCCACAAATACCACAATCCAAAACCAACCCACTCAACCAAGCAACACCCAAGCACCTTGTTCCCCAACTAATAACCCTTCTAGTATATTATCAACCCAACCTTTATGCACCATTACTTCCCTTACTGTAGGATTATGCTTTACTAGTATTACCACCATTCCCCTTTCTCCCAAACCACCTACCTCCACTCCATTATAAAGTTTTATGGTTCCCATACCTTCTACCCTTCCACCCATTAATATCAAAGTTACCACCTACCCTATATCTACTAGCCCAACCTTACCTCCTACCCAACCTATGTTAATCCCTCAATAGGTACCCATTCTACCAAACCTAAGCTACATCCCTAACCCATAAGGGTATGTGCCTCTTCCTTCCACCCAACAACCTATCTCCACATATTCATATGTGACATCATCCCAACCACCCATGTCCACATACCAATATGTGGTATCTTCTCAACCCCCCACCACCTATCCATATGTTGTACCTACCCAAACCCAACATAATCTACCCTATAACTATAGGGGTGCACAACCACAAATTGACCTTGTCAAGATGTTAATGGACAAAATGACTACTTTGGATTCATCTATTTCTAGGGCCTGTTAGGATTGTGGAGCTAAAAGCTTCACTGATGCAAACATGGAGGAGGTTGCAGAATGAGTTGCTGAGTGTCAGAAGTGTTTGGCGTTGGTCTGGCCAACCGGCGTCGACAGGGTAAGACAGGAAGGCAACCGACGTCGGTCATATATCGGCCGGCGTCGGTGACCCCAGGCGGACAGGGACCGACGTCGGTCGCCTGTGTAGTTCGACTGCGAGTTAATTACGGGCAGTGAACTAACGAACCAAGAGTTTGCATGATGAGCGCTAATTTTAGACTCATAGCTGTGGATCTAATTATGGTAATTAGATGTCTAATCATTGTTTGGATGAGATCTATATAATAGACTCATGGTTGTATTGGAAAAGTGTGCTAGGGAGTAAGAGAGCATAATTATAAGCTCCTTCTGTGTGTGAGGTAGAGCTATGGTGCGTTCCTCCTAGTGCCACAGTACCAGGTGTGTTGGTGCTGGATTGGAGAGCCAGCTGGGTTCTTCAAGAGTGTAGGATCTTGGTCACAGTTGCATGGCCTATATAGGAGATCTACATGGTAAGTAAGATCGTTGATCTGCAGGTGTATGTGTGTGCAAGGTCGAGGTTCACAGGTGAATAGAACCATTGCTTGATTTGCAGGTGTGCAAGGTCATACAGACAGCAACACTACAGGGAGCAGTATCAGGCAGGATCTACTTGGAGTACAGGTGTGTACTCGGATAGAGCGAGAGGAAGGCAAGGGAGTTCCTTCCATAAGTATGGTCTGTTGAATTGCAGGTTGTTGCAGATTCATGGGAGATCTACTTGAAGTACCTTGAGTACTTGTGGAGCACGTGGAGTGCTTGTGGAGTGCGTGGAGCACTTGTGGTGTGCGTGGAGCACGGGAGGTGAACACCAACTCTGTATTTGAGTTGGGTGTTGGGACCTGTGAGAGGGAGAGCTTTGGAGAGGAGAATTACTGTTCACTTGAGGTGTGGAAAACCTCTGTAAGGTGGTGGAGAAGAAGTGGCATCTTCTTTATTGTATTCTTTTCTGTATAAAGTGTTAATACAATTTGGTATTGTCTCTCATATGCTGTGTTATTCTGAATTCTAGTTACTTGGTGAATCTGGTTAATTTCCGCATATTAAGTTGCTTGGTATTAGTAATCAAATTGTGTGCTTCCGGTGTACATCCTCCCAACAGGGCCCATAAACTCTTATCTTAAGACCAAATTTAAAACAAACCAATTCACCCATCTATCCCCATTCAACCTTATCCTCCTCAATGGGAACTTCTAAAATTTTTGAAGTTTCAAAGCAAGGAAAACCCTCAACAACATCTGAGATCATTTAAGCATTCTTGTAATTTGATCTTTAATGATGATACTCTCCTTCTTTGTACCTTTCCCATGTCTCTATAAGGTCTGACACTAAATTGGTATAGTGCCATTACATATCACTCCCTCTTTTATTTTTTCCAACTAGCTCAGACTTTCTTAGATCACTTTTCCATAAACATCTCTAAGAAAGTTTCCATTACCGATCTCTAATCCATCTGTCAATTTCATGATGAGTATTTATCTAGCTTCGTATTCCATTGAATAAGCTTGATAAATCAACTCTCTTTCTCTTTACCACAATCAGAGCTGATTAAACTCTTTGTGTGGGCTTATCCCAAACACATTTTCTCTACTTTATGGGTTCAGTGCTTCAGGACATTTGATGAAGCTTTCACCATGGCACATAAATTAGAGAATAGAGCCATTGAGGAGGGGAAATTAAAATTGAGAAAACAAGAATTCCACATTCAAATCAAATGAGACTCCATCCTCCAAACCTAATAATCAAACCAACACTAACTCCAAAAATAAAAGAACCATGAATGTGGTTATCCTTAAGACCACTCCTCCACCCATTATTAACCAATCCAATTCCTCCAATCAGAACACTAGAAACCCAAACTAAAAAAATCAAAATCAATTCACACTATTAGGGGAGTCATATGCTTTAGTCTTGGATAAGTTTTTGAAAGCGAATATCATACAACTATCGCTGATCAAACCTCCATAACAATTTGATTCCTCTCATCCTGTACCTGGTTGGTATAAGGAGAATGAATTGTGTGCCTTCCATCACATCATTAGACATGATGTTATTAGGTGTAATACCTTCAAGAACATCATGCAAAACCTCATCAAGGGGAACTAATTTTGTATAACCCAAACGTACCCCCAAATCAATCACTTGACATCTTTAGACAACAATTTCCTAACCATGCCCCTTCTGTGAACAATGAAAACAATAGATCAAAATCCTCTCACAACCATGAAGTCCTTACCATTAATGTAGTCCTTAGTCAACTCATTGCTAAAGAAGCTATGAATGAAACTACCTTTCCTTCCCCTCCACTTATTGAGGTAGTGGAGGCACTCTCCATTCCTTTAGAAAATGATACTAAGGAAACAACCACTCCCCCTTATCCACTTATTGAGGTAGTGGAGTCACTCTCAATTCCTCCAAAAAATGAAACCAAGGAAATAACCCCTCCATTGAGGTATTTGAGTTATTGACCCCTCCTTTAGAGGACATACCAAAAGAGGCAGGCATTACCACCATATCCTTCTCCTCCATCATACAACAATCCACTCTTCCTTTAGAAATCATCCCTAAAGAAGCAATCACTCTACCTACCTCTCCCATAATAAATTCATCTTCCCAAACCTTAGAGCCTTTGATTAAGGAAAAGTATGAGGTAACCACTTTTCTCTTTACACCCATGGGTTTGACCTTTGAGTTCAGTAACAAAGGGATCAAACCCATCTATAACCCTTCTCTAGACTAGTTCAAAACTTAGAATACTTATCTCAACCTGACATATATCGTGCCACATATTGGCACCATCTCAGGATTCTTTACCAAACTAAGAAAGAACCTCCAACCATACCACTATCATCCCAACCTTCCATTCCCACTATCAAACCTGATTTCACCACAACTGAGCCATTAAAAACCTTTGCCAACCAAACCATACCTAAACCATTTGAACTCACTCCACCTAAAATAACCAAGTCATCTTCTACCATTCCAACCAAGCCTACCAAAAATATTAGTATATTCCCTATTTAGGACCTTACTCACCCCTCATTGAAATTGGAATTAACTTCACCAAACCTACCAAAGAAACCTTGAACCAAGCCAAAAAATAAGGTGAAAACACCCAAGATTCCACAAACTAAAAATCTGCCTCTCACATCCACTTTGCCTTCTATTTTGGGACCTCTCCATTTTACCTTAGTGAGGAAACCAACCTTCCCTGATAAAACCCAAATCCAACCACCACTTTTGGTTACGCCATCATTCCTACTTTTGTCCTCACCCATTTTCACTAAACCTTATATAATCAAACCACCTACTTCTTAGGCATCCACCCCAACACATTTTGCCTCCAAGCAATCCTTATAAAACCATCCACCAAGCATGGTCTTTCACCCAAATCTCTAACCATCAAACCCATGCCTAAAAGGGCTTCCACCTTAACTACTGACCTAAGACCTCCACACCTTTACCACCATTTCCTGAGTCTTACTCAACCATCATACAAAGGTTATTACAAGCATCTTGCCTAACCTTACCATACATCAGACCATTTGACCCACATATTCCTAAACCATCTTGGTATAATGACAAATTAATATGGTCATACCACATGACACCTTTGAATTATAATGATAACTGTAAATATCTCTAAGTATTAACCCATTAGTTGTATCACACGGATGACTTATTATTAGATGAGCCTCTTATAAGCCCAACACCAATCCAAAAGCCAAGAACCATTAACCATCACTCACCTACTCCTCCACTCTCATCTTAGAGTGAAGAGGAACTAGATCAATCCTTTCACTTGACTCTTCCCCAAATCCATACCATCCATGTGGTCACATGATCACATGCTCAACCAAAAGACAAGGTAAAATCAAAGGTGTCCATTCCATAGACATATCTCTCTTCCACCACCCAACCACCCAACCAACACCAAGCACATTTACCTCCAACCAAAACCAAAGTGTTCATCTTAGGACCCTCTCAATCCAATGCATCTGAATCAATCCAAAGAGTAGTTTTGAAATATCTTCACCAAACAATGGCAAACATGAGTTTGTATGAACTAATCAATACCTCACCCCATCATCACTAAGTGATGATAGAGGCTTCACAATCCATATAGGTTCAACCAAAAGACCCAAAATCTCTAGTATCTTTTGTTTTATCTCTTCAAATTTCCAAACTTGTTACCTTTAAGGATGTAGAGATACCCTCCATCCATCCATATGACCCAGAACCTCCCCTCTTCATTACCACATACATCAACCAAAACTACATCAAGAGAATTATGATTGATGAGGGAGGTAACATAAACATTATCTCCTCTCATGCATACAACCAACTCAAATTACCTGAGAACATTATGTAAAAAACCTCAGTGATGTTCTGATCATTCAAAAATACCATGGCCGTGACTCTAGGAACTATTGTCCTTCACATTCATCTAGGACCCCACATATTTCTTGAGATATTCTATGTAGTATAAGTTGAGTTTCAATACAACATTTTATTGGGATGCCCTTGGATCCATTCCATGGGATATGTACCATAGACCCTACACTGATGCATCAAATTTGAACATGAAGGTCAAGTTGTTACCATACAAGTTGGCTTGAGTCCTTTTACATCATGCAACATGATGTACCAACCCAACGACATTATTCTTCCCCCATCTAATAAACCTTCACCAGTAAAAGATGAATCTCCATCTCCTTTTACCACCAAATCATCAACTAGTTCATCCATCCCTTATACCCAAATCCCCACAATGGACCCTTTAGAATCAACCTTCCAATGTCTTTCATTGGGGGAGTATCACCTTTTGACACTAGACACTTTTACTACTCCTCAAGAGTATGTGAATATTGACCAACAACCTGGTTATGACCCAAATATTGGAACTATTGTTCCTTTTAGGCCCTCAACTTATCAAACTAATTTCATCTATGTGGGACTTGATAATCCCCTTGATAATTTTGCCACCTCTTTTTCACCTCAACCATTAACCTCTAGTTTTTCCTATCTAGATAAACCAGAGTTTTCCAAGACCTACCTTAATAGGTGTGCTTGGAAGGGATTTGGTCTAGGTCGATATGAACATGGGCCACATGAGTTGCTTCCAATTAAAACCCAAAAAATTCATGAAAATCATGGCCTCAATTTCATGCCACCTAAATAACAAACCAACCTGCTTCCCATTACCATCATTGATGAGGAAATCCCATCTTCACCATCCACTCTACCATCGACAACTGGGGATTCCAACATCATCCTCCCTAAATTTTTTTTTCATCAACATGATCATCCTTAGAACCCTGACTTATCAAAATGATGGGGCAACCATAGCCATTCTTCTAATCCATCCTAGGATGGTAGGAGATGACTCTCCTACCATTATTACCATTTGGTGTTAGGATGATGATTCTATTCTCACCTATTTTGGTGTAGAAGATTCCTATCTCCATAAATCTCTTCCCCTTGATACTTTAACCATGTTGAATGAATCCACCATGGATATAAACCTTGGCACTTTAGATAACCCATGCGTTGTCAAAATTATCCAATAGATAAATTATGAAGAGCTTTAAGATTTAACCTCCTTCCTACAATACTAAAACATAGAATTTGCTTGGTCTTACACTGACATGCCATGAATCAGTCCCTCCATCACTACGCAAAACATAGTCACCAACTTCAATGTCAAACTAGTTAAGCAAAAGTTTTGATGAATGTACCCTCACATATCCCTTCTTATCAAGGAAGAGCTTTAACATCTCCTATCCATTAATTTCATTCAACCCATTGATTATCCCCAATGGGTCTCAAACATCACACCTATCACTAAAACCATAGGGGGACTATGCATTTGTGTGGAATTTTATAATCTTAACCTTGCTTGCCAAAAGGATGACTTTCCTTTACCAAGCATTGACCAACTTATTGATCTTATAGCCAACCATGAGATGTTATATTTTATGGATAGATTGTTGGGTTATAATTAGATCTTAATTTCCCCTAAGGATCAACACAAAAATGCCTTTATCACCCCATATGGAACCTTCTGTTATAGGGTCATTCCCTTTGGACTAAAGAATGCTGGTATAACCTACCAATGCACCATGAACTAAATTATGGCCTTATTCATAAAATCATAAAAGACTATGTTGATGACCTTTTTGGGAAATATAAATGTCATAAAGATCATTTGGCCATTCTTAAGATTATCTTTTAATGACTCATCCATTACCATGTTTGCCTTAATCCTAAGAAGTGTATCTTTGGGGTCTTATCAAGAAAACTCCTTGGCTTTATCATATCCCTTCAAGGACTCAAATTTGATCCTAACAAAATCAAAGAAATCCTAGACATGTCTCCTCATACCCACCTCAATAAACTCCATAGTTTTCAGGGGAAGCTCCAATCCATTCATCACTTTATCTTTCATCTCTCAGACCGATACAAACCCTCCATCACATTTTGAAGAGGGATGTATGTTTTAAATGAAACAACAACTATCATAAGGCATTTGAGTCACTTAAAAAGTAAGTTATATCTCCACCCATCTTCATTCCTCCCAAGGAATATCAACCTTTTTACCTTTATATATCTATCATTGACCACTCCTTAAGGGTAATGTTAGCTCATTGGGATGAGCAACATAAAGAGCAAGTCATCCACTATATTAACTACATGCTTGTAGAGTATGAGACTCAATACACCCATACTAATAAACTTTGCCTCACCTTAGTCTTTGTGGCCACCAAACTTCACCACTACCTTCTCAACCACAAGACCTATGTCATAACCAGTATCAACCCACTCAAGTATATGCATGCCAAGCCATACAAAAACCAATGTATGGACAAGTGGCTCATGCTTTTAGTTGATTTTAACCTTGAGTTCCTTTAGTATAAGTCAATTAAATGGTAATTAATTTTTGACCAATTGGCCAAAACACCATTAGAAAATAATTAACCTCCTCCTCTTGAATTTCTAGATGAGTCCATCGCAACCCTCTCTCAAGCAGATTTCACCTATTAAGTAACCATGTTCTTCGATGGATCAAAGTGTCAATATGGTGGGGGAGCTGAAATCATCCTTATCCCCCTTCATGGTGAACCTCTTCCTTCATCCTTCAAGATAGATTTTGAATGTACCAACAAATGGCTGAGTACAAAGTCCTAGTGATAGGCCTTCAAACTGCATTAGCCTTGGGAGTCAAAATGATCAACATTTTTGGTGACTCTCAACTAATGGTCAATCAAATCAATGGATATTATCAATATAATAATGATGTTTTGCAATAGTACAAATAATTATCTAATGTACTCTTAGCATCATTTAAACACTACCATATCAAAACCACTCCACGATCTATGAATAAGTTTGTTGATACAATGTCTTCCCTTGATTTTTAGGTCCCATATACAACCTCTGACTCTAAGATATATGTTGTCATCCATAAACTTACCTAGCCTTATTATGTCAAATCAGACTTTCCCACCATCTTCAATGTAGAGGAGACCTAACCTGACCTTTGGTATTAGTAGACGTTTGCATACCTCAACCTTTCCATCATTCCTTTTGGTCTTTCCAAGAATGCTCAAAGAAAATTTATCTAGACCACCTCACATTATAACATATTAGGGGGAATTATTTATAAACTTGGATTCAATGGTAAAATATTATTGGCCCTTCTCAAAATGGGGTCTGGATCTTATTGGTGAAATTAAACCCCATTATTTACAATGACATCATTCTATCATCACTATGGCCAAATATTTTACCAAATGGGTAGAGGCTATTCCTCTTGTCTCAACCAAAGCCAAAAATATTGTCAACTTTATCAACCATCACATCATCCATCATTTTAGTGTTCCTCATAAAATTATCACTGACAATGAAAATATTTAAAAAATAGACAAGTCTAATGTCTTTATGATGTATTCATTGTGAAGTTAAATTTCTCATCACCATATCATCCACAAGCTAATGGATAGGTGGAAGCCTATAAGAAAACTCTCAATAACATGTTAACTAAAATGGTTAATACATCTAGTTAAGATTGCCATTTACATATCCCCTTCACCTTATGGGTATATCATATTATCATTCAAACATGGGTGTTACCCCTTTCTCCCTTTTTTTTAGATTAGAGGTTGTCTTGCCTCTCAAAGTCCAAATTCCCTCTCTTCACATATCCTTGCAAGATCTCATCTCTGAGAGTTATTATCATCAATAACGTTTAACCCAACTTGAGCTACTTAATGAGCATCATTTATCCATATTTACCCACCTTCATGTCTATCAAGAACAAATCAAGGATGCTTATAACAATCCCCTTAAAGTGCGAGAATTCAATATCAAAGACCTTGTCCTTAAATAAAATCAACATGTCACCAATATCGAGAATAAAAACCCTGGAAAGCTTACTTTCATTTGGATCATAACTTATATTATAAGGCACAAGTATGGATTGAGAGCTTACCAATTATCCTCCCTTGAAGGAAAACTAGAACTTGAGCCCCTCAATGCTTCACATTTGCATCCTTTATTTTGTTAAACAGGATTGGACATACCTTTTTGTCTAACTTAAGCTCATTCCTTATCTTCACCCACATTCATCTCCTTATTTTAAGGATAACTGATTAAAACTAAATCATGTGATTATCCATTACAATCTTCCCCTAATCTTGAACATGGGTACCATGGCTCTACCCATGGCATAATTATCATTGTACTTTCTACCCCTTTTATATATGGATTCCCATGGTCATTGACACTTAACCCTCTTTTACACCTCATCAACCTTCTTATGATTTTAATCTTTCCTTTGTAAAGGTTAGCCTCTAAGCCTATATAAGTCTGTCTATGTCATCAATAGAAAATAAATCAAATGCAACATCAAAAATGTGATCAATAGAAAATCAAGGGTCATTATTAGCATTTACAGACTGCTCCCTTAAAGGATAGCTACATAAACATATCAAAATTTTTCAATATAAGGTAGACTGCTCCCTTGAAGGATAGCTATTAATAGCCTTAAATAAAGCACACAAACATAGACCACTCCCTTAAAGGATGGTTGAGTAAAGCATTTGTAAAAAGCATATAAATTTCTTGGAATCTTCCCATATCGATCAGTTTCCCCAATCTCTCCAAACAAGAAACAAATATCAAATGACCCATTATAAAAATTTGAACATACAAATATAATTTAGAAGTCACATTCAACTTTCATAATTAGACTTCTTGCATTGATCAGTCTACACAGTTTATGACATAGACTTGTATATGCTAGCTTTTTGGTAAGCTACATAGGAGGCATGCTAGTCTCACAAGAAGGTTCCACCATCATCCTTTCCCCTTTTAAAACTCTATAGATAATGGATTTTGAGTTTACTTGATAATATATGATCAAAACACTTTTTTAACCAACTAATGAATGCTAATGAAAATCATTCAAAAGGCCTTATGTTCCTTAAGCTGATCCAACTTTGGTTTGTTTTAGTCTTTGTGAAATAAGAAGCATCAGGACTTTTTTTATTCTTTCATTCTTTTTGATACATTCATTACGATGTTTGTCTCTCAATTTTCCTATCTCACATTTAGTTTTGTTATCAAGCTTACTCTATGTGTTTTTAAGATTAGACTATGGTTTGTAATCAGATAACCATAACCATAACCAAATCATAAAAAAAACCAACATCATTAGCATAATCATCAAGAAACATGATCAAGTAACATCAAATCCAAAAACCATTATCATGAGCCTAATTGTAATATCATCTAGTAATCAATCACATCAACTAACCATCTATCACATCTACCATAGTTTAATCATACATCACAAATAAATGAATCATTCACACATGTCTAAATCTAGATGAATAAATGTATAATTTAAGCATGAACGTAATCATCACTATCATCATAATCATCCATAACCATAACAATAATCACATCATAACCATGTCCACCCAAGCATAACTAGTAGCCATTACCCTAAACATATCAATATCATAAACATAATCATCTTATACATGAAGTCAATGATCACATTCATAAACATCATAATCACATAAACAATGTCTATCAATATCAATGTCATTACAAACATAAATCAAAAGAGCCATAACATCACATGCCTACCTAGGTGAGTCTACATAAAGCATCATGAACATAATATCATAAGTAAGTAGTATGAACTTCATAACCATTAGAAATAAATCATAAACCATGATCATATCTATATACATCAAAATACTAATCATATATACAATCATGTATATATCTCTCAAAATATATATATACATCTCATTCCATAAACTCATAGGTCAATATCAAAATCATATGGTACATCAAAGACATAATGTCTCAAAAAAATATAAGCCCCTGGGTCACCATTTCCTCCTGGATCCTATCCTCCTACACCTACCTATCCACCTACAAATGTAACCCACTAACCTAATATTGTCATGCCAGCCCCTCTGGTCATACCTGCTTTATACTCACCCTATCAAGGCTCATCTAGTAAATGATTGAAGACTAAGACCTCATAATACCATATCTCCTCCACTATCACTACATATCTCTACATTAATATAGTCCATGCTAGTACCACAACTTTTGGTATTCCTCTTTCTTATTAGAGAGAATATTTATCCTATATAACCATGGCTAGCTGAGCTCTAGCCTAATCTCTCTCTCCTATTAAAGTAGCCACCTAACCTTATACTAATACCAAGGATACCTATGCTACTACCAGAGATGCCTAAGCTATGATTAAAGCCACTCATTCCTGGTCCCTCTCAGAAATCACTACCTATACATCTGGGGCAACCCCCTACATCTGAGCCTGCTAAACATCTCCCCCTACATCAAAATCCATGTCCTATCGATCACCATCATCACCCCATAAGTCAGCCATAACATAGTGTGCTTGGTACCATATAGAATATCCATTTATAACACCTACATCATCCAAATATATCCTCATAAGAAACTCCTCATGATTAATGAAATCATGCACTAGTTATGGAGCAAGTAGTGGACACTCTGCATCTACCCTCTTATACCTTGGGACCACCCTGGGGATATCTTAAATGAGGCTAAACTATCTCTATACCCTGTCAAATGGAATGAGATATATTTCATTCTCTCACCTATTGTAGATCCATTTGTAGCTCTGAAGTGATAGGGTATGCATCTTATAGTGTGCACACCTTGGAAACCTAACATACAGTCTCCAAATCACATCTCTTACCACCAAAGCATCAATTTGATCTCTATACCAATCTATGCCATGTGCCCCTCCTCCAAGTCTTGAGAGGGCATAGTTTCCTCTTCACCTCATATATCCAACCTTGAAATCCATCTACATAAACCCTCCCATGATAGCCCCATAGGTCTTAGTACCTGGATGTGCTCATAGGCCTAACAATGGAGAAAGAAAATTGACAGTAGTCCCATATCTCCTATGGGCATTAAACCCCCAAAAATATTGATAAATATAAACTAATAACATAGATACCCACATGAACATTGTGCAACCCAAACACATCTCAATGAATACCCCTAACAATAAGTAAGGGAATCTCCCATTGCTAAAATTTGGTAATGCATAAAATGTGACCGCTATCATCATCATAGTGAATAGCCACCTTCATCCTTATCCCTCTATTATAGTGGCATGTAGTGGAGTCCACCTAAGTGACACCTCATAAAATTAAGGTCCTCTTTGTATAAGAGCTCCATCTGCTCATCTCACTCATCACTCTCAATGTGGTAGATTGGCTCACCCTATATGGGTAGCCACATGATCCTATGGATATCCCTAAGTAATATGGTCATCTTGCCTGTCAAAAACAAGATGGTGTTAGTGGTAGGGTCCCATATCTTGATGAGTGCCACTAAAATCATCACATCTTGAGGTACATGTTGATAATACCTCATACCTCTGAGGCCCACATCCTCCATGTGTTCCCAATCAACATTGTTTATCCCTCATTGAATCCTATTTAGTATTTGGGGTACTCTATCCCTCATTTGTATCTACTCTTGTGCCTACAAGGTTTGATCATAATATTTTAGTTCACTTAATCTAACATGATTTTTCCTAAAAATTTTACCACTTACCCCTACCCCCTATTTTTAATTACTCAGCTCAATAACAATAACTCTACCTCATCTAATCTATACACAAGAAATGCCTATCTTATCAAGTATTTTATTCATCTTATCTACATCACTAACCTTACCCTCAACCACATACTTAAACCATTACCCTTACCCTCAACCTTTAACCTATCTTACCTTCTAACCCTAAACCATTCACTACTACACTCAACCACTACCTAAAACATACAACCAAAATCTTAAACTTTAACCTTATGCTACACCCTTTACCTATGAACCTTCACCTACTAACTTTAACTTTAAATAAATTACCTATTAAACCTTAACTCTAACTATTCATCCCCATTTCATCAACCATCGATGGTTGACTAATCGATCACTGATAGTCAACTATTCTTATTTACCACCGACCAAACCATCGATCACTAATGGTTAAGGGACCAACCATCGATGGTCACCATAAAGTAACACATCAATGTTCAGCTATGGCTAATGTATGATCATCGATGGTCAAGGTGACCATTTATGGTTGACCTTGAATGTTGATGGTTGACTAATTTAGGGTTTTCCCTTGCATGCATAAATTTTCCTAATAAACTTTCACCTAATGCCAACCACTGGAGATAACCTTCTCTAAAAACACCCAAAAACTATTTAAACATTGATCGTTGTTATTTTTTCCCAACATTTTCATGTTTTGTGATGACCTTATTTTAGTTATTATCACTACACCGACTAATTTACCAAGTTGAACTTTTTAAACTTATGCTACCTTACATGTAACTAACCAGTTATGTCTTCTTGAGATCACTTCTTACCTTGAATACCCATTACTACACTAACCTTGTCTAGGAGACTTACATTTACAAGTTTAACCCAATTAACATGCCTAAATGTAGTCACATGGTCCATTTATCACTTGTCCTTCTAGTACTAACCTTATTTTTACCAACCATGGACACATAATCCATGCACAATCTTGGCTACCACACTTAGTCATACTTTATATGTGTGTTTGTGCTTTAATACCCACCCTATCACCAATTTTATCATCCACGTATCCACTCATGACACCCACACCTAATTTTATTTCACCTCATTGATTTTTGGTTTGAGGGGGAATACCTCCTTCCATACTTGGGGCATCTAACCTTTGACCCATAATCCATTTTTTTTATCTTGTCAATACAAATTATATAACAAAAAAGGGGAAAATGTAGACACAAGAAAACTACACACAATGGTTCTAAAAGTTGAACTAACCACTAAACCACCTTGGGACCCCCTAGAGACTCTCCTATAACCTTATGACTATAAACCTAAGTCAATATTGACTAACGTTGACCACCTTAACCCCTAACCACTGATAGTCATCCTTTTACAACCTTAAGGGTTAACTCAAGCTAATTACAACTTACTTTTTTTATATTTAGCTTATCTAATCCATGTGCAAATCAATGCATGCTAAAGATAAAATTAGATGACCCCCTTGACACCTTATTGAATTTATTTTTTCACCTCTCCTTTCCTTATATAAAGATAGAGGAGGAGGTGAAAGGGACCTGGATCCAAAATCAGAGTAATCAAGCATCAGAGATCATCAACAATCATAAGAGCTTCTTATATCAAAGCTTCTTTTGCAGGTATTCTCCCAGTGAACCAATGACTAGGCTAGAGATTCAAAGTGATGCAATTTATTAATCATAGACAAGAGAATGACACTTTATCAAAATTACTATAGGCTCTACAATAGATTCTTGACCATTCACCTCCACATTCTTAAGGCTAGTAAACTAAATATTTATATTTTATTAGACTCAGTAATTAGTTTCTTTATTTTAACTTCCAGAATCCTTTCTACAACCTCATCAACCAGCCTTTTGAACCAGACCAAAACCCATAGTAACTATTGATGGTCACCCTAGTCACCAACAATCTATCCATAACTGCTGATGGTTACCTAACCACCAATGGTCACCCTAACCATTGATGGTCACTGTGTGACAATTCTAATAAAAAACTATTTTCACCTATCAATCCCCAACCAAATCCCACTTTCTAATTTTTTACTTGAGAACATAACATCACTCTATTTTTTAAACCATACCTGATATATTTGGTATTAATACTCAATCATGTATTACTATAATTAGTCAAATTCATCTCTTTCAAGCACTTCATGTATTTGATTTTAGTACCTTCTATTATTCATGCAAGTAATTTATCTTTCATTTTCAGAACTTGATAATTTGAAAGTGTGGATTGATAACCTTCAAGGAAGCTTGTGCTTCTTGGATATAGCTTGCTAGGTAGTCTAGCCTACTAACTAACTAATCAACCTTTTCTTTAGTGAATTCTTATCTATAGGTATTTTTTTCTAAGACAAATAGGAGTATCTATAACTATTTGGATCATCGACCACAAACCAAATCTAGGTTCTAATAACCTCACCCTTCTTTCAAGTTTTATAATTTTCCTCTAAGAAATAAATCAAAATTTACGTGAAACAATCAACATAAGAGTATTCAGACTAAGAGATAGGCCAACAAGCATAAGATAGATTAAATACAATACTTTTAGAAGTAGAAAAGGTGCAGAACTAAGATTAATGACCAAGGTCCAAGTTTTTTGAGTGTTAAAGACTAAGGTGACATATAATACATAAATATTAACTATGTTTCCCCCTATAATCTAGTAATTTAATTATTAGTTTAAAATAAAGGAATGTATTCCTGGGTGTGTATAACACACCTTGTATTTGTGTGTGCCAAAATTGAGTGATTTACTAGTGATTGACTTGAAACCAATAACATGTTATATTATATAATCAGTGCATATAATATATAATTAAAATTACCATAAATTGGTGGAAATTGAAAGAGAAAGGTTTAGGAGTATACCTATTTGTCTATGTACTAACTTAGCAAGTTTATTTGAAAAATATGTATCATTATAAGGCTCTAAAACTAAGATTAGGATAAATTTAGATAAATCTTGAGAGTACACACACACACACACACACACACACACACACACACACACACACACACACACACACACACACACACACACACACACATAGAGAGAGAGAGAGGTGCACGCCCCTAACTTTGGAGCAAAAGTGAGTTTCCACCTATCAGTTAAGATTAGCTCAACTATACAACCCAGTGATACTTATAACCTAGTGAGGATGGATGATACAATCAATTCTAACCTAAAAACTTGGAAAGTTTGAGTGATTTAATCACCTAAACCATACCATAAATTAAACCAACTACTGCAGTAGATTAACTCAATAAAATCCATAAAATTCCAGCTGGTGCTTGATGAAAGTCCCTAAGAATGTTCTCAAAATTGAAACTAATTTGGATTTTGCAATATTAGGCTCACATTTCTTATAATATGCACCTTAGATATGTCTTATGCTAAAACTATGTATAATAATGGTACTAATGTATATAATTCTACCACAATTGTGAATCTAAATCATATAACTATGTGATTTGGCCAATTTGGAAATTGTGTAAGTGTGGAGAACATGCTTCCAAAGCATACCCCCACTATATATATAAAAATCTAAAAACTAGAATAAGTACCAATGTGGAGAACATGTTTGCAAAACATGCCCTGATTATAATATGGAGATGTTAAGTACTAAATATGTGTGGAGAACATGTTTTCAAAGTATGCCCCCACTGAATCTAAAAATTGTGCCAAGTATGGATAACATGCCTATATGACATCCCAATACTATTCCCTCCTTTAAGGTGAGGGAAATATAATAATTGGTAGTTAGATCACCTCAAAAGGATAAGACAACAATATAGCCTATGAATTTAACAATGTAACATATATAAGTCACATGTTTAGGTAGATATACATTAAAGTACAAAGAACCAATGTGATCACATGAAAGACTAAGATCCATGATAAAGATCATTGAAAAATCTATATAATAATAATACAAGATCAACAAGTAAATAAGCACGCACAAGAGCACTCAAAATAAATTCAAAAGGTAATGGTCCAAGGAGATCACAAATAAGGGGCATGCTCAAATTCTAAACAATCTAAGGAACATGACTTTGTCAGATATCCATAAAAATAAGGATGACATAATTAAATGTCCATACAACAAACAATATCATATGCAAATGTTAATGAAATCGTACATAGGCATGGGGGCCACAAGCAAATGATCATATTCTAATGATTGAATAAATAATATAATAACAAGGCAAGACACTTAAGGAAGTGCATAAAATAAAACATAAGCAAACAACATAAACATGTCATAGTATCCAAGGGATTCAAGGTGTTAGAAAAAATGTTTAGGTGTATAGCATATCAAGTACTCTATGTAAGATATAATCATGGTTAAATGCATCTATAAGTATATATGTAAGCTCAAACATTAAATGTGATCATCAAACCATATAACATGTGTGTATAAAGATCAAATAAGTGAATGCCCTTGATGTCTTCATGACATGAGTATAAGGAAGGTCCATTATCTAAAAGAGGAATAGATCATGTATTTGTGTATGCATGTATAACACTCAAGTAGAAGTGTGACACACATATATGTATGCAAAAGTAACTAGGTATGCCATCCATCAATATGAAACTAACACATAGATGCCAAGGAGATAATAGAACATGTCGGTGTAGAAAACATTTTTGTATTTTTGATTTTTTTTTTGGTATTTTTGGAATATTTTAAAAGGAAAGATCATCCTATGATTCCATCCAATGTATGGTCATAGATATCTCCCCACTATTAACTTCATGTAATAATCTTGTGATGTTGTCAAGGAGCACATATAGGTTCAATATCCATCATTATGGTATTAGTGATGCTCTGTGTATGTAAAATATGACTCCATGGTCGTGAACTAGTAGTAGGAGTAATAAGAGTAGGGTTCATGGAACCCACCATTAAGTGCTCTATGGTTTGTTTAGAATAATTATAATAAGAGAAACATGTTTAGGTCTTGTGGATATTTGAACATAGTGTGTATTAGATGGGGATTTTGTAGAATCCACTATATGTATATGATATAATGGTATCTCAAGTACTAGCCACCTGGTAAAGGGGATTTCTTGTTACTTATCCTTTTATAGTGAATGAGCCTTAGTAGTCTTGGTAATTGATTGTCTAGGTATAAGTTTCTCTTATTTAAGAGGATGCTCATGGAATTCTAGAAACTATGACTACCCAATTAACATGAATGTATTTTACAAACCCATACACTATATAAGGTATTGTTCAAATTATATGGATCCAATCTCTTCCCAATTATGTATCAAATATTCCCATGGAAGGTATGACTGAAATGGTAGTAACCACACCTATGGGACTAACCTGTAAAGGTAGGTCAATCTTGCCAAGAACCTTCTAGGAGGTCCTATTAAATTCTCTAATTGATCTAGTAGAAGGATGTAAATCATTGTGAGTATAACCCAAGTGCATAAGTAATGCCATGATACAAATGTTCTCTCTTGCACCATTATCAATCATAACACTCTGTATAAGTTTTTATCAAGGTATGCTTGAATGAATAAAAATGAAGATTAGAGTCATCATCCTTAATATCAATATCATTGAAAGTAATATAAGGTCTCTAAACCATAGGAGGTATGTGTCATTTGTAAGTACTAATAATACCATCTATTGGGTGCCCATAATGTGATGGAGGAGGATATGCATTATATACCATTTGTTTATGGTTATTTCTTAGAATGATCTTATAAAGGATTGTAAAATATTTTTTTATGGTGTTCACCATGTTGTTAACTTGATTCCTTTGGAGGATCCTCAAATATAAGATTTTGGTCATTAATAATCTTGTATCTTTTGCTTCAAGGTAAAACATCTGATTGTATAATTCTCTAGTCCCTAATGATTATCGTAATAAGCATACGTATCATATCCTTTAGGTAGAGGTCGACTCATAAAAACCTCAATAGGATAAGGGAGAGATATAAGATGACACTTTAGTAATCATGGGAATCATGAAGCTAGGGACTCATGTAAATGGGAGAACTATCTCATTGGTGCATTGTATAAGACAAGTTGATTAGGTTGTTGTGAAATTTAGTTAACTATGGTGGTTATTTCCTTTTTAGGCTCAAGAGGTTATACCTTATAACTTAATTTTATTGTAAATTTGATACTAGATGTATATGTAACTAGTGTGTTTACTACATACTTGAGCTTATTCAATTAAATAAGCTTCATTTCATGGTCTCGTACAAAATGGCATAAGTCATTGAAAGATTTGAACTTATTAAAAATAATAGACCATGTAAAGGAACAAGCAAAATTTAGTTGGATATGTATTTCAACTCCTTATCTACCATAAGATTGACCATTTTAACAAGCATTGTCTTACATCTAAGGAAATATTCATTGATAGGTTCATTGGTCCCTTGTTTGATTTTGGTAATTTAAGCATAGGAAAACTTTTTAGAACTATTAATGGAAAAGTGTGATGAAAATTGATTTATAAGAGATTTAAATTATTTCATAGATTGGAGAGGTAAATCGTAGAACCACCTCAAATCATAGTCATTAATTATTATTTGAAATAAATTGATCAAAATTTTATCATTGGAGGCATAATCAAGGCATGCGACATAAAAGGATTGAAGATGCTACTCATGATCACCTTTGCCATCATAAAATGGAAACTTAGGTGCAACAAAACTAGTTAGAAAAGGTTGAAAATATATCTCAAGTAAAATAGGGTTATACAACATATCTTGTGAATTAATAGCAAGAGAGGATTTTAAACAATTTTGTTCAATATTTGTAACCTTGTCCTCATAGGTCTTTATAACTTGAAGGAGTGTTTGAACTGTAGAACTAGTGGGATTTATATTAGAAATTTGAGTAGTCACCAAAGGGGATGTAAACATGGTTTGAATACTAATAGGTATTTAAACTAGTATTTATGTTGAAAAAACTGGTGATTCCATGGTAGATGTAGCAATTGTAGTTTCAGGAAATAAAGGCTTAAACACATAACCCATGCCCCCACTAGATGTATTATGTTGTAATGTGTTCAAGGGGAGGGATGTTTAAAATATACATTTTGACATTTTTGTTTCTAATATAGTTTGAGGATCTCATCAAGATCTTCAAGGTTTTGTCAAATATAACCACAAAACAATGGAATTGTTTTCACTTGATCATGCTATATTTTCTTTTTTTCCTTTGTTTCATGGTTTTCATTATCATAATATTATTTTATGATAACCCTATAATTATGTTTTTCATTATCAACATGGGTATCATCATGATCCAAATTTATGAGATCCCTCATTGGTTTGAAACATCTTAGATGGTGGGAGGGGAAGCTCAATATGCTCAATATGCACACCTCCAAATCTAGGGTTATGCCCAAGTTGCATGCAATATAGTATAAGTAGGAAATAAAAAAGTACAACAATATGAAACCCTAGGTGGATTAAAACCCTAAGAATCATAAAAATATTCATTCATACAATTTAGGTTCACCAAATGTTTAACCCTAAAATGGATGAGAATCTTATTTTGGGTAGATAGGGTTAATACTATAAAAATGATAATGCATAAGGGTGACAATCAGATATATAGTAGGCCAATTACGTGTTAAACTTAGATACAAATATACACTAAATTTATTATGTTGAGAATAGGCTAAATATAAAAATTACAACTAAGTTATACATGGAAATGATAAAGAAGTAATATTAGTTAGCTTTGATACTAACATAGTATTGGATTTGGAACAAAAAGAAAGAAGACTATAAGGAGATTATGGAATAATTGTTAGATTATGGATCTAACACTTATAGAGCTTTAGACACTAATGCTAGTCTGGTATGATTACATCGATGTTACTTTTTGGGTTGATGTAAGTGTCATATATGGAATACCTACTAGAAAGGGGTATAACCACCTAGATGTTTTTGGGTTGTGCTTTACCTTTGCTATGATGCAATAAAATATGGGTCATAGAATGCATGAATTTTCAAAACCCTAGTTATTAATATTCATAGTATCCTTGGGAACAAATAGGTTAGTTGGCACATGGTTTCAAATTGACCCCAAAGACCCCTCTATCAGTGAGTATTTTCTACATACCTAATACTCCAAATATGGCCTCAGACTGATGTAGTTATCCCCTATATGTTGGATTGTGTATGAATCATAAAATATGTGAAAATTAAGTAAAATAGTGACCTAGCTTATAAATTTGCAAATCAAGCTCTTGGGATGCTCCTCTATTACTTCAGTGCTGTAGATGTGTTGTACCTATGACTAGTATGAAAATAGGGAAGTTTTGTTTAATTGAATGGTTGATAGAGTGATTTTGATAAGTTGCCTTGGTCTCTTTTGGTCTTTTCTAGGTGAGGAATGAATGAGGGTTGATATTGTATTAATAATATCAATCCATTTGGAGAAGTAACTAGCATTAAATCACTTAGGATGACTATTGGGATATATTTCATTTCAAAAATAGATGAATTCAGGGAACTAGTTACTTGTGTTAGGTTAGGACACTAAAGTCAATTATAGTGTCTATCTTGGACATTAGTGTCTAGGGAAAAAGAAAGTAAATATAGGTTTAAAACTTGTAGAGATGGAAGATAAGTACATTTTAAGCATCCTAGGAAAGATAAAATTTATGGTTCATCAACATAAGACTATTCAAACTAGGATATAGGTTGACATGCATATGATATAGTATATACGTGACTTATGTAAGTAGGAAAGGTCCAAAACTAAGAGGAAAAACCCAGGTCTAAGTTTTCCAAGTGTGCAATACCGAGATGATATATAATCCATAAATATCATCTATAAATACTCATATTCTCTTTTAAAATTAAATCCTAAAATATTAATTGCAGGGCCTTTAATGGATTCAATGTTATTTTCAATGTATTTTACCTTGCCTTTCAATTTGTCCTCAAGATTTATAAACTCCTTTTGATAGGTTTTATGTTCTGACTATGGATATTTTCTCTTCTTCACTTGCAAGATTTATTTACAGTTATGCCAAAACTATCATTTACCCATCACTCAGGTTTAGACCTTGCCATCTAATGTTAATCATGCTTTATGGATACAAGATTCAATGATCATGACATCTATAAAAATATTAATTTTTAAGAACATCATGATTTGTTACTACTTTGTATATTATAAAGACTATGAATTCTCAAGATTGTGCCACTCATCATAATCATGGGACTGTGGGGAGTCTTTGACTATTAACTAAGCTTTATTTTGAAAAGCCTTTCACACTATGGCTCTTGTGATGGTGCCACATGGTGTCATCATGGGGCTTAACTATTGGTCTTATTCCTTTTGCTAACTAAGTCTATGAGATTGTACCATGTGGTATGATCTCAAGTCTTTTGGGATCTCTCAAATGTTTAATGCATATTCTCCCTTCCAAACTTTGACTCCTCAAGATGTAACCACATCTCAAAATCAAATTAATTTGGAGTTGAAATGTCTTTTAACTATTCATTTCCTTCCCTGATCTCTAAATCTTTGATATCATGCCATGTGACATGATCTTGGGACTCAAAAGTTTTTGACACTTAGCCATCATTAAAAGAATTGATATGATCCTTTACATTTTGGGGTAAGATCTAAACTATTGATATTACCACATGGTGTCCTTGCATTTAATTATTGATCAGAGGCCTTTGTTGTATGAACCAACCCTTCAAGTCCTTAAAGATCTATAATGGTGTCACATAGCATCATTGTAGAGCTTTGGGACTTAGAACTTATATAGACTATCTCTAACCTTATGCTCCCCTACTCTTTAAGAGCATGCCACACACAACATGATCTTAGACCTTTGGGCCTCAAGAGGTATCTATACTTTGGATTCACTTAGATAGCCTGATCTATAAACATGTGGATGACTCAAAAAGATTGGGATATTGGGACATTAAACTATTGACTATAACCCTCCAAGCTTTGGGTGTCCATGATGTGGCCACATGTAACAATATTAAAACTATGAGAAGTTTTTATTAGTTATAATATCTTAACTTTGCCATCTACCCTCCCCAAACCTTGATTATCGTTCTGCCTCCACATGTCACGATCATAAAATTTAGGCTTAGGAAGACTTCAAAATTGTAGACTTTGTCTTCTAAACTTTGACTGATTGATATGCGGCCACATGTTGTAATCTAAAATTTTTAGAAACTAAAAGAATTTATATTAATCATAAATACTAAAATCTATGGATCACCTTAGCTACCAAATTTACAACACGCATCACAAATCTAGAAAGTCAAGCCATGGGAAAGACTTAATCATTTTTAATGCCCCTATAGACTCTAAACACCTAAGATTTAGACAAATAGAAAGGATCGATGGCTAAAAGGATTTAAAATATCTCTACAAACAAATATAGGGTATAAAATGACTTCAAGAAATAATTAATTAGTTATCCAATAGAACTATTCTAAATAATGCATTAGAAAACATGAAATTTTGTATAAGCAAAGGGATAAAAAACATAAATAATAATTGGTACATGACTTTAGATGGGTAGAGAGGATCCATGGTAGAATAAAAACATGGTGTCTAGGGTTTGGATAGTGGTTGTGTAGCTAGGGAACAACAATGGTAGTATGTTACTTCACCCATAACCTTTACGAAGAACTAAAGCATGGTTGCAAGTATAGGTATGGTAGGTGTTTTTTAGTCAATAAGATGAAGAAATAGGGTTTGGGTCCTCTTATAGATATTATAATCAATGTACAACATCTCTAGATATGGTCTCACCTATAATTCTTCCCAACCCATACATTTTGGAGAAATCAAATGTTATCCTAGTAGTGGAGATCACTCTTCTAGATATAACTAGGTTAATTTCTTCTTCTAAAAATATTTTAGTCATTTATAGGTTTAATTGTTTCTATCCTCGATCAAAAGAGCTGCATCAATGGATTGATGCTACCTGGACCAAAAACCATGAGAATCATTTATGTTCTAAAGGGTTTTTCATAGTCTAGTTTATGGAGCTTGAGGATTATCATAGAGTTTTTAAGGAGGGACCTTGGTATTAGGGAAGAGTTGGGTTATTTATTACCCCATGGTTTTTTTTTTATTTTGATCCCTTAGAAATAGTAGTGTCCAAAATGCCAGTTTAGATTTAGATCCTAAATCTGACTCTACCTTTTTGGCACCCCTCAGTGTATGAATCTATTGGTAATAAGTTTGGAAGATTCATCAAGATGGATTTAAAGTAGTCTATACAAGGGATGTATACCTATGCTCGTATTTTTATTTAGGTTGACCTTAAAAAAGGTCATCTCGACTGAATCTATCTAAAACATGATAATTCTCATTGGCTCTAGATGTTGGATTATGAAAACATTACTTTTAGATGTTAGCTCTACCACCAACTTGGCCACCTCTAGGGGATTTATCCACATTCAAGAAATTCAAAAAATAAAAATGACTAGCCTCATCCTAAAGGTTTGTAACCATATGAGCACACTCTTCTAAATGAGGTCATAAATTTTTTTAAAGATGGTACATGGAATAAATAAGGTTTAGAGTTTTCTTGTCAAATGACATTTGCGGATTATGCTACAAGAGGCGGTATCAAGAGATCACATGAATATAAATATTTATAATATAATAAGGATTGACCCAAATTTGATCCTCAACATAATTATGAGCTTTCAATGGTTATTTATAGTTAGATGGATCTTGGTCATCTAGAGTGTTGGATTGAGGTTCATAAGAAAATGAGAAAAAATGTTGTATTGTGAATATGGGCTTTGGCCATGTTTGATTGTCTTTTTTCCCCTCTTGTTGGCCTTTTTGGTTTGTTTCACCCATTGTGGCTTGTTTCTAGGGTGTGACTTTTCCACCTATCTTTTTTGTATGACTAAAAATGTACTATAATTTTTTTAGATGAATAAAGTGCACTTTTAAATCAGATAAAAACATAAATAAAGCCAGATTTAAATAAAAACTCAATTAAACCAAGTATAATTTGAAAGAAATAAATCAAATTTAAAATCTAAATGAACATTTCAAACTAAAAATATGGCCATTTAAATTGCAATTTGAACTATATATAAATGAATGAAGATCAAAATCCAATCAAAATAGTTCAATAATGGATCACAAGGTCTAATAGAATAAAAATTATGAAATTAATCCCTTTCAATTTAATCTTAAAGAAAGTCATGATCTAGGATTTGAAAAACAAATGTTCAAAATAAAAAAAATTAAGAACCAAAGAACAAAATAAACCAATACTCCAATATTGAAGCCAGAAGTCTTTGCTAAAGCAAAATAATAATACAATGAATATATGAAACACCACTTCATCTTGATCTTGAAACAAATGTGTATGAAATGTCCAAATTGAATGAAACATTTAACTCACTTTAAGAAATACCTCAATATACCATTTCTATGTTTGAACCCTAGACAAAGGATTATTAATTATTGTGAGAAAATAGTCAAGTGAAGCTATGTTAAAATCATCAGACATATTAGACACACGAGTTAAAACCTGAGGATGAGAATCCATACCAAGTGATTAATTTAGCATTCATAGATGAGGTCATGCAAGTGATCAAGAACAAGGAAATAAAATAACTACGTTGTATCAAGAGGGTCCCCATATTACCAATTTTGAATATGGGGTGTGTTGGACCCAATAGGTTCTTTTCATCCAAATCCCAATAGTCTATGGGTTGTCCTTTTGTGACAAGACCGCACGAAGCAGATAGAGCTATAACTGGACCTTGTCCATAGTGCATCCTTGTCCCCCATGATCTAATGGTAAATTTTTAAATTTGAGACATTTTTCATTGGTCCATGTGTACTTTTTCAATGTCAATTAAAAAAATATTCTAAACATTACTTTATATAAGCACATCAAGGCCACTCAATACTTCATCTAGTAATCACTTCAGAATTGTGTTGCACATTGAGAAAAAAAGGCACTAATATTTTAGATTTTAATTTTGATTTATTTTAATATTTATTTGTCAAGTCTAAATTCATTTTATTTTAGGTTAAGGGTATTAATTTTTAAATATTCAAATCAATTTTATAGTAACATCATTATAGAAAATATCAAGATTCACACACTCACTTTATGAAGGAGAACTACAATCAACTTGAAGCCATTTTAGTCTATGTAGGAAACACTCAAATTATGCAGTATTTTTTGAGATAGCTTGGCTGATTTTATTCCAAAATTTACCTTTTTTTATTCGATCTCTTATTTGGTTTATGTGTAGTAGCTAGGGTTTTTCTATTCCAGGGCTTCCACACATCAAATTAGCTCCAACATATTATCAATATACCCTCTTAGACAAAAAACTCAATTGCATAATCAATTAAGACACATCCCTAGTTAACATACAATTGGTAGTAGTGTGACCTTGCCAACCTAGTATGATCATATCCTAATACATCATAGAATTCTATTTTTTGGTTGAAAAATAGTTCACAAATCTTTTTATCCATTTTTACATTAAATATATGTTTGGATAATCAATATAAGTTAAATCCAAGATAGGTTTGAGCATTTTATTAGTTATTAATATTTATAATTCATTTAAAATTCTATATTTTACATTTAAGTTTTAAATATTCTATAATATAAATAAATATTTCAAAATTTAAATGTTTATAATATTTCATTGATAAATCACAATAAACATATAAACAATGGGATAACTTGTATTCTTTAATAAGATACATCTAATTTTATGTTATAGAATTAAAATATTCTACATTTTATATATAAACACAAGGCCCACAAAATAAAATTACCCAAATATAAAATTACCCAAATATAGTTAAGTAATAAAGCTCTTATGTGAACATGAGAAGCATTAGTAACAGAACATTGATATAAATTGGGGAGATGATGCAGGGCAATATAATCTTTGTGATGTATTTATAATTTTTATAAGATAGTCCAACACAATGGGATAATTTGTCTTCTTCAATTAAATGTATAATTTTATATCATAGAAATTCCTTTTGATGTTGACATATTGTAAATTCCTTTGTAACCATAAAGCCCACAAAATAAAGGCATTGGCTTTGGCTCAAATGTTTGAGAAGGCTAACTATCCTAAATATAAATTATTGTGACCAATATAAGAGAGTTAAATTCAAATTTATTATAATACTTAACAATGGGTTTGGACTAGATATTGAAAATAAATTATAGTTATTAGGTTTCCATCATTAATTGGTTATATAAATTATATGTTGATAGAGAAACAAAAGGAAACCTAAGATTCATCGGAGGTGGTTGTGTATTTATAGATATAATAGATTAAATATTATTTTTTATTATATTTGATTTATAAATAAAATCAAATAACCAATCATAAGGTTTGAGAGGCTATTAAAAGGTATATAATTAGTTATTTTGAAGAATTAGAAACACCTCATTATTGAAGGTGACTCTCAAATTTGTATTAATGAAATGAATATAGGAAAGATTGAATCTTGGAAACTTTAAATTATTCAAAAATAACCTCATTATATTTTAAGATACTTATAATAATTTCAATTTATCCACTTAAAAAGAGCAGGGAATCAGGTCGTTGATAAGGATTCTAATCTTAAAGTCCAACTTTTCTCTTCTAGTGGTGTCATGGAATACATTTGGATATATGATATCCCTGATGCACTATGAAATTTTTTTATCTATTTTAATCTCTAATTAAATTCTAACTAGATCCAAAATATGATCTATGATTACATACATAACTCTTTCGAATATATGTATGTATGTATGTATGTACGTACGTATGTATGTATGAATGCACATGCATAGAAATATATATTTATCATGATCTTTTATGTTTTCATCTCTAAAAAAATATTTTTATCCCCTCACCATTAATGATGAGGGGATATATCATATAGATAAATGATTTAGCTATCTTGGACATGTAGGAAGAGACTTGCCTCCTTATTAAGTGTGATTGTTAATAATTCCTTTCTATTTGAAGAGAGTGCCTCATTGAAAATAAGTCTCTTTAAAAATCATTCCCACTCACACATTTATATGGAGGTAGGGGAAAATGCCTTATTAAGGAAGAAACAGACTTGTAAGGTGCCATAGAGGAAAATATTGAAAGGTGTCTGCACATAGATAAAAGTAAAAGGAAAAAAGTAGTCATTGGAGAGGATGCAAGGCAAACATTCACTGACTTATTGGATTATGAAATTAAGAACCTGAAAATGAGAGTTTGAATGCTCAAGGCTTGTTATTTGTAAAGGAATTTAATGAATCATATGTCATTGAGTTAGAGAAGCACTCCAAGACCACCATGCTCAACCCAAAATAGTCACTGGGGAGGTTATATATATTTGAAATGGCCCAATGACTTATTAATGCTAATATTTTATCAAACTCAACTATAAAATCCATCTTGAATTAAGACCATTTGGCTTTAGAGTCCCAATTGATTGTTTCTAATGAAGAGGCAACCGATCACAATCATAACATGTTAAAATGGATTAAGGCCATATTTGAAGGCCAACATGAATTGGTAGTGGATAAGGGAATCAAACTTTCTATCAAATTTATCTTTGAGGTTCCAAACTAGTTCTTTGAGCTTCTATAATATTTAGAAGACGTCTTGCCTTGTTGGTATTTTAGTGGCTTGAATCACCTTGATGTGAGTAAGGACGATGTAGTTGTGATAGACACAGTACTTTGCATACATAAATAAAGTTTTATTTTGTATACCCAATGGTGGTAGGGGTTTGTATAATTTTCCCATGCCATCATATAATGCTTCTTATTGAATTTTCAATAAGACTTTAACATGCCATTAAATATACATATGGTTTTAATTAGTAATGGTTTTTCTATTACTAGTTTTATTCACATTTCTCTTCTTCCTGTTGTTTTGATATTTGTACTAAATATAGTACATGAGATAAGTTTTTTATAATTAGTTTAATCTTTGCAATTATATACACACACTTTCATTTGCATTACTTTTTGTAAGACAATGTTCTATAGTTGGAACTTCTCTACAAGATTTATAAATATAGTTGCATTTGAAAAATAATCAACTTTCTAAATTTTTTTTATATGGTTGTTAAAGAGTAAGATTAATGATATATTTTTTCTATAATTAACATGATAACATGCCTCCTTCATATGTAGTACTATTGAGCTTTTTAGTTAATATGTCCACCTCTTTTTCATGTTTTTCATTTGGCTAGGGACCTCTTCTTATGTAAATTTAACAGAAAAAAGTCCAAGTTATTATATCTAACATGGGAGTACTCACTTCCAAAATCATTGGCCAATATTTCTAAATTGATTACCAAACAAACAAGCTACCAAAGTGACGAGTTTATATTGTAGAATTAAAGTTTGATATGTTATTGTTATTTATAGATGCTTACATAAAATAAATTATTCATGTCAATATACATATAATGTGTTTGTTAATATTTATTTTAACATTATATTATTAAAAAAAATTATAATAATAAAATTTATATATGAAGAAATTTATTTTTCAAATAAAATAAATTTCTTAACCAACATTATATGCAAGTAAAGAGAAAATATTTGAGTACATAAATATAATTAAAAGACTATAATTTAGAGGTTAAAATGTTCTTCCGATAATAATGTTCATGATAACACGACATATGGATATGTTTTGGAAATCTTATGAGTAACTTAGCATATGTTTTGAATATATTTTCCTACTTACATTCTATTTCCATACATTTTGATCATTATAGCTCATGAATGGGTACCATTTACATGCATATAATTTATTAATTGTCTATTTTGTTAAATTTAATCTATGAATTTATAAATTGTTATGGAATATAGATTTATGCATAGTTATAAGTGGAAGTACTTTGTGAATATATATATATATATATATATATATATATATATATATATATATATATATATATATATATATACAAATAAAAAATGAATGATATTATAAATTTTTTGAACTTGGTGAAGATTAAACTAAGACTTTAAACTTAATGTTATATGTATATATAAAATTATTGTTAGTATTTTTAATAATGCATATATTTTTATATGGTTTAAAATTTATTTATAATATGATTTATAGATAAGTAATAGTTGGTGTACATTTATACATAACTTATTATTAAAGAAGATTATCAATTAAATATTTAATTAATTGATTTGTCTTATTCTAAAAAGATTCCAAATCTTAACTTTGATTTTAATTTTATTTTTTATGTATAAAAAGTTAGTGGATGAAACATTATTGTAAAAGATAATTATTAATATAAATAAAATGAAGTTAAAACTCTTAATTCAAAAATTAATAATATTATCGACGTAAGTAAATTTATATTTTCGTGTTCTAATCTTTCATATTTACCTATTACATACACTATAAATATTTATCTTAAAATATCTACAACAATTTTAAAACTAATCTTCTAATTTAATAATTATAAAATAAATATTATATAATTCAAATATTTTTTTAAATGGTTTATTTGAAAATCTAATGTGTAACAAATATACATAAATGCTATACTATCATACCTTTGACATGAACTAATGTATAACATAACATATAAACTCCTTTGTATCCTTAACTCTAAATGATATCATGGTGAGGTATACATAAACCAACGTTTTGTTTTTATTAGAAAAGTTTAGTTAAAAATAAAACCACAATAGTAACTCACATGAATCAATGAAGAGATTTGTTGTTTAGTGAAACCCTAATTTAAGTTCCATGCCAGACAAAGGCAAGGCCATCAATCACATCCATAAATATATTTATCTTTTAAATTTGTCCGAGGGGCACTCCACTCAATGGTATATACTCGAAAACATAAGCTATGATTGATACTGAAACTTTAGCCGCATGCACACGCCACTTTTATAAATGAACCACTAATTCCGCCTTTGTCCACCTCCAAATTATTTAAATCACTATCTCAATTAAACAAACTGCCCCCACTACCTCCTCCTTGTCTACCAACTCGGGACAACATAAAAAATCATGAGTGAGATTATTATATTCTCTTTTTTCACATGAGATTTCTCAACCATGAGATAAATTGGTTTCCTTGCATCTTTGTTGATGTTGCATTTTCCAATAAATTTATTGGCTTATTGGTATGCATTGTGTACTTGGTCAGGGGTTTTTAAAAATTTCACTGTATCCTTAGATTTTACTATTAATGTTGTTTATTCGTACTTATCTCTAGATTCATGTGATGTGGAAGCATGTCTCTAGAATCTTGTTCTGGCATTCTAAAATACACTCTATTAAGAACATGTTCATCATTTCTTATGATGACGTTCACAATTATTGTGCAAGAGTGGACATGTTGGAGTATGAATGCTTTCTTGGTCAGTGTTGGGCTTTTAATGCATTTAAATTAAGCAATCGCTTGTATGTCATAATTTTCTTCTTTATTTGTAGATTTAAGTATGCATATTTTTATCCTCCTCTTTTTTTTTTTTTTTTTTTTTCTGTGTCTTTTCTCTTTTCTCTTGAGTTTGTATTTTTCTTGTTGTAAATCTTCCATTGTTGTTATACCAAGTTAATGGTCTTTTGGGACGTCAATTAGATGGGGTATTGGAATGTTGTATCTTTCTTTACTTTTTACTTGGATGGGGAGTTTTGGTTCCTTTGGCTCTTACACTTGATCTTTTGTTGGTGGAGCCTTTTACATGGGATTTCTTCCTTCTAAGGCATAATTTGCCTTTGTCTTTGAGTGTTGCAACGATTGTGATCGATTTTTCTTTTCATGTTTTTATTGTTTTGATGATGTAACCATAGTTTAGCCTTGATATTAAATATTTTTAAGCCATTATTTTGATCCACGTTGTGAATACGTATCAACTGTCATTTGATTGTAAACCATTATATTGTCTAATATTAAAAATGACTTCAAATAATTTATATAATGTTAATTTATATTTATTTAGCACACTTGACTTCAAATTGAAAAATATATGCTCTTTTGTTGACTTCCACTTTAATCAAATTACCCCATGTGTGTATCCTCTATTTTATCTTTACCTTATCTTGTACACCCTACCTCATCCCTAACATACCTTGGGCTTTAGACCCCCTTTAAGTTAGGTATCTATGTTCCACTATTTCAATTGTTTTAAGTTATAGTTATTGTAAGTCAACATGAGTGATTATATTATTTAACTTGAATCCAAATATCATTTATAAGTAAACAATTATTATAATTCATTTGATATGGAAGGATATTCACACATAATATTCAATTAGAGTAGTCATAATCATATATAAAAGATAAAAAAATTATTAGAAGATTTATCATTGTCTGAAGTTACCATTTTCTTGTGGAGCATGTTTGGCGGATAACCTATTTTTTAATCTATACTATACTATATATAGTTTTGAAGTTATTTCCTTTACGAAAATTGGTATTTTATGTCACAGTTCTTACCCTTTAAGAATTTGACAACTAACAAGATAGTAAAATTATTCACTAGCTATAATGCGAGCACCTAACTTATCATTTTCCCCTTAACATCTTTAGATATCGTAGGTACATTGGAGTCATTATAGGGAAAATAAAAATTATTTTATAGGTACATGTGTTGTGGTACTATGGATTTGAGATAAAGATATCCAGTCAAATTAATCAAATCATGACAAATCCAAGATAAAAAAATATTGAGATAAGAGCTTTTAATTCCCCTACATCTTTCCATGTTTTATCCATGATCATCTATATAAACAATGTCTTGATTAATTAAGAATCATGCACTATATTTTTTAATGTATTTTTGGTTGTTTAATGGATAAACTTATGGATCCTATGTAATTAACTTATTATGTTTGTACAGTAGAACAAAAAAATTGATCATAATGCAATAGATCACAAAAACAAAATATCACATTCACTCACACATAAAAACATATCTATGCAATAAAGTTTAATGAAGAAAAATGTCATGTCCCCTTTTTCGTGGACATTAACAGGTTTGATGATTAGCTTATTATGTGACCTTCGTAGGCTAATATGATGGATAGAGGGTCATAATGGAGCTTGGCTTGACTTTGATTCACAGAATTTCTACATTTGGTTTTCATTCAAGGTATTTCAGATGCATTGAGCCTGAGCTCCTACTTTTTAGAGATATTTGATATGCAATGGAGCACCTTTATTTTGGTATGGTCATGTGCAGAATCACTCCCTGATTCACCTGCTTCGATCGGTTTGAGGATCCGACGTATATTGAGGGAGATATTAATATTTGATTGATTTAATCAAATATTAATTATTTGGTCTCATTAATAATTAATTATTAATTATTGATTATTTGGTCTAATTTTAAATTAGAAACCCTAATGCTAATTTAAGAAACCCTAATTAGGGCAAGCATATCTTTTGAGGGTATAAGGGTTTCACATGGAGGCCATTATGGATTATGCTATTGATTATTGATTATTGAAAATTGAAGAATTTCTTCTGTGAAGACTGAGCCTAGGGTTCCAGGATTCCATTGCAGTGGAGAACGTTCCCTCTTCATTGTGTGTGATTTAGAGGCTGTGAGATATCAGCTGATTTATCGCCAAATTGAGAGATAGCTTCATCCAGAAGTTATCACAGAGATACAGATATGAGAGATAGCTTCATTCAGAAGTTATCACAGAATTCCAGGTTTGAGAGATAACTTCACACAGAAGTTATCACAGAGCTTTCCAGGTATTTCTTGATTTAGTTCATGCTTTTTGTTTCAATAAATTATACAGAGAGGGATCTGCTGTATTAGATACCATAGATTTCCAGATCAGGGATCAATAGACAGGTTGTGCTGAGTTGGCGGCCGTACTAAGTCCGTACAGGTCCGTACAGATCCGATCAGGCACCGACATCGGCAGAGAGAGGGCTTATAGCGACCGACATCGGTCGACTGAGAACCGACGTCGGCAGAAAGCCGACCGACAGAGACCGACGTCGGCGAGATATCGACCGACGACGGCATCTGTGTGTCGACACAGAAAGGCCGAGACCCTTCCAGATTCAGAGTTCACTCCCAGATTTGCAAAAACACAGGGTTTTAAGACCAGATTTTTATATTCCTTATTTGTATAACAGAGACTCATCTTTTGTAATCATCCAGAAGAATAAGTAATAAGATGTTGATTTGCTATGGACAGATTATACTGTGATTTGCTTATGCTTATTTGAATATATTCTGCAAGTTTATATTGTGATCAGAGTTTTTAGAGTTTATATATTCCCTGTTTGAAAGGGGATATCACAGTGGTATCAGAGCTTTGGTCTTTGGTATCATAGTTTTTGTGCAGATAAAGGAGCCCCTAAGAAAGGGACATTACAAAAAAATACTTGATTATAGAACTAAGCCACTTCGATGGGGAAATCTTCCAAATCCTTATAATAATAAGAGAATACTAAATTTATCAGATGATAAATATCCTAACACTATGTCATGTGTGTGTGTGTGTGTGTTTACATATTTCTATACAATGTGTATGTGTGTGTATATGTATACATATGTGTGTGTGCATGTGAGTGCATGCGTGTGTCCTAATAAGGCTATGTAAAATCAATAATAAACCCATATATACCGACTAATCCTACTGATATGTAACCTAAAGATTAACAACTGATTAATTTAAAGGTTTTACAAGCAACAAGTTAGTCATACATATCCTAATATGTAAACACTTAGAACACCCTATATGCAATGAGAAATGCATCAGATCTACAAATCAATCCTAGTTCGGAGAAGATAGATCCTATTTACACTTCCAATTGGGGATACATTAGATAATCGGGAACATGACCATTATGGATCTACTAAATCAAATTAGGGGATCTCTTATCACAATATTATCACTAGAGAGGGTTCCAAAGCCTCTAATCAAGAAAAACTACGTAATAACCCTTATTAAGTCCTATGTTTTCATATTCACTATACTAATAATAAGTAAGTCAAAATCTAATCTAGTGCTCACCAAAGTTTGTGGCACAAAGTGGGGGTAATAAACACTAAAAGTAAACATGCATAGAAGACATATACTCATGCCAATGTATATGGAATCCTAATGCATGGAAGAAAATTACAAATGCATATCTATCTACTCTTATGAAAGAGGAATAAAGTTATAAATACTTACCTTTGAAGATGAACCCATCGAGCCTCAATCTCTCCCTTGGCCAAGGTGCTTCACAAGAGATTATTGTGGTATGTAAAGATGATAATGATAAATCAGCTCTAGACTACACAACCAATCAATGCATCCAAAAGACTTCTCCATAAGACAAGATCCATATCTCTAAAGAAAGTATGAAACCCTAAGCTTTCTCCTCAAGTAGAATGGTGGATAAATAGATACACAATATATCTTAATTTTTCTCCTCTCTTAAAAATGGTAAAATGATTGTGTTTATATATGTGGATCTAACCCTAAACCCTTCTAAAAGTTTTGATCGACAAGGTCAACCTGATCGACTTAATATCATTATTGATAGAAACTCACTAATTCATAGACTAGGTTAGCTAGAGGCTGACCTAGACCCTAAATACATTTTGTCAATAAGAGTACAAGGTTAACATAATTGACATAGTCATGTAAATTGTCAAAAGGGGTTTTAGGTTAGGAAAATGGATAATGAAGTTGGTAAATGACTTAAGAAGTGTGCAAAAGAGGAGACAAAGCTTAGGGGAATGGTTTTTAAGATATAAGTGTGTAGATATCAAGTGGAAAAAGGGAAAATAATCTTGTGAAGCACAAATGGTTTGCCCACCCCTTTTTTGGTGCACCCCTTAGGGTGTGCACTCAGAGAGATTGAGACTCGATGGGTTCTTGCAAGATAGAGAGCATCAGTAACTAATAAAAGTTTGAAAATATTATGTGTATATATATGCCCCACTCAAAGCTCATCACATGTGATGTAGGTGCAATAAGGGATGGTGGTTTGGGAATAAAACATGATGACACATAACGATGATGCTAAATAAAGTATAGTAAGGAGCAAATAAGATAAATGAAAGGACATAATTAAAAAAAACATACCTTTACTTACCTTAGTGATGAAGATAAAGAAGGAGATGTGAGAAACATGAAGGCATCCAATGTTTGGAACATTAGGCAAACCTATAGAGATTAGCAAAAAAGAGTGAAATATTAATTTTTTTTCAATATAGGCATATAATAGTTAGAAAGATTCTCTATGATATCAAGATTATAGAACTTTTTATGGTTCAAAAAATGAGTTAGTAGAAACAAAGATATGGTCAAAACAATAAATCTAACTGTAAATTTTTGAAGGGTAAATAGTTTTAAATAGTAAATATAAATATGGTGAAAAATAATTAGTTTTTTATTATTTACTATTCTAAGAAAAAAAGAGCTCTAAGAGACCTAAATGGATAAGAAGGGTTCCCCCCAAGCTGATCTCCTATGGCAATGGCTAGAGGTTTGCCTCTAGGTGATGAGATACCTGACACTTGAGGGTAAGTATACTTTAATTTTATCCTACCACTTTATATTATTAAACTATTTCTATGGTTATAATATTAGCCTCCCATTTTACTTTTTAAAGTCTTTGGAATGCACAGCCCTTGCCCACCAAGTTAATGAATCCAAACCCATACTGCATCAAGGACTTATACTACTATTGGTTAAACATGATCAAACATTTCAAGTGAAGGGGGTCCCCTTATGGGAGTCCTCCACTATGGAGGACTCCCCAAAGGAGGACCCTACCTCAATATCTTAATGCCCTTCTACCAATACCCCCAAAACTAGCCTATCCAAAACCCCCGCTGATGGCCTACCGCTGAAGTTGTTTGTCCCTAAGCCCAAAATAGTTTTTTTGGATGAGGTCACATCCATGGAGGTCACCAAGAAGGGTAATTTCCTCCTATCTAAATAAATGAAAAATAATAAAGAGTATTTAGATAATTTTAACAATAGGGTGCAGGCAGCTAAATTAAACCTAACTAGTTTCATTCAAGAATGGAATGCCTTGCACAAACAAGTAGACATGAATATTTAGTCTTTTGTCTATTCCAACAAGGTAAACCAAACCCCTATTATGCATCCACTAAAGGTGATGGAGGCCCCCCACCTAATATCCCAAGTTTGACCCCAATCAAGAAAACCCCTTTGTAGGTATAGGGATAGAAAAGGCCAAATATGATACTCCCCCAAAATGATATTGAAGGACCTGACATTAAGATGAGGGCCAAAGTTTCCAAGAACAAATGGGGAGTACCTGAGAAGAAATCTAAAGATGAGAAGGAACCATAGGAGTTTCTCCCCTCTTGATCTATTTTCTACTACTTTTATTTCATTGCCTAAGGGGTAATCTAGTTAGGTTTTTGTTGCTTTTAGCTGGTTGACCATCGAGGCCTAATAATTTTTTGTATAACACTTTTATGATTCTTGGATCCTTATAAAACTAGATTATTTACTTGATCAAATAAAAAATAAAGAAAAAAGAGATAAGAAGGTGAGAAGATGATAGCTAAGATGAGGAGGATGCATAGCAGCCACGACAAGTGTAACATAAGTAAGCAATTAAAATTTTCAATTTTTTTGAAAGTTTTTATTTGAAATTGAGTGTTTTATATAAATTTGTTAATTAGACCAAATATAAATATCAAAATGAACCCTAGGAAATTTATAGGGACACTAGGGGTCAAATAAGGTATTGGGTAAGAAGGGGTTAGAGTAATAAATGCCCAATTAGTTAAAAAGTCATCACATTGAAAGAATAAGGTCGACTGGGTTGACCTAGTTGGTAGAAAACAAAATTTTGAATGGGCCAACCTAGCAGGTCATGGCCGACTTAGTTTGATGGGTAAATGGGTTGACATGATACGACATGGCTGACTTAGTTTATTTTTTAAATGGTCAACTTAGTACTATATATGGAAATAGAAGGTTTATTTAGTACTTTAGGTCCAAAGGGTTGAATTAGTACTATATGGCTAACTTAGTAGGTTTTTAAGTGGTTGATATAGTACTAAAATGAAAAATATGGTCGATATAGTATTGTTAAGACACATGATGACCGTCTTAGTACTAAAATGGTCAATTTAGTTGAAAAATAGGTCAAATTGGTAAGAAATGAATAAGTTAAGGGAAATTAATTGAGATTTTTGAAATTTAAAATAATGTATTTTGATTATGAGTGATATAGAGGTCTAATATATCTTTTGTTATTTTATTTTTTTAGAAACATCAAAGATTTTGGTGATTAATGGATGCATCATGACTACCTAATTTATTAGAGTGTTTGATAGATGCAGATAGAGCTAGATTGGTCACATTAGACTTGGGAGGCATCATGGAGATGTGGTGAATCTCATTGAGTGTTGATATTATGGACACATTATTAAGAGCCTCAAAACATTTGACCAACACATTTAGATGGGTGGTGGATGGGGATACCATATAGGTTGGTATCACTTTGGAGGATGTCCCTAAATTACTTGGACTTCTTATAGGGGACACTAATGATCATGGGGATATTAGATGATTAGGAGGAGACATGAGCATTAACCTAATAGGTGATGTGCTTAAATAGGATTTACCTAGAGCTAAGGGTGAGCCTATTTGATGTATATATTGTATAGATTTCATATATCCAAAAGGCTATGATAGGGATTGTGATAGCACAAGTGTTGTGCCATAAGTAAGACAATAAGGTACCATTATACGAAAAAACCTTGTGTTAATCTATATTAGATAAGGGGGCACTTTATGACTTGGGTTCTATCATCTAGAATTATCTCATGAAGGATATGTATGGGATGTTGTCTAGAGGGAAAAATACCATAGGACTAGTGGTACTAATGAGTGCCTAGATATATGAGAAGTTTTTAATGTACCATCCATATGGGTTTCCTTATATGGTCGATGATTGGTTACCTCAAGTTTTGAGATGGAGATAAGATCAGGTGGTATGGGTTGTGCCCACATGCTAGCACTATAAATAGTCATATGAGGAGAGATTGTGTGGTAGTATTATGCACACATTATGATAGTTTGGTCAAGTTGGGTGACTATAGAACTAGGGTTAGCATGAGTATGGATCATAGGTCACTACACCTAGTGGGTAGATCCACAACTAATGGCATGCTTGCTAGGATAATTAAAACATCCTCACCTAATGTCTCCTATAGTAGTGCCTACATTTTGGGCTCAACATGTGAGATATTCATGGGGGAGAGGAGGAAGAGGAGTGTTAGTTGAGAGACTGGAGATCATATTGTGGCATGTGAGACCATGGACTAGTCAAACATGACAACTAGAAACTTGACAGGGCATGGACGTAGATGTAGGGGTGTCACATGTACCATAGTCAGCACCACAATAAAAGCAATGAATACCTCGATCACACCAATGATAGAGATGCCAATGATGAGATAGAGCACAGAGGGTGGTCATCTAGGATAATCTATTAGTCAACCTAAGGCAAAGTTGGTTTTATATAGGTACCACTAAGGTGAGACTTGAGACATGTATAGGTAGTGAACCTAAGGTTTGCTTGGATTATGAGGCATCCTATGGATGAGGAACTTGGGGATGATTCGATGGAGAGACCATTCTTGGTGGATGAACAGATGGGTAGAAGGTGATTAGTGACACTAGGATAGGTAATAAATCTTAAAATTTTGGATATTGAATACTAGTTGTTTATGATTGTAGATAGATAGATTTGGAGATGTATATGTGATCTAATATCTATCTAGTTTGCATTTTATAGATCATATGGATGAGAATGAGGTTATATGGGGATCCCTAGTGGTAGAAACACACCATGATATTATGGATAGGGTGCTAACACCATATGACCCTACCATGTTGGATGATCTTGTGGTACCATCTACCCCAGCTCAAGCAAGCTAGTTCAAACTAGTAGGGGAGGTTGCAAGGTAGATACAAGCACGTAGAGATGGGATAAAATCACCAATAGGTGTGGGAGTAGGAGATGAATAGGTATGTCCAGCCTTGGCATAGGAGAGAGTTGTGCATATGGCCACCACTATCTAGTTGGGATAGGTACAGGCCTAGGTGGCCAACCTATAAGGACAGGTAGCAAGCTTGAGATCTCAGACATCCTCTTTACAGTGCACTATTTAGAGGGGATAGTTTAAATCATATATGGGTAGCATGGCTAGGACATGGGATAAAAATGATGAGGCCTAACCATAGAGTTGGAGTGATGTATTTTTTAATTTGTATTAAACACATAATATATATAGATATTCTCTATTTTAACAATTGGATGTTGATCTTATATGTTTGTATTTTAGTTGTGGTTATGGATTCATGGATATTTTTTTTTCTAGGACATGTATTTTTCTTTTGTTGTATATATTTTAGGAAATATATGTGTTGTGTTTTCTTTTCTAGCATTATGTAGTACACATGCATGGTTAAAAAGAAACAAATGAAAAATACTTGGAAAAGTATAATTAATCAAAAAAAAATGCACTACACACTATATCACGATGGAAAATGTGTAATAAAAAAATATTGAATAATTATAATAAACCAAAAATGTGGTAAACAAGAGGGAAAATTTTTGTTTTTAAACCATGAGAAAGATTGGCATCAAATTAAAACAAGTAAAATCATAGTAAATCATGTTGGAAAGTATGAAAATAATATAATAAAATGGAAATCATGTGAACTAATAATGGTATAAAATATATCAATTAAGTCAATCAATCATATTAAATCACACTGGAAGTATAAAAGATAAATAAAATTGGTAAAAAGATCTTCAAATTTATCACACTAATTCAAGTTGAGAAGTATGAAAAACTTAAGAAAATTGGTGGGATTCTTACATGCGATTGTAAAATAAGAAGATAAAAGTGAAATATTAATGAAGTAAGCATAAAAAATACTAAATAAATATGGGAAGCATGTCAATTATGTGTAACTCATAATCAATCACATCTTATTTGACATTTAATTTTTATTGTGACTCGAGTATTGGAAAATTTTGTGGGGACGACCGGGCCCTATTTTCAATTTTACAATGCAACTCATGAAGAGAACACCAATGAGGTGGAAACTATGTGAAAACATGGTTATACAAACTATGTGAGGTCTTATCCATGGTATTACAATGCGACTCACAAATGGAATCCTTAGGAGGAGTGATCAGTGAACAAAACAATATTTCTCAAGTGGAAATATTATGATTGTAGGGAGTGAAAAAGGGAATGTAAGAAGCATAACTTAGGCCTCTTATAAAAATACCTTAGGAAATATGAGGTACACTAAGGACATACAAGACACTAAGAGACTAGTGACCATCAATATACAGAGGATACCTTTTCACTATAAACACAAAGCTGTGTAGGAAAATAAGTGTGTTACTAAGATCAATTCATATTCAAAATTTTGAACAAGAAAATTAAAATTGACCTTCCTTCCCACACATGTTCCCCATTCCTCAGGTCCCCTTATAGATCCATCAGTCTACTAAGAAGATTGGGTACTTGCATGAGAAAGTAGGTAGCACTAAAAGATTTTATTATTATTATTATTATTATTTTTTAATCTACTGTCCTATCACACCCTAATGGACCTTGACTCTATCATGAGGCCAAATTTGGATTTTGAGATTCAATTATAAGAAGGAGATGTGCTTAGAATCATGTCTTTTAATGTGATTTTGAGTTTTAAAATTTTTGAATGTTGTCTTTTAGATCATTGCCTTTTGTTAAATGAATTAGATTTTGAATATTTTATGGATTTGAAGATTCCTCCTCCATACAGACTTATAATGACCAATCATAAGAGATAGAGTGATACACATGAATGAGCTTTAAGATTTGGCTAAAGGAAGCTAAGTATTTAGATACATGATTGACTAGAACATTTAGGCTTAACTATGAATTATCATGTTATCTCAAGTCTCAACCATGCGTATGCTTAGTTTTTGAAAGGGAATAAAAGGGAAGAAGGGAGATCCAAATTGGATTGTTAAAAGGAGATTATAATGAGATAAATTATTTGATAATTAATCACATGGTAAATAAGGAATGACTAAAGAGGGCAAGGTTTGTATAACCAAGTCACAATAACAATTATTCATATTTATAGAGATAAGATAACAATTAATCATGAGAAAGAATAAGAAAAAAGGCATGAAATCAAGAATAAAAAGGATGGAATTATGAAAAATAACCCATAAGAGAACATAATAAGAATCATAAGCAACATGTAATGAAAAATAAATGTCATCATGTAAGATAGATAAGAATTTGACATAATGTTAAATGATATAAAATAGATAAATGTAAAGTTGGAGCACACGCCCAATCCAAATTAAAATGTAGGAACATCATGCATATGAGAATAATTATTTATATATTTATATACACACATTATCCATAATATCTTATAAGTCTCTATGAAATTGAGTGCAAATTGTAGTTAATATCCCATTGATCTTCAATGAAAGTTGAGAAAATAATTCATGTCAAATCTCCTTCATAGAAAATGTAGGAGTGATTTAAGGATCATGCTGATGAGGGATATCATACAGGAAATTCTTAGGATAATGCATAGGAGATGATTCTATGGGAGATCACTAGTTTAGAACTCTTGGACTAGATCATTAACTAAATCTTCCAAAATAGTAATAGCATGAGATTTGAGTTGGTTGTACCAATCTAAAGCATCACACATGAGATTTTTGGCTAATATCTTAGTAGTGTCAAAGGTGTTTAACTTGACCCAATCTTATATAGATTTCTAAATGTTTTTAAATGAAGAGTAGGATTGGTTGATCCATTATAAGTAATGGTAGGGGTGATACCTCCTATATATATTATAAATTTGAGATGTAAGAGGCTCATTTTGAAGGTTTTTGATTTTTTTGTTAACAAGGGGAGGTTGAGGGATAAGATTACCATGGGAATCTGAAAGAAGAGGTGGGGGAACATTTTGGTTATGCATGCCCCATGGCATCTATTGAGGGTGGGTTTGAAGATGGATAAGATGATTTTGCATTTAAATCATTTTATTTGCATTTTTAGCTTGAAAAGTATTCATTTGATTAAGAGTTTATAATATGAGTTGATGGGTTTGAGTTGAATTTTTGGCATTGCTTGAATCATTGGAATTGGTAGTAGTGTCATGGGTGCCACTATGGGTGTTAGTAGGAGCTTGAGAATAACTATTAGTAAGTGAGGCACTAGTTGCATAATTTGATTATGTGGAAAAATATGGACTAGTAGAGGGATGATAAGAAATAAAACTAAAGGCATGATTACCATGATTAAAAAATAATGCACTAGTGGAGGAATTAAGAAGAGTGAGTCTTGGAAGAGGCCCACTAGAAGTAGAACCTACCATGTTAGTGGAAATACTATGCATGGAGGTGGAGGAAATCAAAGAGGAATAAGTCATGGTATGAGAAGGGGTCAAAATAGAGGGAAGAGGTTGAGAAGAAAAGAATACAGTATCCCCAAATCCATGTGAGAATGTGGGAAAATGTGAGTGGGGTTCCTCAACTTGATCACTTATCATGAGATGGTAAATAGTGGAAGGATCCTTTCCTTGATGTTGAGGAAACTCATTGATGAAGAAGAGCATTTTTGGTGTATACTCTAATTTAGGTTGATATTCAAATGAGAAGAGAGGATTGTGAAGCAAAGATAAATGAAGAGGGGTCCCATAGTTTGTAGTGTGAGTGGCAAAATGCACATTACTTTCATTTAAGATAGGAGCAACAAGTTGTTTATGTGAGAACCTATTAGGGTTAGTAATACTTATCATATATATTGAGTTCAACTTAGTGTTATATTCAAATAGGAAGTTCATGATGAAGAGGAGAGATTAGGGAAGGCAAAGATGATGCAAATCAACTAGATAGGAAGGATGTAGATAAAAATATAGAGTCAACTAGGTTAACCTAATATTGTAAATTGGAGACAAAAGAATACAAAGTCAACCATGTCAATTAAGTACTGTAAATAGGAAAACAAATAGTCTGATAGGGATATAGAGTTAACTAGTTTGAATTAGTACTATAACCAGATAGGTAGAAATGAGTACTGGGTTGACCAAGTCAATTCACAACTACAATTAGGGAAAAAGATAGTTTGTAAGATATTGTGTCAAATATAATGACAATGTACTAAAAATAGGAAAAAAATTGTGATATAATTTGAAGCAAGAAGTGATAACAAACACATAATCAATTGGATCAATGAGACTGATCCAATTGAGGCACACATCACAAAACCTTGCACCAATGTTGGCCAATACAAGATTTTACAATACAACATACAATGAGTAGAGAGAAAACAATCAATTGAAAAGTAAATGCTAACTAAGTGGTCATCCTGAATGTTGTTAGATTATTATAAATTATTATTTTAAGTGTGATAGGGAAGTTGACTGAAAGTAGGGAACTAGAAAGAAATCTATGAATAGTTTCGAGATGTTTAGGCTAAAAGGGATATTTGATGGCAATGTTATTGGCTTGATATTGGGGCTTACCCCCTCATTTCACAATCTCATAGTGATAAGGGTGTCTGGTGCTTTGCCAATATATACCATTAACCTAGTGTTTATACTTGGCTAGAAAACCAAGCTGACTTCCCCCTTAATATTGAAATCCAAGTAAGTAGGCATTAGGTAGATAAATGTTTAAATAAATTTTGAAAATTTGTGATTTGGTAGTGTGTGAAAAAAAATAAAGATAGTGAAACTAAATGGTATATTGAAAAAACACCTAATTAGACTATGTGAGCTTATCTAATCATGTAAATAACTGAAAATGAAAGTGTGACATAATTACTATCAAATAGTTGTTAATTACCAATTTTAGCATGGTACAAAGTTGGTTCAGATGACAATATATGCAAACATTATAAAACATAGTCAACAAGGTTATTACTATACTATAAAAGCAAGAGTCCTTAAGAACTAAGTTTACCAGTTCACCTTAGTCTTTCAGATAGAAGACAGACTATAGAACTAGGTTGACTAGGTTGACCTAGTTTGCTATAGAATTGAAGATTTGAATACTTCAAACTTGTGAAAAATAGAATTGTAATGAAGAATTGAATTAAAAGAGAGAGAAAGAAAGGAACTTTGGTGGGTTAGAAGATGCTGAGGAGTATGAAATTTCTATTGAAGTGCCTTGAATGATTTTTTGTAATTTTTACCACCTACATTGATTGGGTCAACCTAATTATATGAAACCCCTATTTTCTAAAGCCTATTAATATAAATAAGTTGACCTGGTCAACCTATTTTATTATCTGGAACACTAAGTCAACTTGTATGACTTAGTTTATTATTCTAAAACTGAATAAGAGACTAAGTTGACCTGTTTGACATAGTCTACTATCTAAAACTTAATAAGAGTACTATGTCAACCTATTTGATCCATTAACTTGTATTTGATGAAGACTTGCATAGAAAGAATAAAATCATTTTGATGTGAATGTGTGTTAAACCTACACACATAAGTTAGAACTATATCGGCTTGGTCGACCTCATATCTCAAATATAAAAAAATGATAGAAATGAAAAAACATGAAATAAAACTTGTAAGGGTTAGATTCACGTTGAGTTCACTAGAATTTATGCAATGAGAAATGCATTAGATCAACAAATTAATCCTAGCTCAAAGAAGATAGATCCTACTTACACTTTCAATTGGGGATACATTAGATAACTTGGAACATGACCAATATGGATTTGCTAGATTGAATTAGGGAATCTCTTATCATAATAATATCACTAGGGAGGGTTAAAAAGCCTCTAATCAATGAAAAATATGTAATAAACCTAACTAAGTCCTATGTTTTCATATTCACTATACTAATAACAATTAAATCACAATCTATTATAGTGCTCACCAATGCTTGTGGCATAAAGTAGGGGTAATACACACTAAAAGTAAACAATCATATAAGACATATACTCACATAAATATATATATAAAATCCTAATACATGGAATATAAGTACTAATGCATATCTATCTACTCTTACAAAGGAAGAACAAAGTTAGGAATACTTACCTTTGAAGATGAACCCACTGAGCCTCAATCTCTCCCTTGGCAAAGGTGATTCATAAAAGATTGTTGAGGTATGTAAAGATTACAAGGATAAATTATCTCTAGACTACACAACCTATTAATGCATTTAAAAAAATTCTCCACAAGACAAGATTCGTATTTCTAAAGAAAGTTTGAAACCCTAAGCTTGTTCCTCAAGTAGAATGGTGGATAGGTAGATTTGAAATATATCCTACTTCTTCTTCTCTTCTCTTAGAAATGAAAAAATGATTGTGTTTATATAGGTAGATCTAACCCTAAACCATTTCAAAAGTTTTGGTCGACAAGGCCGACCCGATTGACCTAGTATCATTATTGATAATAACTCACTAGGTCATAGACTAGGTTAGCTAGCGGCCGACCTAGACCCTAAATAAGTTTTGTCAATAAGAGTACAAGGTTGACATAGTCATGTACACTATCAAAAGGGGTTTTAGATAAAGAAAATAGTCCATGAAGGTGGTAAATGACATGGGGAGTGTGAAAAAGAGGAGATAAAGCTTAGGAGAATGGTTTTTGGGAGAAAAGTGTGCAGATATCAAGTGGTAAAAGGGAAAATAATCCTATGAATCACCAATGGTCTATCCACCCCTTTCCTGGTGCACCCCTTAGGGTATGCAATTAGAGAGATTAATACTTGATGGGTTCTTCCAAGATAAAGAGCATAAGTAATTGATAAAAGTTTGAAAATATTATGTGTATACACCCCCCTTCAAACCAACATTGTCCATGATTCTAAACAACTTTAGATTGTTTTATATGGAAACTTCAACTTCCCATGTCACATATTTTTTAGGAAAGTTCTTCCAATTGATAAGATAATTTGTGATCATCTTCATTTGAAACTTAGTGTGTATCTCAAGAACCTTTTTAGGTTTTAAGATTTACTCTTTCATCTTGATCAAGCTTTGGTAACTTTTTATGTGCTAGATTCTTCTAACCAATGAAATTATTCAAATAAGGCACATGATATATGAAGCGTATTTTAACTGACTGGGTAACTCCAATTTTTAGGCTACATCCCCAATTTTATACAAAATATGATAAGAACCATAATTCTTGGGTGACAAATTTTTATCTTTCTTTTTATCTTCAAAGACATTTGTTTATATGGATACAATCTAAGAAAACCCCAATTTTGTACTTCAAAATGTATTTCACTCATGTTGGTGTGCTTATTGTTTCATCATGTTTTGTGTCATGGACAAGTGCTTCCTGAGACTTGAGAGTACCTATTATTGGTGATAAATATTTTATTCAACTAATTGAATGTTTTATCTCACATTCAAAGATGAGGTGATAGATGATAAAAGATATTCATACAATCCAATAAATAGTGGCATCTTAGAAAAATCCTAGAAATAAGTATCATACTACCACTTTTATATGAGATACCCTTATAAATTATTGTTTACTACTTCTATTTTCCCATTATATTGGGGATGATATGAAAAGCTATGAACCAGATGAGAACTAGAGTAGAGAATAAATAACTCTAACTATTACTAGTAATATGGGGTCATGATCACTAATACTATTATGATATTTTAAGTCCAATGTAGCTTGAAAATTGTCTTCATAAATATCGTTTCCCCCCTTCTGGCAATAAAAATATGTGACAAAATATATAAATGGGGATATTTTTTTAGTCAATCAATGACTACCATGATGAAACATTTTCTTTATGACTTTAGAAATATCATAATGAAATCAATGGAGACCTCCTCCCATCATTGGCTAGGAAAACATAAAGGATGAAAAAGACCCGAATTTTTAATTGTCTTACATTTGTTTTGATAACACTCCAAACATTCTAGCACAAATTTATGTACATCACACTTTAGTCGTTCACAAAAAAATATTACTTTATTCTATAATAATTATTCAAGAACCCTAAATGACCTACCAGTAGATACGAATGTATCTCTTCAAGAAATTTATACTTAAGGGTTGAATTATTACATAGGTATAAAATATACTTCTATCACTTGGTGTCCCATTTACATAAACAAAGATCTAATTTTCATGGATCTTTTTGAAGTATTTGAATGATATTTTGAATATTTTCTTCTTATTACCATTAAAATAATTCATCATTAACCCAATTTTCCTATAGTATGGACATGACACACAACCAAACCTTTGTGTTTTAATCCTTTTTTGAGAGTGCATCCACCACTAGATTCTCCTTCCCTTTCTTGTAGATGATTTAAAATTCATACCACTAATTCTTCATGACCCACTTTTTTTTCTATTTTGATGTTAACCTTTATTCTAAGAATAGATTGTCATGATGTATCTTCATCTTAAAATGACTTTTCATTTAATAAATTCTTTATTACTTGACCACATAAAGAATAACCAAGTTTTTTTTCTTAAAAATGGGTTTCAAAAAATTCTTATCTTTGATATGGAGACTTTAAAATGCAATGGATATGACATCTTACATAAATAATGCACCCATACCATGTTCTGATGCATCACATTTTATAATGAAGGTTTTGGAAAAGTTGAGAGTAGCCCAAGATGGAGTGGTACACATGGAATTTTTAATATTCTCAAATGCCCTAATAACTTCATCGTTCCAATGTAAAGATTCCTTTAAGAGGGATTTGAGTGGTGTTGCTATGCTACCATATTTTTTGAAAAGCATGTGATGTTATCCAATAAGTATTATGAATCCTCAAAAGCTCTTGAGGGTTCTAGGTACTTGTCACTCCACCATGACCTTGATATTATGAGGATCCACTGTGTATCTTTCATCAACGACAATGTGAATTAAATATTTTACCTCATTCACCCCAAAAAAAAACTTAAAAAGTATTTGAATTAAGGTAGTGTTACTTGATAATGTAGAAAACTTGATCCACCTAGTGTATATGGTTTTTCCATGTTTTTTCCTAGATCAAATTTTAATTAAGTAACACTAAAACATTTTTTTTTATAGAAATGGATTAAAATGTGGAACTCTTCAAACTTTTAAATGCATAAGGTGAATTTTGAAAACAAAAATTCATTATCAAAAACTCATAATCAATCTCATGTATTCCAAAAATTATCTTTAGAATATCTTCCTCTCTAATTATGATTTAATGATACCCTAAAAGTAGATCTAATTTTGTAAAGTAAACAACTCCATGTAACCCAACTAAAAAATGGTCAAATAAATGAATAAGAAACTTATAATTGATAATGAACTTATTGAGTTATTTTTATTTTGGGCACATGTGCCAAGTGTCATCTTTCTTACACAACATCAACACATATCCCCCAAAAATATGGATTTTTTTTTTATAAAAATATTCATGTAGATCTTTGGTTGTTGGCACATTGGACTCTTTTACATCTAATTAAAATAATTGTGCCACAATCCCTATTTAACCATTTTTTAGCATCATTTATGCTCGATGAGAGATTATAATACATCTATATTTGGTTTGAATCCCCATAAATTAACATTACTTTATTTTAGAGAATAAAAACATGAACACATCTTTGAAGTTCATCTCAACAATTCCCAAAGTAGAGATCCATTGGACTCTCAACAAAAAATTGATTTATCACATGAGAATGGAAAAAGTGGGATTATCCAACATGTAGTCCCCCATATAAATTATAATACTATGGTATTTCTTAAGGAATTTATTGTACCCCTATATGTCATCGTGAAATGGAATTTTAGAGTTGGGTATACAAAAGAATAACATGTGCAAACATATTATTGTTGATGAAGTTATGAGTGATCTCAGAGTCAATCAATAGTATCACCCTATAGTTTTCTATGAAACCTATTACCTTGGCTATGTGTGGGTATTATTATCTAAGAGTTTATAGAAGGATGTGGATATTCTAATGCTTTTTTTTTAATTCTCTACTATCTCAATGTCTTCATCATCATCTTCTTTTATTGTACCTTTAATTTTAGAAGAGTTTATTTTATTAAAAACTATGTCTTCTAATGTATTTTATATCAAAGATAATACATACCCTTGTTGAAAATTTTTCATATATTTTCTAAGATGCTTATATGGTTAGTTGAAGGAATGATGGTGCAAGATTTATATGATATTTGATGTTAACAAGTGTTTATCAAGTTCTATTGGTCAAAATATTTTTATCCATCTTGCATGCCAAGATAATGGACTCAGATATGGTATATAAAATAAACATCATACTTAATGCTAATTATTTTCCTTGAGTCCTCCCAAGAATAGGCCATTAATTTTATTTTTTATAACCTTGTTCACTCTTAAGGACAGGGTTTGAAAAATTATCGAATATAATTTTTAATTAGGCATATTTGTCATATCTTTGCTAAATTTTTAAAGTAGTTATCTATAGAATTGATACTATAATGTTCATATAGTTCCTCTATGTATACTGACCAGGTGAGGCTAAGAGTCTTCCTTTTATTTTGATCATAAATCTAATGATATTAAATGAATTACTTTAATTCTAAATATAAGGATGCCAATGTAACTCTATGCACATATGTAAATTGATGTATCTCAAAAAAAATATTCATTTGGGTGATCCATCGGAGTGAGTTCTTTCCATTAAAATTACATATTTCCATATTTGGTATAAATTTTTGAGACCTCAAAGTAGAATTAGTCATGGGTTGATGTGGAACTCTATTTTAATCATGACTAGGTTGCTCAATAGATTCATTATGAGGAAGCTACGAATCTAAATTTTTTATGTAACATTATTATTAAGGTTCTCATTAAATATTTAATCATTGGATTATATTTATGCATAGACATGAATCATATCCTTTTTTTTCCATAGTGATCTCCACCTTCATCAAACTATCTTATAGTTGGTGCACTCTATCCTCCATATTAAGTGATTTCATATCAAAAGTCCCACCTTTTTTCATCTCTAAATATATCTCCTCTTCGTTAATGCTATTCCTTGATGTGTATGATTTATTTCTTCTACCTCTTGTTTGTAGTCTTGTGTGCTCTCACCATGTAGTGGCTTAACTAGTGCAGAGTTTGATTTTTTACGTCTAGCCAAAATTTGACAAAAATATTTTAATATAATGCCAAACTCATGTATAAAAAGTCAAGGAATATAATTTTAATATTTTCTCACAATATTTCCAAAAAATAATAATAAATCTATAAAAATATGAAAATTGTTGCTTATAGAGATAATTTATTTAAGAAACTTAAATCATAATAAATCATAATAAATCACTCAATAATGATAAAATAAATATCATAGGGCATACGTGTCCATATATTCTAAAAAATATATTTAAAATTTATAGAGATTACTCATTGAACAACAAAATAAAACACCAATTCTTAAACATTATTTTAAATTAATACATAATATTTTATTCATGCACAAATCAATGATAAATTCCTTAAACACTAGTAATAACACACTATTATAAGTTTAGATACTCATATTTTTTATTAGACAATTTAAAATGTGCAATTTAACCAAACCTCAACCTACATAACTTATTATCACATGAATTACTCTTATTTTCCATTCCTCATATCCATTTATCCATGTATGGGTTTAAAATTATATATTTATGCTAATGTTAAATAGCATATTCATAGTATTTTCTCAAATAATTCAATTATAATTATCATATTACCTTATATCTTCAATTCAATGTTCCTATTTTTTGTATAGGTCTACTCATCTTAGATAGGTCTATTGTCACAAATTTGCCCACATAGGCTAAACTGATCCATGTGCCCTTTAAAGGTTAGTTTATAAAACTCAAGTTGTTCAAAATAATTAGCATGTAAATTTTACATGTTGATTCAGATAAAATTACCCACATATTTAGATATATAAACATATCAAGCCTGTTAATTCACCTATCTAGCACTTATCTAACAATGCACAATAAATCATTACACACATTGAGAGCAAGTACCCTAAATTTCTAGAATATCACATCCCTAAAATGAGTAAGCCATAGGTTAATTCTACATACCACTTTAAGGTCAAATCATATGTTGAAAATTGTTTAAATCCATACATAATATTATATTTCATGCTATTATTACATAGGTTACACATTCTCAATTAAAAAACATAAATACATGTTGTTTAACTTCCCTATTCTGAGTATTAGATATGTAAGCAACACTCAATCACAAGGGGTGTTTGAGGCTAGCTCAACCTATCCCTTTTACCATTTTCTACATTCAAAAATATCTCATTGTACAATGTAAAAAGTTAGGATTTGAAGAAAAGAGAATGTAAAAAAGTTGTTCTTAAAAGGTCCTTCCATAGACATAGGTGCATTCATCAAAATATTCATATAATTAACACATTTTACTTAGACTATTTCCTACATTAGTAAACAGTCTCACACTATGCAATAATCTAGAGAAGTGTTGTCTTATCTAATTTCATAGAGACACTCTATTTACAAATACTCACAAGCTTATTTAAATACATTTTTATGACTATATTCATATCATAGACCTGCATACATAAAAAATAAGCTAAGTCTAAAATATTTATAGTGTATTTCCATAAGTAACACATTACTATATTTGACTAGTTACACTCAGATTATTTTAATGATTGTATATCTTAAGCAATATATTTTTTTTTTACAATTTTATACTATTAGGGTCACATTAATCTTTAAATATATAAAAACATATCGGTGAATTTGTTCCCTTATATTGAGCATAGAAAACCCTAGATTCCTTAGGGTTTCCTTCATTTTTCATAGGGTTTCAAATTTCATTATTAAATTCTAATTTATATACATAGTTTATTTATTTTTCTTGATTTAAACTTAATCATATTGGAAGAAACAATAAATGTTACTGGTATATTTAACAAATTTGATAGATATTAACCAATTGAATATCTTCATATGAATACACATTTGCATGATGTCTTGATACATGTAACTCAAGATGAAATTAAAAAGAATGTTGAGATTGTCACATCTACGAAAAAATAAAAAGATATTTTCAATTATACTAATGCACATTTTTATGTGTATTGATTTTAAAATACGTGTTAAGACTACTACTATATCCATGTCTACATATTTGATTAGACATATGATTCCCACCCAAGGTATGGGGAAACAAAAGGTTTTCTTCAAATTAATATGACTATCTCTATAAAAGATACTTTAATAACTTGAAGTTTACTACTCATGTCACATCATCTAATACTATATATTTTCTATGGGTGATTTTCAATCACTTGTGTAAATAGTTATTGCTATATAAAATAAGGTAACATAGTTAAAACAAATTTATTATTGTGTAGGTCATACCACTAATTCTCATGTGTTACTACATAATTTATTAGCTATTGATATTTTAGCTTATCCTTTATTAGTAGGTTTGTGTTACCTAAGTTCTCATTTTATGATGGCAAGGTGATCTATCCCAAAATATTTGAGCCTTCCATGTAATATGCTTGGATTATGCATGTAACGATAAGTTATTAACTTTTTTTCCATGGAGTATTAAAGGCTACATATTGCATTGGTCTTATGATCTCTATTTAAAATAAATTCATGATTTCAATCCATTGGCTAATCAATTTATATCACATTTTAAAATCAACATTAGTGAAAATATATCTTATGTTCAGATTCTAACAATCAAACAAGGGTACAATGAGCCTATCATTGTTTATGTGATCCATTGCAAGACTATGCTCTTGAAGATGATAATTCAAATGGTTGACAAGGAATTCCAAGATATATTCAAGCCAATCTTTCATTCCTCACTACATGAATCTATTATTTTTAATAAATTCCAATCATTTGATGACCAGTGTTAAAAAATTAAGGATGGATAAATTACACTTATTGAAATAAATAAGCTAAGGTATGGGTCCAACCCTCCACCCATTTTTGGTGAAAATTTTCTAAGTAAATCAAATTCTAAATCAAAATATAATGATATTAAGAATGATGTAAAATCAATAGTTAATATAGTTTCATAGCTAAATAATCATCTTGTTCTCTCAGCTCCACCAAAGAAGCAATTTACACACTTACCATAAAATCCTCACAAGGTATTACATAATTTGCTTGAATGCAATATTATATATGTCCCTCTCCAAAAAGAGGTTGACATGAATAAGTCTCAAAAAAAAAAGTTCAATAGTATTGCATCTTGTGATTATCATTGAGGCATATGACATTCAACTAATAGATGCATCAATTTGTGACATATGATACATGATTTGATAGATGAAAATATCATTAGTCTTAATATGTCTATAGATGAGTCATAGACATAGTCTAACGGGAATGCTAAATTAAATATATTTAATGATATTTTTCCCAACCATGCAACATAAGAGAATATTTCTCAACCTCAAGTGCATATGACTTACAATGCACACCTTCCTCCAGCTTATTATACTTCTAAAACTAAGGAAGAGCATTATTTAGACTTTATTATTAGCACACTTTACAATATACACATATAGACCTACTATTATATTTTATGAGCATTATATTATTAATGGTGAGTATCTTGATGAGGCATTATTTGTACATTCATACACATATTCACAACCTATACTTATGTCATGATAGATAAAGGTTCAAGTGAAAATATTTACACCATGACACTCCTCACTAGCCTTGGATATATACAAGAAAATTTAATGGATACATAAATAATATAGTTAATGGATTGGATGGAAGGAAACTTAATATTATTTGGAGGATTATATTACCACTCAAGGTGGTCGCTACTATAGTTTTTAATTTATTCTTAGTCCTACCAAGGACAAGGGCATTTGATATGTTGTTAGGACATCTTGAATATGTAAAATGTATGCAATACCATTTAAAATACACATATTTTTGAAGTATATACATGGTATTATGGTGATCATAATTCCATGTATTCCATTCAAATACCTTCTTCAATAGGATATTATTACTCATCCACCCTAACTTCCACTATCACTAGTTGAATAACCTATTAATTTTTAATTTACTTAGACAAAACATAGGAATATTAAGTATTTTCATAAAAAAATTAGTACTACAATGTCTATTATATAATATATATATTTGGGACTCATGCGATAAATTATCTACTCCATCTCTCTTTAAACTAGTGTCCCGTAATATTTTGTGTGTTCCTTAGAGAACACAAGCTTATTCTACGATTATGCATCATATTACGCACATCACTATGACACACACAATAATGCAACATACATAGGATCATATGACTGATGCTAACCATGATGAATATGTTATAACATGATATTATTTTTTAATATTCTAAAGCAGATACACATGTTGATACTTAATCATGATAGGTAACATTATCCAAGTTGTACATAGGACCTACATGTGAGAATACCATTGATGGGATTAATTTTAAGAATTACATAACATTGCATAATAATAATAATACCTATGCATTACATGTCTTGCTTATTTACATGATGTTTTATCAAGTATAACAATTTATATATCTATTTTTCAATGCACATTTATTTTAGGGTATACACGAGTGAGATGAAAGACATATAAGTTTCATATAAAATGGTAACACATATGTGAGAGACATTCCTACACCTAAGAGTTCTTATTGTAAACACATAAATATGGATACAAGTAATTGATGACTTCTAATTCTTGACATATCCTAAACCACATGACTTGTGCATAATTACACAAAACTTATTCACCATTTCTCAAGCCTATTATTCATATGTTGGTTCAACCCTATGTTTTTTTTCACTATTATACAAAAATTTCAATGTTAAATGCTCAAATTACTTAAAGTGACCTATAAATTTTCCTTAACTTAGGAAATGTGTCCCTTATCTTTATAGACATGTTTGTGCTAGGCTAACAAGAGCACTATGTGTTCCTTTTCACTTATTTCAACCGTGTCTCATGCCAAATAAAATCCAATTTATGAAATTCAAAACATTCTTTTGGGTCTTTGTGCATGTTTCATAAGGTCAACTAAATGAAATTACAAAAGTATTGGATTATAAATACATATAAAGTTCCATTAATTATCCCCACTTATCATTCATTTATCTAAATATTACACACTATTAAACATTAACAAAATCTTCCTTATTCTTTCCAAATTCAAGATCATTCAGAAGGAACAACCATAAGCCATGCTAAGAGCATTCCAAATAAAGTCAGAGTTATCATTGTCAAGTATAAAGTCATTATCTAACTGCATACATATATTCAAAGGATCAAAATGCACATTTATTCTATGTAATAGAACTACATGTTTTTGATTTCCCTCAGATTATTGGATATGTAGGCAAAATCAATCATTAAGGGGGTGATTGAGGTCAGCTCAACCCAGAATTGCCTATTTAACAATTTTTCAAGCTATCAAAGTTATTTTAGGGTTTTAAAATAAAATAAAAGTGAAAAAATATATTTATGTATAGTATAATTGAAAGTGTGATATTTAAGATTGCTCATTAGAAATAGGTACAAAAGGCATAACGGTCATTTTTTTTATCATAGTCAATAGGAGTAAGTTCACAGTCAATGGAATCAATCAATTTGCATATTATCCTCTTACAATGGTCACATATAAGAATATTCTTTTATTTTTCCTCTGATATATCATTTCCATAATTCCACTTCTTTTTATATTTATTTATTAGTTAGTAATCATGATCAACTAGGACAAGTCTATAGTGAATGGAATCCAGTAACTTATGTGTGTGTCCACTTATAATAGACATGTATAAATTAGTTTATGAGTTTGTCCCTAAAATTTATCCTATATTCATCTCTCTCATTGATTTTCATTATTAGATATATAAAATAGTCAATAAGGATATGTGTGTGAGTTAATTATGTTTCCTTCTTAGAGTTTTCCAAAAATAGAATTTCCCAATGTTTAGTCAATTATAAAAATAAAAGATGTTGAATATTATACATATTTAACATATGATTTTATCTATTTTTACACCTATAATTAAAATAAAATTTATGTTTTTATTAAAAACAAGGAAAAACATATTAGTGAACTAAACATGACAAATGCTAGTTCTTACCACATCTTAAACTACATGACTTGTGCATAATTAAATTATTATTATTCACCATTCCTCTAGGTATTTTATCCATATGCACGTTTGACCCTATGTTAGCCATCATTATTATATAAATTTTTTAATTTTAATTACTTAAGATACATAAAATCACCTCTATATTGGCCCCAACTCATAAAAAGTATCCCTGATCCTTCTGGGCAAGTTTGTGTTAGGTGGGCACTCCTATCTACTTAGTCTAGTTGTGTCCCATGTTGAATAACGAATAGTTTTTTAAATTCAATACATTATTTTGGGTCTTCCTACATGTTTCATGAGGTTGGATAAAGTAATTTTTAAAAATATTTACTTATAATTAAAATAAAATTTATGTTTATAAAAAATAAGGTAAAATATATTGGCGAACCCATACATTTTATTTCAAACATCACCTTTTCCTTTTTTTGATATTTATTCTAGGGTTTCAAAAATCATGATTTTAATACACTATATATATTTAATCTTTGACCTCAAGAATTCATATTGAATTATTTTCTCCTTTGTAAAAAACCATTTGTTTATAATTGGTTTTTCATGGATTTTTTATTTGTTTTCATAGAAACTATGTTCTAGAAATTTTTTAACTCATAAGAGATATCTTCCTAGGTAAAATAGTCTTTAGTTTTACTTGAGTTGTGGTATGATGGGTATTGCCACAATATTAAAGTCATCAGATAACACTATATACAAATCTTAGTTTTCACATACGTCAGTATATCAAAAACACATAGGGTTTTATTTTTTAAAACCATATGAAGCCTTCAACCATTTATTATTGTAGTGCACTTATAAGTGGTTATCCCCAAGAATTTACTCTAAATATACCCTAGAGATTGGATATTTTGGATATGATAATGATGTAATCCTCTGTAGTTAGTGTTTTCATAGATGTGTTTACTATTTATGGCTCAGATCAATATATTTGAGTACCTACAAAGTAAACCCACCCTATCTAGTTTCACCCATTTTCCTTTTTCTTTTATATTTTTACATGCAAATCAATAAAGTTAGATCTTCTATTCTTCTAAGGCATAATACTAGATTAAGTGGAATCCCTATAGAGCATATCCATATGCCTTTGGTATTTTATAAAATGGATAATATAGACACTTTCAATCTATTTAATGAGGTGTAGTCATATAAAATATCACTTGAGTGCAATGAGTGTCACTTGAGACCACCCATACCTAACTTAGCCCTAGACCTATATTAGGGCCTATTTTGACCCTTATCTATCTTTTGTGTGGGTATCACACATCCCTAGACGTATTAAAATTTGTCCTAGACCTTCCCCTAGGGATCCAAGATCATAGTGCCCCAAGTTATGCCACCTGAACAGTAGCACACTTCTTTGGACACTAGCACACTACACTAGTAACCAAGGGACCACGCTAGTGTCCCTTGCCTAATTTCAACCCCAATGGATATGTTTTTAATTATTAAGACTCTTAGGGTTGGCCTATATCTATTTCACACTTTGCACAAGTACCAAACCAATATAAATACATGACTTTTAGCCTTTTATCCACTAGATGGAAATAATATGCAAATATAAACAAACACACTTAGAACAAGTGGTGTAAAATCAAGGTCATTGATCCCTATACTATCCTACTTATGCATACAATCATATAAAACCATCCTAATCTTAGATTACATATATTTCTAGTCTCAAGCCTCACTCAAATTACTCAAGTTGACACTAATACTAGCATCCACTTGTAATTATACTAACACTTAGATTGGGAGAACTACATCGGGCTTGATCCCCTCTTGAGGTATTGGTATGATGGAAAATATAAACATAATGAGTTATTGATGACATATAACCTACCCATCTAAGTTCACATGTTTTCTACTCGTGCTCTTTAAATACCCTAACAACATGTAAGTCTAGGGTTTTCTCACAAATTAGTCAAAAATAATACATAGATAGTGAATAAAAGCACACCCACATAGGCATAAGTAGATTAGACTCAACCATAGGTGTAACTATAAGATCACATAGTTTTATACATAATGACACTATCATTATAGGGATGAGATTAGCGTAATGTGTAATTATCTAGGAAGGATTTTGACACCTGGAGCTTCCTTATAACACTCATATCAACTTTTACACTAATTTTTAGCACCCAGATCATCAATCTCAATAAGTTTCTAACTAAGTGCTTATTTTTTTCATTCATTATTATTTGTAGAGATATTAGATTATGCCAATTCTTATAAAATTGAGTGGTTGTATTTATTGCATATCTCCCCCTTAATTTATTGTACTCAAACCCTTTAATAACATAGGGTTTACATTCTATGATCCCTTAAAAGTTAAATCATGAGGCAACCCTAAAAAACTATATGCACATTGAAGATAATGATAATGATTAATATGTTACCGAAGCTAATAAATCCATCCAATATAATCCTAAAATATCTAATAGAAATGATCCAAATGAACTTAATGGTGTTGATCTTGAACAAGTCAAATATTTTTATAATTTCCATCAAGGACTGGATAATGTCACGAATAAGTATATAAGATTGTCCAATTATTATTAGCATCTAATACTACACATCAACCACATATTGTTTTATCTCAATCAAAATAAGATGTTACTTTCAAATTTGTTAGTCCTCTAATTTCAAGTGTTATAATTTCCTTTTTTTTAATATTCTTATATCAAAACCAATAGTTATATATGTGTCATCACCCATAGATATGGTAACATCACTTGGTTTAAAGTGGATTCACATTCCTATTTATACACATACATCCAAAAATCCTCCTTTTATTACTAATTTTTCTTTACTAACCTCACCTAATGCACACTCTAGTGAGAAAACTATTATAGCCTTACATGCTATTTTTTTGCAGTTAGAGCATGGTGTCTATAAATCACGTAACTAAATGGATTATCATGCTATGCTTCATAATCATGTATCATAAGACATAGTATATTACCCAATAAAAAAAATCTTTGTAACTCCTATGATACCACTCTATGAGGGTAAAGGATATCTTGAAAAACATATTTGATTATTTCATGCAACATGCTTGGACTTTGCTTATAACAAAAAATTAATCACAAAAATCTTTCTCAAAATCCTCAAATAATATTACTTTATGGTGGTTTTAAGATTTTATCCTTCAATTAGTTATATCATTCAACCCCTCAAAAGATAAAATTTAAAAAAATATATACATCAACATTAGTGAAAATTTATCTTGTGCATAAATTTAGAACCTCAAACAAGGTTTAAATGATCTAATTAGGTTCTATGGTACAATATTATGTCGACTAAGATGACAAACACTATGGTAGATAATGAATTACAATATATATTCATATAAAGATTTCTATCACCACTCAATGAATTAATATTGTTTGATAAATTCAATTATTTTGATGAGTTATGCTATACAGTCAAAGAAAGAGAAGTCAAGCTCATACTTTTGAAAAAAATAAAATATGCACCAATTGTTCCATATAATCCAAATGTCAAGTTTCAAATCATGCCAAACTATAAATTCAAATCTAAAAACATTAATAATGAATAAAAAGTAGTAGTTAATGCAATATCATGACCATCAACCAAGATTAAATTGATATCTCCAGCAAAGACATAATTTAAAAGGTTAATATAAGTGCCTCATATATTGTTACTAAAATTAATGGATTATAATCTTATATTTTTACCTCAAACATGTGATATTTATTTGACAAATCATCAACTTAAGGGATTTGGTAGTAATGAATATTATGAATAACATATATGCATTGGGAATTCAACAAAAAGTGTTATAAGTTAAGGCATAAGATACAAGATATTATCGATGAGAGTATTAAAGAGTTAAGTACACCCATAGAGGAAGTTAAACCATAAAACAATGACAATCCAAAGTTAAAAATAATCATCAATCCTTTTCCAAATCATGTTATAGAATAGAATATGGAAAATATAGAAGAACATCATGCTTTAAATGCAAATCCTCCTCTTAATAGATATGGGCATCTAATAGAAAAAAATATTGGTACATTTATAAGAACATATGCACCATGTCCAATGATCACATTTGATGACATTGAAATCAGTGATGATGATTTAGATAGACATGAACTCTTTGTTAGAGGATACATAAAAAAAACCTATCTGTAGTGTCATGATTGAAAATGGGTCAAGAAAACATTCATGAAAAATGACACTCCTTTGTAGTCTAGGAGACATAGAGAAGATCTACAAGTTACATAAAGAGTATTTAAAGTATTCTATGGTCATACACAAAACACTCTTGGGAGTATAGTGATACCTCTTCAAGTTGGTTTATAAATAGTGTATCGACATTTATAATCTTACCAAGCACATGGGTATTTTATATGTTGTTAGGATACCCTTGGATAGACAAACTCTACATAATACATTATGTAGTGCATATATTCTTCAAGTATGTATATTATGTATACACATAATATTTTTAACTTTTATCAAATAATGATGCTTTACATCTTGCAAGAACCCATTGAGATTCAATCTCTCTGAGTGCATGCCATAAGGGGTGCACTTAGAAATGGGTGGGAAGATCTTTGGTGCTTCACATGATTGTTGTCCCTTTTTTCCACATTATTACCAATCCAACTAGTTCATAAAACCTTTCTGTAAGCTATTTCTCCTCCCTTACATAGTATTCCAGTATTTTTACTATTTTCCTTACTTGGCACACTTTTTACCTATTCAATATACTAGGTCAACCTTATTGACCTAGTATAGTTTAGGAACCCTTTTCTCTCTTTTGGTTTGTTAGCCTTTTGACCGACCTAGCATAGACCTAGTGAGTTAGCCTGAAAATGTGCTAGGTCGATCAAGTTGACCTAGCATAACTAACATATCTAGATGATTTTTGGGTTGACTTCACCTATAAAAATAATATCATTTGGGTCATTGTTTATATATGTAATCAAGAGTTATTATTCACTCATTCTTCTTCACAATATGCTCTTCCACCATTCTACTTGAAGAGACTTAGCTTGAGTTTTTTATTTTGGAGAATCTAGTATTGTGGATAGGTCTTGGATGATTTGGCCTAACAAAGTGATCCTTATGAAATATAATAACCTCTTTCCAAGCCCCATCATCTAAGGGAGAGATTGAGTCTTGATGGTTTCACATTCAGGTAAGTATATTCTAACTTTGTTCTCCTCTCTTTTAATAGATATAAGTAGAATAAGTGTTGGCTCGAATAATATTACTCTTCATATTTCATGTATTAGAGTGTTACTCATACTTATTTTATTTGAGGTTATCTATACATGTTTTGATTGATTTGATTTACTAACCCTCCAATTTTTGACACAAGATTTGGTGTACACTAGATTATTTTTGCTTTTATTGTTATTAGATTAGTGAAATATTAAATTCTAGGACTCTTTTAGGGTTCTTATGTGATTGTGTTAGAAAATATGCTTTGGAACCCTATCTCACATGGTGTATTATGAAAAGTGATCCCCTAATTAGCTCTAGTGGATCCTCACATTGGTCATTCTCCCACTTAACAATTATATGCTCCCCAATTGAAAGTGTAGGTATGCTCTATCACATCCAATCTAGGATTGATTCATGGACATGATGCATTTCTAATTGCATACATTCTGGTGAACCCAACATGAATCAAACCCTTGTAGGATTTATTTCACTTATTTAATTTATATTCATCATTATTTTTATCATATATTTACTATGTTGGATCGACCCTGATGACCTAGTTTATTTACCTTTGTGTACAGGTTTATAGGAATAGGTAACTGGCTCGACTAGCTTAAACCAGTACAGGTTTCCAGAACTTGAAAAATTCTATTCAGATAATTGGATCAACCAGCTTGACCCAGTATAATTTTTTTTAGTTTTCCAAACTTCTTGTTTAGCCTAGTAGGTTGACTACATTAACCTAATACATTTTTAGTAATTTTTTAGTAGGTTCTTATATAGCTTAATTGACTAGCTCGACCTAGTTTATAGGTTTTTACCAGTTTTATCACAGGTCTCAGATAAAAAATCTTCTCCTTTTCATCTCTAAACCATTTAGGTTAGTTTCTATTTGTTTTTATATTTCCTTTTCTATACTTTCCTTTCACGGTTTATAGTCTTTAAAACTACCTCCACACAGTCAACTAGGTCAACCCTATGGACCTAGTTTTGTGTTTTGTATTTTTTGAAATAACTAGGTCAACCTAATTGACCTAGTTCACTTTTAGACTTTGATTCCATAATACAGGCTCAACCTTGTCAAACTTTTTTTGTATGATTATCCATATAGTTTCTCAACTATACATTATTTCAAAGTTGAAATGAACCATATATGTTAATCACATCTTTCTTTTTAGTTGCTTACATTATTACAATAGTTCACATAGTATAATTAGGATATTTTCAATTAATCACATAGTTTACCTATTTTGTATTCTTTTTCACACATAGCCAAACCACATAAACATCAAAAATCATTTAAACATTTGACTATCTAGGTTTACCTACTTGGATTTCATCACCAAGGGGGAAACCAATTTGATGCTCTGGTCAAGTATAATGGATGGTTAATGGTATATTCTGGCTAAGCACCCAACATCCTTATCATTATGGTGTGTGAATGAGGTGGTAGGCCCCAATACCAAGATTGTATCATTGCCACTACAATCCCTTTCATCCTAAACTTACCTAAAACTATCCATAGATTGCTATCTAGTACCTTGCTTATAGCCAATCTCCCTTTACATTTAAAATCATTCTTAATAATATAATCAACATTTTAGGTTGACCAAGTAGCTAACTTTACTTTCAAGTTGTTTTTTTCCTCGTTAATCAATTATGTGTGTAAAATCTTGAATTAACCAGTGTTAGTGCAAGATTTTTCTTTATATGCATCAATTATATTAGCCAACATCAATTCAATTGATTGTGTGTTAATTTTTTACACTTACTTTCTTAGATTAGCTACAAATTGTCTTGTTTCATTTCCAAACATTTTATCAATATTTTCCTCTTCCATGTTCACTGTACTAGGTCAACATGTTCTACCTTGTACTTTTTATAGCTTCAATACACTACACTAGATCAACCTGGTCGACCTAGTTCAGTCTGTAAGCCCTAATTCTTGCACTAGGTCGATCTGGTCAACTTAGTATTATTTCCTACTTTTCCTATTTTTCAATCTAGTTTCCCATTTCTCCAATTTTACATTTTGTTCATCTCTCTTTAGTCATAATGAGGTCTCCTAGCAAAATATTTTTGGATAACCTAAATCCCTTTATATACTATATGGGATGTTCATTCTTCCCTCTCTTTTCCTCCTAAGAGAACCATCACTCTTGGGGCACCTCTTTTCCTCCTTCATCTATGAACTATAACATGGTGCAAATAACACCTCAAGATGAAGTTGAAGGATCCAATCCTTTCCATACTTATCAAGACACTTCTCAAAATATCCAAACTAATGTGGGAGTGAGTGATACAAATATCTTTAACAAGCCCATTAATAACACTTCTTCTAATAATCCTCCCCCAAATACTAATTCAGGGTTTGTTCCAACCAACACTAACTCACTTCCCAATACAACCCAACTCTTAGCTCAAGTCATTAAATAAATGAACATCATGCAAAACACTAATACCAACCAAATGATGCAACTTTAAAAACATTTAATCAATGTAACTAATCAACGTCCAACTATTCATCCTCAAGCTAATACTAATTATATTCCTCCACCTCTTAGGGATGCCTCAGGAAATGTTATTCTTCAACCCATAATGAATAAAAAGATGCTTCAAACCATTTAAAATGATCCTTTAGCTCCCTTCATTGTATCCATTGATATTGGTAACATATCTCCAACTATCAAATATGATGGGACTAAAGACCCTAGTTCATTCCTCAAAGCCTTTGGTAACCTTTATAAAGAGTGGATCCAAACTAATATGTTTTTCAAAACTAAACTATTAGTCAAAAAATTCACTAGTGATGTATTAGAATGGTATAATCAATTTCCTCAACATTCTATTTAGAAACTTGAAGATTTGGTCAATCCTTTGGTTAAAGAGTTTCAACATAATGATCTTCCCAAAAAATTGTCTCAGTCACTTCATAAATGCTAAATAATCTCATAATGAATTGGCTCATGACTTTATTAAAAGATGTAAATCTTTAGCTCATAAAGTTGATCATAATATAACTGATGATAATTTATTCAAAATATTTATTACCACTTTGACTCCCACTCTTCAATATAAGGTTCAAAACTTTGGTCCTCAAACACTTAATTGAGCTCTTGATCAAGCTAAGCATCAAGACTTTCTTATGAATAAATTCAAACCTAATCCTAAACTTCTTAAGGGATATTTCCAAACATCTAATAATATCACTAGTAATACTCCCCAAACCAAACAAGGAGTTACCAAATTTGATGTTCCTTTACCATCTCATACACCTCTTTTGGTTCAACAAATGAAACAATGTTTACCACCCTCAAAACCTTTCAATTATCCCAATGCTCCTCCTAAGTGGTATGATCCTAATCTATTCTACTAGTTCTATGCCAACATTGGGAGTTCTCATGAATCTTGTAGAGGGCTCACTAAATGTGCCATTTCATATATTCTTGGTGACTCATTCAACCATGAGGATATGATCAAAATTTGTCATAAAGAGTATGTTTCTGCATCTCAAAAATGACAAACCTTTAAAGCTTCTACTTCTAATAATAAAAAATCTTCTTTAAATAATAATCAATCAAATGTCAAGGATTTTTATGCCATTGATGTTGATTATGACCTCTATTATAACAAATCTCAATATGTCAACACTAATAAGGTTAATTATCATCATAAATCAGCTCACAAAGATCTTGTTACCAAGCCTAAAACAACATATTTAGAAGAACAATGCCTAAAGATACCACTACTACTCATGATGATTTAGAAGAACCTAAGGAACAACTTCCTCCTTCCAATCCTCCCACCACATCTATACCTCCTAAATCTAATTCACCTTCTAAACTTCATGCTAATTATTCTAAATCACATTGGAATTTTCTTAAAGAACTCAACTCTATGCCTTGTAATATTCCTCTTATGGAGTTGGTTCGTACTTCACCCTATCATCATAAATTTATTATGCAACAACTTTAATAAATTGAAGATCCATATTCCATAGATGAATAACCACCTTCTATCGATTATCAACCAACTAATGCCAATACCATTAAGACTATGTGTCCTTTTTCCAAGCCTTCTATTGAATTTATAAAAGAGGACATGATCAATGATGAAATTATTTTTTACATCTATGATCCACCTCTTTTTATCAAAGTAGCCATTAATACCAACCTTATTCAAAAATTTCTAGTTGACGAAGGTTTTAGTATTAATGTCACATCCTTATGGCTCATTTAACAGCTTGGTTATAACAAAGATCATCTTAAACAAACCCATCTTACTTATCATGGCTTTGACAAGACTAATCAAATTCTACTTGGTTGCATTTGGATTCCATTGACTATTGGATCTAAGACTATTAAAACCAAGTTCATGGTTCTTGATATTTCTTTATCCTATAACATTTTTCTTGGTCATCCATGGACTCATCGGATGAGGACCATTGCCTCTTTTGGTAGTTAGTGTATTAAATTCCTACATAACATAAAATGTAATAAACATGAAGTTGACCCATAGGGCATCTAGCTTCCCAATCCTAAGCCTCAATATCAAATTCTTACAATTTCTAAAATCAATAATGCTCCTTTACCTGAGCTCATCAACATGAATCATGATCTTCAAGTTACTCTTGTGGATTCCAATGATGATGATCCCAATGAGTTGTAGCACACTTAAAATACTAAGAAGCTACCACTATATATTGTGTATTGGCTTCCACCTTCTATCTTACCTTGAGATCATACTATTCCTATAATGAATGAGATTACTAATTTCCCCCATCCATATAATTCTTAGGCACCATCTTAACCTAAATATGCCTTCACTTGAAATGATTTTAGAGTGGCTAAATTATTTTAAGATACTCTCACCATGACCCCTCATACATTTAGCAACATTAGAATTTCACCTTTTGAAACACCCCCGATTCCCAAGCATGTATGATTTCTCTAACATATGATGACAACTACATCATGGCCCAAGCTCACTCTAGAGATTTAGATGTCTAGCACTATAAAAATATTTTAGCCCAAATTAATACCTTCAATTAGGATGTACATACATATTTACACATCATGACTTAGATAATAAGGGTCATGTACCTCTTACCAATTCTCTACTTATCGATACTCCTTAGGTAGTAGAACAAATTACACCTTCTAAACCTACAAATGCTCATAGATCTTCTCTACCTCCTATAGATCCTAGCATTTCTTTAGATTCTTATCCCATCATTGAATCTATAAACACTCCCATCTGTTCAGATCCATCCTCTTCATCTACTTCCAAAATTACACTAGATGCCAAGGCAATTGATGTTTGTCAGATTCATTCTGAATATGATAGCCATGGAAATCAAATTCTAGACCTTGAAGTAGATGTTGAATATTATGGTCCTCTTCCTACCTTTCCTAGTGATGAAGATATTCTTGATTTACTTCATTCTTAAGAACTCAAATTCCTCAATAACATCATAAACTTGGAAATTTCAAGAATAAAACTCCTTGCTTTAATAACATTGTCACTAGCATTGATCCTAAAACAAACCCAATTTCAACCATGCCTAATGCACCTTACCATTTTCAAGACAACTATTCCATGATTATCAAATAAATAACTCATATAAAATATGGTACCCCATCTTCTCCTTGACCAATCATGATTTATTTAGAACTCTCACCATCTAAAAATGATAACTTTAACTTATTCTTTGATAAATATCAAGAGTCATTTGCTTGGTATTACCAAGACATGCATGACATTGACCTTAGTATTATGGTTCATAACATCATAACTTATCCTCATGCTAAGAAAGTGCATCAAAAATAGTGAAAATTCCCACCTGAAGCCACTAATCTATGTCATAAAGAAATCATTAAACTACTAGATGCTAAATTCATTAAACCAATGGATTATTTTGAATGGGTTTCTAACATTGTTCCTATTCAAAAGAAGGTCACTATGATCATCCAAATTTGTATTGATTTTTTGAAACTTAATATTTCTTGTCATAAAGACAACTTCCCCTTACCTTTAATAGATGCCATCATTGATTCAATGATTGGTTATGAAATGTTATCTCTTATGGATGACTTCTTAGGATAAAATCGTATTCACATTGCTCTCGAGGACCAACATAAGACTACTTTTACCATAGAATGGGGCACTTATTGTTACATCAAAATACCCTTTAGCCTTAAAAATTTTAGAGCTACTTACCAATGTTTTATGACTCACATCTTTCATGATCTCATCTACAAGATTGTTGAAACTTATGTGGATGATCTAGTTGTTAAATCCAAACATTGTAAGAACCATCATTCTGATCTTGCTATCATCTTTGACCATATCCTTAAATATAAAGTCAAACTTAATCCTTTCAAATGTGTTTTTGGAGTCACATCCAATAAATTGTTAGGATTCTTAGTCTCTTTCTACAACATCAATGTTGACCCAACCAAAATTAGTGATATTGTTATCATGCCCATTCTTTGATCTATTCCTGATATTTATACTTATTTATGCAAACTTGGGGTAATTAGATGATTTTTCCCTAAAATATCTTATCGAATTCACTTCATCAATTACCTTCTCAGGAAAGGTATAACTTTAGAATGGATGAATCCATGTCAAAAAAACTTTGATAATATGAAATAATCATTACTTCATCCACCTACACTTCTTCCACCTTCCAATGATAAACCATTAATTATTTATACTTCTTCCACACCTATTTCAATTGGGAAAATGCTTACCAAACAAGATAATATAAGAATAGAGTATGTTATTTACTAGATTAGATGAGGTCTCATTGATTATGAGGCATATTATACCAAAGTTGAGTGTGATTGCCTTGCTATCTATTTTGTGGTTGAAAAGATGCGTCATTATATGTTATACCAAACTACTTATGTCATCATTCATTTTGACCCCCTTCGTTATTTCTTCTCCAAAGCCTTTCTTCTTGGAGATAGAATTGGCAAATGGATGGTCTTACTTATGGAATTCGATCTTCATATCATCACACAAAAAGCTATGAAAGGGAAAGTCATAGCTGACCAACTTGCCATAGCTCCTATTCCAACCACTTATTTACTTCAAGATGATCTTCCTGATTGTTAGGAATAAAACTCTTAAATCTAAATCTACTATTACCATAAACTAGATTTAAAGCTATGAAATAACTTGCATCATAGAAAAATTCCTTAATTCATCATTAATATGAAATCATAAATGAGAGCAAGATAAAAACATGTATAACATAGATATAAAATGGTTCACCCAATGTGGGATACATCCACCAATGAAAGTTCTCAAATAAATTAGTAATCTAAAACAAGATTACAATGAACTCTCATAAAGATAAAAAAATCTCCTATAGGAAATACTGTACAAATAGCTACACTTTCACCTGCACCTACATAATGTTGTATCTCAAAATTTTCTAAACCACACCCTGTAATGAACACCTGCACTTTGTAAAACACCTGCACTTTGACTCTGATTCTCAAAGCCACACCCTGTAAATAAACCATCAACCTCTAAAGGCCACACCACACCCTATATATATGGTAAAATGAAGAAAATACACAAAAATAGAAATGTGCAATGCTTATCCAAGATAAGAATTATCCAACATGTGATAACCCTCCTCCACCTCATCAAGTTTATACAAAATCTCTCATAAAGAGGAAGATGCCATATTCATCTCTCTACTTTCTAAGGGCATATTTTCCCAAAAATATGTGATCTTAACCAACTCCACATAACAAGGTGTAATATATTCCAAGAAATAACCAATCTCCTTAAAAATAAGGAAGATATACCCACTTCTAATAAAAGAGGAAGTCACTTGGAAATAAATATCTAACAACGAATTCCACAAAATATGGAATACGTAGAAATTATGAATACAAGGAATATTCCACTCACATGTGGAGAACATGAAAATTATACCCCCCACATCCTTGGAGATATTTAGGTCCCTAAAATTTATGCATATGGTCATGTGATAGCCGCAAAGAGATCCACACTCAACAATCTCCCACTTGGAGACTGTTTCTCCTAAAAACAATCTATAGTTTTAAGTGATAATAGTGAAACTGTAGCCATTCAACCCCTACCTACTATCATGGGTTTTCTTGTAACAACTGCTATCAGGAGACACATTAAGAGGAAGTGTCTATTGACAAAAAAAGAATGGTATCAGAGCCATAGTGATCACCTATTGTATGCATCTATAAGAATTTCTTATAAGAATTTTAAGTTTCTTTGCTTTGAAGAATTCTTTGATAAAGTTATTGCATTGAGTCCCTGGTTGTTTAAATTGTCATAAGCCCTTTTTACTCTGCATCTTTGTTTCTCAGACCAAAATTCTCTTGCTTATCGAAACCTTAACCTCTTATCAATGGAATTTTGTAAATCCTAGATGTCTTCTATAGTAGAAATTCTTAATGAATCTAAAATAAAAGGAATGTATGAACTTCCTCCTTTTATTCCTGAACAGATATCTAAATGTCCTGACATTGAGATTACAGAAGAAAATCTTGAAAAATAAAATAGCCTATATAAACCTCTAGCTATCAAGGCTTCACATGTCTATAAAAAATTTGATCTTTTAAAATCCAAATTTGTTTATAAGTCTACTTATTTATCTTTTGTCAAACCAAAAATCAAATCTATTGAACTCACTCTGAGTTATAAACCTAAAAGGAATTTCCAAACCAATTTGTTGTCTTTATTACCTGAACTTGAAATCAACTATATTCATTCACATGAAGATGCCAAATTTGTTCATTTTGGTCTTATCTGTGTCTATATTACTCCATTGATTCCTAGCAATATCAAGCATGTGATATATTTAGCTCTGTGTGATAGATGCCAAGTTAGCTTTAAACATGCCTATAGATATTCTACTAGGTGGTGCTTTTATTTATTGATAGTCACCTTATGGTTCTACCACTAAAAGTATCATGTTTACCATAGATAATGAAAGGCTAAGGATTTCTCGCCTCATAATTGCAACTCAATAATTCCCTAGTTTAATGGTCTAAATATCTAAACTAATAATTCCTACTAAAATACAATCTATAAGAGAAAAGATTAGAACCACTATCTATTTTGATAACCCTCAGCAGTTCTGGTCCAAATTTATGCCTGAGATGGACATTAAGCTCATCGAAGGAAAACATATGAAGATTAGAAAAAAGATCCTAATACTAGCACATGATTACAATGATATGGAACTACAAATCAAGGAATTAGAAAGTAATGGTTTCATAGAAAAATCAACCTTTCCTTATTGCTATTATGCTTTCATGGTAAATAAGTATTCAAAATAGAAAAGAGGAAAGAAAAGAATGGTTATCAATTACAGACCATTGAATGCCATTACTCAGCCTTTTCCATATCCAATTCTAGATAAAAGCTATCTATTGGAGAAAGTAACAACATGTAAATATTTCTCTCAGTTTTATTGCAAATCAAGCTTTTATTACATCAGGGTCAAAAAAGCTGACAAAGAAAAGATAACATTCAGCTGCCCACTCGGCCATTATCAGTGGACTGTTATGCCATTTGGCTTAATGAATACCCCAACATTTTATCAAGTTCATATGGATAACATTTTTAAAGGCACATCAAATTTCTTGTGTGTATATATTGATGATATTCTAATTTTTAGTAATTCCCTTACTGACCATTACTCTCACCTCCAAACATTCTTTGAGATGGCAAAAGATGCAAGAATTGTCTTATCAAACACAAAAAATTAGCTCTGCAAAATTGAATGTAGTTTCTTTGGAATGATAATCCAAGATTCAAAACTACAAATCCAACTACATATCAAAGAAAAAGTCATCAGCCTTCCAGAAAAATTAGACAAACCAAAGCTTCAAGCCTTTTTGGGATTATTGAATTATTTAAATAGCTTTTATCCTAACTCTGGTGAAGATAGGTTTATACTTCAAGAACTTCTCCAGAAAAAGAAATCATTCCAATGGAAAGATGAACATACTACTGTTGTTCAAAAAATCAAATCTAAAGTAGCACTCCTTCCACAACTTCATATCCTAAAATTAAATAAAATTCTGGTTTACAATGATGCCTCCAACATTGCATGGGGAGGAGTGCTTGTTTATATATATGAAAATAAATAATTCATTTGTGAATTCTCTAGTGGAGTGTTTAGTACAGATGTTCTCAAATGGATCTCTTCTGATAAAGATATTTACGTTGTAAAAAATGCTTAGAGAAGTTTATATTAAAACTTTTGTATCTACCATACTTTGTTGTAAAAACTGACTGTACTAGATTTATAACCTTTAGAGAAAAAGATCATGGTCAGAAAGATGGTCATGGTAAATATATTAGATGGCAAGCCTTCTTCCATCAATTTAACTTCTTTGTAGAACATATTAAAGGTATTGACAACATTATAGCAGACCAGCTTAGTTGAAATCTACCTGCTACTTTAATGCATCAATCCATCCTTGGTTTAAATCTAACTAGAATCTACAACCAAGGATTTACCTCCTTGAACATTCTTGTCCAAAAATAGATTCTCAGAGAAGGGTTGCATCTGGGGTACACCCAAATTTCTTATGCAATAGAACAAGATCTATAGATGTCTTCAGTAGCATCTATTCAAGCAAATCATCATCAAAATACTAGTGTTATTGTTATAGAAAGATTAAATAGTGAATTTCTATTTCACCAGTTTACTGAGTTATTAAAACATCCTTTATGGACATGGCTGATAAAAATTAGGTCTCCACATAATGAACACCTGTATAGGTGGATATCAAGATACATTCCACACTGTATCCATGAAGAATAAGACCATGAGCAAGACACAGTGGTTCATACAATCATCAAAAGACATCTAGAATGGGAATCATACTTCTACATCTCTCCTCACTATCACACATGTAAAGTTAGACCCCAACACTGGCATCTTTCCAATATTTTCTAGCTAAGGTGTCTTTTCCAACTGATAAGTGAAGATGACTTACTAACTAAAGTGGAAGCAATGTTGGACCCACCAATCTAGATGTCCTCATCCAATGCATCCAACAACATATCATTGTAGATCACTTTTACGATATAAAGCATGATGGGACATGACATCGCCTTGGCAAATATTTTAGGCATGACCTCCCAAATGCTATAAATAAGACTCTCCTCTATAGAGTGATCATCAAAAAATTTCTAAGCATTTTAGAAGCTAGTAGATTTGTTCAAAGAGTATGCTCTTCTCTTGCCCTTCTTGAAAGATCCTGAGAATCAAAAATTCAAATAAAATCTATATAAAAGAGTGTAATAGTTTTAAGTGATAATAGTGAAGCCGTAGCCATTTGACCCCTGCCTACTATCACATATTTTCTTATAACAACTGCTATTAGGAGACACATCAAGAGGAAGTGTCTATTAACATAAAAAAGAAACACTTCCTCTTGATGTGTCTCTTGATAGCAGTTGTTACAAAAAAACTCATGATAGTAGGTAAGGGCCGAATGGCTATGGCTTCACTATCATCACTTAAAACTATTACACTCTTTTATATAGATTTTGTTTGAATTTTTGATTCTCAAGATCCTTTAAGAAAGGCAAGAGAAGAGCATACTCTTTGAACAAAACTACTAGACTTTTAAATTCTTAGATTTTTTTTGATGATCACTCTATAGAGGAGAGTCTTATTTATAACATTTGGGAGGTCTTGCCTAGAATCTTTGCCAAGGTGGTATCATGTCCCATCATGCTTTACAACTCAAAAGTAATCTATAGTGATATGCTATTGGACACACTGGATGAGGACATCTTGCTTGGTGGGCCCAACATTGCTTTTGCTTCAGTCAGCAAGTCATCTTCACTTATCAACTGGAAAAGACACCTTAGCTAGAACATACTGGAAATATACTAGTGCTGGGGTCTAGCTTCACATGCATGACAAGGAGGAGTGATGTAGAAGTATGATTACCATTATAGCTATCTTATGATGATTGTATGAACCACTACATCTTACTCATGGTCTTCTTCTTCATGGACATGGTGTGGATCGTATCTTGCTATCCACCTATATAGGTGTTCATTATGTGGAGACCTGATTTTTATCAGCCATGTCCATAAAGGACATTTTAATAACTCAATAAACTGGTGAAATAGAAATTCACTATTTAATCTTTCTATAATAATAACACCAATATTTTGATGATGATCTGCTTGAATAGATGCTACTAAAGACATCTGTAGATCTTGTTCTACTGCATAAGAAATCTGGGTGTACCTTGGATGTAACCCTTCTCTGAGAATCTATTCTTGGACAAAAATGTTCAAGGAGGCAAATCCTTGGTTGTAGATTTTGGTTAGATTAAAACTAGGGATGGGTTGATGCATTAAAGTAGCAGGTGGATTTTTGCTAAGCCAATCTGCTGTAATGTTGTCAGTACCTTTAATATGTTCTATAGAGAAGTTAAATTGATGGAAGAAAGCCTGCCATCTAATATATTTATCGCGACCATCTTTCTGACTATGATCCTTTTCTATAAAGGTCATAAATCTAGTAAAGTCAATTTTTACAACAAAGTGTGGTAGATGTAAAAGTATAAACATAAACTTCTCTAAGCATTTATTTACAATGTAAATCTCTTTATCAAAAGAGATCCATTTGAGAACATCCATACTAAACACTCCATTAGAGAATTCACAAATGAATTCTTTATTTTCATATATATAAACAAGTATTCCTCCCCATGCAATGTCGGAGGCATCAGTGTAAACTAGAATTTTATCTAATTTTGGGATATGAAGTTCTAGAATGAGTGTTACTTTAGATTTATTTTTTGGACATCGGCAGTATGTTCGTCTTTCCATTGGAATGCTTTCTTTTTCTAGAGAAGTTCTTAAAGTATAAACCTATCTTCACTAGAGTTAGGATAAAAGCTATTTAAATAATTCAATAATCCCAAAAAATCTTGAAGCTTTGGTTTGTCTAACTTTTCTAGAAATCTGATGACTTTTTCTTTGATATGTAGTTGGATTTGCAGTTTTGAATCTTGGATTATCATTCTAAGGAAATTGTATTCAGTTTTATAGAGCTAATTTTTTTTGTCTGATAAGACAATTCATGCATCTTTTGCCATCTCAAAGAATGTTTGGAGGTAAGAGTAATGGTCAGTAAAGGAATTACTAAAAAATAGAATATCATCAATATATACAGACAAAAAATTTGATGTGCCTTTGAAAATGTTATCCATATGGGCTTGATAAAATGCTGGGCCATTCATTAAGCCAAATGGCATAACAGTCCACTGATAATGGTTGAATGGGTAGTTGAATCCTATCTTTTCTCTGTCAACTTTTTTGACCCTAATTTGATAAAATCCTGATTTGCAATCAAATTGAGAGAAATATTTACATGTTGCTACTTTTTCTAATAGATAGCTTTTATCTAGAATTGGATATGGAAAAGGCTGAGTAATGGCATTCAATGGTCTGTAATTGATAACCATTCTTTTTGATCCTCTTTTCTATTATGAATACTTATTTACCATGAAAGCATAACAACAATAAGGAGAGGTTGATTTTTCTATGAAATCATTACTTTTTAATTCCTTGATTTGTAGTTCCATATCATTGTAATCCTATGCTGGTATTGGGATCTTTTTCCCAATCTTCATATGTTTTCCTTCGATGAGCTTAATTTCCATCTTAGGCATATATTTAGACTAGAACTACTGAGGGTTTTTAGAACAAATAGTGGTTCTAATATTTTCTCCTATAGATTGTATTTCAGCAGGAATTACTAGCTCAAGTATTTGGGCCATTGAACTAGGAAATTGCTCAGTTGCATATATGAGGTGAGGAATCCTGAGCCTTTCATTATCTATGGTAAACATGATACTCTTAGTGGTAGAACCATAAGGTGAGTATTGATCAGTAAAAGCACCACCTAGTAGAATATCTACAGGCATCCTATCTAAAGCAAAGAAATCACACTGGAAGATTTTATCTTGGATCCTAAGGGTTTACTGGTGCTTATATTTATTATAGATAAAACTGTTCCCTTGGACATCTAGGCTCTTATAAGCTAATGTCTCATCCAATTTCTTCCAATCATTTATGGTCTAAGATTTTACAAAGGAGAGAGAGGATCTAGTATCTATTTGTACATATACTAGTCTACCATTTATTTCTAGTGTTATGAACTGGGCAAACTTTCCATTGATTAGCTACGTAAGATAAGCTGGCTATGGAATTTCTAAGGGAGGAATACTAGTAAATACCAATTTTTGTCTCCCTGGGTCTTGTATAAAATCTTGTTTAGAGTAGATGACTTCTTCTTCCTCTTCCTTTGCTTTTTCTTGAAGGTTATTACATTCACCTAGGTAGTAATCTTGATCTGAGTAGAAGGAGCTTTCTACTTCTTCATCCTTGTCTTCTTTTTCTATGGATATTAAGACATCCCACTGTGGCTCTATTGTTATCAATTCTCCATGACCACTAAGGCCAACCAAATCTAAACATAGTCTCAACTTGTCCAATGTGGCCACCTTGGTCATCATATCCAAAAGATTATGGCTAGTATGAATTTTTTAAAATGTCACCAAGTTCTCCTCCAAACTATATTGATGAAGTGATAATATAACTAAATGTGTTTCATCTTCAAGTGGAAAGTGGATTTCTTTGACAAATGAATAACAATCTAACTATCACTATGTAGTCTCCAAACTTCTTGATCGTGCCCCAACTCTCAAAATAACTCCTATAACTAAATCATCTCCTTAATAGCGTCTATGGTAGCAACATAATCTACCTTTGTGGTTGACAAAGCCATAACCTTCTGTATCTTAGAAATCTAACTAATCATTGTATCTCTAACACTAAATATATAACCTATCATACTTATCCTCCTATCAATATCCCTTACCATATCTGAGACCACATAGCCATGAAAAGTGGTATATGATCCACCATAACATAATGTAAAATTGATGGTTTCTCTCAAATACCAAAGAATCCATTTCACCGCCTACCGATGCTCATAACTTGGATCACTCATATACCTACTCACAACTCCCACTACTTGGGAAACATCTGGCCTAATACAAACCATGAGATACATCAAGCTACCAACTATTGATGAGTAAAGTAGTTTGTACATCCTAAGATTTTTAGCTTCTATCTTGGGACATTGCTCCTTTGGTAATCTAAAGTGGCCTACCAAAAGAGTACCAATAGATTTAGTATCTAATATACCAAATCATTCCAAGACTTTTTTCATATACTCTCACTGGGATAAGATTAGCTTCCTCTCCTTCCTATCATGAGAAATCCTCATACCAAGGATTTGATTTGCAGCACCCAAATCCTTCATAGAAAAGGAGTCACTAAGCTTTTTCTTGAGCATATGAATATGTTATTTTTTCTTTCTTGTAACTAACATGTCATCAACATAAAAGCATAAAATAATAAAGGAACCATCATTAAAATGTTTGATGTACATACAATGGTCAGAATGACACCTTTGATATTCTTGTTCCAACATAAAATAATCAAATTTATTGTATTATTATCGTGGAGCTTGTTTCAGTCCATACAAGCTCTTCTTTAATTTTCACACATAGTTCTTCTTCCCCTTGACCTCATAACTCTATGGTTTCTTCATATATAAATCTTCATCCAAATCACCATAAAGAAAATTAGTTTTCACATCTAACTGTTCTAAGTGAAAATTCTCAACTACAACTAAACCAAGAATAGTCCTAATAGAAGTCATTTTTACAATAGGAGAGAAAATCTCATCAAAATCAACACCTAATTTTTGCGCAATCCCCTTAAACACCATCCTGGACATATACCATGTTCTCCCTTCATCCTTTTCTTTGATCCTAAAGATCCACTTGTTTGGAAATACACTCTTTCCCTTGTGTGGCTCAATCAAATCCCATGTTTAGTTCTCCATGAGAGATCTATGCTTCTCATCCATGTCTTGTTCCTATTTCAACTTGACATCTACCTGCATTGCTTCCTTATAACGCTCTATTTCTCCATTATTAATGAGTAATAGATAACTCAAGGAAGGAGAAAAATGTTCAGGTGCTCTTCTTACCCTAGAAGACATTCTTATCATAGGAGTTTGGGGTCCTTGTGTAGAATGTTCTTGAACTAAATCCTTGGATACTTTTCCATCTACAATATCATCCAATACTATGTAATCTTTCTATTCTTGATCTTGTTCCTACAATGGATCCTTATGCATGAATTTTTCATTAAAGACTACATCTCTAGACCAAAATATTTATATATATTTAATGCTCCATAAATGGAAACCAAATTCATCCTTACCATAACAAACAAATGTGCATTTCTCTGATTTAGCCTCTAACTTGGTCCTATCATCTTTTTTAATGAAAAAAAAGCCTCACATCCAAAAACTCTAAGAAAAGAATAATCAACATTCTTACCAGACCAAACTTGTTCAAGAATGCCTCCATCCAAAGGCATAGAAGGTCCTTTGTTAATTAGATATACTATCATGTTAACTGCTTCTGCCAAAACCATAAAGGCAACCATGCATGTAACCTCATGCTCTTAGCATGTTCCATTATTGTTTTGTTTATCCTTTTAGATACCCCATTTTACTATGGAGTTATTGGAAGCATCCTTTGCCTACATATTTCATTGTTAGAACAATAATCAAAGAAAACTCCATTATTTGATCTGAGACATTTCAACTTGAGACCTGTTTCATTCTCAACCAAGGCTTTAAACTTCTTAAAAGTGTTAAATATCCTTTAAATTCAATAAACCCAAACTTTCCTAGTTACATCATCTATAAAAGTAACATAATAATTAGATCCACCAATAGAAGATACTTGAGCTAGTCCTCATACATCTAAGTGTACCATATCTAACTTATGATCTTTCTTTGTGGGTCCAACCTTCAAAAACTTAACCCACTTTTATTTCCCATGCACAATTCTAATAGAAGTCTAGATCTATATCTTTCAATCTAGGCAACTTATCTTTTAAAATCTCCATGCCCTTATGGCTCATATGACCAACCCTGTAGTGCCACATAGTTGCATCTCTATTTGTAGAAACTAAATCAATAGAATAAACACTAATAGTCAAATATAAAGTACCAACTTTCTTACCTCTTTAAATAAAAAGAGCACCTTTGGTAAATTTATAAGAATCTACAGTAAATAATATGGAACATTCTTCACTACCCAATTGCCCCACTAAAACCAAATTCTATCTCAACATAGGCACGTGTCTAACATCCTTAAAGATCCATGTGTTCCCATTCTATATTTTAACCTAAACACAACCTTTCCCTACTATCTCACATGGTTCATCATCATTGAGATAAACATGTCCTTGATTCTCTTGAACATAATCAATAAAATAATACCTATGTAGGGTGGCATGAAAAGAATCCCCTGAATCTAATACTCAAGACTCAAAAAAATTATCTATATAAATAATTTAAGCATATTGGCATGATTAACCTGATGTCACATGTACCTCATTCATTTCATCCTTATTTTCATTCTTATCCTGAAGTGACCAACAATCCTTCTTTGAGTGTCCAATCTTCCCACAATGCCAACATATCATCTTGGATCTAGATCTAGACTCAGATCTACCTTTTGAATTTTCATGGTTGACTTTTCTCTTGTCCTTTTGCCTCCCTCTAGTATCAATGGATAAAGCATTACATAAATATGATTCACTAGTGCTTTTAATTTTCATATCCTCACTAAGGATCACACCTACAACATCCTCAAAATTCAAGCTTCCCTTAGCACAGACTGCATTACTCACAGCCATAACCAAACTATCCCAACTATCAAGAAAATAACATAATATTATAAAATCTATAACTTCATCTTCAAACTTAATTACAATTTAAGTTAGAATACTTACAACCATATTAAAATCATTTAGATGATTAGCTATTGAACCATTCTTAGACATTTTCATGTTAAACAATATTTTCATAATAATATTTTTATTAGAAGTTGAAGGTTTCTCATATAACTTTACAAGTTTATCCATTAGATCTTTTGTGATTTTTTCATCTAAACTATTAAATGCAATAGAGGATATAAGGCATAACCAAAGGGCTCCCAATGCTTTTCTATCAGGTAATGACCAATTTGTATCATTCATACTTATAATTTGTTCTACTTTCCCCTCTAAGGGGAGATGTAGCTCCTTCTGATATAGGTAATCCTCCATCTACATTTTCCACAAACCAAAATGCTTGCCATCAAACTTCTCCACTCTAAATTTGATTTCTTCTCCCATAGCTCCCACTCTCACTAATAGCCTACCTATGATTTAACACTTTAATAAAACACATGAACCAATAGTTTTGATACTAGTTGTTAGGAATAAAACACTTAAATCTAGATCTACTATTACCATAAACCAGATCTAAAGCTATTCAATAACATGTATCACAAAAATATTCATTAATTTACCATTAATATGAAATCATAAATGAGAGAAAGGTAAAAACATAGATAACATATATCTAACATGGTTCACCCAATGTGGGCTACATCCACCAGTGAATGTTCTCAAATTAATTAGTAATCTAAAACAAGATTAAAATAAACTCTCACAAAGATACAAAAAATCTCCTATAGAAAATGCTACACAAATAGCTACACTTTCACCTGCACCTACACAATGTTGTATCTCACAAGTTACTAAACCACACCCTATAATGAACACCTACACTTTGCAAAACACTTGCACTTTGACTCTGATCCTCAAAGCCACACCCTACAAATAAACCATCAACCTCTAAAGGCCACACCACACCTTGTATATATAGTAAAATGAATAAAATACACAAAATGAGAAATATGCAATGCTTATCCAAGATAAAAATTATCTAACATGTGACAACCCTCCTACACCTCATCAAGCTTATCCAAAAGCTCTCCCAAAGAGGAGCACACCATATTCATCTCTCCACTTTCTAAGGGAATATTTTCCCAAAGAAATGTGATCTCAACCAACTCCACATAACAAGCAAGGTATAACATATTCCAAAAAATAACCAATCTCCCTAAAAATAAGGAAGATAAACCCACTTCTAATAAAAGAGGAAGTCACATGGAATTAAATATCTAACAACTAATTCCATAAAATATGGAATACATAAAAATTAAGAATACAAGGAATATTCCACTCACATGTGGAGAACATGAAAATTATACCCCCACATCCTTGGATCTCCTTAGGCATCCAAAATTTATTCCTATGGTCATGTGATAGCCCCAAAGGGCTCCACACTCAACACTGATGATAATATCCTTTTCATTCAAGGTCTTAATGAAGACATATCCCTTAAAGACTATTTTCATAGCTTTACTACTGATCTTGAAGCCAATAATCTTTTACTCCCTTTGTTACTACTAAACCAAAGGTAGTTATCTAGGACCTCCCTGAAATTAATGTTGACTTGCATGAGGATACTTAGACCCTTCACTTTGATGGTGATAAATGCCTTCAAGGATCTGGGGAAAGTTTCTTTTTGATTAGTCCTCTTGATAAGATCATTCCTTTAGCTTTTTTCTTCACTTTTGATGTCACCAATAATATGGCTAAATATGAAGCTCTTATGTTAGGCATGCGAGCCGCTCTTGATCTAGACATCCAATATCTTCATGCCTTTAGAGATTCTCAGCTCATTTGTCATCAAGTTAATGGTGATTATCAATGTAAAAGTGATAACATTATTACCTATCATTAAATTATAACCACTCTTGCTAAAGACTTTATCTCTTTCACTGTCAAGCCTATTCCTTGAGAGAAAAATTACATTATTGATTCTCTTACCTCTTCAGCTTCTCTCTTTCATCCTTATCAAATTATCTCTAATCCTTTTTTATTATACAAATAAATAAATATCAATCATCTATCTAACCACCCAATTCACTTATTTATTATAGTAAGGATACTATTATTAGACAAAGCCCTTGGTATCAAGATATCATTCAATTCTTAGAACATCAAACTTATTCTCTTGATCTTGATTCTCATGAAAAGACACACATTCATAAACAAGATTTCAAGTATGCATTTTGACATAACATCCTTTACTATTTCAATGTTGAAGGTACCTTACTCCATTGTGTTATGCAAGATGAGGTTCCTCCTCTACTCAAGCAAGTACATGGGGGCATTTATGGTGGTCACTATAGGGGACATGCTAAAACAGGCAAATGATTATGTATGGCTTACTTTTGGCCTATGCTTGAAAAGGATGTAATTGAATATGATATAAAGTGTACTCCTTGTCAGCTTCATAATGATCTTATCCATTCACCTCCTATCAATATTTAAACTATTGAATCTCCTTGGCCATTTTACACTTGGATATTTGATCTTATTGGTAAACTTCCTCACTCCTAAGATGGGCATGTATTTATCATCACCGCTATCAAGTACTTTACCAAGTGGGTAAAAGCCATGCCCCTTATTAATGTTACTAGTCCTACCATATCCAAATTCATTCTTAACCAAATTATTTTCCACTTTGGCATTCCTCATACCATCATTTCAAATAATGGTGGTAATTTCATAAATAAACATGTTAAATAACTTTGTACCAAATTTAAGATCAATCAAAAGTTTTTCATGCCTTACCATCCATAATGCAATGGTCAAACTAAGGCCACCAATGAAATTCTTAAAGAAATTATTCAAAAGATAACTTATGAAACTTGCATGGATTAACATATTCATCTTTACCCTATACTTTGGGCTTATCAGACTAGCATACGTAATGCCACTAGGGCAACTCCATTTTCATTAGTCTATGGTTCTAAGTAGGTCATTCCATTAGAAGTTGAGATTCCCTCTCTTTACTTATCTCTTCATAGCATAATTCATGATGAAGAATTATGTGAAGCTCACCTTCATGCTCTTGATCTTCTTGATGAACATTATCTTTTTGCATTACAACAAAACCACTAATACTAGGCTCGCATCACTTGACAACATAACAAATGTGTTAAAATATACACATTTAATGTTGGTGATATTATCTTTAAATTAGACTATACCCATGACAAAGAAGGTAAATATGACCAAAAATGGTGGGGTCCATACTTAGTTAAAGATATTCTTGGTCCAAGAACATATTGCCTTCAACTTAATGAAGGTCATGTTTTCAAAGAACCCACAACGCACAATTCCTTAAGAAGTACTTTGCCTAAACATTTCCTTCTTATCATGTTTTCTATCTATATATTTATAACATATTTTTATAGATTAATTAAGCATGGGTCTCTCCCTCTATAATAGTGCCCTCTTTTTTTTAGACCTTTAGTCCTCCCTTTTGGTCTTTTAGTTTCTTGATGTACCATAGCCTTCCTTATCTTCTTGCATTTTATCTTGTTTTTCATACCCCTTGGGTCTTTATTTTATGAGTTGATTTGTAAGACCATGGATAGGAATTGGCATCCCTCACAAAACTACCATATTTTAATCATTTCTTTCTCTTTTTGTTATTTACCAATGTTATTTTGGCATCTTTTGGGTTTTTATTTGTGAGTTGTTTTATAATAAGGATATTTCACTTGGATTTTGTCTTGCTTATCGACACCCTCATGGGTTTATATTTTATGATTTGCTTTGTAAAACTATGGATAAGACCCAACCCTCTTCATAAAATTACCATCCATTTCATGTTCTTGATCTTTTTTCTCAACTTTAGCTTTTTCTTCTTTTGCGAGATAGAATCTACACAACAATCTATGTCAGCATGTTTTCCTACATGTCTCTCATTCTTATGATAAGGAATCACACTTTATTGTCATTTGATCCCTCTTTCTTCCTTTTGTCACATTTTTTGAAATTTAAAGTAATTTGAATTGTTTCATGTGTTAGTCCTATTGATTTCCCCTTTATTTCATCTCCTCTTTAGATAAAACAAATTCGATGTCAAGATAGAACTTTTATTTCACCTTGATTTATAGGACTCTTAGACCCCATGTTCTTTGAAGTTTCTTTCTTTTAGCAACCTTGTCCCAAGTTTTTAAATGAAAGTCATCTTTAGCACTTATGTTTGGTTTTCCAAATCTATATGAAGAATCTAGAAAAACCCATCAAGAAAGTTAAAATCCAAATCATTTGAAACAAAAGGCAATGATATTTAGAAGATAACATACAAATCTCAAAAGTCAAATTCACAGCAAAAGAGATGATTTCAAACACATATCCTATCTCCAATCTAAGCTCAAACTCCATAATCAGCTTCATATAGAGCCAAAGTCCTTTGGGGTATGGTAGTCCAGTATATTGGAATAGGATAATTCATAAAATACTCTATGGTGCTACCTAATTTCTCATTCAAGTACCCAATATTCATAGTAGATCGACGACTCTGTAAGGGGTCTTGAAGAGCAGGGAACACATCACGGGGAGGTAGGTCCATTTTAATTTTCATGCATATAGCCTTCATAAGATGATCTATAAACTCCATTTTTTTATCCAAGACCTGTGTCACTAAGAGAAGTTCTTCATAGTTCTTAAGGTTGAAAGTCCTATTGTTTTCACAAACCTAATTTAAGTGTCTTGAATTTGATAAAGAGTTCCTCTACCTTGGTTTTTCCTTCATTATCCCCTCCACCCATTTCATTTCCCCCCTTGATAGACAAACTATGATTCTAAATCTATTTTCCCTCTTATTTGCTTTCTTCTTCTTTACCTCTTAAAAACATGCTAGCAATAATTTGTTTCAATTTTATCTATCCTTAGAGCAAAACAACATGTTTGAGCAACTATGGATTAATCTATTTTACACCATGATTTACATTTATTAGACTTACTTTACTTTCCTTTTCCTATTTGTCATGATTTTTTTGTCTTTCTATTATGGAAACCTGAGTTTGTACCCTTTTTACATTATTAAGTGTGGTTGGCTTGTTACTTCTCACTCATCAATATTGTTTTCCATTTTATGCACTCCTTTTTACATTGATGTTTGAGATTTGGATCATTATTGCTCACTGATCAATGCTGTTTTACCATTTTTCTATTTAATCTTTTACCATTCTTTTATTTTCATGTTTATTTACCATCCTATTTAACATGTATCCTTGGTTTGATTTGGCGAGTTTGCCTTTCTTACTTTAGGATACCTTGTTTGTGTTTTTTGGTCTTTAGTAGCCTTAGATTTTTGATTGCCTGATTTACTCTTGTTTATTTGACTTGGTCATTTGGTCTAACATAACACTTATCACCTCAGCTCACCAAATTTCTAAAGTACATCCCATCCTCATAAAACCAACTATCTTGGCTTTTCTTGTGTTTTTTTGTTTTTGATCTTTAGTTTTGTATTCTTGGGTTTGTCAAAAGTAGTCTCTATACCCTACACAATCAAAACTAATAAAACAATAGACAACCATCCAATGATAAAGGTAAGTCAAGGTACACATTGCATTTACTTTATAGTTATTTACTTTTTTAGATTATTTTCCATTTTAGTCATTTACTTTCAATTATTTTATTCTTTTAAAATACTGTAGCTTTTTTTAGCATCAATGTTGTGTGTGTCCTTATGGTCTTTCTCAGAGCACCATCCCATGTTACACCTTAGTGACACATGATGAGCTTAGAGTGGGGCATATGCATACATAATATTTTTTAAATTTTATCAAATATTAACATTTTACATCTTGTAGGAACCTATCGAGACTCAATCTCTCTGAGTGCATGCCCTAAGGGGTACATTAAGAAAGGGGTAGGCATACCTTTGGTGCTTCATAGGATTGTTGTCCCTTCTTCCATATTATTAGCAATCCAACTAGTTCATAAAACCTTTCCCTAATCTATTTATCCTCCCTTACATAGTCTTCTAGTCCTTTTCCTCTTTTATTTCCCTGTTTAGCACCCTTTTGACCTATTTAATATACTAGCTCAACCTGGTTGACCTAGTATAGTTTAGGGACCCTTTTCTCTCTTTGGTTTTGTTAGCCTTCCTATAAACCTAACATAATCTTAGTGAGTTATCCCAAAGATGTGCTAGGCTGATTGGGTTGACCTAGCATAACCAATAAATTTGGATGATTTTTAGGTTGAATTTGCTTATAAATACAAGATCATTTTGGTCATTATTCATATATGCAATCAAGATTTATTATTCACTCATGCTTCTTCACAATCTACTTTTCCACCATTCTACTTGATGAGACTTAGCTTAGGTTTCTTATTTTGGAGAATCTAGTATTATGGATAGGTCTTAGATGTTTTGGCTTAACAAAGTGATCCTTACGAACCACAAAAACCTCTTGCAAAGCCTCATTGGCATAGGGAGAGATTGATTCTCTATGGGTTCACATTCAAGTAAGTATATTATAACTTTTTTCTCCTCTCTTTTAGTAGATAAAAGTAGCATAAGTGTTGGATTGAATAATATTAGTCTTCATATTTCATGTATTAGAGTTTTACTCATACTTACTTAAGGTTATTTATACATGTTTTGATTACTTTGCTTTGCTAATTCCCCACTTTGTGCCACAAGATTTGGTGTGTACTAGATTATATTTGCTTTTCTTTTTACTAGATTAGTGAAATATTAAATCATAGGACTCTTTTAAGTTGTTATGTGATTGTGTTAGACTATAGGATTTGGAACCCTATCTCACATGGTGTATCATGACAAGTGATCCTCTAATCGGGTCTAGCAGATCCTCACATTGGTCATGCACCCACTTAACAATTATATGCTCCCTAATCAGAAGTGTAAGTGTGCTCTATCCCATCTAATCTAGGATAGATTTATGGCCATGACGCATTTTTAATTGCATACACATTATAATTAAATGGTCAAAGTTGAAGGCATTCAATATCAATACCCTTTACAATTAGTGGTAACTCCTCATCCTCCACCATCACCATAGTTTGTTATGGGATATATTCAAAATCATAGTATAAAGATAATTATGATAACCATAAAAGAACATAGTCTAGAATCAATTATAACACCTATAATTAATCTTAATATACAATCTATCCATAATAAAGTGGTACACCATCCTAAATAATGAGCTTAATATCAAGAGGCACACATTGTTCAATAAATTCAAAAATTATGAGATGCATACTAAGGTATTATCTCAAATAGTTTAGCATGTTCTATAGTGAACATAAGTAGTGAGACAATCTCCTAGCATACATCAAACTCCACCAAGTCTTGTACCTTCTTGAGTTACACATTCTACTAAAGAGTCTATGAGTAGCGATCACAAATGTTACATTACAAAGCTTGAAGCATTTTCAATTTAAATGCATCAACATGTAGCACTTTTCACCCTCAAAAAGTCATCTTCAACACCTTTTATCCAATCATGCACTATGGTCCTCCCATTGATGGAATCATAGGCTAATTCCTTGAAAAATATTAAAAATGCAAAAAATAAAATATAATAATAATAATAATAATAATAATAATAATAATAATAATAATATGACTTGAGCATGATAAAAGTTTCTAAATTACTCCTCTACATATGCTATTTATCACATATTTAGTAGATAACATATTCATTTTCTATATAAACATGCATTTCATAAGGCATATGAGTGTGATGTAGGACATACATATTACACATGGACTCTTTGATGTTGGATTCAATTTTACCCAATGGCCATGCCTACGATATAGGAATCTAAATTATATAGGTTACATTATACTAGGTTATATCTATCTAAGACCTGAAATGGTATATTGAATGACATATATTACAAGTGTCTTACTAATTACTCATATTTAACATTGTGTTACATTGAAATGCTACTTTGATATGATGTGACATTGATACATATGGATGAAAAAGATTAGTTTTTATTTTTTCTATGATCTTTACATTCTATTTAATTTCTTGCATGATAAGTTTAATACTCAAAATTTAGAACTTTTAAACTAAGAAACCAAAAATTGATACTTTACTTCCTATTCTAAACTTATCATAGAAACTTAGAGATTTAAACAAGAAAAATACAATAATACCTTCACTTTTAAAATTGATGAAGTTATATTATTTTATAACTTGGATGTGCTCTTTAAAATTGGTATTTGGCTGCTTAGTTTTAATCTTAAAATGAAAATGAAATTCAACAATGTAATGGTAGGGGGTGTTTATTATCAAAAGGATGTACACATAAAATTTGATATCCATTTCATAGCTTGATGATGGATAATCCACAATGGAAGAGAGAAATTTTATTTATATATTTATTGAATATAGATGAATGGTTAGATTTAATCTAAAATTTTTAAATAATTTGATTTGTGGATGGTTAGATTTGAGTATTCATCCAAGTGAGGAATACCAATTTTTAAAGTGGCTGATAAATATGAGGAAGTTAACTGGGTAATTAGATGAGTTATGCAAATGAATTAATTGAATAGATAGCATGTTTTTAGGATGGTTGGAAGATTCCATAAATGAGTCATGGTAGTTGGATGACTCACCAAATTAATTGAATATTTTAGGGATTTGGTTGGTAACTCAACTTGGTTGAGAGAATTGGGAAAACAATTGGTGTTGACAATTTTGACCTCATAGGTCAAATTATCATCCCTACCATTAGAAAATTTGCATACCATGAAATTTGGTCTTGTGAGTCAGTATTGGGTCCTAAAAAGTCCTTGAAAAAGCCATGGTTAACACGTCTTAAGGTTTTTAGGTAAATAAGGTCTTTTCCTTCACTTGTCTTGTGCTTGTCTAGTCATTTTTGGCCTCTTTGAGCCATTTTCAGTAGTAAGAAGAGTCTAGAGTGTATTTTTGAGTGTCATATAATGTTTCAAGGTAATTACATGCCTAAAAAATGAATAATAAGGTTTATCACTTTATGGACTAACTCTATGACTCGTTTCTATGCAAAATCTGACCATTTTATGCCATTCAGAGAAGGTTTTGATAGTATCTGATTAGAAGGAATCTTAATTCCATATTTATTCACCTCATCAAACATGTGAGAGACTCAAGAAAACATTTTACTATACTTTTTTATATTTCCTTTGTGAAAATAACTTTTTCATTGCAAAAAGGCCTTTTTGAAGCATTCATTTTGGTTTTTAGAGAATTTTTATGAGAAAAGCATCATAGAGGATTAATTGGGTCCTTAAAGGGTCATATAAATTCTTTTTAGGAAGTTTTAGGTGAAAAATTATAAAATCCAACTTCATTCTAATTTTGACCTTCCTTGCTTGCCTAAAAGGAAAGTTTCCAAATGCTCGATACTAGAAGAGCAGAGAGAGTTAGGATATGAAACATAGGACATTATTGGGTGTCTAAGTAAGATTTAAATTAGTGGATTTTTTTTGTGAATTTTTTCCCCCATATTTATGAATAATTGCTACGAGTGACAATAGGTCACTATAGCCTATGCATTTGAGAGGGGTTTGTTTTTGGGATTATTTCTCAATATCAGTAAACAATGACAAGTAATGGTTTTTATGAATATTTTTATGTGTCATGAGGATTCTTTTCATCTTTGTCTCATTTGATAACTCCTTCTACCAAATAATTTATAGCATAAAACCTTGTTTCTTTCACTATCTTTGAGAATGGTATCTTGGGTCAATTTTGAAGTATAATATGAGTTGTTTATTAGATTTTTTTTCATCTTCATAGGTTTCTAATGGAGTATCTAATTCATGGAATACCTGGTTCATTCAGGTAAGAGTTCACAAGTCTCTATTTTGAGTCTAAACTGAGTGTGTCTCTTTAACATGATACAAATGCATTATTTGAGTTTCACTTGAGATATTTGAGGTATGATAAAAAGTTTTAATATGTTGAACATGTCATTGAATCATAAAAATCTAAGCAAGGGTACTTAAAACACTATATAATGGATTATAACATCATATGCACACAATCAACTCATGAAATGAACATCTACATGTGTTAAAAGAGATATGGATCACGTGTATCTAAAGATTTCAATATGGCTTGGTTCCATATGAGGTGGAGACGTTAATTTGAGGAATTCATAGAGTTTTGAGTTAGTAAAAGTAACATATATCATATGCACTTACAATATTCTGCTATCTCTCCCTTATTTTCTATTGAATATGTATATAAGCTCACTTATCTATGACCTGAGGTGGTGATAAAGAGATGTTATAATATGTTTTGGAAGTCTCCATTATATTGTAATAAAATGGAAATATATTTATAACCAAATATAATCTCACTTATCTTGTTTAATGCCTAAAACCTTACTCATTTCCTACATACATATAAATACACACCTACAGGTGGCTTGTTAAGGGTTTGAGAGTGTGATTTAGAGGTGTGTAAATTGTCATACAGATCCCCATGAGGGTTTTAGAGGTCAAATATGTATTGGAAACCTTGGTAAAACCATTATGTTGGTAATTAATGGTGGAAATTTCAAGAAGTTGACTGTGAATTTAGGGACAAAATCCCTAAAACATGAAAATAGTGATCTTGCAACTTTTTCAAAATTTCCATGAAAGGTGTAGTGAGGTTTTAGATCATTCTAGATGATTCCATTTGGAGAATCTCATGTAGGGTTTGAACCTTGAAAAGAGTCATGTTATTATATAAAGAGGTTACAATGAAGGAGTTTGCCAAAATGAGGTATTTGTTCATTGTCATCTCTAAATGTTTTCTATAGTATTTGGATGTTTTATATGACTTCATAGCTTGAACATGTCATGAGTACATACTAAGGGGTTTCAATTCCATAACATATATAAATAATATATACCTCAAGGAGAATATCTATATTATTTGAAAAAAATGCATGGTTGTTTAACTATATGCCAACCTACAAGTTCTTTAGGCCTCAAAATGATCATCTACAACCTTCCTAACATGGCAATATAGGTTAGATGCAACAGTGGGGTATTGGATTGAATGAGGACCATTCCATGGTTCAATGATACTATTAAAATTTAAGGAAGTATAAAACATGAAATCCTATTCAATTTCAATCTACAAGAGTGTTTTATCCTACATGGAGCCATCCATAGTCCGTATACTGCTTGCCAAGCATACATCTGCAGCCAAACTAAGGTGTATTGAGGGTTTTTGATCAAGTGAGGTTTGGTATTTGTTTTATCATTCATATAATGGATGTAACATTTTAATTTGAGAGGTATATGTGACCTTCAGTTTTTTAAGGGTTTATAAACCAATTTTTTGGCATGAAAGAGAGCTACAACCATCAATTGAAGCTACCTACAACTAATCACTTGGGAAGCTTAACATGAGGGACTATCTATTGAGGGGATATGGTCAATAAGATTATAAGATATTAATATGGAGATTGATATTATATTTGATGAAAGGGTACCATAGCATAGGAACATGATGTTTAACACCCACTCCGATAGGCCATAGTCCATACATGATGACCTACAACTCACTTTGGCAGTAAGGGTATAATGTAGTAAGTGAAAATGTTTCAAACAAGTAATCATGAATTTGAATGAGTTAAGTTATACAAGGATAAGAATTAAATAATAGTGTTATATTTATTTTAATAATTAATGAACCTTACCTTACAACCTCAAATTGATCACCTATAGTTGTGCAATGAAGGGAAATCAACGTTGAACTATATGTGTTTGAGAGTTTGAGACTTAGACTCTAATTAAATGGACATAAAGAGACTAATACTCATGAAGATAGAATATAAAAATTATTAAAATTTTATGAGGATTTCAAATGGATCCATACATAAATCATACAAATCTACAACAAGCACCTACAACCAAGAAGAGTAACATAGTTGACTATGTTCCAAGTTTACCAAGTTAGGGTGAGGTTTGAGATTGATAGAGGTAGATGAATAAGAAAATGGTGATAGGTAGTGTAAAAATGAAATGAATATGGTATAAACCAATATCCAATGACCTTGGAAGGTTTCAACAACATATAGGTATGGACTTTCACGCATACACAGTCAACATTTGCACTAAATCATTGCCATTTGGAAGGTCTATGAGGAATTGAGATAGAGTTTGGAGTGATGGATGGTTATGAAACATATTAATAATGATTATAAACATATTAATATACAATTATATCATGAAATAATGGGTATTAGAGCTTAAAATAAGACAACATATAGTCAATAGGCCATTTTTGCACACAGTCAAGGCTTGAAAAGTTTGCTTTTGGAATTTTGGAGTTTGAGGGAGATAGAAAGATTATTTTGACTTGAATTTTTGTACAGAGGGTAATCATGACCAAAATAAAACCCTAATATATTTGTTTTTCATGATAAAATTTTGAACATATTCACTAATTTGTCTCATAAGTATGCCACTTTCAGGCATGCACGAAGGTGAAGAATGAAGACAATATGGCTAAAATGAGTGATCGGTTCCTTAAAAACACCATTTGATGACTTGGGATGATTAAATAAAATGTATGGAGATTTAAATAACATTTATTTATCCCTAGGATGATGATAAAACACTCAGGAGTGTTGATGGACAACCGTGTGCAGGTAAACCCCATGGGTTTCAACTAGGCCTAAAGCCCAAATCAGAGGTCATTGAAACTTTTTGCACTATATGAGAATTATAATAATTAAATTAATGATTTTATGCATATATAAACTCTTGGTGTGAATAAAATCCCATAATGAAACTAGTTTTGAGCTTAAATCCACATCAGCCCTGTGCAAATTGGAGAAACAAGCTTGATTAGGCAATTTAGATTGCTCATATCTTCTTGGATATTTTTCATGGGTGATCAAGGAAAATAAAAAATTTGGATAGGGTCTTGAGCTTAAAAATTATGGATTTTTTTTTAAAATTTAAACATTACAACTTTATGAACAAAGGTTAAGAGTGAAAACTATCAAAAACCCTCCAAAAACCCTATTTTGAACTAGTTTTCGAGTTTTGAGTTCGAAACCACACCAAAACACATATTTAATTCATGAGATATACCAAATCTTATAGGGGACTATCAGAGGGTCATTCAAATTATTTTTTTATACCTTCACTTGTATAGATTTGGGAAAAATAGTACTTTTTGAGATTTTTGAGCTAAAACAAGGGCTCTTGAGCACATGAAAAGATGAAAATTGATGTAAAAATAATATTAAGACTTTTTTTACTTGATAAAACTCAAAAAAACATAATAATACATCCGAAGGTGTCCAAAATATTCAACTCTTTTGGGCCTGTCAAAAAATGCCTTTAAAGGACAAGCCTTTCAAAGGCCATTTCATGGTTTTGGTACTTTCATGGGCTTCCATACCATAAAAATTGACATGGAGAATTTCGGGGGAATTATAAAAGTGAATAAAAAACTTATTTAATTTTTCACACATGTGTGAGCTCCCAAATGCAAAATTTCTCTTCTAGGCCTAAAAGGGCTAATGAGGCCTAATTTGGCAAGTAAATGGGCTAGAAAACACACTTTCACTTATATGTAGTGCACCAAATTTTGTATGAATATGTAAGAGGATAGAGGTTACCTTAAATAAGTATAATATTCTCACTAAAACTTCCAAATTATCTTAGATAAGGAGATTTTATGAAAAAGGGCTACAAGGAGCCCATGAGAAATACATGTTTTTGGTGTTGTTCGATCTTGCTGAGTATTTGATGCATAAAATTTCCTTGAACCAAGTATGGTGTGTTATCAAGAATCCATACATGGTGTAAAAGTTCAGGTTTGATGCAAGGATGAATAAAACTCCTCCTTTTCCCTCTATGCCATAGTGCAAAATGAGCCTTTTGGGGGGTGGGGGGGGGGGGGGGGGTTAAAGGCTAAATAGGTGCATATAGCCTATTACAAAGACTAAAAAAGTTGAAAAAGGATATGGAACGCCATATTAAAAGTATGAAGAAGTCAACGAAGAGTTATAATGAATGAAGGCTTTGTAAAAGGTCTCCAACAAGTGCAAATATGACTCTTTCTCTTCCAAAGCCCCATGTGTAAGACAAAGTCAATTTGTTGAAGGAGTCTTATAACCAACTCATGCCAAGTGTTCAAGAATCATTAATAAATATAGATAAGGTTTAAAAAAAATACTTTAAGGGAATTGAATACCTACATCCATGGAGGAGACCCATTCATCAAGGGAGACAAGAAATCTAAAATCTAGGAGTTGGTGCAAGAATATAAGCACTCTCCAGGTGCTCTAGGCTTGACCAAGCATTATGAAAATTTTATTGACTCTGAAAAACATATAATAATCTATTTTCCATGACATTATACAGATAATTAATATTTTTAATGGTTAAATAATGCTATGTTGGGTTTGAAGAAGGATAAAGAAAAGGTCTTATGTCCTAGTTTTGATGATTATTGTCTCTTTCTCTCTCTTCTCTCCTATTCTCTATATGTAAGCCAATTTTTTGAATTAAAAAGGATTATTAACTTAAGTTGTGGAAATTCCATGCTCAAAAAACATTTTTAATTTTCTCTTTTGATGAATAAATACAAAATTCATACCTCCTCAAAAGCTTGTTTTAGTGTATTTTCATGGTTTGTTGGGAGATGAAAGTGATAATTCTTGCTTCCTCTCATCTTATCATTTCATTCATACCTATTTAAATGTGTTAAGATCATCCTTTTAGGTTTCATATTATTCTATAATCATCTTTTTTGTATGGAAATTGCAAGCTTTCTTTAGTGTCTTTGAGAGACATATTGAATAGGTGCTTTAGATCATACATCAAGCCTGAGCTTCTATGTGAAATATTGATGTTTGGAGACTTATATTTGAGAATAATAGTTAATTTTATGTTATTTTTCATAATATTAGTGTATATTACACAAATGGAGGTCATATTTTGGTGTATCACCCTAGTTAAATAGGTGTTAATTTCAATTTTCCTTCTTCCCTTTTCTCTTGTAAGCTATCAATGTAGAGTAGGGATCCTAACGGATACATCAAGGGGAGATAGCCCTTATAATATAGAGATTAAATCCAAATATTAAGCCACCCATAGCATATTATTTTCTCCATGTTACTTCAGGTTATGAAGGTCTAAAACTACCTTCACAAGGTTACAAATCTAGAAGACAACACTTTTTGGCACGCTCGATGGGACACATTGGAGCTGGTCTTAGAGAAATTTTAGTTGTAAGAACATTATTCATGAAGAATTTAGTGACTCTAGGCTCAATAAGTTTCTTCTAACAACCTAGGAACATTTTCCAAGTAAGTCTATTTTTATTGCACTATCATGAATGCATTTTGATGGTTGTGTATGCAGAGAATTCCTATTCTATGTTTCTTTATCAGCCCTATGATGAATCATACCAGCCTTGTCGTGATACCTATAAGCATTTTTATTGAGCCTAATCATTCTTATCAGGAGTATTATCAAAGCTATGATGTGCCTTATCAAGTTCCTCATGATCCTTATTATCAGGATCATGACTCTTACCTTCTTTGTGGGCCATATCAATCTCATGACTAGATTTGACATTTCCTATATAGATATGATGTTGCATATGAGTATCCTTGTATCCAAGAAATAATGGATAAAATATAGTTCAAAATACTAGCATATGCAATAAAATTTTATTCAAACTCTTAGTATGTAGAAGTGAATGGTCTATTTCAAATGTGTCCAATAATCCAAAAGAGAGGAATGAGTTGTGTATTTCTGTATTGGATAATATGGAGGCTTAGGAGAGGCAACAAATTTCATTGAACCAATTGTCTCAAGAACCCTCTTATATTCCTTACCATTCTTCTTGTGTTCCTTATTCTCATGAAGTTCGTAACCAAGTTTAGTTTGAGCCAAGAAAGCTTCCTAGTTGGATTCATGATCCTTTCTAAGAGCCCATTCAAAAGACTAAGCTTTCTTTTAGTTCTACTTCTTCCTTACTCATCCCTCAAGCTCAAGTTTTCCATAAGGATTAGGAGGTTTCAAAATTTTATGAGGTTATGGCCAAGTGGAAGGAACATAATGTAGAGGTTTCAAAAGTTTCTCTTTCCCTCTTCTATAAAACCCCCTAGATGACTCCATTGCCCTCAAGATCCCAAAATCTGATCATGATCAACCTCCCATGCTTAATATTCCCTCTCAAATGAATTAATTTAATCACCCTCCCACCATTTACCTTCTTCAAGAGGAGCCTATTTTATGGAGCATTGATAAAGAGGTTGCAACTACAAGTCAAGTTCTTGGAGTGTGTGAAGAGGATGTTTCAAGTGTGTATGAGGAAGAGTTTCTAATTGATACTTCACTTGAGGTTGTAGTTGAGAATGAGAAGACTAGTATTGATGTGGAATAACTCCATGAGATATTACAAATTAAAGTCATAAATGAGATTAAGATATCTCCACTTGAGAAAGATGAAGGTGTCATTCAAGCTAATTCCATTTAGGTTGATCAATGTGAGGAACAAAAGGATGATTGGCAGCTATACCTTGAATCTCTACAAGAGATTAAATATATTTGTGGGGATATATTTACCATTAAATACAATTTTTATGATAAATTTGATCAAGAATCACCTATTCAATATCATGATGCAGCTTGGGTTGACTATTCAAAGCTCCTTGAAGAGCTTGATGAACTTGCAATAGTTGATAAGAAGGATGAGGTCACTCAAGGACAATTCATAGATGAGATATCACTTGACAAGGTTGTATATAACAAGAAATATGAGAAAGATACATAAGTACAATATGAGTTTATCTTTGTTGGTGACTAGTTTGTTGTTGATGACTCACTTGAGGAGATGCTAAGAAATCTAGTAGGCAAGAAGAGTGCCTTATCAAAGGTCATATTCAATAATCACCTTGCTTTGAAACTTGAACCATCTCTTGAAAGGAGTGAGTTCATGAATTTAAATTTTGATCTATGTGGATCATGATTATTTATGGTTGGTTAGATTAGTTTTTTTAATCTCGAATAAATGATTCATTTACACATTTGCTTCGTTAGTTAGTTCCCCTATTTTATGTGTTTCCTTCTTGTTTTGGAGGAAAGAGTTGTCTTATTTCAATTCAAATTTGTAATTACAGTAATGGATTAGATTTTTCATTATTTTATGAGTACAAAGGTCATGTATATGGTCTGGTTATCAAGCATAGTAGGCATGCTTCCCAATTGAGTCACCAAAATATTGACAATTTTGAGCTCACAGGTCAAATTGTCACCCCTACCATTCAAAAATTTGCATACCATGATAGTGTTTATTGTGAGTCAGTATTTTTTATTGAAAAGTCCTTGAATAATGCATGGTTAACATTTATTAAGGTTGTTTAGGTGATTTAAGGTCTTTTCCTTCACTTGTCTTGTGTTTGTCTAGTTATCTTTCGACCTTTTTGAGATAGTTTTAGTGGTAAGAAGAGCCTAAGGTGTCTTTATGAGTGTCATAACATGTTTCAAGATAATTACATGCCTAAAAAATGAATAATAAGGTTTATCACTTTTTGGAATAACTCTATGACTCATTTCTATGCAAAATCTGATCATTTTATGCCATTCAAAGAAGGTTTTGATAGTATATAATTAGAAGGAATATTTACTCCATATTTATTCACCTAATCATAAATGTGAAAGACTCAATAAAATATTTTATAGCATTTTGTTCAGATTTCCTTGCTGAAATTAGCTTTTTTAGTGCAAAAGAGGCCTTTTGAGGCATTCATTTTGGTTTTCAGAGGATTTTGTGAGAAAGGCAGCATAGAGGATTTATTGGGTCCTTATAGGGTTATATCAATGGTTTTTAGGAAGTTCTAGGTGAAAAATTATAAAATCTAACTTCATTCCAATTTTGACCTTCCTTGCAAGCCTAGAAGGGTAGTTTTCAAATGCTCGATATGAGAAGAGGAGAGAGAGTAAATATATGAAACTTAGGAAATTTTTATGGGTCTACGTGAGATTTAAATTAGTGAATTTTTTTTATGGATTGTTTCCCCCATCTTTATGAATAATTGCTAAGAGTGACAGTAGGTCACTATAGCCTATGCATCTGAGAAGGGTCTGTTCTTGGGCATATTTATCAATATAAATGAACAATGAAGATTAATTATTTTGTGGAAGATTTTAGGGTTCATTATTCTCCTTTTAATCTTTGTATCATTTGATAATTCCTTCTAGGAAAGAATTTATAGGATAAAACCTTGTTTCTTTCACTATATTTGAGATTGGTATCTTGGGTCAGTTTTGAAGTATAATATGAGTGTTTATAATTTTTTTTTTTTAATATTAAAAGGTTAATAATGGATTATCTAATTCATGACATACCTGGTTCATTTAGATAAGATTTCACAAGTCTCCATTTTGAGTCTAAACTAAGTGTGTCTATTCAACATGATATAAATGCATTATTTGAGTTTCAATTGAGATATTAGAGGTATGATAAATATTTTTAAGGTGTTTAAAATATTATTTAATCATAAAAATATAATTAAGGTTATTTAAAACATTATATAATGGATTATGACATCGTATGCATATAGTCGGCTCATAAAATGAGCATCTACATGTGCTAGAAGAGATATGGATCAGGTGTATCTAAAGATTTAAATATAGTTTGGTTCCATATGATGTTTATAAATTTAATTTTATGAATTTATATATTTTTTAGTTATTATAAGCAAAATATATCATATGCACTTCCTATATTCTACCATCTCTGCCTTATTTGCTACTGAATATGCATCTGTAGACTCTCATAGAGACTTGGGGTGGTGATAAAGAGATGTTATAATATATTTTTGAAGTATCCATTGGGTTTTAATAATATGTACATATATTTATAACAAAAATAATCTCACTTTTCATGCTTAATGCCTACAACCTCACTCACTTCCTGCATACATATAAATGCACACCTACAAGTGGCTTTTTAAGGGTCTGAGAGTGTGATTTGGAGGCATGTAAAGTGTTTTTAAGATCCCCATGAGGGTTTTAGAGGTAAAATATGTATTTATAACATTTTTTAAATAATTATATTTGTAATTAATGGTGGAAACTTACTTTAATAAGTTGACTATGAATTTAGGGATAAAATTCCTAAAACATGAAAAAAGTGATCCTATAACTATATTAGAATTTCCATGAAAGGTATAGTGAGGGTTTAGATCATTATAGATGATTAAATTTGGATATTATCATGTAGTGTTTTAACCTTGCAAATATTCATGTTGTTTGACCAAGAGATTATAATGAAGGAGGTTTCCAAAATGAGGGGTTTGTTCATTATCATCTCTCAATGTTTTCTATAGTATTTGGATGTTTTATATGACTTCATATCTCGAAAATGTCATGAGTACATAACAAGGAGTTTTAATGCCATAAAATGTGGAAATAATAGATACCTCAAGGAAAATATTGATATAATTTGAAAACAATGTTTGGTTGTTCAACTATATGTCAACCTACAAGTTCATTAGGCCTCAAAATGATCATCTACAACCTTCCAAGCATGGAAATATAGGTTAGATGTAGTAGCGGGCTATTGGATTGCATGAGGATCATTACATGGTTCAATGATAAAATTAAACTTTTAGGAAGTCTAAAACATGAAAGCATATGCAATGTCAACCTACAGTAGTGTTTTAGCCTTCATGGAGCCATCCATAGTCTATATACGACCTACCAAACATACATCTCCAACCAAACTAATGTGTATTGATGGTTTTTGATCAAGTGAGGTTTGGTATATGATTTATCATGCATATAATGGATGTATCATTTTAAGTTGAGATTTATATGTGAACTCTAGAGTTTTAAGGGTTCATGAACCAATTCTTTGGCATGAAAGAAAGCTACAATTTATCAATTAAAGTTATCTACATCCAATCACTTAGGAGGCTTAACACGAGGGACTATCTATTGAGGGAATTTATTCCATAATATTATATGAGATAATATGTATATTGAGATTCTAAGTGATTTAAGGGCACCATATCATAGGGACATGAGGTTTAACACCCACTCTAATAGGCCACAGTCCATACATGATGACCTACAACTAACTCTGGAAGTAAGGGTATAGTGTAGTAAGTGAAAATTTTCAAATAAGAAATCATGTATTTGAATGAGGTTAGTGATAAAAGGAGAAAAATTCAAGCCTAGTGTTGCCATTATTTTCAAACTTAAGGAACCTTGCCTTACAACCTTAAAATGATCATCTACAACTGTGCAATGAAAGGGAAATCAAGGTTGAACTGTATGTGTTTGAGAGTCTAAGACTTATAATCCAAATTAAATGGTCATAAGGAGACTAATATTTATGAATATAGACTAGATATATTATCACATGGTTATGAGTATTTTAAAGGGATCAAGACCTACAACATACAAATCTACAACAAGCACCTACAACTAAGAAGAGTAACATAGTTGACTGCATTCCAGGTTTGCCAAGTTAGGGTGAGGTTTGAGATTAACAAAGGTAGATGAAGAATAACATGGTGATTTTTAGTGTGAAATTAAAATTAATATAGTATGAACCACTACCCAATGACCTTGAAAGGTTTCAATGACCTACGGGTATGGACTTTCAGACACACATAGTTAACATTTACACTAAATCCCTGCCATTTGGAAGGTCTATGAGGAAGAAAGGGAGAGTTTGGAGTGATGGATGGTTATGAAAAATATTCATAATTATTATAAACATAGTAATGACACTTATATCATGCAAACAGGGTTAGGAGAGATTAAAATAAGATAACTTACAATCCATATGCCATTTTTGCACATAGTCAAGGCTTGAAAAGTTTGCTTTTGGAATTTTGGAGTTTGAGGGAGCTAGAAATATCATTTTAACTTGAATTTTTTGTACCAAGGGTCCTCATGACCCAAGGATCACCCCCATATATTTTTTTTTCATGTAAAAATATGTAACATATTCTCTTTTTTGTGTCATAAGTATGCCACTTTCAGGCATGCATAGAGGTGAAGAATAAAGAAAATATGACCAAAATGAGTGATTGGTGCCTTAAAATCACCATTTGATGACTTGTGATGATGAAATAAGATGTATGGATATGTAAATAACATTTAATAATCCTTGGGATGATGATAAGACACTCAAGAGTGTTGATGGACAACCATGTCTAGACAAACCCCATGGGTCTCAACTAGGCCTAAAGCCCAAATCAAAGGTCATTGACACTTTTTGCATTAGATGAGAATTATAATCCTTATATGCATGTTTTTATGGATATATTATGTATGTATAAACTCTTGGTGTGAATAAAATCCCACAAGGAAACCAATTTTGAGCTTAAATCCATAAAAGGCCTGTGCAAATTGGAGAAACGAGCTTGAGTAAGCAATTTGGATTGCTCATATATTATTGGATACTTTGAATTGGTAATCAAGGATATTGTAAAATTTTGATATGGTCTTGAGTTTCCAATTTGTGGAATTGGTTTAAAATTTCAATGTCACAACTTTATGAACAAAGGTTTGTTGTTCCCCAAAAATATCAATCATTTTTGGGACAACATTTGAACTATTTTTGTCCAACAGACCAAAATCCTCTCTCCCCTTCTCGAAAATTATTCTAGGCATTCAAATTCTCCATTTTCAAGCTTTTCAAAAAACTACAGACTCTGCAGGCCCATTTCTATGGACTCTACAGGCCCATTTCTATGAACTCTATAGGGTGGAACTAAGAACTTCACAGATGGTTTCTATGGACTCCGCCAGCTAGATTTCTACAGACTCTTTCAAATTTAGAGAAAACTACAGACTTGGTTTCTATGGACTCTACAGGTAGACTCAAATCTATGGACTCTTAAGACCTCAAAACTATAGACTCTACAGGCCAGTTTCTCACTTCTATGGACTCCCCCAGATCTACGAACTCATTTCTATAGACTATGTAGGTTGGTTTGTACAGACTCTATAGGAAAGAAATAGGTTCAACACTTATTAATTTTTTCAATCGATAAGTTCAAAGGGGTCTTCCAAGAGCCTGAAGGACAAATGCCCTTGTGGAGGGCACTTGGAAACCAAAGTGGACCGTTGCAAAAATCTTAAAGGTGACTTTGGGGCTCAAACAACCCTTGTAGAGGGTAGGTGGGGAGCAAGTGAACCGATTCAAAGGCTAAGCAAGCAAGGGAATTCCTTCAAAAAAGTTCCCATGGCAAAGTTGTAAAGGAACAATTCCTTCAGACAAAAAGTTTGAAGGAATTCCTTTGGACTTTTGTCTGAAGGAAATAAACCCAATGGAAAGCAAAAGTTCATCGAAGAAAAACAAAAGCACGATGGGAAGAAAGAATGAAGGAAGGAAAGGAACAATTCCTTCAGACTTTTGTCTAAAGGAATTCCTTCAGACTTTTATCTGAAGGAAAAACTCAAAGGATAAAATATCGCCGAAGAAAGAATCCCGAAGGCCATCCGAAGACAGCTCAAAGGGTAGGAACCCTTAAGGGGGGGCTCTCGCCGACCAAAGAAAACCATTTCTCAAAGAACCAGAAGGGCTGGTCCCCTCCAAGAAGGACAAAACAAGAATGCTGAAGGAATTGTTGAGGAGATTGATGGGCCTGTACACATCAAATTTGAATGTTGTGAACTAGCCATTGGTTTCCAGACATTTGATGATGTCTCCACAGCTATCAAATTTAGGGTAACGAATCAGCCATTGGTTTCCTAACGATGATGGGCTTGAAGACATCAAATTCATAGAAATGAACTAGTTGTTGATCTTTGAAAGCTGGAACATGGACCCAAATGCTAAAGGCCAAAATGCCAAAGAGAAAAACCACTGATGGAAGAGTGTAAGGAGCTAGTAAAACTGAAAGAGATAGCTTGAGAGCTCAGATCACATAGATAAGGATGAAATATAGCAAATAAAGGGGGAGTGATGGAGAAAGATCAGAAATATCCACACATAAGATATGTTTCTAGAAGGTAAAGCAACCCACCAAGTGGACATTGGAAGAGCACGAACATTTAATGGCATGGCCCATTTTTCTACATCGATTAAAGTAAACAATTGTGTGCACATCAAGAAACACATCATGCATCCCATATTAAAGATCAACGCTTGACTCTAGCATAGCCCATGGATAGAATTTAAAATGTATTAAAGGCATTGAATGCATCATAACACATTTTTGTGAAAAAAAACACCCAAGTCTTTCTTAGAGCACTATATGTTGGACTCTCTCTTAATATTTTAGATATATCAGTCAGTAATCAGAAACGAAACTCTGCCCAAATTGAAAGGCATTACTGAGACATTGAGCTCAGATTGTTGATCATATTTCATTATTTGAATAAGAAAACAAGTGACTTTTTAGACTTTGTGCTAGAATAGCTTGGTTGTTGGGGAAATTATTCTTATGTTTGTTTCCTTAATACATTTTTTGTCCATTTGATTAAATAAGTAGAATTAGTGAAAGTGATCAGGAAGGTGTCCTGAAGCTGGTTGTGGAGAGACTGTGTGCTACCATAATTGTCTTTAGTTTGTCTATTTTTCTATTCTTGTGTAAAGGATCTTGGGATGACTTTGTGCCCTCATTATTCTTCATATTCTATTTCTATGTAAAAGACCTTGGGATGACTTTGTTCCCTCATTGTATTTTGTATTTTACTCTTTGGCAGTTGAGGTGGAGACTTTGTACCTCATTTCATTATGTTGTGTTACTACACCCTATTATAGTTACTTATCATCACTTGAAAGATTCCTTTTGTCTGCTGAACAAAACTTATAAAAGAAGAGGAGTGTCTTCTGCCATTTCATTAGGATTTCTCCTTTGATTTGTGAAAATCATCTCTAAAAAAAGAGATATGGATGGTTTATCCTACCCTTGAGTGTTATTTTCTATTTATATATATAGTATATAGCTCCTGCATATCTATAGGGAACCTCCCCTTGATGAGAGGAGAGATTTGTCCCCTTTTGATGTGGTAAACTTGCACATTTGGCCAACCAATTTCCCTATGCTGTGGTTGAAGAGACCTATTTTGCTCATCAATTAGTTGATCAACAAAATATTCACCCAATAGTTTTTGGTGACTCTACTGGGGAATGAACATGCAATCTAAAGTCTCAAGTTTTAGATTGAAGTAGTCCCTAGCCTTATCCATTATAGACTTTGGCAAATCCATTATTTGTCTTACCCATTATCATTATAGCCTTATAATCTCCCTCCACCTCCATGGAAACTAGGATAGAATGCACAATTTGAAGCCTCAAGCTTCAAGCTAAAGCAGGGCTAGTTCTTTCCCATTTTTGTTTTACAATCTAGCAACTCCATGCTATACACAAAGCCAAAGGGCTAAATGTATTGTCGTCCCTGTATTCGAGTTGGTACAACAAAGTAATTCTAATTTATTTCCTTCACCATCTCACCTCAAATGAACCAAGAGCTTTCCTCCTACTAAAGTCAAGTCTCCATTACCAAGTAAAGCATCCATTTTTGCTATTAATAAATCTTTGTCAATACTTACCCCTTTGAATATTTTTTATCCCACCTTTCTATAGTCATACAATGGTAGTTCAAGGTCCTTGGGGTAACTCTTTTGGCCCACTCAATTTAACTCCACCTCTACATGAGCTACCATGTAGTTCAAAGAAAAATTTCCCCAAATTCTATAGCGATGGGAAGGTTCATCCCGATGAACATATTGCAGCCTTCAACATAGCCTGTGGTGTAATAGGAGTGGAATTTGAGGATGTGGTAGTTTGACTTTTTGTGAAAAATTTACAAGGTGCTATTGTATACTGGTTCTATCATCTACAAGCTTAGTAACTGACTAGAACACCCTCAAAGCTAGGTTTGAAGCCAGATTCAATCCTGTAGAAGATGCACATGCCCTACTGGCTCAACTCACACAAATGAATAAGGAGCCTCATGAACTAATGAGAGATTTCATAGCCAAGTTCAACAAATTGAGAAACAAGATTCCTGTTATTGCTCAGACAACACCTAAGAATCTCAAATGTTTCTTCATCAACTCTCAACTGCATGAAGTAAGTTTTTTACTGTGATGTGCTCGCCAAATAGACCTTACTGTAGCTCAAGATTTGGACACTAAGGTGGAAGATGACCTTATCTTGGTAGGAAAGATAAGGAGAGATCCAAATAGAGGTAAATCCTCTTCATTTTCCAAATACCCATCTACAGGTACCACTGATCCAATGGTGCAGAAGCTAGAAAATGAGTTGCTAGCTCTCTAAAAGCAAATGGCATAAGGGATATCTTCAGTTCCTTCATACAGAGATATGCCAAGGACATTCCCCAATTAGTCATATCAAGGCAAACCTACCAAAAATCAAGGATAGCCAAATCATCTTCCTCCCCCATAGGGAAAACTTGCCATTGAAGCACCTCCAACCAATTCAACAATTGGATATCTCAAAATAGAATCTAATTTCTCTTTCCAGCCTAAATTGAATCAAGAAAATGATGCTGATCTCCTCACAGAAGGTGAGGAAGAATTAACTAATGACTTCAACATCAGTTTCCTAAATTACCAAGATGAAACTAGAGGTAAAAGTGAAGTAGTTGATGGATCATATGCTGTATTCACCCGGTCCTAAAACCAGTCAGCCCAGCAAGCTGATAAGGGAAAAATAGGGGAAATTTCTCAGCCTGTAATCTCAATTGACAAACAAGGAACTTCTCTGCCTTTCCAACCAAAGGACCTCATGAGTAATAAAAAGGTAAGTACATCAAGCATTCTTCCATCTCCAAATTCAATTCCACAAACTAGTCCTCCCCCTCCTAAAAACCAAAAAGATGAGCTACTTTCCTCTGCTCCTAGTCCATTTCAGTCATTTGACATAATCGACCATGTCAACAAGACCAAAATTCAAATGTCTGAATTTGAATTCCTACAAGCCAATCCTAAATAATTAGATAGGTTACTTCAGTGTGTGAAGAATAAAGCTATCCCTGTAGGACAAGATGCTAAGAAGATAACTCATGATTCCATAAAGAACATACCCATCCCAAACAATCTTGTCATTAATCCTCCAATTTCCCCTAGAAAAATAGATCCTTTTTATGTTTCCTTATTGATAAATGGTCACAAACTGAGCAATTGCATCATAGACTCAAGTGCATCTGACAACATCATGCCTGCCAAGGTGGCAGAATCTCTTGGACTCATGCTGACCAAAACCTTTAAGAGATGTTTCTCCATGGAGAACAAACAAGTACCTCTACTGGGACAAATCAAGGATGCCCAATTTATATCTGTAGCATTTTTAGACAAAATAATCAAGATGATAGTCTTGGTGGCCGATGTTCCAGCCTCATAGGACATTCTTCTAGGATGAAATTTTTGCAAGAATGTTGGTGGAGAATTGAGCATGGACCTATCTGAAGTGAGGATCCCTATCAAAGGCATCATGCAGAGGCTGCTTCTTGAAAAGGAATCAAAATATGTTGTCATTCAGACATCAACCCCTGAAGCTCAAATTCTATTTAAATCTTTAGGCATGGGCAATTACTTCTTAGCAGCAAAGGATATTCATGTTTTAGCAGATGAAAGTTCTATAAGTGGTGATCTAAAGATGGATTCAAACAAGATGTCAGAAGAATTGGTAGGGCACAATACAGATGAAAAAGAATCTTCCCTCCCTAATGAAGGAAAATCTAATAGAAGATCAATTTTTACTAATTTTTGGATGCTAGAATTTGATGGTAGTTGTTCCTCTACCAGTTCAAGAGCTGGGATTGTGTTGATATCTCCTCAAGGAGATATTTTTCCTTCCTCATACAAGTTGTAGTTTAGCAACACCAACAACATAGCTTAGTATGAATCTCTATTACTTGGATTGAAGGCTACTCGAGATAAAGGCATTAAACTCCTTCATGCTAAAAGAGATGCTAAACTGGTGGTTTGTTAGGTAAGGAACCTGTATCAAACCAAAAATGAGAGATTATGCCACTACTGCAATCTCATCTGGGATCAAATTGAAAGTTCTGATGATTTCAACATCTCTACCATACCTAGGGAATTCAATGACTGAGCTAATGCATTGGTTATTTTAGCAACTCTCTTAGTTCCTCACCCAGACTTCAAAGGAAATAAATACACCATTGAACTGGTCTTTCAACAAAGCATGCCTGATAATTCTAATCATTAACAAATTTTCAATGATGATCACCAAATCATTGCCTTCTTGAAACAAAAAGACAGCTTTGAACAGCTACACTTTGAAGGTGGTGAACCTCACAAGTCTAAACTAGCCCCTGAATTAAGTTGAGATGCAGGTGAAGAATTCTTGTAGCTAAAAGAGAATAGAATTTCCAAATGATTGGTTTCTCTTGAGAAGCTATTTGACAAACATGAAAGATTCATGAAACAACATCAAATAGACTCAAGCTCCTCCTAGGGTTTGATCAAATAAATCTAGGCACCAAAGAAAATCCCAAGATGGTGAACATTGAGAAGTGCTGCACTCAAGAAGAGAAGTTCAAGTTCACTACTTTTCTCAACCAGTACATGGACGTCTTAGCTTACTCCTATGATGACCTAAAGTCACTCCAGCCTGATGAAATTTGACATGACATTCCTCTCAAGGTTGATTCAGCACCTTACAGGCAAAAGTCTAGGTAATATAATCCAAAAATATCAGGTACCATTTTGTTTGAGATATAAAAAATGCTAAATGCCAAGATAATCTTACCAATCCATCATTCCACATGGATTGCCAACATAGTCTTTATAAAGAAGAAGAATGTCAAAATTCACATCTATGTGGATTTCAAGAATCTAAATCAGTCATCTTTAAAGGATAATTGTCCTTTGCCCATCATGGATCAAGTACTTCAAATAGTGACTAGTTTGGAGATGTTATCAATGCTAGATAGCTTCTCAAGATATAATCAGGTCAAAGTTCGTGAGGCAGACCAGTATAAGATTGTGTTCACCACACTTTGGGGCACGTTTGCATATAGAAGGATGCCTTTCAGTTTGATAAATGATGGTGCCACCTTCTAAAGTGCAATGGACCTTGCCTTCAAAGATGAAATGGGTAAGTTAATTATAGTTTATCTTGATGACTTGACCATCTTTTCTAAGCATCACCCAGATCATATATGCCACTTGCAACAAGTGTTGGAGTGATACCACTAGAATGGCATTTTTTTGAAACCCAAGAAGTCAGTTTTTAGAGTAACAGAGGGAAAACTTCTCAGACACATTATGTCCAAAGGAGGCATAAATATTGACTCAGATAGAGTCAAGTCTATCGAAGAAGTTACCTTACCTACAAGTAAGACTATTGTTCACTCTTTCTTTAGAAAGGTGAATTTATTACGAAGATTCATCCTTGAGTTTGCTAAGAAGACTCAACACATTGTGAACATGATGAAGGGAAAGGCCACCTTTAGCTAGACTAAAGAAGGCAAGTTAGCATTTTAGGATATCAAGACTGCCATTGCCCATGCCCCAATTCTGGTTTGTCTAGACTACAACAAAGTGTTCATCATATATAGTTATGCTTCTGAACACATGCTTTCAACAATTCTGGTTCAATAGGATAAAGAAGGTTTGGAATCTTCCATTTCTTTCATGAGCTACCCCCTCAAAGCTCATGAGCTGAAGTATTCAAACACAGAGAAGCATGCTTATGCAGTGGTGAAGGTAGTCAAGCATTTTTGCTTCTACATCTTAAATTCTCACACTATTGCCATGGTTCCTGATACCATGGTCAAATCCATATTGACTCAACAGGAGTTTGGGATGAAAAGAGGTAATTGGATTGCAAAGATCTAGGAGTTTTATCTAATCATCAAGCCAACAAAGTTAGTATGGGGAAAAGGCCTATGCTAATTAATTGCTAATAAAAAACCAAAAGAAATAGCACATGAAGAAGAAGAGGTGGAAGACACACCAACAGTCCTCTTTGTCTCCACCATGAATGAGTTGTATTTAGGTATTACTCATTTCCTTACTTATGGTGAGTTTTTTGCTCACCTATCTTATAAAGAAAGGAGGACTATCAAGTTGAAAGCTACCAATTTTGTCCTTTAAGACAATGGCCTATACAAGAGGAGCCTTAATGGAGTGTTCCTTCACTATGTGGACAAGGAGCAACAAAGCCAACTTTTGAAATCCTTCTACAATCTAGCTTGTGGAGGACATTTTTTTGCTCTTGTGACTACCCATAAAATTTTGTGAGCTAGGTATTATTGGCCAACTCTTTTCCAAGATGCATATAAGTGGGTAAAGAAATGTGAACTATGCCAACAATTTATTGGGAGACCCAAGTTAGCTACCCTACCTCTAAAGCCAGTAGTCATAGAGGAACCATTCTAGTAATGGGGAATTGATTTTATTGGAGTTGTAAACCCATCTTCAAGTGCTAGACATGATTATGTCCTTATAGCAACTGACTACTTCACCAAGTGGGTGGAAGCCATCCCAACCAAGCATGCTACTTTAGAAGTAGTGTGCATTTTCCTCAAGGAGAATATCATTTCTAGGTTTTGGGTCCCAACCAAGATTGTTACTAATAGTGTAGCTTGTTTCACTTCCTAGGAGATTACACAATTTTGTTTCTACTATGGGATTACTCTCTCCCACTCTTCTGATTACTTTCCACAAGGGAATGGACAAGCTAAATCAAGAAATAAGAACCTAGTGACTATCATCAAAAAGTTGGTAGATGACAACCAAAGGACATGGCATAAAGCATTAGTTGATGCTCTATGGGTAGACAGAATTACACCAAAGAGGGCAATTGGTATGTCTCCTTTCCAACTTCTTTATGGTATCAATGCTGAGATACCAATCACCTTAGAATTGCCAACATTAAAATTGGCTAAGGCAATTGAAGATCAGACATATGAAATCCCCCTTGATAAAAGGATCATGTGCTTGAATGAGCTGGATGAGCAGAGAACTATGGTGGTATACCAAATTACTGCCCATCAAAATTTGGTAAAGAAGCTCTTTGATCGAAAGACAAAAAATTGTGATTTCTAGGTTGGAGATCAAGTCTTGCTGTGGGACAAGAGAAGAGAACCAAAGGGGATGCATGGGAAGTTTGACTCTCTTTAGAGGGGCCCATTTACTATTCATAAGCTCAATGGCGGAAATAGTTTCTTACTAAAATATCAAGATGGTACACCCTTTTCATTGCCTCATAGTGGGAAACATCTGAAACACTTCAATTTGTGAAGTATCATATAAGATTAGCTTGTACATATGTATATTTGTATAGTCTTTAGTCCTATTTTTGTGCTTTCATTTTTTTTTATCGCCTTTCTTTTTGGGTAGCATGACTCCATGGCCCAATGGCATACTTCAAGGCACTGGAGATTTTGGTTTCTACTCCCTTCAGCTGTTCCAAATTTTCAACTGAAAGAAGTTCCCCAACTGGAGCCAGCTATTCCCCAAAAATATCAGTCATTTTTGCGACAACATTTGAACTATTTTTGAAATATTTTGGTCCAATAGACCAAAATCCTCTCTCCCCTTCTCAAAAATTATTCTAGGCATTCAAATTCTCTATTTTTCAAGCTTTTTAGAAAACTACGGACTCTGTAGGCCCATTTTTATGGACTCTATAGGCCCATTTCTATGAACTCTGTAGGGTGGAACTACCGAATTCACAGATGGTTTCTACAGACTCTGCCAGCTATATTTCTATAGACTCTTTCAAAGTTAGAGAAAACTACGGACTTGGTTTCTACGGACTCTCTAGGCAGACTCAAATCTATGGATTCTCAAGACTTCAAAACTATAGACTCTGTAGGCTGGTTTCTCACTTCTATGGATTCCCCCAGATCTATGAACTCATTTCTATGGACTCTATAGGTTGGTTTCTATGGACTCTATAAGAAAGAAATAGGTTTAACACTTAGTTGTTTTTTTAATCGAGAAGTTCAAAGGGGTCTTCTAAGAGCTCGAAGGACAAGTTCCCTTGCAGAGGGCACTTGAAAACCAAAGTGGACTGTTGCAAAAATTTGAAAGGTGACTTTGGAGCTCAAATAGCCCTTGCAGAGGGCAAGTAGGGAGCAAGTGGACTGATTCAAAGGCCGAGTGAGCAAGGGAATTCCTTCAAAAAAGTTCTCATGGCAAATTTGTAAAGGAAAAATTCCTTCAGACAAAAAGTCTGAAGGAATTCCTTAAGACTTTTGTCCAAAGGAAATAAACCTAATGGAAAGCAAAAGTCTGCTGAAAAAAATAAAAGCTTGGCAGGAAGAAAGAATGAAGGAAGGAAAGGAACAATTCCTTGGGACTTTTATCTGAAGGATAAAATCCCATTTAAGAAAGAAGATCTAAGGCCATCCAAAGACCACCCAAAGGGCAAAAACCCTTATGGGGGGGCTCTCACTGACCAAAGTGAACCATTTCTCAAAGACCCCGAAGGGCAGGTCCCCTCTGAGAAGGACAAAACAAGAATGCTGAAAGAATTGCCGAGGAGATTGATGGGCCCACAGATGTCAAAGTTGAATGTTGTGAGCTAGCCATTATTTTCCAGACATCTGATGACATTCTCACAATCATCAAAGTGTTAGGGTGTGGACCTAAAAGCTTCAACTATGCAGACGAAGAGGAGGTTGCTGAAGTTCTAAAAGTACCAGCATCGATAGTATGACCGACGTCGATCATGATGAATGCAAAAGGCAACTGATGTCGGTAGGGAGTCAGCCGATATCAGTTAGCACCAGTTAGACAGGGACCAATGTCAGTCGCTTGTGTGTTCTAGAACTGTTCATTGCACGAATAGTTAGTTTGTTGAACTGAGTGTTTGCATGTAAAGGCTATTTCGAGTCTTGAGCTGCATGGATAATTATAGTAAACTAAGAGTCTAAGTTATTTTTTAAGTCTAGAATTTATTTATAGACCCATTGGCATGTATTGTAATTATGAGCTGAAAAGAAAGGCAAGGAAGATCCTTCCATTGTAAGATCATTGAGTTACAGGTTGTTGCAAGCTCATAGGAGATCTACATGTGTAAGTATGGTCTATTGAATTATAGGTTGCAGGTTCATGGGAGATCTACTTGAAGTACTTTAGAGTGCTTGGGTACTAGCAGGGTTATTACTGACTGGTTGGAGAGGTGAACACCAATTCTGTGTGTGAGTTGTGTGTTGGGACCGTTTTTGGTAGGAGAGTGTTTTGAAGAAGAATTACTGTACACTTGAGGTGTGGAAAGCCTCTGTAAGGTGGAAGAGAGTGGCATCTCTTTATTGTATTCTTTTTTGTACAAGTATTAATACAAGATAGTGTATTGTCTCTCATATTCTGTGCTATTTGTGAATTCTAGTTACTTGTGCTTCTGGTATATTTTCACATGTTTAATTACTTGTATTTGGTAATCATATTGTGCTCTTTCTGAGGAGCAAGATCCTAACAAGTGGGATCAAAATAGGTGTGTTGTTCTTGGATTCCCTGATAACTAGTATCAGAGCTTTTAGGTTGGGATACTAACAGATTAGATTAGATCTGGTTAGTGTGTGTTGATTACAGGTTACTCACAGGGTTTCTATTTGAGTGGGAGTAGAGCAATGGCAAAAGACAGTAAGCTACAAATGGAGAATTTTAATGGCAAGAACTATCAATTATGGAGGATGCAGATTGAAGATTATCTGTATCAAAAATATTTGTACTTACCATTGGGTGGGGTTGATTGCAAGCCCTGGGATATGAAGGATGAAGAATGGGAGGTTCTTGATCAGAAGGCTCTGGGATCTATAAGGTTGAGTCTTGCATCGTCTGTGATTTCCAACTTATCACATGCGAAGACAACGATAGAGTTGATGGAATCTTTGGCAAATTTATATGAAAATCCCTCAGATTTGAATAAGGTATTTCTTATGAAGCAATTATTTAATTTGTAAATGTTTGAAGGTAGATCTGTACATAGTCATCTTAGTGATTTCCATGGTTTGGTAAACCAGTTAAATTTAGTCAATATTGTTTTTGATGATGAAATTAAGGCTCTCTTAATCTTATGTTCATTACCTAAAAGTTGGGAAAGTTTGGTAATGGCAGTTTCTAATACTGCATCTACTTCTAAGATCTTAAAAGTGGATGATATTGTGAGTGTGATCTTGAATGAAGAGATATGCAGGAAAAGCATAGGTGAATCATCAGGGAATGCTTTGAGTGTTGAAGGCAGAGGAAGGCAAAGAGAGAAGATCGAGCGTGGGAGATCAAGGTCAAAGATAGGTAGGAGATCCAAGTCTAGGTATGGCAGAATAACCTACTAGAAATGTGGGAAGCAAGGGCACTTAAAGAGAGATTGAAGGTCAGGTGAAGATCAAGATGAAGGACATGAAGAAGTAGATGTTGTAGATTTCATTGCACAGGATGCTCTGGTATGTTCTTTGAATAAAGTAGAGTCTTGGGTTTTAGATTTTGGTGCCTCTTTTCATGCATCCCCAAATAGGGAATTTTTTCATGAGTATGTCTAGGGAGACTTTGGAGAAATTTGTGTAGGGGATGGTAAGCCTTGTCAGATGGTTGGCAAAGGGAAAGTGAAGCTAAAATTATAGATAGGTAACACATGGGTGTTGAAGAAGGTCATGCATGTCATAGTTCTGGAGTGGAATTTGATTTCTGTAAGAAGTTTGGGTGATGAGGGTTGCACAGTAACTCTCACAGCGGACTCTTGAAAGGTTACCAAGGGTGCACTTATTGTAGCAAGAGGTAAGAAAGTAGGTACGCTTTATCTATCTACTTGTATTACTGATTCTCTTTCTAGGTTATCTACTTCAGCTGTAGATTCAAAGATGTGGCTTAATAGGCTTGGTCACATGAATAAGAAGGAGATGCATGTTTTTGAGTCAAAGGGTATGCTTTCAGATTTGAAGAGCATAGATCAAGATTTCTGTATGCAAAAGAAGAAGGTAACGTTTCTTGAGGAATCTGATGTTAGTGACAAGAACATGAAAGCCTTGGTTCAAGGAGAAGGTGATGGACAGAGTTCAGCACAAGAAGTAGAAGAATTTTGAGTAGAGCAAGGTTGATTTGGACAAGGGTTTGATCCAAAAGGAGCTCATGGGTAGAAGTCAGTTCTCACAAGCAAAACATAGAGACCGACATCGGCTAGAAAACTGGTGTCAACGTCTAGACAGGGACCGATGTTGGCTATGTGTAGATTGACGTCGGTGACTCAGGGTAGATAAACACCAGCATCAGTCAAAGGGGAACTGACGTCAGTGATGAGGCAGTCATAGGGAACTGACATCGGTTAGGTGTAGACTGAGATGTGACTGGCATCGGTCACTGAGACAGATTTTGGGTGGATAATAAGCTATCAAGGAGTCTCAAGCACCCATATGGAGGACTTAAAGGGTAAGTAAGCCTCAAATTTGTCATTTCACTTCTTTACACTACTTGTTGCTCACTTATGGTAAAGAACTAGGAAGTTGTTAAAGAAGCAGAGCAGGTAGATCCAGGAAACAATGGGAGCTTGGCATGGATGGAGGATGTGATTCCTTGGAGAAGAACCAAATGGGAGTTTTTGGTGGAGTTGCCAGCTAGAAGTAAGCACTAAGAGATGAATGGATGTTCAGGATAAAGAAGAGCAGAAATGGACAGGTGAGAAAGAAGGCCAGGGTATATGGTCTTGAGTAAGCTGCAGGACAATGGAGGTTTGATCATTGTGTTTCTCTTTACTAGGTTGGATAATATTAGGTACATTATCTTATTACTATATGATGTGCTTGTTGCAGGGTTACATATACAGGGAGTTGCTAAACTAAAGCTAAAGCTAGTTCAGAGGTGTGTCATGAGGAATCTAGGAGCAACAAGATTCTTTGGCATGAGTGTGTTCTAGAGACATGTAAGGTCACAGGTTGACTTTGTTTCAAGATGATTGTGTGAGACCAGTTAGCACGCCGATGGTTGGATAGTTCACAGAATAGGGTCTTGATTCACATAATGAGGTTAAGTGCATGGTATGTACTAGACCTAAGTTTTCCCAAGTAGTGGGAGTTGTCATAAGTTTGGAGCCAATCCGAGAGAGAAGCATTGGAGGTCAGTTTAGTGGATTCTTAGAGGGACTAGCAGTAGGTGCACATCCTATGCAGGGTCAAGTTATTTTCTACATGGGTTTGTAGATGTGGATGTGGCAAGTGATTTGGATGATAGGAGTTGCACTACAGGATTTGTGGTGGTTGGTCTTCAAGAGTGATCTTGAAGAGGGATATAGTTCTCAAAAACAAACTAGATGGTGTACAGGTACAGGTACAGTTGCAGCTGTTTATCTCTAAGTGGGAGATTGTTAGGTTGTGGAGCTAAAAGCTTCAACTATGCAGAGAAAGAGGAGGTTACTGAAGTTCTAGAAGTACCAGTGTCGGTAGTATGACCGACATCGGTCATGATGAATGCAGAAGGCAACTAACATCGACAGGGAGTCGACCGACGTCGGTCATCACCAATTAGATAGGGACTGACATCGGTCGCCTGTGTGTTCTAGAATTTTTCATTACATGAACATTTAGTTTGTTGAACTGAGTGTTTGCATGTAAAGGCTATTTCGAGTCTTGAGCTGTGTGGATAATTATAGTAAACTAAGAGTCTAAGTTATTGTTTAAGTTTGGGATCTATTTATAGACCCATTGGCATGTATTGTAATTATGAGTTGAAAAGGAAGGCAAGGAAGATCCTTCCATTGTAAGATCATTGAGTTGCAGGTTGTTACAAGCTCATAGGAGATCTACATGTGTAAGTATGGTCTGTTGAATTGCAGGTTGCAGGTTCATGGGAGATCTACTTGAAGTACTTTAGAGTGCTTGGGTACTGGCAGGGTTATTACTGACTGGTTGGAGAGGTGAACACCAATTCTATGTGTGAGTTGTGTGTTGGGACCATTTTTGGTAGGAGAGTGTTTTGAAGAAGAATTACTATACACTTGAGGTGTGGGAAGCCTCTGTAAGGTGGAAGAGAGTGGCATCTCTTTATTGTATTCTTTTCTGTACAAGTATTAATACAAGATAGTGTATTGTCTCTTATATTCTATGCTATTTGTGAATTCTAGTTACTTGTGCTTCTGGTATATTTCCGCATGTTTAATTGCTTGTATTTGGTAATCATATTGTGCTCTTTCTGAGGAGCAAGATCCTAAAAAGTGAGATCAGAATAGGTGTGTTGTTCCTGGATTCCCCGACACAAAGTCAGGGTGACAAACTAGCTATTGGTTTCCTTATGATGATGGGCCTGAAGACATCAAATTCATGGAAATGAACTAGCCGTTGATCTTTGAAAGATAGAACATGGACCCGAATGCTAAAGGCCAAAATGCCAAAGGGAAAAACCAGTGATGGAAGAGTGTAAGGAGCCAACAAGACTGAAAGAGATAGCTCAAGAGCTCAGATCACATAGATAAGGATGAAATATAGTAAAGAAAGGGGGAACGATGGAGAAAGATTAGAAATATCTGTGCATAAGATATGCTTCTAGAAGGTAAAGTAGCCCACTAGGTGGACATTGGAAGAGCACAAACGTTCAATGGTGTGGCCCATTTTTTTGCATTGAGTAAAGAAAATAGTTGCATATACATCAGGAAACACATCAAGTAGCCCATATTAAAGACCAATGCTCGATTCTATCATAGCCCATGGATAGAATTTAAAATGCATTAAAGGCATTAAATGCATCGTAACACATTTTTGTGAAGCAAAGCACCCATGTCTTTCTTGGAGAACTATATATTGGACTCTCTCTTATTATTTTAGATATCTTGATCTATAATCAGAAATGAAACTCTACTCAAATTAAAAGGCATTACTAAGACTTTGAGCTCAAATTGTTGATCATATTTCATTATTTGAATAAGAAAACAAGTGACTTTTCAGACTTTGTGCTGAAATAGCTTGGTTGTTGGGGAAATTGTTCTTATGTCTATTTCCTTAATATATTTTTTGTCCACTTGATTAAATAATTATAATTAGTGAAAGTGATCAGGAAGGTGTCCTAAAGCTGGTTGTGGAGAGACTTTGTGCTGCCACAATTATCTTTAGTTTGTCTATTTTTCTAATCCTGTGTAAACGATCTTGGGATGACTTTGTGCCCTCATTATCCTTCATATTCTGTTTCTGTGTAAAATACCTTGGGATGACTTTGTGCCCTCATTGTCTTTCGTATTTCACTCTTTGGCAGTTGAGGTGGAGACTTTGTGCCTCATTTCATTTTGTTGTGTTACTGCGCCTTGTTATAGTTACTTATCATCACCTGAAAGATTCCTTTTGTCTACTGAACAACACTTTTGAAAGAAGAGGAGTGTCTTATATCATTTCATTAATATTTCTCCTTTGATTTGTGAACATCATCTCTAAAAAAAGAGAGATGGATGGTTTATCCTACCCTTGAGTGTTATTTTCTATTTATATATATAGTATATAGCTCCTGCATATCTACAGGGAACCTCCCCTTGATGAGAGAAGAGATTTGTCCCCTTTTGATGTAGTAAACCTACACATCTGGCCAACCAATTTTCCTATGCTATGGTTGAAGATACCTATTTTTCTCATCAATTAGTTGATTGATAAAATATACACCCAACAAGGTTAAGAGTGAAAACTATCAAAAACCCTCCAAAAACCCTATTTTGAACTAGTTTGCAATTTTTGAGTTGGAAACACAAAAAAAAACACATATTTTATTCATTAAACATACCAAAGGTTGTAGGGGACTCTTAGAGGGCCATTTACATGGTTTTTTCTATACCTTCACTCGTATGAATTTCAAAAAATTAATACTTTTTAAGATTTTTATGCTAAAACAAGGGTGATTGAGCACATGAAAAAATGTCAATTAATGGAAAATTAATATTAAGATTTTTTTTACCTTATAAAAATAAAAAAAAAATATATTAATACATCCAAACCTGTCCAAACCTTTAAACTCTTTTGGGCCAGTCAGAAAATGCCTTCAAAGGACAAGCCTTCCAAAGGCCATTTCATGGTTTTGGCACTTCCATGGGGTTCCAGACAACAAAAATTGACATAAATAATAATGGGTGAATGATAAAAGTTAATAAAACACTTTTTTAATGTTTCACACATGTGTGATCTCCCAGATGCAAATTTTCTCTTCTAGGCCTAATTTGGCAAGTAAATGGGTTAGAAAACACACTTTCACTTGGATTTGGATCACTAAATTTTGTATGTATATATAAAATCATAGAGGGTACCTATAAAAAGTATCATATTATCACCATCACTTCTAGATTCTCTCAGATAAGGAACTTTTTAGAAAAAAGGGCTACAAGGAGCCCATGGGAAATGCATGTTTTTGGTGTTGTTCTAGGTCTTTCTGAGTGTTTGATGCATAAAATTTCCTTTATCTATGTCTGGTCTATCCTCAATAAGCCATACATGATGGAAAAGTTCAGGTTTGATGCAAGGATGAAGAAAATGCCTCCTTTTCCATCTATGGCATAGTGCAAAATGAGCCTTTTGGGGGGTTTGAAGGCTAAATAGGTGCATATAGCCTATTAAAAAGACTTCAAAAGCTGAATAAGGATATGACATGACATATTAAAATTAGGAAAAATTCAAGGAATAGTTATAATGAAAGAAATATTTGGAAAAGGTCTCCAACAAGTGCAAATAAGACTCTTTCTCTTCTAAAGCCCCATGTGAAAGACAAAGTCAATTTATTGGAGTATTATAACCAGCTAATTCCAAGTGTTCAAGAATAATTAATAATCCTAAAAAATAATTTAATGGAATTGAATACCTAATTCCATGGAGGAGACCCATTCATCAAGGGAGACAATAAATCTAAAATCTAGGGGTTGGTGCAAGAATATAGGCACTCTCTAAGTGCTCTAGGCTTGAGCAAGCATTATGAAAAAGTTTTTGAGTCTCTAAAACATATAATAATATATTCTCCATGACACCCTGTGGATAATTAATATTTTTAAGGCTGAATAATGCTACATTGGGTTTGAAGAAGGATAAAGAAAAGGTCTTATGTCTTAGTTTTAAGGATTCTTGTCTCTTTCTCTCTCTTCTCTTCTATTCTCTATATGTAAGCCAATTTTTGACATTAAAAAGGATTATTAACCTAATTTGTGTCAATTCCATGCTCAAAAAACATTTTCACTTGCCTCTTTTGATGAATAAAGACATAATTCATACCTCCTCAAAAGCTTGTTTTAGTGTATTTTCATGATTTGTTGGGAGATGAAAGTGATAGTTATTATATTCTCTAATATTATCCTTTACTTAATACATATTTTCAGGTGTTGATATCATCCTTTCAGGTTTCATAGGGTGCTCTAATCATCTTGTTTGTATGTCAAGCACAAGTTTTCTTTAGTGTCTTTGAGAGACCTATTGAACAAGTAACTTAGATCATGCATCAAGCCTGAGCCTCTATGTAAAATATATGTTTGGAGACTTACATTTGAGAATTATAGTTAATTTTATGTTCTTGTTCATAATTTTAGTGCATATTACACAAATTGAGGTCATATTTTGGTGTATCACCCTAGTTAGATAGGTTTTCCTTTCAGTTTTCCTTCTCCCTTTTCCCTTACAAGCTAGCAATGTAGAGTAGGGATCCTAACAGATACATCAAGGGGAGATAACCCTTATAATATAGATATTCAATCCACATATTAGGCCACACATATCCTAGAATTGTCTCCATGTTACTTCAGGATGTGAAGGTCTAAATCTACCTTCACAAGGGTGCAAGTCTAGAAGGCAATAGTTGGGTCACTTGAAATTTGGAGTTTTAAATTAGTTTTATTTATTTATTTATTTTTGGAATTATGTTTCATGATTAATTATAAATGTATTATTTAGTTAATATTTATTAATTAACTATTTGAATTATGGGGGGATGATAATAGTGGACTAGGCTAAAATATGGATGGTGGATGATGATCAATTAGTAAATAATAATGGCAATTGTGTCAATAATTAGCAAATTTAATTATAACACTAATGTGATGTAAATTATGTGTCTACATTTCCAATAATTTGAAAGGGTGTTGTGGATATAATAATCAATGCCTTTTCATATAAATAAATTATAACATAGACAAAATGTGGAAAGATGCCCCAAGTGGCTTAAGCAAGTGACTAGGTCAATATATGTCCCCTCAATAGGTCATGTGGGGATAAAGGACATGGATTGGATATTGAAAATTAATGAAGGGAGAAAGATGGAAGAATTAAATGGTGGGTGATCAATGAAGATGGGTTGGGATATAACATGATGTGATGAATGGATATGAGAATGATGCTAGTATGGATTTTATGAATGAATGGGATTAACACATGGATGTAATTAACCCATTTGAGATAATGATTTCAAACTTTGATTGGATTTTATGATGGATTTATTTACCCCAAATAAGATACATGCAATTATCATGTTGGGAAATATATTTTTGAAATAAGTTGCATGCTTTGATTTCCCCCAAGTAATGATATATGCAAGAGGGTATATTTTTAAATGGTATATCCAATTGAAAATTTGTGCTCTTTGATTGGATGGATGGTTTGGTTTAGTTTTTTGTTATACACAACATAACTCAATAATTTAATTGACTACATGGATTAATGATGATTGATCATTTGATTGGATATCATGGATTTGATAGGTTGTTGGTAGATCTAAGTGATTATGTGATGTATGGCTTAACATTCCTATTGTATTATTTTTGATACTAGTAAAAGAAGGGTTATAAAAGGGGCCCTTCCATTTTATATTGGAGAATAAAAATAAGACATTAAAGGCTCAAATAGTAAACCTATATTAGCAACGACCAAGGAATAGGCTGGAAACTAATTGTTGACCTCCAAAAAAATAAAACACTAACTAAAAATGACCAATAATTAAACTCCATCAAGACAAAATATAATCTACAATAATTCCTATTATATTATTTAAGAATCACACTTAGTAATTTATGATGAAATTTTTATTTAGATTTTTGTTTAAATGATTGAATGCTTAAGGAATGTGGATGATAGAGAAATCAATGAATTGATGCCAAGCTTGTAAAAATTTATGAATTTTTGAGAAACCTTATTTTTATTTTCATATGATAAGATGCATCAATTTTATAAATGACTATGATTACTCTGTTGTAATACACATAGTGGATTGACTCAAAGCAATAAGTAAGGAATGAGAAATAATTTTAAAGAAACAAATAAAACACACAAAACATAGATAAAAACCAAGTAATCAAACACACAAAAAGTAAGTAAGAAATTTGTTTTTACTTTTGTCCTTAATTAAGGTATAAACTTGATGTTTGGAGAGATTTTGGTAATGAGATATCCTTATTTTTACCCAAACAACAACATATATTTGGGAATAATATATCCCTATAAGGTTTTAATGATATTAAGAAGGTAGGATAATGTTTTTAAGATAAACTTAGGATAAATGGATTTTTTATTTTTCTATGTTTTTGGTTTTTATAAGATTTTTGGGCTAACAATTATAATATATATAGAGGGAAAACTAATAATAGAACTAATAATGGGAATTATTGGAGGATGATTATGGATGAAAGAAAAAAATTACAAGGATTGCAAAAAGTGGAAGCCATAATCTAATATTTAATTATTCATAATAACATGTGTGGTAATGTGGCATTATGGTAATGTGGCATTTACTAATATTTTTATAAAACATGACCATTGACTTCATTCTTATACTTGTCAATATCAAAATTAGGCAAAGAATAGTGAGATGAGATTTTTACAATGGAGTAAATTGTGGACACATGAAGGATGAGATGGTTTTAGGATGACCCCAAGTATAATGTGTATTTATATACAATATATACTATACATAGTGCCAAAAACTAGATTTCACCATGGTACTTGCCCAAAGCACCACAATAATGCATTAAATTTGTATGATTTATTTATCTTTCTCTTTTGATTTTTTTTAATATCACAATAACACTATATTAATAAATAATGGAATTGATTGAGATGTAATATTTTAATAGGCTCATCAATCTCTTCACCATCTTCAATTTCTAATTTTTAAGCACCTGATCCATACATGGATATGAAAACATAAGGACACAACTAGTTTGGTTCAAAATTTCTTTTCTTAGACAACACAAAACCTAGTAGAAATACCAAAATATAATAATAAAAATCTATAAATTTTAAACTAAGAAAAAATAATGATAATTGGATTCTTATTGCAAACTTGTCATAGAACCTCAAATATATATTTAAATAAAAAAAGACAATAATAAATTCTCCTTACCAACTGATGAAAATATCTTATTTTATAACTTGGATATGATCTTGAAAATTGGTATGTGGTCACACAATTTTAATCTCCAATGCAAAGTATATTAAATAGTGTAATGGTATGGGGTGTTGATTCTCAAAATTATGCACAAATAAAATTTAATAGTTTGATGATGAATGATCCAAAATGGATAATAAAACATATGTTTATAGATTTATTAGATGCAAAATGGATGGTTGAATTTAACTTGAAATTATTAAATAATTTGAATTTTTTATGGTTGGATTTATCGGAGTGGACACCAATATCTCTAGATCAAGTTAATGCACATGTTTTTGATAGGCACAAGTGAAGCATGTACATAACACAATAGTTGCAAGAAAATGAAATCACAAATATGAGAATACTACATAAATAAGTTAAGAGCAAAACCAGCCTTTTAGTGAACAATAGATCACCAAGAGAGATGTACATATATGAGTGCATGGGTAAATCCTCCCAAGAAAGGTAGTTAGAGAGAAAATAATAGAAGAGTAATGCAAATACCTGAAATAATGAATCAGGGGAGTTACTTCATATTCATCCGATCAAAATGTAACTCCAAGTACACCTAATAAAGCTTATCTAAAAAAGTAGGAAAAATCCAAATAAGGGGAAAATCCCATAATAAATAAATACGAGAAAAAAGGAAAACCCCTACTCTAGCAACCCCCATAAGCACATATTAGGTGGGTAGTTTAAAAAAAGATAAATGGGTCTTGAAAATTAGGCTTGATCAAGTACCCAATACAAAACAATCTCTCAAAAAGTAGATAAAAGGTGAAAACTTGTAGGAAAAGCTCCCCATAAAAAGAGAGACATAGAATAAGTGAAGAGGCTAGAAGGCCCCCTAAAGATGACACTATTGCTGATGTAGACCACACCCCAAAAAGAGCTCATAAATGAATAAACTTACTCTTAGTGAAGGGTTTGGTAAATATATCTATAGCCTACTCTGAAGACTAGAAAAATATCAAGTTGATGACCTAACCATGAATAATATACCAGACAAAATGCATGTGAATCTCAATATGTTTGGTCTATTCATGCTAAATTGAATTCTTACATATCTATATGGTACTCTAGTTGTCAAAATAAATGATGGTGGGATGCATAAAATAAATACCAAACTTAGATAGAATCCATTGAAGACAAATAGCCTTAGTAGCTATGTTAATATTTCCCCTATACTTTGCCTCTATATATTCTATATCAATATAATTTTACTTCTTACTATACCAACTGATGGGATTAGAACCCAACCTAAAGTGGACTTGTAATTTTGAGTATCACTAGCCTAATTTGAATATGTAAAACCAAAAAATTCAATCTTTGTGCCAAATCTTTAATAAATCTTAAATCTATAAGAGCTCTGAATGTAGTGTAAGATCCTCTAGGGTTCCTACATGAATCTAGAGACAAGTCCCACTGTATATGAAATATCAGGCTTGGTATGAGTTAGATAAATAAGGCTACTGACAAGTTGTTGATACTAAGTGGCATCAACCAAAGGTGTAAAATAGTTAGCCTCAAGTTTGAATCCTAATAGAAAGGGATTCAAATATGGATTACAATTATTCATGTGAAACCAAGCCAAAATATTAAGAGCATACATGGGTTGTGCAACTGAAATCCTTGAACTAGACTACAAAATCTTAATGCTAAGGAAATAATATAGAAGACCCAAGTTAGTCATGTCAAATCTATCTTGTAAAGTTATCTTCACCACTAAAATAGCTGATGAGAAACTCCTAGTGATCAAGAGATCATCAACATAAAGGATTAGTATCAATAAATAATCATCCTAATACAAAAAATATACATTGGGGTCTGAATGACACCTAGTGAAACCTGAATTAAGGTGGGAGGAATCCATCTTGGTGTATGAAGGTTGAGGGGCTTTTTTGAGGCAATAGATGGATTTCCTAAGTTTGAATACTAAGGATGAATCTTGAACAAACCTACGTGGCTTCTCCATGTATATACCCTCCTCAAGGTCTCCATGAATAAATACACTCTTCACATCTATTTGGTGCACATCCCAACCATATGCTATGGCTATAGCTAGTGTGATTTGAATCAAAGTCATCTTTGAAATAGGTGTAAAGGTCTCTGAGTAGTCAATGCTAGCTACTTATGAAAAACCCTTGGTGACCAATCATGACTTATACTTATCAACTGACCCATCTACTACAACCTTAGTTTTATATATCCATGTACATCAAATCATCTTCCTTCCCTTAGGAAGTGAAATCAAATCCTAAGTGTGATTTTTAATTAAGACTATTCTTCCTACATAGCACTATCCCACTCAAGTATGCCTGAAGCCTCTTGGAATTTCTATGGATCCAAAACTAAATCAAATAAATCATGTGAACCACTATGGTAATATTCTTGAGTAAATCTATCATTTACTAGATCCCCTACCCAAGTGCTTGCATTATGAAGTGTTTTCCTGGCCCAAATGGGCTTAGATGTGGGTAAATTAGGTGTTGATTCCTCATCCTTTAAAACATGACTGGAGGTGGACGTAAAATACTCCCCATCACTACCCTCACTATCATAATTATAAGAATAAGAAGACCTTAGCTCAAGAACCTACTTTGGATTATCTGAGTTAGAAGAAGAAACATCAAGTCTAAGTGAATCTAATGAAAGAGAAGAAGTGTCAAGTGTTGAATCTATGCGACTCCCCTAAAATTGAAAACTTCTCTCTATTAAAAACTCATGTGTGGTTATATGTAGAAGTTAGTACCCCTTGACACCATTTGGATAACCTAAAAATATGTAAGGCTTAAACTAAGGTTCCATAGTTTTGTGTATCTTCTTTGATATATGTGTCATATTTGGAGATCCAAAAACCATAAGGTCTCAACATCAAGTTTCCTTCCATGATAAGATTAAAAGGGTGTTATACATTTCAAATCTTTTTTAGGAACCTTGTTCTAAATATAACAATCATAATTAATGGATTTGACCCAATACTGAGGTGCCAAGGACCTAGAGTGAATCATACAACTAGCCATCTCTTTCAAGGACTTGTTTTTTTATTCTATAAATCTATTCTATGAAGGATTGTAAGTAATTTTACACTACAAATAAATACCATATATGATGAAAAACTTCTTAAATTTATTGATGAAATATTTACCTCCATTGTCAGTTTGAATAACATTGATGGATTTCTCAACAAGTGCCTTAAATTCTTGAAAATATTCAAACACTTCATATTTTTTATTAAGAAATTAGACCCATGTTTATCTCAAGAAATCATCAATAAAAGTGAGAATGTAGTTATACCTTATATAATATAGACTAAGAAAATTCCTAGATAAATCATTGTATACTAACTCCAATTCTTGTGAATCCCTCAAAGCTTTGCCTTTGTCAAATTTTGCTTCACAATGCTTTCCAAGAGAGCACCCCTCATAAATTCCCTTAGAGAATTGGACTCAAGACAAGCCTATGTCCATGTCATTTTGGTGTCCCCAAATTTTTACACTTGGAAATTTAGTGTTACCCCTATTAAATTTTTTGTCTTTTGTTTTATGAGAGTCAGTTATCCTTATCAAAACTCAGTCCCTTGAATAAGACTTAGACTTTAGTAGTTTTCACTATAATTTCTTTCATTACCAAAATTATTTCAAATTAATCTAGAAGGTTAGAAAATGTCTACATGGATCATTATCATAAAACCCATTTGTCCATCTTTCTAAGCAAAAAAACTAAGTGTTTTGATTCATTGCTAGGCCAACTTGAGTTCTCTAAGTTGCTTTACTTATTCAAAAAGGTGAACTGAGTTATCTTTTCAAACTTGAATTACACCATCCATTTTAAACCAAAATTGAAAAATGGCTTTACTTCTCAAAAGTTGAGTAAAGTAGATTCATAAACCTAAAAATCACTAATTATAACTACCTAGGGTTTTAAAGTTACATTACTCCAATTGATAAGTAAAAGTAACAAAGGTTCGTAAGCACAAAGTCTTCATAAGCTTAGACCAAATCAAGGTTGTAAAGTAACTTGACTTTGAAGACCAAATCAAGCAAAGTAATCCAAGAAACCTAGTAGTCAGTAAAACACTTACATGGATACCCTCACACGTGTCACTTAGTCATCATTAATGTATAGGTTAATAGAAAAATTATAAAATTCCACCTCATTTCCCACCTAGCTTTCGAGTTTTCTAACCTATCTACTACCCCTACTAATCATGAATGATATTGTTTGAGATTTTGAATCAATTTTAGTGTAAAATATTCACAACCCATTTGTAGTTGAGGTATTTACATTATTTCCCCTTATTTTTCATGATCCTTTTTTGGGTGTTTATCTCTTTTTTTCTCTGGTAAGATTTCATTCATCATTTTGAAAATTTCTCTATTGTTTATTATTTTGATTGCTATTGTAAGTTATTTTTCATGCATAGTGTTGATTAAAAACTTGTAAAATTATTTATAAACACTTTGCATATGCAAAATCTTAAGAAAAATACCAAAAGATAGAATATTTCTACAAATATCCCTAACATTTGACCTAAATTATCTACCCAAACTCTTCATGACTTGTTACTTACACAGAGTCATGAACCTGAGCAACTGGTCTCAAGAAACCTAAAGTTTCCAAGGAGCATTGCTTACTCAAATTTTTAGTTACTGCTTACCTAGAGTTCTGACTACCTATTATTTTTGCTTCATTAGTTTTCCAACCCTATTAAATTACATAAAGAAACCTAGAGTTGTAAATTCTTGTCACTTACTTATATTTTTCAACCCTAAAGACTTGATAAATACTTAGACCTTCCCAAAATTATGACATCGTGTTACTTAGAATGTGTTTCCCATAGTTTTCAAGATTTACTACTGCTAGAAGTTCCTAATACCTAAAGCTTGCTTAGGATTATTACATAAGACAACAACTTAACTCAATTTTTTAATCTTTTCTAAAACCAACAGGAACCATTACTGAGTTTTAAAGAGCATTTACCAAGTCTTTCCACTATTAGTCACAAAAAATTTTAAGAGTAGAATAAGAAGCAACTCTAATTGAAGAATTTCTTGAGATTACACTTGAAGAAGTCCCGTGGCCAAGTAGAAAATAAAATACAAAATCAAAGAGATTTAGGAAGATAAAAGAAGCAAGGATGAAGAATGAATACAAGGTATATCCCATTGAGTCTTGCATTGCAGCCAAATTATCAAAAATAAATGACACTAACATGGGACATGTTTCCTGAGTTTTTAGAAAGATCTAGAGCCACAATAAAAACACCACTCATATAATCAATCACAAATAGTGGAATCCTGCAAGCTATAGCTTTCCCAAGATCTACACAACTTCCCAAATTTATTCTAGAATGTGATAAGTATTATGATTCTCTCACTCAAATAGTAAAAGATACTGTAGGAAATATGGTGGTCAGATTAAATGTTTAATATTTTGACTACTATTTGAAGATCCTAGCAAGACTTAAAGAGATAGATCTATCAATGGAAAAATCTAAAAATATCTGAGAGAGTAAAACACCATATTGTAATAAGATAATGAATACAACTTATCTAAAGATTTAAAAGTAGCCCTCAAGGTTCCTAAATCAAATAGTGAGGTCTGACTTGGTCCAAGAATTTGATGACATCACACAATTTTTATGTAGAATCAATGAAGAGAAAAATTCCAAGAACTTTTCCAATTGGATGTATGCTTACATAAGAGCTATTGATGTCAATAAGAGTTATGATATGATTGAATGGTCAAGAATGATAAGTGAAAACATTGATCAACAGTTGATTAATATATTGTAGACTCTTGACTTCAAAATGGCTTCATATTTAGTATATGCTATAAAATCTAATGGAACATTTTATAGATTTAATATAAAAGGGTTGTTGACAATAGAGCCCATCTATGAATACTACCCTCAATTAAATATTTTTGAATACTTTAAGAACTATAAAAGGGTAAATGATGGCTTATTTTATGAAATTAATTGTACATTGAATGTTTCTTTGAAGTCCAAGAGATTATTTGATGTAGCTTGGGAGGCAATTTCCCATTTTGAATGTATTTATATATAATTATTGAATTTTACATATATCAGAGTTGGTGGTTTCACAGGGACACTAGTAAAATTGCCAAGGTACCCTATTGATAAATGGATTCTTATGGAGTTATGTAGATAAGTGGTAGAGTTACATGATCTTTAGTTAAAAATTCACCATTCTTCAGTTGGTTTTCCTATTATTATTGGCCACTATCATTATGTAAGCATTTATAAGGCCAAGAATATGTAAATAGATATGTATCATAACTACAATCAATCGTATTTTGAGGTGATAGAAAATTTTGATTGCAGAGGCATAACAAAAAACATAGTTTCTCTTGAGTATATGCATATCCTTGCTCTAGAAGACTTTTGGATTGATTGTAGAGATGAATTTGAAGTAAGCAGAAGAGATAATAGTAGGATGACTATTAAGAAAATTTTATCATTTTATTTGGATAAAAAATTTAAGGCATAGAAGATGATGAGAAAGTAATTCATGATTCTTGTCATGCAATGGGAAGAGATAATGTTCCACTCATAGAAATTGACTATAAGAGGAATCAAGTAAAGATTATTACTGAGAGAACTTCAATGGTTCTTATTATGACTTCAACATAGATTCTTACTATGACTATGAAGGAGCCATTAATGACATAAATTGGTGAAGTAAGTCATTAGTGAAAATCAATTCAAGGAGAAGGTAGTCAAGAGCCCAAGAAGAAGTTAAAATTAAAGAAGAATGCTGATGATACATATTCTCTAGTAAAAGGAAAAGACCCAATTTATCTAGTTACTTCTGCATCTCCTCTGGTCTCTTTCATAGACATTAATCCTCCTATCACTCCTATTTATACCACACCAACCACATCATCTTCATTAATTGTGAATAACATACAACCAATAATGAAATATGTAGATCCATCCATAATCATGCCACCTTTAATGTTTACTAGTATCAAATATCCTAAAAAATATATTCAAAAAGAGACTAATGTTCTTCCTTCTCTTCCCCCATATTTTCCTCCTACTAATCCACCTCAACCTCCTTATGATGATATACCATTATTCTTGTTCCTACCTAAAAAGAGCCAGATCAGGTAATTACTAGAGATGTGATCTCATCTTAGGAGGTATCACAACATCAGGTAATAGTTGAACCTGAGAGTAAAACCACTAGAGAAGACAAAGACTCAAAAACTTTTGACAAAGAGGAAGATAATGAAAAATATGAAAAAATAGTTTCCAATGTTGTTTAAGGTATTCTGGATGCAAAGGAAGTTCCTTTTCAAGAGACACATGTAGGAGAAAATCAATAGAAAATGGTGATACATTTAGTTACATCCAATAGTATGGATTTCTCTTCATGGTTGGCATTACAAATATATCTTAAGTCAAAAGAATAAATAAATTTGGAATATATAGACTTGAAATTTTTGAAAAGTCTTGATCGTAAGGGTAAAAAGCCCAAGAGTGCTAGAGTGACTTCAAAGCTGATAATTGAACCTTCAGGTCAAAAATGTGCAAAAATATCAGTTCCTCCATAGAGTAAGAATAAGGGCAAAATCACTAAAAAAGTCTTAGAAATTACAAAGATATCCCTAGGAAAAGTCACTATAGAGGTCCTGAAGTAAGACACACAGACCCTTATCAATACTCTCTTTCAGAAGCTTGATGAAGAAAAGGTTGATAAAGCCAAACTAAAGAAGTAAATTTTTAAGCTGCATGAAATAATTGCCAAATTGGCAAGATATACTCCCCAATAGTTAGTACTTTTAAGAGATGTATTTTATCAACAAAAATTAACTAAGGTAGAGGAACTAATGATAAGGCCAAATTAGTTGATGAATGGATAGATAAAATGATACAAACTGCATAGAAATGGTTTCCTAAGGTCCCAAGTAATTCAACTGACATTGATAATAAATTAACACAAATGAAAATAGTGATGAAGGAGATTGAAAGTGAAAATGGAATATCTAAATTACATCAGGAAAACCTTCAAAGAATAAATTCTTTAAGTGAAAATATTTTTATTGAAAAAAATATATTCTAGAAGGATCAGTGATGAAATCAAAGCAAGAAGAACACATCATATATTTTTGCATGCACATTTTTGGAGCAATGCTTGAAGAAATGAAGACTTTGGAAGAAGATGCTCGTAATGTAAAAATAGATCTATAATATTTTATATTTTATCTCATAAATGTTTGGTTAAATGAAACACTAAGGACATATGAACAACTACATCAACAATTCAAGTAATTAATTGAAAAGGCCACAACTCCATTCACAAAAAAATCAATAAAGGAGTTAATAAAAATTCATCAGCAGGTGAAAAGGCTAGAACCCAATATTAAAAAAGTAAAAAGTTGTAAGAAGATAGAAAAGGAACTAATAAGATTTGAAATAGAAAGGCGATTAGTTGCCAAGTTAGATAATGTAGCCATTTAGTTTATGATGTCTTAACACATCAAGTATAGGGAAAAGTGTAGAATAAAAATTCATGAATTAGAATAATTTTTAATGTTTCTCTTCTCAACCTCTTATATTTTTTTACATTTTATTCAGAAATGTATTTGAAGTAATTTTGTTTTAAGTAGTTACATTATAAGTAATATAACTCAGAGAAGTTACTTGTAAAAGTAAGTTGCTTTGTCAAATGAAAGACTCAAGTAACATGGCTAGATGCCATTACTTGAAGTCATTTTGTAAAAACAAATTACTTAAGTGAGCTTTGTGTAGCATGTAAATAAGTTGTATTTGATCCAAACAATAAGATTGAGAGGAGATACATGTCATCAACCATTACATGCCACATGAGAAATTCAAGGAAGACGTCTCCCAACGGTTTTTAGATTTTAATGCAACACATGGGTAATTCAAGGAGTTTTCTCCTAATTGTATTTGATATTTGGAAATGTATAAATATGGGATAAGATCCCACTATCATGGGCATTGTAATTTTTAAAAGCAATTGTAACTATTATGTAAAATAGATTACACAATATGAAACTTTGCATTTAGATTTCTCTATGTTTTTTTATGAACTTAGTTCAAAGTGAATAAGAAGAAAGTTGGTTTCTGAGGAAATTTACATATAAAGAGATATTTTGTAACATTCTTTACATATTAAAATGGTAAAATTTATGTTATCTTTAAATTTGAATATTAATTCAATTTTTTCTTAATCTTTTGTTGAAATAATTATCGCATCTTGAATGTTTATCTGTTTGTATGGGTACAATAAGTTCTATAAAACTACTTGTTGTAAAGTACATTTTCTTTATTTCTCACATATTATATTCTTTTCATTCCTCACTTTATAAAAACTTCTTTGCATAATCTCTAAATCAGTTGTTTACTTACTATAAAATCACTCTGTTATGGTTCATGAAATTTATGATTAAAGTAATACCTAGAAATAAGATAACTTGTGTATCCTATGCATAATTAGTATAAGTTATAAAAAATTGAAAGTGTGAATAGTTAGAACAGATGAACATAAGCATTATAGGAGCTTCACCATTAAATGAAGGGGATTTAATCCCATGACTACCTAGGTACCTTTTGATAGCCTATAAAATATTTAGCCAGTAGTTTTTGGCAAATCCACTGGGGAACATGAACTTAACTAGAGATAAATTAGACTATCCACAGAAGGGTAAGATAGATTTATAATAGTGGTTATTTATCCAAAATTACAAGTTTTACACAATGTAGTGTAAAAATTTGCATACAAAATAAAGGAACACTTGTGATTTTAGACACATGTTTTGTGAAGATATCTTCAATCATCTAAAAGAAATGATTTTCTTATCTTGAGTTGATGCATGTCAAAAGAAATGATTTATTTATCTTAAATTATTTCATGTCAAGAAATTGCTTATCAAATCCTTATTTATAAATCTAAAGTAACTTAAACAAATCCTTAGAGAAGCATAAGTGCTTCAATCTAGCAAATCAAACTTTCACTATGGAAAAAAGAGCTCAAGGTCAAACTGATGACTTCTTTCAACTAAAATAATGGTTTAATTTTAGCTTCCCTCCCTAAAAAATAATAATAAGAGCAAGTCTTTTGCCTATCAGATAAGTGCAAACTCTTGTGAATCAAGTACAACATAATTCTTCAAGAATAATCCAACATGTTAATATTTAATTCCTTACTATTGGAAGAATGGGACAACAACTTCCTATCCCTTTCATAGAAATTATTATCTCATTTAATTTAACCCCTCCTTTCCATGAATTGCCTAAGGGGTAAATAAATAACTTTCCTGAGTTCATAGGGGATGAAAAACAAAGTCTAGATGAGCACTTAGTTATTTTCTTTATAGCTTATAGAGTGATTGGCATTGAGCATGAAGATGTGTCAGTAAGAATATTTATTGAAACTTTACATGATTTAGTTTTATAATGGTTCTACCATTTGGATCCTATCACCATAGCTAATTGGGCCACTATACGTGACCAATTTGAAAAAATGTTTAAAGCTGTTAAAGACACACATATATCTCACCCAATTGACTCAGCTTAAAAAATAACCACATGAACACATGAAAGATTTCATTGATAAATTTAACAAAATACTCTAAAAAATACCTCAAGCTACTCAATCCACTAGTGATAACTATAAGTGATTTTTTTATTAATGCTCAATTATTAAAGGTTAGGTATCAGCTGTGTAGAACACATCCTATTGAGTTAGGAACAACTTAGCACATTACTACAGAGGTTGAAGATGACCTTACTATGGTTATAAATATTAATAAGACATTCTCCAAGGTTTATGTTTCTAAGTTGAATACAATAAAAACCACTACTGATCCCTTATTGCATAAATTGGCTAATGACTTACTGCAAGTTAAAAGGCAAATTACTCAAGGTGCTCATTCTACTCCTGAAGGAATGCACCTACATGAAATTTGAATAATTATAATATTTATGGACCTCCATAAATATTTTTAATTTAATATGTTCCAAAAAATCATGTTAAAATAAATGAATAAGATCATATGGATGTTTATCTTGATCAAAGATTTGCTAACGAGGATGATTTTATAGATCATGTTATCAATTCCAATATAGGCTACCTTGAATATCAATCAAAAATTGATTATGAATAAATGCTTGCAGATGATCATAATCACTATTTTATAGTATTTACAATATCATAAGTTTATCAAGTTGGTGAACAATATTCCAAGGAACAAGGGAAAGAGAAAGAAGACACTAGGTCAGATGTTAGCATCCTCAAAAGAGGTAGTCCTTTATCCACTTATCTTGACCCAAAAGATAAATATGAATAATATTATAATCAACCTCATAAGCTAGTCACTCATAATTATAAAGATAATCCTACTTTTTCTATGTTCATACCTTCTTTTGATATTATTGACCACATCAATAAAACTAAGATTCAAATATCAAAAGCTGAATACTTGAGGTCCTATCTAGATCAACTGAATAGACTAGTTAAGTATGTTCAAAGTAAAATACCAAAAAATACAACCAATTATTCAAAAGGTATCTTTCCTACTCCCAAATAGGTCTTTTTACAAACCAATGTTACAAATACCTCTCTCACATCTACTTATACATTTGAAAGAATAGAGCTATTCTATGTATCTCTCTTAATCAATGGGTTCAAGTTGAGCAATTGTATCTTAGATTTTGGATCTTATAATAATTTCATGCTAGCTAAATTAGTTTAATCCTTTGGCCTCACTCTAACTAAGTCAATAAAAAGAAGTTACTCAATGTAAAAACAAGTTCCATTGATTGGACAAATCAAAGATGCACAAGATGTTTTAGTAGCTTTTCCAGATAAGAGGCTTAAAATGACAAGTCTCATAGTAGATATCCCTATTTATTATAGAATGTTGTTGAGTATAAACTTATACAAATATCTGGGGGAGAAGTCAAGATAGATTTGTCTTGTGCTCATATTTTAATCAAAGGTGTAAATCAAAAACTTAAACTTGAGAAGAAATATAAGTACATAGTTTTCAAGTCAGATGATCCAAGATCACACATTATTTTTGAAGAATAAAATCATGGATTTTATTAACTTGAATTTGGAAAGGACACACAAGAAATAGAGACACAAAAAGAAGAAGATAAAATATGGATATTTGAATTTGATGGTAGTTGTTGTTCCCTTGATTCAAGTGTTTGGGTTGTATTGATATCACCTAATGGTAAGGTATATACTTATTCTTAAAAACTAATGTTTGAAAACACTAAAAACATAGCAGAGTATGAAACACTATTGTTAGGACTATAACAAGAAAAATAAAAAGGATTGAGACTCTTGAAAGCACAAGGAGATGCTGAGTTGATTATGAGGCAAATTCTTGGACACTACCAAGTAAATAAGGATAAGTTTAGGCACTACTATGATCGAGTTATGAGTGCAACGCTTGATTTTTTAGCCTTTTAAATCAATTTCATTCCTCATGATTAGAAATCTAGAGCTAATTCTCTTAAGGTTATTTTAGCTCTTCTCACGTGAAATTAGTAGCCTACACTCTTTCAAAAAGGTGACTATAAAGTAGAGATGGTTTTCCATCCAAGGGTTCTAGACAATGTTGATTAGTGGTAGGTTTTTAATGATGACAAATAGATAGCTACTTTCCTTGAACAATAAGATAATTTTGAAGAACTATATTTTGAAGGAACTAGTTCACTTTCATGCAAGATAATAATAAGTAATACTGATCTTGGGCATAATGATAATGAATATGTGATTTAATTAAAGGAAAATAAAATCCCTAAAGGGTTAGTTTCTTTAGAAGAAATTTTTGATAAGCATGATCAGTTTCTAAAGAAAAAGAAAGAGTATGGCGAGAGTTCTTTAGAAGTACACAAATTTAAGTTGGGTATTGAAAAAGATCCCAAGATGGTCAACATTGGAAAATGCTGCTCCCAAGAGGAAATAAAAGCATTCATTAAGCTTATCAAGAAATATATTGATGTGTTTTCTTGGTCTTACAAAGACTTGAAGACATTTCAACCAAAAGAGGTAGAACATTACATTCCACTTCAACCAGAGGTAAAACCTTTTAGGTAAAAGCTTTTCCATCATAACCCAATAATCATAGGTACTATCTTTGCTGAAATATAGAAGCTACTTGATGCTAAGATCATTTATCTCATCCATCATTCAACATGGTTAGCTAACATTGTCCTAGTAAGAAATAAAAATGGAGAAATATGTTTGTGTGTTGATTTCCATAATCTTAATCAAGCTTCTTTGAAAGATAACTATTCATTGCCTATTATGGATCATACCTTGAAAGTAGTTATAGGCTTAGAAATATTGTCCATGTTAGATAGATTTTTAGGATATAATTAGATAAAAGTGGTAGAAGCATATCAATATAATATGACTTTCATAACACCCTAAGGGATATTCACCTATTAGAAGATGCCCTTTGGGCTTGCTAACACTGAAACAAATTTCTAGTGAGTGATAAATCTATCATTTTCACATTTAAAGAAAAAAAGTATAGTTTTATATCTTGATTACTTGATAGTCTTCTCCAAGAAGAGAGGTAATAATTTGGCTGATTTATAAGAGGTTCTCATCTAGTGTAGGAAACATGGGATCTCATTAAATCCTAAGAAATCAATATTTTTTGTGACTAAAGGGAAACTTCTTGATCACATCATGCCAAAATAAATAATGAAGATTTTTTCATAAAGAGTAAAAGCCATTTAAATTCTACCTATGCCTATGTCTAAAAAGGGGATATATTCATTTTTTGGTAAGGTTTACTTCCTCAAAAGGTTCATTCTTGACTTTGTTGAGTTAACTCATCACTTTTTTAACATGATGAAAAAGTAGCAAGAATTCAAGTGGAATGTTGAAGGTAAGATGGCATTTAAAAAGATTAAATTAGTCATAGCTCAAGCTCTATTGTTGGTTTCTCTAGATTTTAATAAGGAATTCATTCTTTATTGTTATTTTTTTGAGCATGCCATGTCAGCCATACTTATATAAAAGATTGATGAAGGTATTGAATCTCACATAGCTTTCATGAGCCAACCATTGAAAAGTTATGAACTAAAGTATACACAAATGGAAAAACATGAATTTGTTATATTCAAAGCATGTAAAGCCTTCAGGTACTATATTTTGTCTTCACATACTAAAGTATATGTACCTGACACTATAGTGAAATTTATTCTAACACAATAAGAGTTGGGATTGCTAAGAGGAACATGGGTAGTTAAGGTTTAAGAGTTTGATCTTGATATTAATAAAACAAAGCTAGTGAAAGGAAGAGGATTATGATAACTAATGATAGAAAGTAAACTAGATGACACATATATGATGGTGTTTTTTATTCAAGATGAATTAGATAAAAAATTTCCCATGGTTTATTTTGTTGATCTTAGTTCACTGTTGCCCTACAGTCACCTACAGTTGACTATACCAAGTCCTGTAGGTAGATTTTATCCTTAAACCTATTATATATATTCCCTAGGAACCCTTTGAGACATTTTACAAGTAATTTTATCTAACAAGGGTCTATATGTTTTTAGGTCTCTACATTTAAGATCAGACTATGGACTATGAGACTTCATAACTAGTTGTAAGTGGTCTTTTTAGACCAAGATATGCCTATAGATGTGAATGGGACCCCAAAACATATAATGCCACTCTATTTTGATGATATTTTATATCATTAACACTCCTTTAATTGAACATAACCATTTTATCATGGAAGCATGTTTTAGAATTGCAACATCAGAGTGCAAGGTTACTCAAAACTTCTAATTTTGTAGATGTCAATGAATGGAATCAATGATTAAATAATAATTTTGAGGTATCCAACAATCAATTTACACTTATCCTCTATCCTTAAAACTTTTTAAATTCCTTATCCCATGTAGAGGATACAAGGAAAGGTCATTTGGATGCCTCAAAATATCTTGTAATCATGTCAGATAACTTTGGTAAAACCTCTATATTCACTTTTTTGGGAAAGTCTCCCTAAACTTAGTCCTTGCTTCTTCCAAGATGGTTTACACCTTATTTTTCAATTTTCACACCTTAAAAAGGTTTTTTATGATCAACCAACATGTTCAGATTCAAGATAAGGCCTTACCATATTCCAACCTTTCATACAAGTGTCTTCATGGCTTTGTGGTACTACGTGTAGGTGGGAATTTGCACATACACATGTAGTGAAGTAAACTTGGGTAGTATATAAGGTATAAAGGTTTATGATCAATTAAAAACCCTTCCCAAGTGTTCAAATGGACTTTTATCACTCTAAAAAGGTTTAAAACCTATCAAAACTCCCATTCCATCATTCCATCATCTTGAGAGACTCATGTAGGTGCACTATAAGTTGCATACAGATAATGAGTAGAAACAATCAATATACTCAAAGAATATGCCTTGATAACCAACTTATCTCCCCTCATGGAATTAAAATGGAACATAAATATGTTTCAAATATTGAAACAAGATCCTACACTCCATTTCAATGTTTGGTCTTTATGAGATTTTTGTACACATTCATTAATGGCTACCTGACTGATAAGTTGCATATGACTACAATTCCATGAATATTACCTTTGGAAAAGAGGGTGAAAGATAAAGGTAATTAATATCACATTAAAAACATGGAAATGGACTTATTATAATCCTATGAAACCATTACTAAGACATGAAGGCATTGAAAGTGGTGGAAAATAGTCTGTCATCTCAAATAAGACCAATCTACAAACCTGAGATGATTAGCTCATAAAATCAAATCCAAACTTGAATAAAATGATGGGGAAGATGTGATATGGGAGTAAAATACCTATTAAATCAACATATGTAATTGGATTGTACAGATTTATTCAAACCAAGGTAAAACTTATAGGGTGCACATATTAACAAGCAAAATAGATAGTCTAACTTCTTAGGAATGGTTCATAAAGCACATACCACCATTCCTCTAAAAAAAATCAAATTAAATATAACTGAGTGTAGAAGACACCCCCAATATCATTTTTCTTGAAACCTCTCTTGCTGACCATACCAAGTACAAATCTGAAGGCCATTCTTACTTGCCAAGCCTAGTGGAAGAAGAGAAAAGAAGTTTTCTTCATTTCTTGAAGCTTCTGATCAAAATGATGACTAAAGTAAGTTTATGGAAGACCAAGGGAAACTCTTAAAATTTATTAAAGTGTATGAGTCTGTATAATTTTTTACACCTCATTAAATGCTCATTTTTTCCAAGAAGATGAGCTTTTCTTCTAAAGAACCTACCACTTTTCAATTAGAAACAGTTAATTAAGACTTATGAGGACACATGAGATGTGAAATCATCATTTTTATAGCTTCACATTTCCCAAGGATGATATACAACTCAGTTAATGCTCTTTTATGACCTTCAAAATGACTCAAAATGATATATTAACTAATTAGACTAAGACCAAGGCTAGTGTAGCATCAAATTACATTAAAATATCTATAATACACCCTATGACATAATAATAGATCCCTAAAACATCTAAAAATTTATTTTTTACATATAGGAGTCCTAATTTGACCTATAGTGTCAAATTTGGTCAATAATTACTTAATCAGAGTCATAAAGCTGAGCAACTAGTCTCAAGAAACCCAATGTTTCCAAGAGGCATTACCTACTCAGTTTTTCATTTACTACTTACCCAAAATTCCAACTACATATTACTTCTACTTCATTAGGTTTTCCATCCCTAGTAACTTGTCTGAGGAAACCTAGAGTTGTAAATGCTTGTCACTTACTTGATATTTTCAACCCTGAGGACTTGAGAAATATCCAAACCTTCCTAGAATTATGACACCCTATTACTTAGAATGAGTTTCTTAGAGTTTTCAAGGTTTAATACTATTATAATTTCCTAATACCTAAAGCTTGCTTAGGATTGTTACATAAGACAAAAACTTCATTGTTCATTCTTTTCTAAAACCAACATGAATAATTACTGAGTTTTCAAGAGCATTTACCAAGTCTTTCCAGTGTTAGTTAAAACAAATGTCAGGAGTAGAATAAGAAGAAACTCTGATTGAAGAAGTTCCTAATCTTGCACTTGAAGAAGTGCTAAGGCCAAGTAGGAAAAGAGAGATAAAATCAAAGAGAATTGGGAAGTCAAAAGAAGTAGGGATGAAATAAGAATACAAGGGATATCCCATTGAGTCTTGCATTGCATCCAAATTATTAGAAATAAATGACACTGACATGGGACATGTTTCCATAAATGAGTTTTTGGAAAGATTTAGAGCCATAGTCAAAACACCACTCATGCAAGCAATGGAAAACATTGTAATCCTGTAAGCTGTAGCTTTTCCAAGCTCTGTACAACTTCTTGAATTTGTTCTAGAATGTGCTAAGTATTATGATGTTCTCTCTAGAACAATAAAAGATATTGTAGACAATGTGGTGGTCAGATTAGATGTTCATTATTTTGATTATACTTTAAAGATCCCAATAAGACCTAAAGTGATAGATCTATCAATAGAAAAATATAAACATCTCTAGGAGAGTAAAACACCAGATTGTATCAAGATAATGAATAGAACTTATCTAAATAAATAAAAGCAACCCTCAAGGTTCTTAAAGAAAATAGTGAGGTCTAACTTGGTCCAAGAAGTTGATGACATCATGCAATTATTATGTAGAATCAATGGAGATAAATATGCCAAGAAATTTTCCACTTGGATGTATGCTTACGTAAGGGCCATTGATGTCAATAGCAGTTTTGCTATGATTGAATGGTTAATAATGATAACTGACAATATTAGTCATCATTTAAGTAATGTATTGTAGACTCTTGACTTCAAAATGACTTCATATTTAGTATATGCTGCAACATCTAATGGAGCCTTTTCTAGGCTGACTACAAAAGGGTTATTGGAAATAAAGCCCATCTATGAATACTACCATCAATTGAATCTTTTAAAATGATTCACGAACTATAAAAAGGTAAATGATGGATTATTTTATGAATTCATTTATAAATTTAATGTTGATTTGAAGGCTAAGAGAGTATTTGATGCAGCTTGGGAGGTAGTTTCCCATTTTGGATGTATTTTTATTCAATTCTTGAATTTAACATATATCAGAATTGGTGGTTTCATAAGGGCACCAGTAAAATTACCAAGGTATCTTAGTGGTAAATGGATTATTATAGAGTTGTTTAGACAACTGATAGAGTTACATGATCTTCAGCCAAAAGTTCATCATTATTTAGTTGGTTTTTCTATTATTATTGGCCACTATCATTTTTCAAGAATTTGTAAGGCCAAGAATGAACAAACATAGATGTATCATAACTATAATTAATCACATTTTGAGGATAAATCAAATTTTAATTGCAAAGGCATAACAAAAAACATAATTTCTCTTAAGCATATGCATATTCCTACTCTAGAAGACTTTTGGATTGATTCTAAAGATGAATTTGAAGTAAGAAGAAGAGATAATAGAAGGATGATTGTTCAATAAATTTTCTCATTTGATTTGGCTACAATTATTGAAGACATGGAAGATGATGGGAAAGTAATTCATGATTCTTATTACGCAATGGAAGGAGATAATGCTACTCTCCTAGAAATTGACTACAAGAAGAATCAAGTAAAGACTATTGTGGAGAGAACTTCAAATGTTCTTGATATGACTTCAACATGGCTTTTTAGTAAAGGCTACTAGATGAAAGAGCTAGTAATGATAGAAAATGGCCAAGTAGATCATAAGAGGAAAGCAATGTAAGGAAAGGGTTGTCAAGAACCCAAGAAGAAATCAAAATTAAATAAAAATGTTGATTATATATATTCTTTAGTAAAATAAAAGGAGCTAATTCAACTAGTTACTTCTATATCTCCTCTGGTCTCTTCCACAAACACTACTCCTCTTATCACTCCTATTTCTACTACACCCACCACATCTTCATCTTCATTAATGATGAAAAACATACAACTAATAGTGAAATATGTAGATCCATCCACACTCATGCCACCTCCAAAGTTTCCTAGCATCAAATATCCTAAGAAATCTATTCAAAAAGAGGTTGATGTTCTTCTTCCTCTTCCCCCATCTTCTCCACCTACTGATCCACCTCCACCTCCTTCTAATTATTAGTCCACCATTATTCTTTTTCGTACCTTAAAAGAACCAAAGTAAGTAACTAATGGAGAAGTGATCTCATTTTAGGAGGTATTTTAACAAAAGATAATAGTTGAACTTGAGAGTAAAACCACTAGAGAAGACAAAGAATAAGAAAATTTTGACAAAGAGGTAGAGAAAGAGAAGGATGAATAAATATTTTTTAGTGTTGTTCAAGGTATTCTGAATGTACAGGAAGTTCCTTCTTAAGAAACATAAGTAGGAGAAAATCAACAATAAATGGTGATACATTTAGGTACATCTAGTAGTATGGATTTCTCTTCATGGTTGGCATTAAAAATAGGACCTTATTCAAAGGAAGAAATAAATTTGGAAGAGATAGACTTGAACCTTATGAAAAGTCTTGATTGTAAGGGTAAAAATCCCAAAAGTCCTAATGTGACTTCAAAGCTGATAATTGAGCCTTTAGGTTATAAATTTTTAAAAATATCAGTTCCTCCATAGGGTAAGCATTAAGATTAAATCACTGAAGAAGACTTGGAAATTAAAAAGATATCCCTAGGGGAAGTCACTACAGAGGACCTAAAGCAAGACATGTAGACCCTTATCAACAATGTTTTTTAGAAGCTTGATGAATGAAAGGCTAGTAAATCCAAAATGAAGGAGAAAATTTTTAAGTTGTGTGAAATAATTGCCAAAGGGGAAATATCTATTCCGCAATATTCAGTACTTTTAGGAGATGTATTTGATTATTAAATAATAAATTAGGTAGAGGAAACTGGTGAGAAGGCCAAAGCAATTGATGAATAGATATATAAAATGATACAAACTGCACAAAAATGGTTTCTTGAGGTCCTAGGTAATTTAGTTGACATTGAGAATAAATTGGTATATCTGAAAATAGTTAAAAGAGATTGAAAATAAAAATGAAATATCTAAATTGTACCAGAACAACCTTCAGAGAATAAATTATTTAAGTGAAAATATTTTGATTGAATAAAATATTATTCTAGAAGGATCGGTGATGAAATCAAAACAAGAACACATTATATCTTTTTGCATGCACATTTTTGGAGCAAGGTTTGAATAAATGAAGACTCTCAAAGAAGATGCTCATAATGTGAAAATAGATCTAGAAAATTGTATCTTTTATCTCATGAATGTTTGGCTAGAAGAAATGTTGAGGATACATGAACAACTACATCAATAATTCAATAAATTAATTGAAAAGGCCATGACTCCATTCAAAAAAAAATAAATAAAGAAGTTAATAAAAAGTCATTAACAGTTCAAAAGTTTAGAACCCAATCTTGGAAAAGTGAAAGGATATTGTAAGAAGATGGAAAGAGAACTACTGAAATTTGAAACCAAAAGGCAATAAATTACCAAATTAGATGATGTAGCCATTCAGTTTATGATGTCTCAACACATCAAGTATAGGGAAAAGTATAAAATATAAGTTCTTGAATTAGAATGATTTTTATTTCTTCTATTCTCAACCTATTCTATTTTCTTCAACAATGTATTTAAAGTATTTTATTTTAAGTAGTTACTTTATAAGTAATGTCAGTCAGAGACATTAATTTGTAAAATGAAAGAATCAAGTAACATAGATAAATGTCATTACTTGAAGTCATTTTGTAAAAGAAATTTACATAAGTGAGCTCTATTCTACATGCAAAGAGGTTGTATTTGATCCAAACAATAAGACTGAGAGGAGCTACATATCACTAGCCATTGCATGCCACACATGAAAAATTAAAAGATATCTCCTAATAGTTTTCAAATTTTAACATAACACATGGGGAATTTAAGGAGTCAAATTGTATTTGATAGCTAAAAATGTATAAATATGGAATAATATACAACTATCAGGGCATGGTAATTTTTTTAAAGCAATTGTAACTATTATGCAAAATAGATTATATAATTGACAACTTTGTGTTTAGATTTTTGTATGTTTTGTATGAACTTGGTTCAAAGTGAATAAGTAAAAATTTGGTTTCTAAGGAACTTTATGTCTAAGGAGATCTTTTGGTGCATTCTATGAGGATTAAAATGGCAAATTTTGTGTTATCTTTAAATCTAAATATAAATTCAAAATTTTCTTAATCTTTTGCTAAAATAATTATCACATCTTGAATTTTTATCTATTTTTACAGATACTATAATCTCTATAAAACTACTTGTTTTGGAGTACAATTTATTTATTTATCATGTATTCTAGTCTTTTCATTCTTCACTTTCTAAGAACTATATAATCTCTAAATCAATTGCTTACTTGCTACAAAATCACTATGTTATAGTTCATAAACTTTGTGATTAAAGTAATACCTAAAAATAAGATAACTTTTGTATCCTATGCATAATAAATATAAGTTATAAAAAACTAAAATTGTGAATAGTTAGAGTAGATAAACATAAGCATATGAGAGCTTCACCATTAAATGAAAGGGATTTAATCTTATGACTGCCTAGGTATCTTTTGTTAGCCTACAAAATATCTAGCCAATAGTTTCTGGGGACTTTACTAAGGAACATAAACTTAACAAAAGTAAATTAGATCATCCACACAAGGCTAAGATAGATGTAGACTAGTGGTCAATTCTCCAAAATTAGAAAATTTTCACACTATAGTGTAAAAAGATGGATGTAAAATAAAGGCACACTTGTGATTAGAAATGCATGTTTTGTGAAGATATATATACTCATCTAAAAGAAATGCTTTACTTATCTTGAATTGATCAATGTTAAAATAAATTATTTGTTTATCTTAAATTGATACATGTCAAGTAATCACTTAGCAAATCCTTGTTTATAAATCTGAGGTAACTTAAAGAAATCTTTTGAGAAGCATAAGCACTTCAATCTATCAAATTAACCTTTCACTAGGGCAAGAAGAGCTCAAAGCCAAACTGATGACTTTTTTAAATTGAAAGAATAGTTTAATTTTAGCTTCCCTCCATAAACCATAACAATAAGAACAAATATTTCCCCTATCAAATAAGTCCAAACTTTTGTGAATTAACTACAACATAATTATTTAGGAATAACCAACCTGCTAATCCTCAATTCCTTATTCCTAAAAGAATGGTAGAATAAATTCTTATCCCTTGGGGAGTAGATATTGTCCCATTGAATTTAACCCCTCCTCTCCAAAACTTGCCTAAGGGGTCAAAAAAGAGCTTTCCTAAGTTCATAGAGGATGGAAAACAAAGTCTAGATGAGCACTTAGTTGCTTTCTTTATAGCCTATGGAGTGATTATCATTGAGCATGAAGATGTGTCAGTTAGACTCTTCAGTAAAACCTTACATGATTTAGCTAAAAAATGGTTCTACCATTTGGCTCCTAACACCATAATTAATTGGGCCACTATGCATGAACAATTTGAGAAAAAGGTTTAAAGCCACTATAGACTCAAATATATTACTCACCTAATTGACTCAGCTTTAAAAAGAATCACATGAACACATATAAGATTTCATTGTTAAATTTAATAGACTACTCTATAAAATACCTCAGGCTACTCAACCCACTTGTGATAACTAGAAGTGATTTTTCATCAATACTCAGTTACCAGAGGTTAGCTATCAACTACATAGAGTATGTTTTGTTGATTTAGCAACAAATTAGAACATTATTACAGAGGTTGAAGATGATCTTATTATGGCTAGAAAGATTAAGAAGACAACTTCCAAGGTTGATGTTTTTGCTTTGACTACATTGCAAACCAATACTGATCCCCTATTGTAGAAATTGGTTAATGACTTGCTACAAGTTAAAATTAAAATTACTCAAGGTGCTCATTTTTCTCCTGTTAAGAATGCACCTACATGAAATTTCAATAATCAAAACCAAAATTATGTTGCTGGACCTCCAAAAAGACTAGAAATTGAGGATGCTTCAAAAAATCATGTTGAAATGAATGAAAAAGATCATATGGTTTATGATCTTGATCAAAGATTTACTAATGAGGATGATTTTATAGATCTTGCTAGTAACTCTAATATAGAATACCTTGAATATCAATCAAAAAGTGATTATCAATAAATGCTTGAAGATAATCATAGCCACTTTTTTATAGTTATTACAAGATCACAAGTTCAACAAGTTGGTGAATAGTCTTCCAAGGAACAAGGGAAAAAGAAACAAGACTCCAGGTTAGATGTTAGTATCCTCAAAAGAGGTACCTTTACCCACTTCTCTTGCTTCAAAAGATAAATATGCATCATCTTTTTCTCAACCTCACAAGCCAATCACTCATACTTTTGAAGCTAATCCTACTTTGTCTAAGTCCATCCCTTCTTGTCATATTATTTACCACATCAAGAAAACCAAGATTCAAATGTTAGAAGTCAAATACTTGAGGTCCTAACAAGATCAACTCAATAGACTAGTTATGTATGTTCAAAGTAAAGGACCAAATAATACAACCAATACTTCAAAATATATCTTGCCTACTCCTAAATAGGTCTCTTTATAAAACAATGCTATAATTACCTCTCCCACATCTACTTTCACATCCAAAAGAATAGATTCATTCTATGTATCTCTCTTAATCAATGGGTTCAAGTTGAGAAATTCTATCTTAAATTTTGGAGCTTCTGATAATGTCATGCTAATTAAATTAGCTAATGCCCTTGGCATCACTGTTAGGGGTGGGGATCCAAGAACAAACACACCTATTCTTATTCCACTTGTTAGGATCTTGCTCCTCAGAAAGAGCACAGTATGATTACCAAATATAAGCAATTAAATATGCGGAAATAACCAGAAACACAAGTAACTAGAATTCACCAATAGCACAGAATATGAGAGACAATACACTATCTTGTATTAACACTTTACAGAAAAGAATACTACAAAGAGTCGCCACACTCTTCCACCTTACAAAGGTTTCCCACACCTCAAGTGTACAATAATTCTTCTCACACACACTCTCCTACACAAAAAATGGTCCCAACAACCAACTCACACACAGAATTGGTGTTCACCTCACCAACCAGTCAGTAATAACCCTGCCGGTACTCCAAGCACTCTATAGCACTTCAAGTTGATCTCCCATGAACCTGCAACCTGCAATTCAACAGACCAAACTTACATGTAGATCCCCTATGAGCTTGCAACAACCTACAACTCAATGATCTTACAACTAGAAGGAACTCTTCCTTTCTATCTCATACTTATACAATACATGCCAATGGGTCTATAAATAGATCCCTAACTTAAACAATAACTTAGACTCTTAATTTAGACAATTATCCTCGCAGCCAAAGACTCTAACTGGTCTTAACATGCAAACTCTTCATTCACTTAACTAACTGTCCGTGCAACGAATAGTTCTAGAACACACAGGCGACCGACGCCAGTCCCTACTTGCCTGGTTCTACCGACGTCAGCCAACATCCTACCGTCGCCGATGGCCTTCTGCACTGGTCACGACCGATGTCGGTCCTGATGCCGATGCCAGTTCTCCTAGATCTCAACAACCTTCTGTTCCATCAGTTTGCAAAGAGTTGAAGCTTTTAGCTCCACAACCTAACAATCTCCCACTTGGAGATAAACAGCTGTAACCTATACCTGTACGTGTACTCCGTCTAGTTTGTTCCCTTGGCTTTGTATCCCTCCTCAAGATCACTCTTGAAGACCAACCACCACAAATCCTGTAGTGCAAAACCTGTCATCCAAATTACCTGCCACATCCACATCTACAACCATGTAGAAAAGAACTTGACCCTGCATAGCATGTGCACCTGCTGCTGGTCCCACTGAACTGTCCTTCAGTATTACTTTCTTGGATTGACTCCAAACTTGTGACAACTCCCACTGCTTGGGAAAACTTAGGTTTAGTGCATACCATGCACTTAACCTCATTATGTGAATCAAGACACCTGTTCTGTGAACTGTCTAACCATCGGCGTGCTAACTGATCTCACACAATCATCCTGAAACAAAGTCAACAAGACCTCCATGTCTCTAGAACACACTCATGCCAAAGAATCTTACTGCTCCCAGATTCTTCATGACACACACCTGAACTAGCTTTACCTTTAGTTCAGCAATACCTGTATATGTAACCCTGTAACAAGCACATCATACAGAAAATAGGATAATGTAGCTAATATTATCCAACCTGGTAAAGAGAAACACAATGATCAAACCTCCATTGTCCTACAACTAATACAAGACCATATACCCTGATCTTCCATCTCATGTATCCATTTCCACTCTTCTTCATCCTAAACATCCATTCATCTGTCAGTGCTTACTTCCAACTGGCAACTCTACCCAAAACACCTGTTTGGTTCTCCTCCAAGGAATCACATCCTTATCCATGCCAAGCTCCCACTATTTCCTTGATCTACCTATTCTGCTTCTTTAACAACTTCCTAGTTCTATACCAGAAGTGAGCAACAAGTAGTGTAAAGAAGGGAAATGATGAATTTAAGAACTTACTTATGCCTTCAGTCCTCCATATGGGTGCTTGAGACTCCATGACAGCTAGATGTCCACCCAAAATTTGTCTCAGTGATCGATGCCGATCACATCTCAATCTAAAGCCAATCGATGTCGGTACCCTGTGACTGCCACCTTGCCGACGTCGGTTTCCCCTAGCTGACACCAGTCGTTATCTGCCCTGAGTCACCGATGTTGGGCTGTACATAGCCGATGTCGGTCCCTGTCTAGACACCGACATCAGTTTTCATGCCGACATCGGTCTCTGTGTTTTTTTAGTGAGACCTGACTTTTTCTCGTGAGCTCCTTTTGGATCAAACCCTTGTCCAAATCACCCTTGCTCTGCTCAAAATTCCTCTGCATCTTGTGATGAACTCTGTCCGTCACCTTCTCCTTGAAAACCAAGGCTTTCTTGTTCTTGTCACTAACATCAGATTCCTCAAAAAATGTCACCTTCTTCTTTTGCATACAGAAACCACGATCCATGCCTTCCAAATCTGAAAGCATACTCTTTGACTCAAGAACAAGCATCTCCTTCTTATCTATGTGACCAAGCCTATTAAGCCACATCTCCAAATCTACAGCTGAAGTAGATAACCCAAAAAGAGAATCAGTAATACAAGTAGATAGATAAAGCATACCTACTTTCTTACCTCTAGCTACAACAAGTGTACCCTTGGTAACCTTCCAAGAGTCCGCTATGAGAGTTACTGTGTAACCCTCATCACCCAAACTTCTAACATAAATCAAATTCTGCTTCAGAACTGGGACATGCATGACCTCCTTTAATACCCATGTGTCACCTGTCTGCAATTTCAGCTTCACTTTTCCTTTGCCAACAATCTGACAAGGCTTACCATCCCCTACACAAATTTCTCCAAAGTCTCCCTGTACATACTCATGAAAAAATTCTCTATGTGGGGATGCATGAAAAGAGGCACCAGAATCTAAAACCCAAGATTCTACTTTATCCAAAGAACATACCAGAGCATCCTATGCAATGTAATCCACAAAATCTACTTCTTCTCCATGTCCTTCATGCTGATCTTCACCCGATCTGCAATCTCTCTTTAAATGCCCTTGCTTTCCACATTTCCAGCATGTTATTCTGCCATACCTGGACTTGGATCTTCTGCCTATCTTCGACCTTGATCTCCCATGCTCTATCTTCTCTCTTGGCCTTCCTCTGCCTTCAACACTCAAAGCATCTCCTGATGATTCACCTGTGCTTTTCCTACGTATCTCTTCATTCAAGATCACACTCACAACATCATCCACTTTTAAGACTTTTGAAGGAGACACAGTATTAGAAACTGCCATTACCAAACCTTCCCAACTTTTAGGTAATGAACACACGATTACGAGAGCTCTAATTTCATCATCAAATACAATATTGACTGAACTTAACTGGTTTACCAAACCATGGAAATCACTAAAATGGCTATGAATAGATCCACCTTCCAACATTTGCAAATTAAATAAACGCTTCATAAGAAATACCTTATTAGAAGCTGAGGGTTTTTCATATAAATTTGCCAAAGATTCCATCAACTCCACCGTTGTTTTACACTGTGATAAGCTGGAAATCATAGATGATGCAAGACTCAATCTAATAGATCCCAGAGCCTTTCGATCAAGAACCTCTCATTCTTCATCTTTCATATTCTGGGGTTTGCAATTAACCCCACCCAACGGTAAGTACAAATCTTTCTGATACAGATAGTCCTCAATCTGCATCCTCCATAATTGGTAGTTCTTGCCATTAAACTTTTCCATTCGTAGCTGACTGTCTTCTACCATTGCTCAACTCCCACTCAAATAGAAACCCTGTGAGTAACCTGTAATCAAAACACACTACCCAGATCTAAACCAATCTGTTAGTATCCCAACCAAAAGCTCTGATACCAGTTGTTAGGGGTGGGAATCCAAGAACAAACACACCTGTTCTTATTCCACTTGTTAGGATCTTTCTCCTCAAAAAGAGCACAGTATGATTACCAAATATAAGCAATTAAATATGTGGAAATAACCAGAAACACAAATAACTAGAATTCACCAATAGCACAGAATATGAGAGACAATACACTATCTTGTATTAACACTTTACAAAAAAGAATACTACAAAGAGTCACCACACTCTTCCACCTTACAGAGGTTTCCCACACCTCAAGTGTACAGTAATTCTTCTCACACACACTCTCCTACACAAAAAATGGTCCCAACAACCAACTCACACATAGAATTGGTGTTCACCTCACCAACCAGTCAGTAATAACCCTGCCGATACACCAAGCACTCTATAGCACTTCAAGTTGATCTCCCATGAACCTGCAACCTACAATTCAACAGACCAAACTTACATGTAGATCCCCTATGAGCTTGCAACAACCTACAACTCAATGATCTTACAACTAGAAGGAACTCTTCCTTTCTATCTCATACTTATACAATACATGCCAATGGGTCTATAAATAGATCCCTAACTTAAACAATAACTTAGACTCTTAATTTAGACAATTATCCTCGCAGCCAAAGACTCTAACTGGTCTTAACATGCAAAATCTTCGTTCACTTAACTAACTGTCTATGTAACGAACAGTTTTGGAACACACAGGCAACCGATGCTGGTCCCTGCTTGCCTGGTTCTACCGACATCAGCCGACATCCTACCGTCGCTGGTGGCCTTCTGCACTAGTCACGACTGACGTCGGTCTTGATGCCGACGCCGGTTCTCCTGGATCTCAGCAACCTTCTGTTCCATTAGTTTGCAAAGAGTTGAAGATTTTAGCTCCACAACCTAACAATCACTCTAAATAAGTCAATAGAGAAATGCTACTCAATAGAAAGACAAGTTCTTTTGATTGGATAAATCAAAGATACACAAACTATTTTAGTAGCTTTTCCAAATAAGAGGCTTAAAATGATAATTTTTGTAGTAGATATCCTTGTTTCCTAAAAAATGTTATTGAGTAGATTTTTTTTTAAGGATATGGGGGGAGAATTCAAGATGGATTAGTCCTGTGCTCATACTCCAATCAAGGATATAAATCAAAAACTTGAACCTGAGAAGAAATCCAAGTATATAGTTTCCAAGTTAGATGATCCAACACATTCTTTTTGAAGAATCAGATCATGGAGTCTATTACCTTAAATTGGGAAAGGACACACAAGAACTAGAGACACAAAAATAAGAAGATAAAATAGAGACTCTAGAATTTGATGGCAGTTTTTGTTCCCTTGGTTTGGGTTTTATAATTGTATTGATATCTCCTCATGGTAAGTTATATCCTTATTCTTACAAACTAATGTTTGAAAAAACTAACAACACAATAGAGTATGAATCACTATTGTTAATACTATAACAAGTAAAGAAAAAGGAGTGAGAATATTAAAAGCATAAGGAGATGTTGAGTTAATTATGATGAAAATTCATGGCTAGTACCAAGTAAAGAAGGATAAGTTGAGGCATTACAGTGATCAAGTTCTAAGTGTAATTTTTGATTTTGCAACCTTTTCAATTAATTTCTTTCCTCATGATCAGAACTCTAGAGCTAATTCTCTTATGATTACTACAACTTTGCTCATGCCAAATCAACAACCTACACTCTTTCAAGAAGGTGATTATAGAGTAGAGACGGTTTTCCATCCAAGGGTTCTAGATAATGTTGATCAATAACATGTTTTTAATGATGATAAATAGATAGTTGCTTTCCTTGAGCAATAAGATAATTTTGAAGAACTATATTTTGAAGTAGTTTACTTTCACACTAGACAACAATAGGTAATATTGATCTTAAGCATGATGATAATGAATATGTGATTCAATTAAAGGGAAATAAAATTCTTAAAGGGTTAGCTTATTTAAGAGAATTTGTTTATAATCATGATCAATTTTTAAAGAAAAAGAAAGAGTATGGTTAGAGTTCTTCTCCAAAAGTACAAGTTAATTTGGGTATTGAAGAAGAGCCCAAGATGGTCAACATTGAAAAATGTTGCTCCCAAGAGAAAAAAAATCATTCATTAAGCTTATCAAAAAATATATTGATGTGTTTGCTTGGTCTTACAAAGACTTGAAGACCTTTTAGCCAAAAGAGGTACAACATTACATTCCACTTCAGTTAGAGGTAAAACCTTTCAAGAAAAAGCTTCACCATCATAAACCAACAATCATAGGTACTATCTTTGATAAAATACATAAGATACTTGATACTAAAATCATTTATCCCATCCATCATTTAGCATGGTTAGCTAACATTATCTCAATAAGAAAGAAGAATAGAGAAATAAGTTTGTGTGTTGATTTCCACAATCTTAATCAAGCTTCTTTGAAAGATAACTATTTGTTGCCTATTATAGATCAGACCTTATAAGTAGTTATAGGCTCAAAAGTATTTTCCATGTTAAATGGATTTTTATGATATAATCAGATAAAAATGGTGAAAGAAGATCAATACAAGATGACTTTCACAACACCATGGGGGGCATTTGCCTATTATAAGATACCATTTGGGTTTGTTAATGTCAGAGCAACATTTTAGTGAATGATGGATCTAGAATTTACACATTTAAATAATAAAAGTATAGTTTTATATATTGATTAATTGATAGTCTTCTCCAAGAAGAGAGGTAATCATTTGGTTGATTTATAAGAGGTTCTCATCTAGTGCAAGAAACATGGGATCTCATTGAATCCTAAGAAATCAATATTTTCCATGATTGAAGGAAAACTTCTTGGTCACATCATCTCAAAATAAGGAATGAATATTGATCCAAAAAAGGTAAAATCCATTCAAAGTCTACCTATGCCTACATATAATAAGGGGGTACATTCATTCTTTGGTAAGGTTAACTTTCTCAAAAGGTTCATTCTTAAATTTGATGAGTTAACTTGCCACATTTTTGACATGATGAATTAGAAGCAAGAATTCAAATGAAATGATGAAGGCAAGATGACATTTGAAAATATTAAAGTAACTATAACTCAAGCTCCAGTGCTGATTTCTTCAAATTTTAGTAAGGAATTCATTTTTTATTATTATTCTTCTAAGCATACCATGTCAACCATACTTTTACAAAAGAATGATGAAGGTATTGAATTTCCCATAGCTTTCATGAGCTAGCCATTGAAAATTTATGAACTAAAATATACAAAGATGGAAAAACATGTCTTTGATATAGTTAAAGTAGGCAAAGCCTTCAGGTACTATATTTTATCTTCACATACTAAAGTATATGTACCTAACATTGCAGTGAAATCTATTCTAACACAACAAGAGTTAGGATTGATAAGAGGTACTTGGGTAGCTAAGGTTCAAGAGTTTGATCTTGATATATAATCAATAAATCTAGTGGGAAGAAGAGGCTTCTGATAGCTAATAATATAATGTAAACCATATGACATAGATACGATGTTGTTTTTACTTCAAGGTGAATAAGAATACAATTTGTATATGATTCTTTTTGTTGATCTTGTTGATGAATGGTATAGTAAGATTTATTTATTCCTAAATTATGGATAATGTATAACTCATATTACACATAAGGAAAAATGAATCATCAAGCTGAAGTCAAATAATTTTATCTTATGGTACAATGATTTATATAAAAGAGGAATTGATGGTGTCTTCCTCCATTATGTGGACAAAGAAAAACAAAAGAGACTACTAAAATAATTCCATGATAAATCATGTGGAGGTCACTTTTCAACATGAGTTACAACATATAATATTGTATGAGTAAGGTACTATTGGCCCACTCTTTTCCAATATACTTTGGATGGAGTTTCTAAATGTCAAGCATGCCAATATTTTTTGGGATGTCTAAAGTTTCTAGCATTGCCTTTAAAACCAATCATAATCAATGAACCATTCCACCAGTGGGGCATAGATTTTATTGCCATGTTGTATCCCTCTTCAACTGCTACCCATTGTTATGTCTTAATTTCCATTGATTACTTTAGCAAGTGGGTAGAAGCTATTCCTATCAAGTAAACCACTTATGAAGTAGTATGTGATTTTATCAAGGAAAACATTATAGTGAGGTTTGGTGTTTCCCACAAGATATTAACATATAATGTAGCTATTTTTTATTCAATTGATCTAGCTCATTTATATTATTTACATATAATAGAGTTAGTGCACTCTTCAAATTACTATCCTCAGGGGAATGGCCAAGCTGAATCAAGTAACAAGAACTTGATGACTATCATTCATAAGATAGTGGATGGTAATCAATGTACCTGGCATAAGAAGCTATTTGATGCATTATAGGATCACATAATCACTCTAAATAAAGCCATTGGAATGTTACCATTTCAATTTTTATATGGAACAAATGCTAAAATACCCATCACCATAGAGTTTCTTGCTTTACAATTATCTAAGGCTATTAAAGACACAACTTATCAAGATTCACTTGATAAGAGGATTATGTTTTTATTTGAGCTACAAGAAGTGCATACTCAAGTTTATAACCTATTAAATGATCATCAAATTAAAGTAAAGAGTATTTTTGAAAAAAATGCTAAAGAAATAAAGTTTGAAGTTGGTGACTTGGTCCTGTTATGAGATAAGCAAAACAAACCAAAAGGGATGCATGGAAAATTTGATTCACTATGGAGAGGACATTTTAAAATAAAAAATATTAATAGAAAATATAGCTTAATCCTATATTATCAAGGTGGAATATAACTACCACTACCATACAATGGGCAACACTTGAAGGTTTACAAGAACTGAGCAACAGGGTAACACCTATACGTATATGAATAAAACCTCAATTTTTATTTTGTACAATTGTTTTTATTTTTCTATTTGTTTGTTTTGAAGTATTTCATGATTGAGTTTTACATGAATTTTTATCAAATAGACAATACTCAAAACTAGAGATACTAGGATCTCACCCTTGTTTCATCTTTTCTAGTCAAAACAAAGATGTCCCCAATCAGAGCCAATTGGTGTCCCCAAAATTTCAAACTTAGAAATTTTGTGTTACCCCTATTAAAATTTGTCTTTTGTTTTATAAGAGTTAGTTATCCTTATAAAAACTTAGTCTCTTGAATAAGAATTATACTTTAGTAGTTTTCACTATAATTTCTTTCATTACCAAAATTACTTCAAATTACTCCATAAGGTTAGAAAATGTCTGCCTAGGTCATTATCATAAAACCCATTTGTCCATCTTTCCAAGAAATTTAAAAAAATAAGTGTTTGGATTAATGGATAGGCTAACTCAGGTTTTATAAGTTACTTTACTTATTCAATAAGGTAAAGCGAGTTATCTTTGTAAACCTGAGTTACACTATCCAATTTAAATTGGAATTATGAAATGACTTTACTTCTCAAAAGATAATCAAAGTAGATTCGTAAACATACAAAAAACTAATTAGAACCACCTAGTGTTTTGAAGTTACATTACTCTAATTTCTAAGTAAAAGCAATAAAGGTTCATAAGTCCAAATTATTCACAAGCTTAGACAAAATTGGAGTTTTAGAGTTACTTGACTTCGAAGACCAAATTAAGCAAAGTAATCCAATAAACCTATCAGTCGACAAAACATTAATGTGGTTACCCTCACACATGTCACTTAGTTTTCATTAATGCATGGGTTAATATAAAAATTATAAAATTCAATTGCATTTCCCACTTGGCTTTTAGGTTTTCTAACCAAGATATTACCCCTATGAATCTTGAATGACATTGTTTGAGCTTTTAGAGTGATTTTGGTGCAAAATATTCACAACCCATTTGTACTCAAGGTATTTAGATTGTTCCCCCTTTATTTCCATGATCCTTTTTTAGGTGTTTATCTCTTTTTTCCTATGATAATATTTCATTCACCATTTTGAAAGTTTCTCTATTGTTTCTTATTTTTCTTGCTATTTAAGTTATTTTGCATACATAGTGTTGATTAAAACCTTGTAAATTTTTTTATAAACACTTTGCATATAAAAAATATTAAACAAAATACCAAAATATATAATCTTTATACAAAAATCCCTAGCATTTAACCTAGATTATCTACCCAGACTCTTCATGACTTATTACTTGAAGTCGTGAACCTAAGTAACTAGTTTTAAGAAACCTAAAGTTTCCAAGGAGCATTGCCCACTCAAATTTTCAATTACTGCTTACATACATTACTACCTATTTCTTCTACTTCATCAGGTTTTCCAACCCTAGTAACTTGCCCCAAAAACCTAGAGTTGTAAATACTTGTCACTTACTAAAAGTTTTCAACCCTAAAGACTTGAAAAATACCCAGACCTTCCCAAAATTATGACACCCTATTAATTAGAATGAGTTTCCTAGAGTTTTTAAGGTTTAATACTACTATAAGTTCCTAATACTTGAAGATTAATTAGGATTATTATATAAAATAATATCTTAACTCAGTTGTTTAATCTTTTCTAAAACTAACAGGAATAATTACTAAGTTTTCAAGAGCATTTACAAAGTCTTTTTAGTGTTAGTCATAATAAATGTCAAGAGTAAAAGAAGAATTAACTCTAATTGAAGAAGTTCCTAAGCTAGCACTTGAATAATTCCCAAGGCCAAGCATGAAAGTAAAGACAAAAACAAAGATAGTTGGGAAGTAAAAAGAAGTAGGGATGAAGTATGAATACAAGGGATATCCCATTGAGTCTTGCATTGCATCCAAATTATTAGAAATCAATGAAACTGACATGGGACATGTTTCCATAAATAATTTTCTAAAAATATCTAAATCCATAATCAAAACACCACTCATGCAAGAAATGATAAACAATGGAATCCTACAAGCTGCAACTTCCCAAGCTTTGCATGACTTCTTAAATTTATTCTAGAATGTGTAAAGTATTATGATTCTCTCACTATAATAGTAAAATATACTACAAAAAATATGGTGGTTAGATTAGATGTTCAATATTTTAGCTATTGTTTGAAGATCCTAGAAAGACCTAAAGTGATAGATCTATCAATGGAAAAAGCTAAACATCTATGGGAGAGTAAAATACTAGATTATATCAAGATAATGAATACAACTTATCTAAAGAAATCAAAGCAACCCTCAAGGTTCCAAAAGAAAATAGTGAAGTCTAACTTGGTCTAAGAATTTGATGACATCATGTAGTTATTATGTAGAATCAATGGGGAGAAAAATGCCCAAAACTTTCCACCTGGATGTATGCTTACATAAGGGTTATTGATGTCAATAGGAGTTATGCTATGATTGAATGGTCAAGAATGATAAATGACAACATTGATAAAAAGTTGAGTAATATATTTTAGACTCTTGAATCCAAAATGACTTCATATTTAGTATATGCTACAACATCTAATGGATCCTTTTCTAAGCTGACTACAAAAGGGTTGCTGACAATAGAGTCCATCTATGAATACTAGCATCAATTGACTCTTTTTGAATACTTAAATCAATATAAAAGGGTAAATTATGGATTATTTTATGAATTCATTTTTAAATTGAATGTTTCTTTGAAGTCTAAGAGAGCAAATGGATTCTTATGGAGTTGTTTAGATTGCTGGTAGAGTTACATGATCTTCAGTCAAACATTCACCATTATTTAGTTAGTTTTCCTATTTTTATTGGCCACTATCATTTTTAAATCATTTATAAAGATAATAATGTACAAATAGAGATGTATCATAACTACAATCAATCATATTTTGAGGCTAGAACAAATTTTAATTGCAGAGGCATAACACAAAACATAGTTTCTCTTGAGTATATGCATATCCTTGCTCTAGAAGATTTCTAGATTGATTTTAGAGATGAATTTAAATTAAGAAGAAGATATAATAGTATGATGATTGTTCAAAAAATTCACTCATTTGATTTGGCTAGAATTAATGAAGACATGGAAGATGATTGGCAAGTAATTCATGATTCTTATCATGAAATGGGAGGAGATAATTCTCCACTCCCAAAAATTGAATACAAGAAGAATTAAGTAAAAACTATTACTGAGATAACTTCAATGGTTCTTGCTATGACTTTATTCAATGGTTCTTGCTATGACTTTAACATAGCTTCTTAGTAAAGGCTACTACATGAAGAAACCAATAATTATAGAAGGTTGTTAAGAGGAAAGCAATGCAATGAGAAGGTTGTTAAGATCCCAAGAAGAAGTTGAAATTAAATAAGAATCTTGATGATACATACTCTCTGGTAAAAGAAAAGGATCCAATTTAGCCAATTACTTTTGCATCTCCTTTGGTCTCTTTGACAAACACTACTCTTATCACTCTTATTTATACCACATCCACCACATATTCATCTTCATTACTGCTGAAAAACATATAGCTAGTAGTGAAATATGTATATCTATCCACACTCAAGACACCTCCAAAGTTTCCTAGCATCAAATCTATTGACAAATCTATTTAGAAAGAGACTAATGTTCTTCCTCCTCTTCCCCCATATTCTCCACCTACTTTTCCACCTATAACTCATTTTAATTATTATCCCACCATTCCTCTTATTCCTACCCAAAAAGATCCAGAGAAGGTATCTACTGGAGAAGTGATCTCATTTTAGGAGGTATCATAACAAAAGGTAATAGTTGAACCTGAGAGTAAAACCACTAGAGAAGACAAAGAATAGGAAACTTTTGACAAAGAGTCAAAGAAAGAAAAGGATGAACAAATAGTTTTGAATGTTTTTCAAGTTATTCTAAATGAAAATGAAGTTCCTTATTAAGAGACATAGGTAAGAGAAAATCAACAACAAATGGTGATACATTTACCTACATCCAATAGTACAGATTTCTCTTCATGGTTAGTATTACAAACAAGACCTGAGTCAAAAGAAGAAATAAATTTGGAAGAGATAGACTTGTAACTTATGAAAATTATTGATTATAAGGGTAAAAATTCCAAGAGTGCCAATGTGACTTTAAAGTTGATAATTGAGCCTTTAGGTTAAAAATTTGTATAAATATCAGTTCCTCCATAGGGTAAGCATAACGGTGAAATCACTAAAGAAGACTTTCAAATTATAAAGATATCCCTAGGAGAAGTAACTATAGAGGGCTTGATGCAAGACATGTAGACCCTTATCAATACTCTCTTTTAGAAGCTTGATGAAGGAAATGCTGATATAACCAAACTAAAGTAGCAAATTTCTAAGTTGTGTGAAATAATTGCTAGAGTGAAAAGATTTGTTCCTCAATATTCATTACTTTTAGGAGATGTATTTCATCAACAAACAATAAATGAGGTAGAGGAAACTAGTGAGAAGGCCAAAGCAATTGATGAATGTATATAGAAAATGATACAAACTACACAAAAATGGTTTCCTAAGGTCCCATGTAATTTAGCTAATATTAAGAATAAATTACCATAGCTAAAACTAATGATGAAGGAAATTGAAAGTGAAAATTGAATATCTAAATTTCAACAAGATAACCTTTAGAGAATAAGTTATTTAATTTCAAAGTTTTAAATTGAATAAAATATTGTTCTAGAAGGATTAGTGATGATAAAAAATTAAGAATTACATGTCATATCTTTTCACATGCACATTTTTGGAGTAATGCTTGAAGAAATACTCTGGAAGAATATGCTCGCAATGTGAAAATAGATCTAGAAGATTAGATCTTTTATCTCATGAATTTTTGGTTATAATAAATGCCAAGAACACATCAAAAACTCAAACAAGTAATTCACATCAAAATCAATAAAAGAGTTAATAAAAAGTCATCAACAGGTTAAAAGGTTGAAACCCAATATTGGAAAAGTGAAAATATATTATAAGAAGTTGTAAAGAGAACTACTGAGATTTGAAATAGAAAGGCAATCAATTTCTAAGTTAGATGATGCAACCATTTAGTTTATGATGTCTCAACACATCAAGTACAAGGAAAAGTGTAGAATATAAGTTCATGAATTAGAATGATTGTTATTTCTTCTCTTCTCAACCTCTTCCATTTTATGCATAAATGTATTTTAATTAATTATATTTTAGGTTGTTAATTTATAAGTAATGTCACTCAGATAAGTTACTTATAAAATTAAGTTTCTTTGTAAAATGAAAGACTCAATTAACATGGCTAGATGTCATTACTTGAAGCTATTTTGTAAAAATAAATTACTTAAGTGAGTCTGCATAGTATGTAAAGAAGTTGTATTTAATCCAAATAATAAGACTAAGAGGAGATACATGGCACCAATCATTTCACTCCACACATGATAAATTCAAGGAAGATGTCTCCCAACATTTTTTATATTTTATTTTAATGCAACACATGGGGAATTTAAGGAGTTGTCTCCTAATTATATTTGATATCTAAAAATGTATAAATATGGGAGAAGATCCCACTATCAAGGGCATGGTAATTTTTGAAAAGATATTGTAACTTTGATTTAAAATATATTATGCAATATAAAACTTTGTGTTTAAGGTTTTTTATGTTTTTGTATGAACTTGGTTCAAAGTGAATGAGAAGAAAGTTTATGAGTAACTTTGCATCTAAGGATATATTTTGGTGAATTTTATGAGGATTAAAATGGTAAATTTTGTGTTATATTTAAATATAAATATGAATTCAAATTTTTATTAATCCTTTAATAAAATAATTATCACATCTTGAATGTTTATCTATTTGTATAGATACAATAAGCTATATAAAACTACTTATTGTGAAATACAATTTCTTTCTTTCTCGCATATTCTAGTCTTTTCATTCTACACTTTCTAAAAATTTATTTGCATAATCTTTGAATTATATATTTGCTTGCTGCAAAATCACTTTGTTATGGTTCATAAACTTTGTGATTAAAGTAATACCCAAAAATAAGATAACTTGTATATCCTATGCATAATTAGTATAAGTTATAAAAAATTAAAAGTGTGAATCATTATAGTAGATAAACATAATCATATGAGAGATTCACTATTAAATGAAGGGGATTTAATCCCATTACTAACTAGGTACCTTTTTTTAGCTTTAAATATATTAGCCAACACATTTTTACTAAATTATTCAAGGTAATGGTAGTTAAGTTGGCCAAATAACTCATGCCATAATTTAATAAATCCCTCTAAATGAGTAAGCAATATTTTTGGAGAAGAATCAAGTGAAAAATGTGAGAAGGTGTATAACCTATCTTGGTGATCTACTCTACCCACTACCACTATAGTATCACTATGTAATTCCCTGATGATAACTAAATCTGGTAAGAACTCAACACTCATGCCTTTCCTGATATAAGTGATTTGATACACTGATAGGAGATTGGTTTAAAGGTGAGGGACACTTAGAACATTATTGAATTTTCTTCTTTATATTTCAATAGACCCTCTCCCTAAAACAAGTATAGAATTGTCATCACCCAAATTGATAGAAGACATTCTATAAGGCTCTAAATAAGAAAACTCAACTAGTGAAAAGCCCATGTGGTGAGAAGTAACTGATCTAATGACCCATGAATATGTTGAAGCTACAACTTATATAAGATCCTTGCCCTTTTATTTCTCTTTCCCCTTTCCCTTTACCTTAGTAGAATCCTGGGTAGATGAATTTTTCTTGATGGACTCAGGAACACCTATGTTGTTCTTCTCTAGGAGATGAGTTTGGTGATCTATTTGCTTCTTCATGCATTTACTTTCATTATTCCCATTTTTATTATATTAGGCACACTTAAACTTCTCTTTATTACATTTAACATTAAAAGAGGAGGTTTTAGTGTTGGTTTTAGTAGAGGTTGATTCTTTCTTCTTTTCTTGATCCTTATCCTTCTTCTCTTTGTTTGAAATTTTTGCTTTCCCATTCCTTGCAATTAGGGCTCAAAGTTTTGTGGAATTAAATGTTACCATCTAGATCAAATTATCATGATCCCTATTTAATTCAACAATGAAAGCATCTAAATAGGACATTTTTCATGAAGTGCCAAAATCATGTTTAGTTGCATGAAAAATAAAAACAAAAATTGAATAGTTAAGACTTAGTTTAGAGAGTATAGAAAGGATAAGTTGGTCATCTTATTTCTTTATTTCATATTATTTCAACTGTAATCTCAAGGAATTTAACTTAGTGAAAAAAATCCTAAAGGGTGTCAAAATTTTAAGGACTTAGGTTAATGAGTTCATTATCAAGGTCATGACCTCTCATCACATCCTACTCCCCAAAAAGTTTACCTAGAATGGTCCATACATCATGAGGTGATTTTTTAGGATCTAAGTAAAATAAGATATTGGGTTCTACAAAAATCAATAATAACCCATAGGCTTCATTTCTACAATTATACCACTTAACTATCTCTATATATGTGTTAGGTTTAGATTTATTACCCATAGTTATCCTAGATAAAACCTTACTCCTTAGATTGATTGTCATATCGATTTTCCATTCATGATAGGGAGTTAGTGGATTGATTGAACTTTAATTCATTTATGCAAAAATGAGATGTACTATAAATGAAAGTTGAATTTGTTACATAAATAAAAGTGAAACTAGAATGCAAAGAGTGAAAAAAAACGCACAATACACCCCCACTAAAATATGAAATGGTGACCCCACCCCGCCCTACCCTCCCTCCCCCCCCAAATGTTTCAAATTCATGCTCAAAAGATTTCAAATTTAACCAATAGCACATCTTGAGTAATTAGTGCAATGAGTCAAAAGATGAGATTTTGTAAACAAAAGAGGACATCGAACTTAGCTGATAATACATCCAAGGAAGCAAGTACAATATGAGTAAGTGAAAAAATGAATAACACTTTATTTTTAAATATTACCTACAAAATATTGTTTTATAAAAAAATAATAAAAAATATCCACTAACAATGCTAAACTTGACCAATCTTCTTATGAATTACTTGTGCATTAAAATAAAAGTAGCCTATTTGCATTTGTTTTAAATCAAGCTATTAAAAAAATTAACATGTTAAAAACATTAAGGAAAACTTGAATATACTTATCTTATTTTGGAATAAATTTTCAAGCCTTTGAAATAGTGGGAGTCTTTTTTTATGCTTCTATAACTTTTAAACTAAGAAAAAAATTGATAATTGGCTTCTTATTGTAAACTTGTCATAGAACCTCAAATATACATTTAAGCAAAGAAAAGACAATAATAAATTCACCTTACCAACTTATGAATGTATCTTATTTTATAACGTGGATGTGATCTTGAAAATTGGTATGTGGTCACACAATTGTAATCTCTAATGAAAATTATATTAAATAATTTAATGGTATGGGGTGTTGATTCTCAAAATTATGCACAATTAGAATTTGATAGCTTGATGATGGATGATCTACAATGGATAACATAACATATATTTATAGATTTATTTAATGCAAAATAGATGGTTATATTTAACCTAAAATTATTAAATAATTTGATTTTTGGATGGTTTGATTTATCAGAGTGAATGTCAAGTCTCTGGATAAAGCGAATACATAGGTTTTTTATAGGCGCAAGTAAAACATGTACACAATACAATAGATGAAATAAAATTAAATCAAAAATATGAGAATAATACATAAAAAATATATGATAAAAACTAATCTTTCATTGAACAATAGCTCACCAAGAGAGATGTACATATAGGAGTGCATGAGTAACTCCTCCCAAGAAAGGTAGTCAGAGAGCTAATACTAAAAGAATAACTCCCATACCTAAAATAGTTAGTCAGGGGAGTTACTTCCTATTCATCCAATCAAAATGTAACTCAAATTACACCTAAGAAATCTTATCCATAAAAGTGGGAAATTTCTAAATAAGGGATAAATCCTATACTAAATAAATATGGGAAAAAATAAAACCCCTATTCTAATAGGATTTGAGTCCTCATCTAATTGAGAAAGACCAATTTTTCAAGTGGTTGAAAAATGTGAGGAAGGTAGTTGTGTAATCGTTTGAGTCAATCAAATGAATGAATGGAGTTGGTTACACATTTTAGGATGGTTGAAATATTTCATGAATTAATCAAGGTATTTGGATGACTCACCAAGTTAGTTGAATGTTTCAAGGAGTTAGTTGGTGACTCAACACTTGGCTGAGAGAATTAGATAAATGGTTGGGTGACTTAGAATTCAAAGTTTTGGATTAATTTTAATACTTATTTGTGAAACATATTAGTTAATTAATATTGATTGATAATTATTTTAATTCAATGAGGGGGGTGATATTGGCAAACTAGGATAAAATTCTGATTATGCATGACGGTTGAGTTAGTAAACAATAATGGTGATAGTGTAAAATTTTAGTAAAGTTAATTACGACACTTATGTGGTGGAATTTAGGTGTCTACAATGGGATAGATATTGTTTGATTATTTTGTGTGGCCTTTTTTCCCTTATGTAACAACCCAATTTTTTTATATACCAAGATAATATAACTATAGTACCAAATTTTAAGTTCATAGATAAATCAATGAGCAACAAATGTGATTGAGTCCATAACTATATTCGATCAAACACAAGTAATTGACTGTGGATAGAATTTTTGAATTATGCTATTCAAAAGTTCTTATCCTTTAACATTTAGTTTGGGGTGTATCAATGTACTACCTCACACTCATATACCTAAAACTAGACACCCTATCCATGGTATTCTAAATAGGGCCATCTACTAATTTAATTCATACCTTAGTTCCTATTCTTGGAAGAAAATAGCCAACACCTCAAAGAGTAAACTAGAATATGATCACCAACCCATATAAGAAAAGAAAAGATAATTCAAATAGAATAATCATCATACTAAGCTTGCTAAACAAAATCTATAAAATTTTAGTTAACAACAAGTGTATGTTTTGGGACTATTTATAAAAGTAATACAATATAAATATACCTTTTTGATTATTATAATTCTTCTATGCTTTGGTGTGGGAAAAATTTATGCACCCTAATGCTATCCTTTGATTGACCATTTGAGCATGATCACTTTCATAGAAATCCTTGAACTATACTTCCTTTTTAATGACATAGTTTAATAACTTGAAAATACCCCACATATTCATCTAATAATCAAAACTCAGACATTTATTCATGATTCTTGATAATGATATACAATAACACATAAGTATCCATCACATTATTATCAAAATCAAACAAACTCACATACTTTGTAGCTTAACCATTCTGTAAGTCCTTGCATATAAGTTCATCTTCTATAGCTATTGTTGTCATTTGGTCAATGTAATGGAAATAATGATGAGTTATGTGTTTAAATAATGAGAATCATTTTAGTTTAATTTTATAATAACCATACTTAAATTATGCATGAAAATAACTTATGTATTCTTAATAGCCTTAATTGTGTTTATTTTAGTTATTGATTGAATCATTAATAACTTAATTAAACACTTGATACATAACCATTCCCATAATGTAAAAATGATCTATTTTCATACACTTCTTGATTATTTTATACACATTACTTATAATAACTTAATCCATGAATACATATTGATAATATTATCATTAGTGATTTACATAACAGTCATAGTTATCCTACTATTTGCTAACATTTTGAATTTGAAGTAAATTGCATAAGAGAAACATTATCATATCTATTAAGAATAGATTAGAATGTTCAACCTAATTTCAAGTTCTAATGTAGTCACCATGTTTTCATAGAACTAATATCCAAGTCATAAAACTTCAAGGATAAATTATTTTTCAAAGACCAAGTTCACTTAATTTTCACATTATGAGAATATCATATTGACGGTTAAGTAAATAATCTTAACTTAATAAGTAATAAATCTCTTATCAAAACCTTTTAATATTCCATCATACACCTGAGATAATACAAATGGCAAGACTTGACTTGTTCTTTTTACTATGACTTGAATTTTTTTTATATCACTACTCAAAACTATCAAACCCTCAAGATTATACACAAGTCAATCAAATGAACAATAAATCAATACAAAAGCATATAATTATTTATATATTTGATAAAATAAAAAATTTATACATAACTATTTATCTTTTAATCATCCTTCTAAAATTTATTACAACAACTATATATTATGATTTATAAGCATTGAGTAGTTAACAAATCAATATCATTAAGGTAGAATGTCATTCTATCATTGAACCATACTACAACATAATAGATTAATATCAATAATTAAATGCCAAAAACAACTTTATAAAAAACCCCATACATTTTCATGGTTTACATCATTGCACCACAAAAGGGTATTAACATTAAGTAATGTAAAATATTTACATGTTATTTAATCAACATTAAAAATAATTTAGCACTTTATAAGAATCATATGAACCCAATAATAAAAGCATTGTGTATGATAAAATAATACAAGTAATTACATCAACTGAATGTTTAAATAATACATATTAACATATTAATAAGATTCCCATCAAATGATCAAAATAGTAAGCAAATTCTTGAATAAATAAAATGTGCCTACTAATCTTTCACAAAGGATATATAAACACCTAGACCACTATGAGTTATAACTCATAGTATATATCCAATCCTAATGAGGCCCCCATTGGTGGCCATAGACCACCTCATAAATGAGTTGGATGTGAAATTAGGCACAAGGATAAGTAATAATTGGAAGGATGACCAATCAATGTTCAACTTAAAATATTCATAAATATCTTAAAAGAGATTCTAATTTTTTTTTATAAGATTAGAAAAGAAGAGTGAAACTATCATTAGCCCAAATGCCATAGTTAACTTATAAACTTCATAAGTTAAATTTCATGAGTTAAACCAACCAATTAGATTCATGAATTCCAAATTTTACTCTTTGTTGGAGAGTTGTTAATGCTATCATGGAGGTGTCCAAGTGAGTGGATGAAGTGACTTGATAGTCTAAGTGACAATGATAAAGTATGCAATGTGCTTGTCCTAGTATGCTTGGTTGATATTATATTTTATCATGGTTTTCGATTATTAGGGATGAGTTTTAATTATTAATCATGTGTACAGGGTACTTTCAGAGGTCAATGGTGATTGGAGATCTTGTGGAAGTGAGTGGAATTCATCCAGTTCTTCATTAAGTTCATCTAGGCTTAAATGGGTATATAGCAAAAAAATTTGAGGAGGCATTTGGATGTAATTATATCTCACATGTGTAAAGGTTATAGGAGATGATCAATAAATGGATAGATTCCCCTATGTGATTAGATCACATGATTCAAGTTTAAGATCATGTGACTAAGTGCAACCAAAGTTACTAAGGTGCAAAGTTGGTCCCCCAAACAAAAGTACACTAAGTTCCAACACAGTCAATTTGCAAAGGTAGATATAATGGTCCACATTTCATCACATTTAATATTGATTATGTGAAATGAATCTAAACTCAAATAATTTATTTGTATAAGTCTAAGAAAGAGCTAAGTAAGTATTTTGGTGATGACATATCTCACATGCATGGATGTTTCAAGAAGAAATGGTCATATGGATTTGTTCAGTATTTATCCTAGTTTATATAGTTCAAATTTGAGAACATGTGAGTTATTAAGGTAAAATATATGATTGTGCAAAGTTTTCCTTCCAGATAGATAGCAATAGTCCCCATAGTTTATTTTTCATGATATTAAAGATTAGGACTAGATGGAGATATAATGGATCATGGGTGATTATACAATGAATATATATGGTGCATGTTGAGTCAAAAAATTCAAAGTTTTCATTGGTTAATGGAGTTAAATATTAATCTCCTTACAAAAGGATCAATAGAGCATGTTTGTTCTAAGGTGTCAGGAACTAGCAAGATGAGGACAGGTGTTCAAAGTTTAACATTGAGCAGAGGTAAAGATAAATATTCTTATAAGATATAAAATGAGTGGATGTTATTAAATATATAGATAAATAGTTCATATTAAGTGAGATGATTTCAAGGTGTCTAATGTTTAACATAAATAAATACTAAACTACGTATAGGAGATCGATGGAGCACATTAAGTCAAATAGTCAAGATGAAGATCTAATGATGAGAGATGAAAGGTAAAGGTTGAGATAATTCAAGGAATATAAAATGTGTGTGTTCAATTTTAGATGTAATGACATGATAAGAGTAAAAGGTATTCAAAGTTTAACTATGACCATTGGGATTTTAATATTTGAATTTGTAAAGGAAAAACCAATGCTCTGTATTTTGCATAACTTTTAATTGAAGATAAATTTTTGGATGGAGTTAAAATAAAATTCATGGAGGAATCCATAAAACATCCAAATAACCTAGTTATAAGATCTAAATATATGTATATACAAATATATTAATCTTCAAATTTGACTATGTGTTTGACTGTGTCCTACAAGTGACTTGAGAAGATTGTTCGAACCTATTTTGATGTTGTTTCAATATTATATGATGACTTATATATTAAAATGTGTTATATAATTCATAAGGATATTTTTTATTTTTTTTAGAGGTGTGATCAATATATATTGAGTATGAAAAATTCTTAAGAAGTTGACTGTGTGTCCATTCATAGTGTTCCTATGTACAAGGTTTATGTTTGAGTTGATTGAGCATACACAAAGGTGAGAAAAGATGACTATGATAATTTGAGGAAGTTTAAGGGGTCATGTGAAGTGTACATATACATTTTTAATTGTTCCTATGTTCTTTTTTTCTTGATGGAGTGCTAAATGAGTGAATGGGTCTCCATGAGACATATAAGGGCTACAAGGGCCTAATTGAAAGGTGTAGTTGCTTAAGGGTGACCCATAGATGATATGGCCAACCTATGTGGATTGTGTTTATTTGTGTCTTTGTATGTTACAATACTTAAGGGATAAGGCATGCATAATGTCTAACAAAGGTGCTGATAATCATGAACTCTCTATAAATAGTGAAAGCAAAGATGATGGTTTCTAGATTTGAGAAAGGCTTATGTGTGTGGTTTAGAACAAAGGGTTGAGAGATGAAGGAGAGTAAGTGTGCATAATGGATGGGTTTTTGAAAATATAAAATTTTGGACTATGTGTATGACCATTTAGTCATGTTGTTTATGTAGTGATAGAGTTGTTTCTAAGGAGTGAAGAGTGATTCAAAAGGTGGCTTTGGATACATTGAGTGTGTAGAGTTGAAGAAACCTAATATAATTTATATCTCCATAAGATTTGTAAGAAATAAGTGTTCACAAGATGATATATTCATATTTATTGTTGTGGTTGCTCAATATTTATGGGTTTGTAGCCTCTTTTCAAGGTGAAACTTACTAAAAGTCTAGTTATTATGGTAGCTCAACTAGACAGGTGTAGTATTACCTTAAGGGATTGTAGTCTCACTAAAATAATGGATGGTTATTATTTGATTAGTTATAACTGTTCTAAATTGGTTATTTTTATTATATGATAGTAGTCCAAATTTAGTTTTTAGTGGGTTTTCTCCCCCAATAGGGTTTCCCACATATATCATGTGTTATATGCTTGATCTTGCATTATCTCTCTTGTTCATTGCTATGAATGGTGTGTATGATTCATGAATGATTTTGGTAATTGATTAAGAATTTTAAAGGATTGAAATTAAAGTTAGATTATCTAGGCTCACTGATTCACCCCCCCTCTCAGTGATTTTACCTCTAACACTCTTATACAAGTAATCCATTACTATAGATATTTCAATTAATTATAATAATCTTATTCCTTAACAATATTACTAAAAGAACTAAAAGAACATACAATGCATCATCCAAATAAATTAAATAAGAAAGTATTAAACAAGAGGCCAAATCAACTGTTAATAAAGTAATAACATAACCCAATCATTTCATCAAAAATTGAAAATAGATTAATTAAAATGAAAAATTCCAAAATACTTTTAACTAAAATCCTAGATATTTTAAACTTCCATGTTTCATATAAAAATCTAGGTTTGAGATTTAAAAAGGGAATAAAAATGATCTTCGTTGACTATATAACCAATTGATTCATGAATACTGAAAGATTTTCAAAACCATTACATACCTATTTTATAATCTAGGTTTGAATTAAACATACAAAGTTAAAAATTGAATTAAGGAGTTAAACAACCAAAAACTTGCTCAACAAAATAGAGCTTGCATTTTTATTTACAATCTCAAAATCAAAAAAATAAAGTAACATGTTTTAAAAACCCCATATTCACTAAAAACCACTTGAAAACAAGACATATTATTGATGTGGGTTTTATAAATACCTCAAAAATTCCTATGAGTTTTCCTATAATGTTTTAGGATTGATGAATAGGATCAATCCAAGGCACGAGTTATAGTGTGTTCAATTTTATAACAACTTATTGGTGGAATAGCGATGAGTGATACATATTGTTTACCACAGGTAAAATGGCTAAGGGTGAACCTATATCTACTTAGATTGGGTTGAAGGATGATAATTATAACTAAGGTCAGTAGGAGTTTAGAAGAAACTTTAAAAAGAGGAAAGGGTAAGGCTAAAAATAAAGGTCTATGGAAAATCCATAGATAAAGCCTTTCAAGACTAGTATTTGAACTCAAATAAGATAATAAATCTAGACCAATACTTTTTGCAAGCTATTTTAGCTCAAAAAAAATCAAATACAATGAAGATTCAAAGTAAACCATAACACAATATACTCAAACATGCAAAAATCAAAGGTTACCTAATTGCCATATAGTTGCTGCACATCTACAAGAGGATTATGATAAGCGTGCAAAAGATATTCAAATCAAATATAGTTAAAAGTAAAACATTGTATTTTTTTATTGAAGAACACCTATATATTAATCAAACATGATATGGTACAATGTTAATCATACAAAAAAAGTGGGTGGAAAAGTCACACCCCACAAGCATAATCACACAAAGGGTGAAGACACCTCGAGATAAGTCAGAAAAGAGGTCAAAAATAAAATATTGTATTTAAAAAAGATACCTCATACATAATTAAAGAAATAATATACCAAAAAGATGTAACATCTTAAATGATCCATATAATTGGAGAATAATGAATATTTACACATAAAGATCAAGTCAAGCATAACTTCTTTTAATTTCATATTAATATGAATAGCCAAAATTCTCCTCCCTTTGAGAATGGGAGCTTACATGTATTTATAATCTTGGGATGGGGAAGGCCTCATTTATTCAATATTCACCTAAAATTACAAGTCTAAAATTAGAACCTTTCATTCAAAATCATGAACCAATGGTGCATGTACAATGACAATACTCAGAATAGACTTCCTAGCTAAAAATACATTATGCATGTACAATAAATATATTGGGAACTAAATTACCACCTTGGTGATAACCATGAAAATACATAATTATTCTAAAATTAAAGTGTTAATACAATACTATTAACTATATTAGTTGATCAAGATATTATAATTATAATTGTGGCAAGGACTAAGAGCTTTGGGAAGATGGGAGGGCACTAACAGCCAATTGTGTGCACCTTGTAAACCCAAAATATGCTTATTTAGCCTTTATCACTTCACCTAATTCATAATCTACTTCAAATTATTTATCTATGACTTCAAAATTTTAGTAATTAAGGCTTCAAAATTATGACTTTATAAGTCATTAATCTTTCATTCTCTACCTCTAAACTCTTAAACTCAGCTACTAAAGCCTCAGACCTTGTTACTCTATCTTTGGAAAAACTAACTAATTGTAATACCTCTTTGTTAATTTTATACATAATACCTTCCACTTTTTGTCCAAAGTATTCAATATCTGGAGAAGGTTCTCAAAATTGGGTCTGTTGAATAGCTCCCCTACTTGAGTGATCACACTGGTTATTCTCATATTTCCTAAAAATTTGTAGTGCTTCACTTTCCTGAGTATTAAAAAGACTTAACAACTTATTCATTTTTTAATGCCACTTGAGGAAGCATCCCTCTTAGAAATCACATAATTTAAACACCAAAAAGAACCCATGTTGGTAATGAGATTTAGCTGACCAAAAGCATTAATCCTATAACACTAGATTAGGAATTTAATTCATCTTTATTTATCCTTAATTTTATTCCATAATGTGATCATATATACTCTATGGGCCTGACTGCCTTCCCTAAACAATCTGATAGTAAAAAAAAATATTACATAGATTTTTAGCTACACTTTGTACATCAGTAATCACTTTTTGAGGAACTTGTATAATTTACATCTACTTCCACATTTTCAAGGCTTCCTTATTATTCTAGTGCATCTCCTTCATCGTAGCCCCAATGAAATCCACAAAAGTGGTGAAATCCTCAATGTATTCATTAAGATCATTAGGATTTATTTTAGGCCTTTTGGATAAACAGAACAAGTTTTCTCTTTGTTCAAAATATACTTCTCCTTTTGTTCTTATGTTTACCATCTTCCTCTTCATCACTCTTTATATAGTCTAACTTTCTTTGTCAAACCAAGTGGAGACTGTGGGTAGATCTATCAAAAATAGATTTTGCCTTTCATCTCTGACATTATGCATCTTCCTTACCCATTGAGGAACTATAAAATCTCTTGTTTCTTCTCCCTGAGCAATTTTTGAACATGAAGAAGGTGAAGAGGTCATTATAAAGGATGTAATCATAGTGTTTGATAGTGAGACACTTATTTGAATGGGGATTTGGGGGAATTTTTTTCCATCTTCTTCCCATAGAGAGGTTTCTTTCCTAGGTGTCACCTCAGCCAAGAATCTTATTAAACCTAGGGTTATCTCCAAATCATGGTTTATTTTGGTAGGGTCAATGTATTGGGCATGGGAAGATCTATTTGGGTTAACTTATTCTTATTATATGGTGTCTTATTAGAAATATAAATTGTAAGCAAATTCTTAAAATGGACTTCCTTAAGAGTCATTAGTTTTTATAAGGAAAAAATATTTGAATCCATACAACTAACAATAGAACTATATAGTACAATGTTAGGCATTACCAAAGGTAAAATTACAGCTAGAATTTATACATTAGGCATTGATAAAAAAATTAGAATATACTACCTCATCAATTTTATGACTTTACTATGGTGTGAGGTTAGCTAAGGTGTCCCCTCCTTTTTCACCCAGACTCAAAGCTTTTGATTTCTCCAACTCAACTTCTTCAACATCTAGTTGTGCCATGCCCATCTCCTATTCTTCTTCCTCTAAAGGATAATCAACCAAGGATATCATTTATTCTATTTTTTCTTATTCTCTCAATTCCGTTATAGTGTTTACATGCTTTTCCTTCTCCTCAATATCTTCTTCTATAATAGGGAGACTAAGTGATGGTCTCTCTTCTAGTTTTTTATCTTAAGAAGGAGCAGGAGAGTCCTTGTGTTTCCTTTGGTATGTGAAAATAGGTATAGTGTAAGGTCGATAAAATGATATAAGGGCTATGAGAATGACTATAGTAGGATGTAGAGATGAATATGATGTTGTAGAAGGGGTGGAAGGCATATGTCTTCCCTGAGTGGATTTAAGAGATAAGGGAGAGTCAGGGGTAGTTAGAATTAAAGTGAAATATGTTTTCAAGAATTTAGGGAGGCTCACTTAAGTGGCTTTAGCTAGAGGAGGTGAAGGATTCATCACAAAATTACTCTTCCTTTGATCAGTTGAGGAAATGACTAACCTCTCCCTAGTAGATAATATACCCAAGAAACATTTATATGAAGTTGTTAAAGTAGAAAGGACTTGAGATCCAATAAGTCCTATCAAAATCTCCCTTGTAAGATGAGTGTTTGATTCCCTATGAATCATAGATTGATCTAGTTGCTCTTTTGTAGCTTCTGCTAAAGGGAAAAGAAGTTGATCCAGTAGTTAAGAGCCAGGTGGTGGTTATGGAGGCCATTGCTAACTCCATATATTATGAGCCTCTTCTTTTATTGCTTCTAGGTTGTATTGTAAGAATTATGCAAGTATCATAGACATTTTATTGTATTTCATCTTTATCAAAACTTCCAAATCATCAGAGGCATTTAAGAAAATTTGATCATGATCATATGCCTTATGATTATAAGAGACATGCAATTTCTTATTTTCCAATGGAGTTTTAAGATACCCCCTTATTTTATTCCTAGGGTATTATTAACTAAATGATTTAATCTATAAGTTGTAATGTGTTCTAGCCTTACCAACTAAAATGAAATGTGACCTAGTCATGTATTTATTTGTTTAATGCCAAAATGAGTCTTAAAGTAGTTGGCCAAATGTTTATGACCTAATTCTTCATCAATACTATTGAAGACTTAATATTATATTCCCTATTTTGAAATATGATCTGGAACATGATGTGGCAATAATAAAGGAGTAGTCCTAGAACCGTCCATTCAGATGATGGTTACATTTGAATATAACTAATAATCTCCCATTTTTAAGGGTTTATGTTATGTTTTTTGATAGTTTGGGCATTAGATCACCTTGTATTGCTTGGTATATATGAGGATATACCTAATTTATTATCCTTTTGATATCATTTGTGTACCTATGAATGAATATAAATGAGAAATCCTCTCTGACCCTATTTCCCAAATACTCATCTGATGGTTACCATTCCTGACAATAAGGCTTGTAAACAATGGCCATTATCACATCCAACAAGTAAGATATCTTATATAAATTTATATCCTTAGGAATATGATACAGGCAAAGTATATGTGCCTTTAATTGTGCACTTATGATCTCTCGTAGTGTTACTAGCATTTTAATTTCCAAGAGTATATCTAGTAATGTAACCCATTCGACCTAAACATAGGCAATACTTTAGAAACCATATAACCTAATAAATAGTCCCATTATTATTACAACTCTAGGTCTAAATTTAATGATAAAATTGGAGGATATTTCCCACTTTGGATTTAGTCTATGCCCCTTTGAATGCCATCACTTCAAATTTCCATCTACATTATTATGATCAATCCAAACATTGGTTGAGACTTGATTGTAGGTAGTCTCAGGGTAGGGAAACCTAATATATATTTCAAATGACCTTCTTGAGATGTAAGTAAAGGTAATATTGAGTTTAATTAAATGAATATGTCCCCAATATTAGTTCCATTAACAAATAAAACTTTCAAGTGCTTAATGCATGACATTACCTCAGCTTTATCCTTATCCTAGTGGAGACTTTGATCTTTAATTGGTAGAAAATCATATATTTATTGTTTGGCCTTTGATTAGAGTTCATCCTCTATGGAATAGGACTAGATTGATTTAAACTCTTATTAGAGCACTGAGTAATGTGTAAATTTAATGTTCATGTCACTCTTCTCAAATACTATATCTTTATATTCAGCCAATCCCATAAATGAGTACGGGGATGGGACTAAGGGCTTACCTTATTTCAAAAAAGAGGCCATTTTTATACTTTGGTAGTTATAACTCATGTGAGGTCTTGGACTAGTTAATTCTATGCTTAGTGGCTTAATAAATTTAGGGCTCACTTGACATTATAAATATTGAGAATGCAATTTTTTAATCAAAATAGCAATAGCAAAGTGAATCCTAATTTTCATAGATTTTTTATATATCACTTTTAGACTTGAGTATTGAATGTATTAATGTACCTTAAATGTAGATAACAAACTTTTTCTTTTTATTCCCATTTCAATCTAAATGTGACATTTATCTTTGGTAGGTTCCCTTACTTTCCAAGTGGAGATCATTCATTAATTATTTATGTCCAGTCATTAATTTTGAGATAGATATCAACCATTCATTGAATTTATTCCTTGATATGTTGTATATCATTATCTTTTATGTTTTGGTCATAACTTCCCCAAGTAGTGGCACTTATTAAGTCTTTATTAACTTTACCTTTTAAATTTATTCTATATATTGGGTAGGTCTCATAGTTATGAGTTAACATGATCAATCCATGTGGAATGATCTCATAATCCTAGAGACTTGGGATCATAAAACCATTAAACTGTAGACCAGAGAATTGCTTAACCTTATAAAGACATAGATTACCATAAGTGTGCCAAGTTTTGATCACTCAAAAACCTTAAAGCTTAGAAGCTTTGGACCATTGGCTATTTAGTAACTTCTACATTTGAACTCCCAGAGGCCCTTGGGGTGTCAATCCCTTGGCTCTCTTTCTTATGAAGGATTTGGATCCTTCTCTCTGCTTGTCTATTTACAATGCCTTGGATCCATGGCTTGACATTATCTTGTATATCTATGCCAACTTGTGTTAAGGTCAATGATGGAGAGACAGATGAGATTTTTTTTAATTTCCCATAAACAAACAAATCAAGAATGGCTAGTCCATAAATAGGGTTCTCATCATTGAAGAGGTTAACTTCAATGGTAGGGTGAGTGAAGGTTAACCTAGGATTATTTATAGGTGTCAAGGGCATCAAGGCCAATTCTAATTATCTCTTTCCTCCATCTACCTATTGATTCCCAATTGCACACCACTGTCACTCAGCCTCACATGCACTAGAAATGGGGTGAAATTAAAAGGTGAGGAGCTACTTGAGATGTCATTAGAGCTAGGGAGGGCTCAACACATTGAAAGAACCAAACAAGGAAAATGACTGGTAGGGGCTCGATAAAGGGGATGGTTAGTTCCCTACAACTTTTGGCTCTGCCTAAACCAAGGTGAGAGGACCTATAGGGGTAGCTTGTTCTAGTGAAGGGACTTTGAAACTTCAGCCTTTATGAATATTTGTAATTATGGAAGAGGGGATATGATCAAAGCATAACCAGACTCACACACTCCACTTGGGAAGGGCTATCACATGAAATGCATGAATACCTTATGTCATATGAGAGCTACTTAAGACAGATGAAAAAATGGCTAAAATATTTAATGTGGAGATTGTTTTTTAATGAAAAGGAGTAAGTGAGAAATGTATCATTATGATTTTGAGCACATAAAATGAACACACTTTAGGTAAACAATATACAATGCATCCATTAGGCAAGCAACACTTATGGTATGTGAGTTATATGTTATATGTGGGGTAGAATAGGGTAGGACAATGTTTATATGAATAACTAGATAAAAAGATGTAGAAGGATAATAAATAAACATAGAGGGATTCAAACAATCATGATATTGTCTTTATTAACAGATTCTTCCTTGATTTTGGAGACAAATAGGAAAAAACTACACACATATGGTCCTTGAAAAATTATGAGCAACACTACAAGTTACCCCTCAAGAATTATTTCATATTGTATTCATGAGCCTAGGACTACCCTTAAAAATGATATCAATGTTTTATTCCCCCAAACTTTAAAATATAAAGGATCTTACATTTTGGTTGCACCTTTTAAATGACTACCACAAAGAAACATACACCAGACAACTAATCTATTTAGCTTGCAAAAACAAAACTATACTTAAACAATAAGACAAAATGGAAACCATGAACATATTTTATTAATTCACTAATAAAGGATCCATTAAAATATATTTATTGAAAAATTGATATCACGACACACTATGCAGAATGACTTTGTAACAAGGAAACATCATGGATGATCTCAAACCATGCCAATGAATTTACAACCAAAATCAATTTGGCACCAAGGCACTACATAGTGATGACTCTCTGAGCTATATCTTCTATACTCAAATTTCAGACAACCTTTGTAAAGGGATAGACCCCCTTTACTTCTATAATTTCATAGCCATACTTGGCATATTCTACAAAGATACCCCAGCTAGAAGATTCCTTCACGGGCCTAGGGTTAGTTGCAATGAACTTGATTCTTCAGACTTATAGTTTTGCTCTCATGATGATGAAAGATATGATTCCCCACTACAAAATAATATTTATAGTTATGAACACATAAAATAAACTCACAAGGGATAAAACAAAACATTGTTCACTTGCACAAAGAAATAAAGATGTCCCTTTATTAAACAAAACAAACCCCTAAAAGGGATGTGCCACTATCAAGAAAAGTACAACAATTTCTAAATGTGAAAAGATAAAAAGGGACGAAAAAGAAAAAAAGGACAAGAAGAGAAAGGGAGGTATGGAATGATTCTATTTTTGGAAAGAAGTCAGGGGTATCTAGTCATGATGCAGAATCGACATTGAATATTGTGTCCTTCGCTAGCTTGTTCTTGTGTGTAACAAACTTTGTAATCATAGTGGTGAGGATATTTCTATATAGGCCCATTTGATACTTGAATTTGGCATTATATTCTTTGATCCAGTTGGTGGTCCTCTGGATCACTCCCTATTTCCTATGTACCAATGCCTCTAACTAGTCATAAGACTTTTCAAGTGATACTAGGTCCCTTATATTTTGGCTATTGAAGGCTCCATGGGGTGCATCGATGGGGTTCTTCAAAGCATCCTCCAAAAATTCTTTTGTCAAGTCCATTGCACCATCAAGCTTCACCATTTCTCTTAGAGTGGCCTTAATTTCTATCCTTACAGTCTTTAGAGACTACTCCTCTCCTTTTGTATCAAAGGCACCATCCTTGATCATGGCTAGCCTATGATTTATGGCCAACTGGCATTCTCTAAGCATCTTAAGATCATTTATAGAGATAATTTTTTTTGCTACTAAAGCATCTTTGACCATATTACATATCTCATCTATTTTGGGCCTGAGTGCCTCCCAGCTCTTGATATCAGCATCATAAACAAATTCTAGGGAGCTAAACTCTCCTCATCTATTTATCTCATTATCAAGCCATTCCATGGCTATATGGATGACTTCATTAGCTCAGGCTATCAAGTATTGTTTCCAATATTTTTTTCCCATCCTATGGTCTGTAAATCCTCATCATGGGTGAAGTCTAGCGATCCAAGGGGGATAAGGGAAGGGTCAAGAGCATGGATGGTAGTTGAAGTCACTACTTGGGGCTCACTTAGTAACTTTATCAAGTAATAGATAATAGTTTGGTTCTCCACTTTTAGGTCCTCCATGGTGGCTTTATTTTTTTCCATTATGTGTTTCACAATGTCAGCCAAGACTTGTGAAGGATGTTTCAATTCCTTCCTTGATGGCTCCCTAAGATTGTAACTATAGATGGAGTATCTTTCTAGGGGAGCATTCTTTTTTAGTGCATCTAGAGAAAGAATGGCTACTTTAACACTCCTTTCCCACTTGTTAGTGAATGTAATTTGAGCATGCATTTTGGCCTTCTTCAGGGGCTTAACATTTTGTTTTTGAATAATTTATGCTATGTTAATATCCTCTATTTTTCTCATCACATCCTTATTTTCCTTCACCTAGTCTATAACCCAAATAAGGGGCTTAGTCTAGAAACTTACCAAAGTTACAAAATTTGAGGATGGCCTTGTGGTAGTGATAAGTGGTGCTAATGAGGAAAAAACTACTGGGAGCACCACAGCTTGGGAGGAAGACTCAACACAAACTATTTTATGTCCTCATCACTTTTCTACTTTTTCTTTTCTTCCTCTAGGACTGTATCTACTCTCTCTAAAATTTTAAAATCAGACCCAAGCTAGTGGGACTTCATGAAAATTTGTCAATGGAGCTCACCTTTTCCATGGGTTGGATGGAGGATACAACAATGGATTCTCTTTCTTTATTACTTTGGGTCATTTAGTTTATAGAGTCTATGGTGACTTCTTTATCACATTTGGGTGACTCTTCACCAATCATGGCTTTAGAACCTTTATTTTTCTCTAAGTCATGAACCTTGATGGTAGGGAGTACCCCTTGGGGGACTTCAATTAAAGGATCACCCTTTGGGGATCCCTCCTTAACACCCTTATTGACCTTTGAAGTTATGAGGGTGCCCACATGTAGGCTTGATCCTTCTTCTCCTCCTTTATCCTTTTCTTACTCTCCCACCTTTGTACTACTGGTGGGGGACTAAATGCCATCCCCAAGTTCACCTTGATCACTTTCATCCAGCTTTGGGGTGTCTTTGACTTCACTAACTTTGTCTTACCCAAGTGACTAAGAAATAACATTCTAGACAAATCCATATCTCTAAGGAGTGGGGATATTTTTCAATAGGGGCCTCTACTTGGGTAGCCACCTTAACTCTAACCTCCACAACATCATCAAAAAATAAAGGATCATATGGAGCCTTTACCCCTTCCTCATCACCTTCACCTTTTTCTATCATAGGTTCCCCATTTATAGATGTCCCTTTCATCAAGATCTTTGATAGAGAATGATGATTATCCCTATGGGTTCTTTACTTGGTTCTTACATTAGGGGGAGTGAAGGCACGTTGTTTCTTCATTACTTTTGCTATAAACCTTTCTTCATTTGAGTCCTCCCCCTCACTCATATACCTAACCCTCTATGTTTAAGAAGCTTGATCTTCTCTTCTCTTTAGTGGGAACTCATTGGTGATTGGGTCTTTGAAAACAACTATCCTTTACTTGGTCAGAGACTTGATTAAAGGTTGGATTGCCTTCTTAAATATCTTTTTCTTTGGTGGCTCCTCTTGTTCCTTACCTCCCCTCTTCCTTGAATATATTTTTGGAGAAGGATCGAGTGCAACCTACTGTGTAGGTAGGATAGTGAACAATGATACTTAACTGACCATAGGGGGCTATTGAGATGGTTGGCACCACTAGAGCTTTCCTCCCTAAAGTTGATATGGGAGTGACACTAGCCATTATGACCTACCTCATGAGAATTTTATCCTAATTCTTAACTAAGATCATTGTTTTTGAGAAAGATAACCCAACCTTAGATTGTGCCACAGTCATCTTCTTGATGTCCCCCAATTTGGTGAAGTTAGTGTCTTTAAGCTTTCTTTTCCCCTTGTTTGCTATAGATGATGATGGGGCCAAAGGGTCACCACTATATGTAGGGAGGAAGGCATTTAATTCCTTTATCTTTCTTAACTCTTGGAGGGTAGGGGTGTCATATGCCTCAAAGTTTAATCCATGTTCCTTCAACCATCTAAAGGTTCTCCTCATTATCCATGTCACTCACCTAGGGATGGAGTCATCTTCTTGCTCAGTGAAGTTTTGTTGAGCGATGGATTAGGATTCAATATTATTCTTATTATATGTTGAGGAGAGTGTCAGCTTGTCATCTACCATGTCCTTGGGGATAGGATTGATGTTGTAGGCTATGACCTCCTATATTGTTAGCATCATATATTCCCACTTTTAGACATATTCCTTGGTGGTATAGTAAGACTAAAGGTCTTCAGAGTGAGACTAATTCCATATTACATTTGTTGTCATGTTAACCAACCACCCAATGTCATAATTAGGTCAGGGTGGCATCTTATCAAGTGAATACAAACTCATTTCTTGTTCCAACCCCTTTGCCTTAGCCATAAAAGGACATGAATATAATATTATCACCATAGGAAATTTGAAAGGATTGTTTATCTTTTTTGTTGCAATCATTTCATGTGGTGGCACCATCTTCCAACTCAGCTCCATTACTACCAACTTGTTGCATAGGTATTTAGGCAATTTGAGTGGGCATTCAGAATAGCCACTCACCATATTATACGTGAATGTTCTAAACTATATATAGGTGGCATGAAATTTCTCAATTACTTTCTTGGCCATCATAGACATTCTATTTAGGCTCCTCAAGGGGTAAAATATGCTCATCATGGGGTTGAAAAAGTAGATATGCACCTTGAAAAAACTATTCCTAGATCCTTCCATAGTTACCTCAAGATATATATCATAGATTCTCATCCCTATAGGGTTCCTGGTAAGTCCCAAGAAAACCCTATTGTGCACCAAGCTATACATTAGGTAGGAAGACATATAAGATGTAAATTTAAATTTCTCCTTGAAGAGCATGGCCACTTTAAGATACATCATTTATGTGTGCAAATTTACATTGAGGATGGTGTCCCAGTCAATCCTCTTCTTCCCTTCCAGCACATAGAGCATGATAAAAAAAATCCATGTCTCAAACTTCTCAACAGTGGGTATTGCATAAATTCTAGTGGCCATGGATATAACATGCTAAGGTAGCTCATTAAATTCTACAAATTTCAAGTTATTTGACATCCTTGAGATTTTAGTTCTCTTCTTGGCCAAACAACATGAGTTCATGACTTCCAAGATGGCTCTCTCATCTTTGTCAATGTATTGCTAGCATTCCTTGACGCTGAGTGTGATAATTTCTAGTTGAGGGGGAATGCTAAGCATGGTACTGAGGCCTTCAAGAGTGAAGGAGCATACTAATGAATGACTACCATTGACAAAAATTTTGGTATCTAGTTGATATGCTCAAGCACATGTTATGATGAGCTCTAGGTATGGAGCAGCTAGGGTGAACATTATTAATGGTGCAATGTAGCTCATGCCAACATTAGCAATTGCTTGTGAGGGGTTATAGTGTTGTAAGACATTCACCATGGCCTCAAAATCCAAATCCATGACATCAGTGTCCTTGATTGAGTCTAACACTGATATGATGTTTCCCTTGGATGTTGTTGAAGAAGTTACCATCTTTTTTTCAAGTCTCTTGTTATTGTATTAACTTAGAAATAAACTTATTTTCACTAAAATAATTCTTGACTTAGCTCTCAATTACCTCTCAAAACACTATACAACAAGGTTTCCAAACACGTACTAGTGTTAGTGAAGGCTACACATAGGTGGAAATGGAGACCTTTTCAGACTCTACTCAGATTCACTATATTCACATTCTTTGGTTTGGCACACCTAGTAACTTATAACCACAAATCTCTAGCTCTAGATGTAAAGGGTGAGTTCAAATGAAAAAAACACTTACTTATAATCCCTTTTATTTTAGAATTAGGGTTGCCATTAATGCTCTAAGATGAGGTGGCTAATAAAAACCTACCCCATTAATTACTTGAGCCTCATTTAAAAAATAAAGGGAAAATGTAAGGCCTCCCCTTGTGTGTCAAGTGACCTTCCTTTTATAATACATGGAAAAACATGAGTGAATCATAGATTTGAAATATTTCTTTTAGGATCTTGAGGAATTTTTCACCTTTTCACTTATTATGATCCTCTGGTGTTGTGGGGAAAGAAGTCTTGAGTCCCCATTGATACCAAGGATACTACTTGAAATGATCCTTATTTTACAAAACATTTGGGTGCTCGGGCATTTGGGGACCCTTTGGAAAATGTCCATAAAAGTAAGTGAGGAAATTTCCAAAAAGGTCCCAAAGCTAGGAAACACTCAAGTGCCTCCATGTGGCACAAATATTCTTTATCAAATTAGACATCTAGGCCCTGAGGACTTTAAGTACCATGCCCACCAAAAGTTAAGTGGGGTAATTCTTCAAAGAGGCTTGAAATCTCTGAGGTCCTGAAACTTTGCCACGTGTCTAAATAAAAAATGAAGCAAGGGTCATGGATACTTTTTCCCTTTGCACCAACTTCCTTAAAAGGGGAGAAGTAAAAAAACTTTCCATCCCCCAAAGCTTACTCTTGGAGGTCCCTTGAGTTAAATACATATATTTTATTCAATTCTTCAGATTACTCCTCACCTTAATCACCAAAACACATAAGTGTAGCTTGTTGCTTTTATCTAGGACATAAACATATATCTTATCCTAAGCACAAAGGATCCAAAATTGGAAAAGGATTTAGTTACACCCTCATTTATTCACTATAGATTCTCATGCCATAAGATCTTTACTTCATACATTGTAACTCTTCAATCTCTCTCAAAACTTTATGGGGTATTTTCCATCTTTATTAGACATCCCTCTAGATTCATCTAATCAAGATGATAGATATGGTTACTTAATATACATTTCCCAACCTCTTCTCCTGATGAGGGAAGGTAGGAAACTAAAACATTAAAACTCACTTAGCTTGGGCACATGAAATTCATCATACAAAGACCCAAATTGTTCCAACACAATTTTGGGCACTAACATAGGCTCCTTCTCGAGGATGGGTACCCCTAGAAGGTACATAAAGAACACCATACTGGTTGCCTATCCATTGGGGTATGGAGTCAATAAGAAACATACCATGGGTAAATCAGAAAGACCATAAGAGAGATAGTTATATACATATGTATAGGGGCAAATAGAGGTTTGATCTAAGAAAATCTTGAGATTTTTGACATTTATTGGTAAATAAAAAATCTCCCCATTGATATCTTTGATATAGAAGGTGTGATTCCCTATTTGAAAGTTGATGGCGTAGGGACCCATCTAAAGGGAATCAAATTTACCATGCTTCCCTTTGTCTTCATGTCTGATGTCCCAGAGTAGAACTAGATCATCGACCTAAAAATTTCATGGAGTAACTTTTCTATAAAAAATCCTCTTGAGATGCTCTATAAAATTCATGTGATTTTCATGAGCCTACCTCTTAGATTCATCAAGTTCAATGATCTGGTCAATTCTCCCTTCATAGTGGCTTATTTTTGTTCCTACCTTAGTTATTTGTCACATGAATTGGTACATAGAAAATTATAGATTCAAAGGCAAAATAGCTTGGGTCCCATACATGATCTCAAATGGGATTTTTTTTGGATCTCTTTAGATTCAACATATCTTCCCAAATAGCAAACTTTAACTGTGCACCCCATTTTCTTTTGTTGTCAATTAGAGTTCTCTTGATAATTTTCAATAGGTTTTTATTACTAGACTTTGCTTGTCCATTTCCTTATGGATTATGGTTGGAGGTGTATGCTAAGGTAGTCCCATAATCCTCACATAATGCACTCAACTATTTATCTATGAAGCACATAGCATTGTCACATACAATATTGATTGGTACCCTAAATTGACAAATGATATTATTCAATAAGAAATATGTGACTACCTAGTGGGTTGATCTCCTAGTATAATTACTTTAACCCATTTCATGAAGTAATCAGTGGCTATTAGGATCCATTTATAACCAATTCTCAAGGCATCTAAGATTTTACCCATAAAATCCATCCCCCATTATCTGAAAGGTTCCTTAATAGAGATTGATTGTAAGGGAAGTGATCTAGATGTCTTCATTCTTCCAGAGAACTATTAAAAATCTTCACATTTTCTAACCCACGTAGTTACATTTTTAAATAATGTAGGCCACCAATATCTATCCCTTATGATATTGTGTGTAGTGACCTTTGGGGTGAAATGGTTGCCACACACACCACTATGCAATTTTGCAATTATTGGAGAGACCTCACTTTCCACTAAACACCTTAGGAGAACACCATCCAAGTTTCTCAATGCAATGTCATCCTGCAATAGAATATACTTTTCAGACACCAAATTCAATGTCATTATTTTATTATTCTCTAGATGAGGAGGATAACTCAGAGTCTTTAGCTAATGCACTATGTCTCTATACCATAGGGATTTGCTAAAGTTTGATCTATAATTATCCACCATTATTTTTGCATTATTCACCTCCATGGCTTATAAATTTGCCTCAGTCATCAACTTCACCAAACCCATACCCATGAAAAACTAAGCGGTCTATATCTCTAAGTCATATTCTTGTAGTTTATTAACCCATTGGCACCTCTTAAGTCATTTTGAGTTAATATGTCCTTCACCATAGTGTGAGGGACATAGGCAATAATATTTGAACTCAAAATGTAGGACCTAAATTATTTGATAGCTTTTAAAAGAGCGAAGGATTTATTTTACATTATGATATATCTAAGCTCAGATCCTTGAAGTGTCTTGATAAAAAAGGTAATTGGCTACTCATGACCTTCATCATTCTTTTGTAGCAACACTGCAACAATGGTATGCATAGAGGAAAATGAAAAGATTTGGAACTCTTTTCTGTAGTCTAGGCTAATAAGCATTGAAGCCATTTTCAAGGTTGCTTTGATGCCTTGAAATGATTAGGTATCCTTTTCCTCCCACTTTATAGTTTGATCCTTCTTTAAAATTTAAGTGATCAGCAAAGTAATCTCTACAAAATTGGAAACAAACTTTGTAACAAAATTAATTTCGATAAAAAAAGATTGAATACCTTTCTTGGTCTGTGGGATGGGTACTTTGTCAATGGCTTCCAACCTCTCAGGATCTATCATAACATCTTGTTGGTACATAATGTGTCCTAGTAACTTTTCTCTTTATACTCCAAAATGCCATTTATTAGGCTTTATGGAGATCCCAAACTCCTGACTTCTGATAAGCAACTATTCTAAATGTGCTAGGTGGTCACTCCTCTTTTTAGAGTACATAGTGACATCATCTTAGTAGACAATAATGGAATTGGTTGATTTATCTAGTGAAGTATACATCCATTAATTTCTAAAAGGTGGCACCTACATTCATTAAACCAAAAGGCATTCAAACATATATGTAAGTACCCCATGAGGTGGTGAAAATGGTCTTATCCCTATCTGACTCTTTAACCATCACCTAGTTATATCTAGAAAAACTATCTAGGGTCGACAACAGATCTGATCTAGTGATATATTGAAGCATATTATCCATGTTATGCAATGGATAATTGCCTTTCAAGATACCTTGTTAAAATTTTAGAAATATACATACAGGTAGATGTCTCCATTTTTGTTTTTAATAGGGACAAGGTTGGCCACCCATGATGAATATCTGATAGGTTGAATGATCCCACCATCTCTAAAATTCTTTATCTCTTCCTAAATTTTGGTGGATAAGATGGGGTTGATCAACCACTATTTTTGGTGGAATGGCTTTGCATTGAGATGCAGGGGGATAACATGTTGAAATAGATCCTCTTTATAAGCCTTTAGCTCTGTGTAAGACCATGCCAAACAATCTTGGTACTTCTTTAATAAGGTGATGAATGATTCATTTTCATCTTTACTCAAGTGAAAACCAAGCCAAATCTTCCTTGGGTTCTCTAGTATCCCAATGTTAATCTCAATTACTTCTCTTGATATAGAAGTGTTTCTAGATTTGATTTGGTTAGCTCCATCAAAGGCTGCTTTAAGACTAACCAATCCCCTGGGGATGGTGTTAGTTTTATGTTAGATTACTTCTTTCTCATATAAGGTTTCATTCCCATCATAGACCTAGATCATAGAATCCTAGTCTGTGATAGTTCCCTCAAATTCCTCTATGTAGCATAGAAACCTTTTTATGTGGTCATCATCATCAAAGACTTGCCAATGATTAATTTTGTCTAAAATAAAGGGCCTTACCAATGTTTCAACTTGATATTCACAATAAGCATTTACAAGCTCAATCCTAAATTTTGTATCTCTCTTTGTGAGCACATCTACAAAATTATTGAGCTCTCGAGCGTGGTACTAGATGTTACAAGCATCAAACCATTCTAGACAGTCCCAAATAGCATTTTGACACTACTTCAACCTCTTCTACTTTGTGGTGTAAATATCACAAACCTATTCAACCATTAAATTAGAGTCACCCTTTACTAACTACTTTTTGAATATATACTCATAGGTGATTTGGAGGCCTATCAAAAGTGCTTAATAGTTTTTAATATTGTTTGTGCACTCAAAAGCCAACTAAAAGGAGAACTTAAAAATTTGGTCCTCAGGAGTATAGAAAACAACTTTGGCCCCATTTACAATATTGGAACATTCTCCATAAAAATTTATAATCTAGATGGAGTTTTCATCTTGGATACTAGGATCAAGGGGCATCTCTATAAACTTGAAATTTCCCATGAAGCTCTTGGTATTTATGTCTACATACAACACTTCATCTAGATGGTACTTGGGGTATTTCAAGATATGAATCATTTGTCGTTCCCAATTTAGGCAAACCATTTTCCCATCCAAAGTTATCATGGCATAAGATAAATCTATCTAAACCCTACCACCAATGATCATAACCCACATTTTGGAGAGCAACATACCCCACTTAGGTGGATAGTCTATAACAATGACATCCATGCTCAAAATTTTTATGGGGTATTACACAAGCACTACCACCAACCCTTTTACCATGCCAACAATATGTACTTCTCTAGAATCCATGGTAAGGCATCATCCATATGTTGTTGTTATTCTTATGCATAATTTGTTTAATACTGTCAGTGGCATGATGTTAGATGCATTAGAATAAAACATGCAATTATGGATGATCAATCTAATAATCATCAAGGTGGTATATAATGGGTTAAAATCCATTTGGATCTCTACTAGTGTCATTCATAGGTACACTTTCAAGTGCTTCTAGAAGATTTTGAGGTGTTCTTCTTTTCTCTAGGGAGAATGAAAGGAGGCTCTACCTCAATAATTTCATTGGAAGTGACCTTTTTTGTGAACCTTAAATATTCAAAATCTCTCCTTATATGCTTTGGGATACTAAGAATATCCACAAAAGGTATTGTGACCTTTAGCTAACTCAATACATGGGAAATGTCACAAACACTATATTTAGGTAGTAGAGTATTGGCAGGTAAACTTGTGACATTTCCTCTTAGAATATACCCTTTTAGTGATAATGACATTGTAACAAGAGGGATAATACTTTTAACTTCATTATTTAAAGGAGGCTTCTTGGGCTCATCCTTATTAGGAATGCTAGATAGAAAAGGGGTTCAATTTTTGGCCTGGGTACCTCTTGGTTTAGCATGATAAGGCATAGGATCAAAATTAGTATGATTTTGGACCTCTTTAGTTTTAGTGGTTGTTTTTTATTTGGTCTCTACCCTAAGAGCAAGAATACCTTCATCTTTTGGGGGAGTATTTTAATCCTTGCTTCTTAGATTATACTCCTTTTCTTAGGCAATTGCAACATGAATCATAAACCACTGGTCCTTGATTGATGGGGGAGAGTCCCCATACTTCTCTTTCATCATTGATCTTAGGAACTCAAAATCATGAACTGGTAACTCATATTCATGAATCATATTGATTTTGAAAACAAAGTCTAGGGATAGAGATCTTACCTTTTCACATGCATCCCAAAATGCCTGAGAAGTGGTAAGACCCATTAATTCTATTGATGGAGAAGGAACCATTACACCTGGTTCATCAAAACTAAAATTGAAAGAATAATAGGCTAAGGTGTCCCCATAGTTTGGGAATAATAGGGTACTTACCCATTCTCCCCTAAATATGTAACTCTCTACCTCCTATAAATATACTATGTAGATGTCATATTCATTAGATGTAGCTTCAGAACCAATTACCTCTAAACTACCTTTAGAGGTTGTGCTACATAGGGGGTGATTGTGCAAAAATGTGAGTTTATTATATGCACAGTGAGATTGGATTGAAACTTTTGAATGTTCTTATGAGGATATAAACTATAAGAATAAATGGGGAGCTTATTATATGTTCACATTGTTCATTTCAATGTTTGAAATATCTGAAGATGCATTTGAGTGTATGAAGGCTTATGATGATTTATGCATAAGCTTAGGGGGAACATTTATATGTGTTGAGTTTTTTTTTCAAAGAGAGAAAATGATCTTTTTTAGAGAGAAAATGTGTGTTTTTTGAGGTCCAATGATCAAATAGTTATCAAGAGATGACCCTTTATCATTAATGTCAAAGGGGTATAAAGTTCTCTTTTGGGAGAAAGGTCAGTATAAAGAAGATCCATCTTGGGAAGATGAGAATGATCAGCTTAGTTTGAGTGTTTTCCATCAATGTCAAAGGGGGAGATTGTGGATCTATGTTCCTATTGTTGGTATTATGTCATAAATTTTATCATTTATGTCAAGGTCAATATGTATGTCATTAATGTTAAGGTTAAAGTTGATGTCATGCATGTTAAATTTTTATGTGACAAGGAAGTCTTATGACAAGAGATAATTTGAAGAAAACCTATTGTCTCTTTGTTGAGAGAGAATTTGAAGGTGATCTTGTAATTATTTTGAGGATGATGACATGTCAAGGTCAAGATAAAGATGCAAGGTAAGCATACTTTTGAGCACTAGTCTCAAGGAGCATTCCCATATCATGAGCATGAGTAGATGTTTAAGGATGCCCAAGCATGCATATGAATTTTTGAAACACTTAGGAAAGTTTCAAGGTAAGCATTTAAGGGTAAGGTCTTAAGCTTAAGCATGCAACAAGACTAGTCTTAGACCTTGCCTAACCTAATAAGGAGTCTTGAGGTGTTATCAAGGTTTATAAATAATTAAAATTAGTGGTGGAGATTTTGAGAATATTTTTGACACTACGTAAACATGTATATAAGTTAGATAAGTTTTTTTAGGAGATTTTAAGGCCAATTCATGGCTTATTCATTTACATGAAGAGACCAAGTGTGGCCTAATGAGGGGTGAAGTTCAGTTTCCAAGGTGTTAGAGCTCATGAGATCATTTTTAGAGGTGTGATAAGTTTTTTCAAGTTGTTTGACCATTTATAAGGTCAAAAGTTGAAGGAGAAATTATGAAAAGTAGGTCTTAAGGTCTTTTGAGTGCTAGAATAGAGTGTTACAATCTCGAGGTGGTATTTATTATGCTCATTGACATGTGTAACCTATTTATGAATATATAAGTATTTCATGGTAGTTGGGGAAGGGTCATAGCTCAAATTTCCTAGAATTAGTTTTAGGGTTGAGGTCCTAAGCTTTATGAACAATTGTTGAGAGTGAAAAGTAGTCTAAACCTCCTAAAACCCTCATAGTGATCTGATATGGAAGATCTTGATAGAAATAGCTCAAAATGAATTAGATGCCATAGTTTTATTATGGGATAATGTATATTATTATTCCAATTAATTCAAGGTGGTATTAGTTTGATATATGAGTGAGTGGACCCTATAGAAAAAACCTTATTTCTCATAATTTTGATGTAGTAGGTAATGTTGACCAGGTCAAAGCATGAAAGTGGATGGTAGTTGAGGATTGAGGCTTATATATTATTCCCATGGTGGTTTATAATAAATTTAAAAACTTTAAATATTCTAAAATAGTCATGAAATTTGACCCATCACTAAAAAGGCCTAGTGAGAAAAATAGGTAGAAGTGGGAATGAGATTAGGGATGTGTTTCCATGGATTAGGGATGGATCCAATTGCACTAGATTGTTTTTAAATCCATATAATACATATCCCTAATGGATATAAATTTTTAATAATATTTTTTATGGCAAAAATTTTCTCTCAAACTAACTTGTCTAACACTATGAGGTATGTGTACAATGAAGCAATGAGATTGGTCTGTAAGACCAATATTACTATTGGACCTTATAATATATTTTAAAAATATGTTATAAGTATTATTAAGTATAAAATAAAACCATTTTAATTTCATTAAATTGATTATAAATGTGTATTAACTCTTTATTTTCATGATTATGTTTTGAAGTCTTTGACAGTTCTGAGTAGTCATCTAACATATATGAGTATTAGGTGATTTGTCAAGTTTTTAAGAGTATAATGCATATTAAGTTTTTTTATAAGTCTCATATGTTAATTTAAATTTATTTTTATTCATTATAAATTCATATTAAGGTGTGAAAATTCAAAGGTTCTTGATTGGTTTTTTAGGCCTATTTGCATTTTTGAGTGACCATATGGAAGTGGTCAATTTGAGGTCTTTTGCCCTGTATGGTGAAGTCTAATGGAAATTTTGATGAATATAAGGTCATGATATTTTTTAATAATTTATTTTATATATATATTAAATTTTATTTTATGATTTAGATATTTAGAACAGACTTTCTAGCAATGAGAAGGCCTATTTGTGAGTAGGCCTAATGGTGTGGTTCAACGAGTGAAAAGAGATAAATGGTGTTGGGGACATAATGTGATATTACAAATGGTATAATTTAATTTTTTTGAATTCTTTAATTCATTTATTGAGGATAAATATTTTCTAATGTGGTCAAGGTGAGACATGTGCTTTTAGAAGGCCTAATGATGGTTTTAGTCCTTATGAGTGGTGACCAACCTATGTAGTGGTTTTTTATACTATGATAAATGTTTTTATATATATTTAAAGTTTTATAAAATTATAAATAGGTTTTTTTCCAACCAATTTATGTGAAAGGAAGAGTCAAGTATATGAAGAACATCTAATAGGGCTAATTTGACTAGTAAATAAATTGAGGAGATGAATGGATGAAATATAAGTTTAGAAACCAGGTAGAGGGATTCAAGAACATAAAATAGGTGTTTTTAATATTTCATGAATTTATAACATTGATTATATAGATGATTATCAAGTTCATATGACCTAAATCTACCAAGAAGAGGGTTAGTTGAGCAAAGAGGCCTAATAGGTTGTTTGAGAGAGATATAAGAGTGTGAATAAGAAAATAAGGTGATAATAATAAATTTAGTGAAAAAAAGGTTTAAAAATATGATTATAGGTTCCAATTGGATGATTTGGTGCTGAGTCACCTAGGGGGTTAGTGTCTCCTTACAAGTTAGTGCTTGCTAAAGGACTAGTTGAGTTGGTGCTTGACTAGTGAAGGATTGGTGCTCCTTATGGAGTTGGTGCCTCACTAAATATTGATTCATTTATTATATGCCTATATTAAAAGGTATTTTTATGTGGGGTTTTTCCCCCATGAGTGTATCCCACTTATATTTTGTGTTCATATGGTATATGCTTATGTGGATGCTTGTTTATGCATTGGTTGATATATGTGTTTGAATGAATACTTCATAAATGATAAGTAAATTAAATGATTATTTTAATGGAAATGATTAAACCCAAAACCATATGATTATATATAATTCCAACACTCTATTCACTTGGTTTCATCATAATATCATGAAAACATATTCCTATTCATCTTCTCACTATTGCCTGGGTTTATCACTGTTTGCACCATTACGCCTATTAGCGACTTGCTAACTCAGATGACTAGCTTATCAAAATTAAAGGATAAAAACTATAAAAAAACCTTCATGGACATGAAACATTAGTATCTACCTTATTCTTCTATCCAGTTGATTATTATGTCTAATATAACTTTTAACTTCTATAGTAACTTCTTCAAAAAAAGGCTTGTAGCTCAACATTTTCTCTATCCTCTCTCTAACCAATACCACTTGGAGGTACTTGTAAGATTTTATTATAATTTGAAATATATTAACTAAGTAATTCAATACATCCTAATCAATTTTGAGTGATATCTTTAACATTAGGTCTTGATTAGGGTTTTAAGAGGGTTTTAACTTGTTTCCACTCTTAATGATCATTCATACGGCATAGCCCATCAATACAAAAACTAATACCTATAATTTTTATCTATGACCCTTAAAAATATAACATGAAATAATTATGTTCCCATGCAAAGGTTTTAAAATATAATGAGCACAATAAAATCCTTCTCATGTTGAGAACATTTTATTCTAAGCATTTGAGAGACCTCCAAATAATTTCTCATTCCTTATCCTTCAAACTATGACCTTAAAATGAATGAAAAAATTGAAACAACATGAATCACCTACAAAAATTCTTACATGATTTCAAACACCTTGAAATATGATCATGACCCCTCATTAGGCCACTCTCTCTCTCTCTTTGCTCTTCTAGACCTTGACCTAAAAACAACATTAGACCTTAAAAATAACCTTCATACCTCTTTACATGATCTAAAAACCCAATTTTAATGCTCAAAATATCACTATCATTCCATAAAATCTCCACATTCCTTAACAATAGATCATAATACCTCATTAGGCTAGGCAGGGTTCAAGAGAGGTCTTGATGCAGACCTAGACTGAAGGTCCTATCCTTTTAGGCTCACCTTGAGACTCTCATGTCAAGGTCCTATCAAGAGCTTTTTTAGGAAGATGGTGTTATAATAATATGGATACACACAGGTATGAATGGATTTTTAAGGATGTCTAATAATTCATATGAATTTTTGAAACAATCAGGAAAGTTTCAAGGTAAACCTTTAAGGGTAAGGTCTTAAGTCTAAGCATGCAACCAAACTAGTCCTAGACCCTACTTGACTTCTTAAGTAGTCTTAAGGTGTTGTCAAGGTTTATGAAGAATTCAAATCAGTGGTATATCATGTGATAATTTAGATAGTCTTTTAGAGGAGATTTCAAAGCTAGTTCATGGGTTATTCATTTGTATGAAGAGACTTGGTATAGCTTAATGAGGGATTAATTTTGGTTTCCAAGGTGATATGTGTGATATGTTTTTTCAAGTGTGTTGACCAATTTTTACATCAAAATTTGAAGGAGAAAGCATGAAAAGTAGGTCTTAAGGTCTCTTGAGTGAAAGAATGGCATGTTCCAATCTTGAGGTGGTTTTTCTTATGCTTTTTAACATGTAAAACATTTAAAATAGGATCCAATCAATTCATATAAGTTAGGGAAGGATCATAACTAAAATTTATTGGAGTTTGTTTCAAGGTCAAGGGCCTAAGCTTTATAAATGATTGTTAAGAGTAGAAGGTAGTCTAAACCCACCTAAAACACTCATAGTGACCTGATATGGAAGATATTTATATAAATGTATAATAATGAATTTTATGACATATTTTTATGATTGGAAAATGTATAGGAATATCCTAGGTACCTTGAGGTGGCATTGGTTTGATAGATGAGTGAGTGGACCCTATAAGAAAACCCTTGTTTCTCAAAATTCTGATGTAGCAAGCACAGTTGAATAGGTCAAAGCATGAAATTAGATGGATGTTTGAGATTTATAATGATACATTATTCCCATTGTGGTTTATGATCAATTTATATACTTAAAATATGCTAAACTAGTCATGAAAGTTCACTTATCACTAAAAAGGCCTAGTGAGAGAGAAAGTGAGAAAAACAAGCAAAAATTGGAATGAAATTAGGGATGTGTTGCCTTGGATTATGGATGGATAAAATTTAAATAGATTTTTTTCAAGACATATAACAGATATCCCTAATGGATATAAGTTTTTAATAAACTTGTGTATGGTAGAAAGTCGCTCTCAAACTGACTTGTTTAACATAGTGAGGTATGTGTATAGTGAAGCCATGAGATTGGTCTGTAAGACCAATATTACTATTTAAAATTATAATATATTTGTTTAAATATGTTATAAGTGTTATTAATTATCATATAAACCCTTCTTAAGTTCATGAAAGTGATTCTATAGGTGTACTAACTCTTTGTTTTTATGACTATGTTTTGAAGTTTTTGACAATTTTGAGTAGTCATCTAGTAGAGATGAGTATGAGGTGATTTTTATATATTTGAAGAGTAGAATTAATATTAAGTTTTTATATAGGTATAATATGTTACTTTTAATTTATTTTTATTCATTTTAAATTCCTATGGAGGTGTGAAAAGTTAAATGTTTTTGACTGGTTTTTTAAGCTTGTTTGCAGTTCTGAATGAGCATATAAAAGTGGTCAATTTGAGGTCTTTTGCCCTATATGGTGAAGTATAATTGAAATTTTGATGAATATAATATAATTATATGTATGAATATGTTTTTTTTTAATATTATTTTTTGGAAAATTTGAGTGTATTCTTCAGATATTCAAAACACATTCTATGGCAGTGATAAGGCCTAATTATGAGTAGGCCTAATGGTGTGGTTCAAGAAGTGAAATGAGATAAATGGTTTTTGGGAACTTAGATGAGATTATAATGGGTATAATTGAGGAATGTGTTAATTTTTTCATCTATTTATGGAGGCTCAATATGTTCCAAGGTGGTCAAGGTGAAATGTGTCTTTTAGAAGGCCTAATTGCATTAGGTCTCCTTTAGGCCTAATGATGGTTTAGTCCTTTTGAGTGGTGACCAACCTATGTAGTTTTTTATCCTATGAATTTTTTTTTTGATCTATATCAAGGGTGATGTAATTATGGATAGGTTTTTGGTTGACTTTGGTATGTGAAAGGAAGAGTCAAGTGTAAGAAAAGGTCTAATAGGCCTAATTTGACTAGTAAATAAATTTGAGGAGATGGATGAATGAAATAGAATTTTATAAAATAGGTATAGGTATTTAAGAAAATAAAATAGGTTTGTTTAATATGTCATTAATTTATAATAGTGATCCTATAAATGATGAGCAAGGTTATATGATTTAAATATACCAAGAAGAGGGCTAGTTGAGTGAAGAGGCTTAATAGGCTGTTTGAAAGAGATAGAAGAGTGTAAAGAAAAAGATAAGGTGATCATCATAAATTTAGTGATAAATAGGTGTCAAAACTTTATCATATGTTCCAGGTGGTTTTAATTATATTTATATGCAATATATTCATAAATACCCTTAAGGTAGGGAAACACCATATAATACTCTTTTAGGAAGGAATAACTCCACAATGTCTCTTCGAGGGGACAACATCCAATAGCCTCTTACATATAATACTCAATGCTTACTTGATATATTTACCATGATATTCATCTCCTATATATATACATCTATCTAACCCATGGATGGGTAACCTCCTAATCCAATGTAGGCTGACCATTACCCAATGTAATACTTCCATAAGTTACTCTATTATCCTAATATAGTGTACCCATATAACTAAGGGGATGTGTACCACATGTCTACATCTACATCAACCCATATACATCAATATATCATATCCCTAGGTACATAGCATTCCTTCCCTCCTTGACATGTTTCGTCCCCAAAACATAGGAAGAAACCAAATAATGAGTGTGCTTCAAATCATTGCACACTTGTCTCCAATATCGATCATCTAGTCATCCATATGTGATCTTGGTAGGTGATAGCTCTCCAAGCTTGTTTCCAAATTTTTTTATGCTCCTCTGATTTTGGTCATGATCATAATTATACTGCTTTGGTGTCCAAGCATAATTATTCCTCTTTTTATTCCATGTACCATATTCCGCTATGCTACTCTGATTCTAACCATGACCATAGTAGGTATTCCTCCATGCATAGTTATAGTGTTTTCCCCATTCATTCCATGTGCCATAGTATTTTTTCTTTAGATTCCATGCATATCTATAATGATTAAAATTTTTATTTTCTGTATAGACAAAATGATTGTTGTTATGACACTTCCTCACCTAGTTCCATGATTGTTTCCTCTCATGATGATGTGGGTGTATATATACCTCAACCTTTTCCAATACTTTGACCTTATCCACCTTTGCTTCTACCTCTTCCACCTTTTCCTTCTTTGTCTCTTGAGTAGATGAAGTGCTCATTTGTAGTGTGTCTTTATCTATATCATCTGAATCTTCATCATGTTCTTCATCACCTGTTTCCATCTTATCCTCATGATCTACTTAGATTATTATTGGTGCCTTTTTCACTATGATATCTTGTAAAGTGATCTTCTTTTTCCTATACCAAAACTTCATGAACTTTTTCTGAACATTAATATTCATTGTTCCTAAAGTCTCTAACCATGGATATCCAAGAACTATATCCATATCATCCATATCCAAAGCATAAAAATCTGAATGTAAAACATATTTTTCCATAATGAGATTCAGATCTTCAAACATTGAAATGTTCTTACCATCTACTTGAACCTCTTTGATATTCTTTGCTTGAACATGTAGATGCTTAGCCACATTCATGTTAATGAAGTTATACTTGCTAGTAGGGTTTATGGACACAACCACCTTATTCTTTTGAATGCATCCATGAAATTTAAAAATTGACTCGAATTTATTTGGAGCCAAACTATTTGAACCCTTCTTTTCTTCTTCTTCTTCTTCTTCTTCTTTTTCTTCTTCCTCTTCTTCTTCATCTGCTTCTTCTTCTATTGCTTCTTCTACTTCTTCTTGTTCTTCTTGTTGTAGACACCGCAAACGTGTCTGCACCTTGGTTCCCCCCCTTGTCCACCTCAAACCCCTATCCTAACCCTTGGCCTCCATTTGATTAAAATAACTTAAATATTTTAATCAAGTGGCCCCCTTTCCACCCTACCCTTGCCACCTTGGATCCTCCCTTGAATCCCTCCACCTTCCCCCTAGCATTTATTATGCCAAATCTCCTCATTATCTCCCCCCCACGCCCATTTAGGCATCCTCGTGACCATTCTTCCCATAACCCCTCGCCCGGCGGTGTGCAAGAATGGGCAGAGGCTATTTTTAGTCTCTATCCCCATCTTGCGACCGCCAACGTCGGCGACCCTTCGGCCGACGTCGGTGAAACTGCCGGCATCGGCAGCCTTCATTACCCCTTTCTGCATCCGTTGCAGCCCCTAGACCCTTGAGCTCGCAAACAAAATCCTCTTGGCACTTTGGCATTCGTCTCTCCTCCGTCTGGACCTCGTGCAACAGTAGTAACAGGTGCAAAGGCTCTGGATTAGGGATTTCTTCTTGACAAGTCTTCCGTGGCTCCAACAACAGCTCCTCTGTTCTTCAGTTAGCAAGCCAAAGGTAAGCACAGTCTGGTGTTTCATTTTATTTCATTTCTTTAGTTTTTAGTTATCTATCCTATCTACTGTCTTCTACTCCCTCTGTTCTTCCCCCTGAGAGGCTATAAAGCCTTCTCAGGTCCTGTCCTCTGTGTATCTCCCTCTTTCCTGTCCCTCTCTTAATCCAATCCCAGACAACTTCCTCATCCCCCTATCAACAAAGACCTTGCACAAGGCACCCAACCAGAACCAGAGCATTCCTCAGTCCATCTAAATTTGTCCCTGAACTCTGTCTCAACCCCGTTCACAAACCGGATCCGTCCACAGTCCAGAAACCAACCCAGACCCGACTACAGGCCACAACCCCGACCGACACCGGTCACTTCCCCAACCGACGTCGGCAGGATAACCGACGTCGGCAGATCAGCTAACTGACGCTGGCGACATTTCCAACCTCGGTGACTGTCATCAGCCCTACAACTCCTTCAGGTAATCATTTGGTCTTTTCTTTCCTTTCTAATTTCTTTGTCACTTCTGTATTCTGGCATTCTGTATTTCCTTGGTCTTTTATCTGTCTGTTATCAGTGGGTTGACCTCCCTTGAGGAAGTTTTCACACTTCCGGGAACAAGCTTTCACTTGGCAACCCACCGCCTATCCATCTAACATTTTCTTGTCCAAGTTATTTTTCTTTGCAGGTGTCATTCCTCCACAGCCAAAGAGGAGTGCTCACAAGCGTCTGGATTATGGTGTGCGATCTTTATCCAGGTACTTCACAAGCCTTGTCCATTATTCTTTTAGTTTCTTCTTTCTCTTAAATCTGAAAAGTGAATTAGTGATAGAAACATCTCTGGCACGCCCAGTGGGACCCTAGGTTCCTCCTGGGTTCCTTTTTCTTCTTCATTCATTTAGGAGCATTAGGTTCTTACCTTTTCTCCTCCTTCTTTTCTTCTCAATGACACTATAAGCAGGACTAAAACAAATCTTTCTTCCTTGCATTCTAGATTAGTCTAAACATCATACTCTCAACCTTTTCTCAAACTTGTCTTCATAATAAACATCACATTTTGACTTGGGCATTAAAACGTATTGCACTTTCATTTCTGCTTGTGCTTGCATTAGTCCACATCTAGTAACTTAAATCCGCATATTGAATAAATCGTAGACACTTGATGTTACACTACCGAACCACATGCACTAAAACAAAAATAAAACTTACTTGAGACAAGGCCCGACTGGGATTTCATCCCCCAGCGGATACCTTACCCGTCTCGGTAACCCCACTTGGATTTCATCACCAAGGGGGAAGCCCACTCCGTTCTCTGGCGGAGGATAAACTCTAGGCAAGGTATATCTTGGCTAAGCGAGACCAGCTAACCACTGGAATCGTGAAGTGAGGGGAGCTTGCTCCTTAGCACCAGGCCACGTACCAGACCCTAACACAAACTTTGAGCACCTAAAACAAGACCCAAAACCATCTTTAGATCGCCTTCTTCTAGGACCCATTTTTCAGCCAATCTCCCCAAACATTCATCTAAGGCATAAGCCACAATTTCTAAGGTTAATTCCTAGGATTTATCGCTTAGGCTTGTCTGTCTCTCTCTGTTTTCCTCTTCTCATCTGTTTGTTTGAGTGAGTGAGGACGCTTTCTTCTTTATTTTTCCAAGAATCTTTAAACCTTTTGGTTCTCTGGAAAACACAGTCACCGACATCGGTTCTGCCACCGACGTCGGCTTTCCCCTGTCACCGGCATCAGTTCTGCTACTGACGTCGGCTTCATCTATTATCAGCATCAGTTATCTCACCGACGTCGGCCACATTTCTTACCGACATCGGTTTTTAAACTGACGTCGGTCTCTGTCACTGTCCTTTTTTTTCAAAACCAGCAGCCTAAAACCTGTCCCTTCTCTGTCAAAGACTCCATCCTGGTTTTCTGAAACTGAACAACACAGTTCCTGAAACCTGAACCTTCTTTGCCTTGCATGGTTTTGACTCATAGCCAAGCCAAGGCTCTTGTCGACCACGCTAGCCATCAACCACTTCCACCTACCCCATCCGTGACCAAGCCTACAATGGAGTTCAACTCGGAGACCGAAAGAACTCCTGCCTGTCCAACCCCGCCACAGACTCCTATTGTCCAAGAAGGGGACCAAGATTTTGAGCGATTCTTGGACCTCAACGTCAAGGCCTTGCAACACTATCTCGCGCATAGCTGAATGCAAGACTCCTTGGGCAATCCAATCTACGGAATGCCAACCTCCCTTGCCGCAACTATGGCTGTATCGACAGCATCCATAGTTCAACCTTTGGACACTCAAGCCATCGCTTTGACCACTGACCAGACTTTGACCAATCCTCCAGGTGTGGCCTCTCCCTCTATCATTGGGCCCACTTCCACCGGGGTTTTGGCCCCCTGTCAACCTCAACCTGCTCAACTGCTATCCACTCCTTTTCAAAACCTCATCGTCTCTATTCTGCCTACCCTGGCCCCTATCAACACTAGGGTGGCTTCTTACCCCTCGGCCCCCGTTACCACAGTCCAACCTCTCGTGGCAACAATGGGCCCAGCTATGTCTTCTACCCAACCACCTTTAGCCTCCACTTCTGCCCCTGTAATTAGTCATCCGTACATTGTACAACCGACTATGTCGCATGCCTCCTCTAGCCTCTTCCAAGTGCCTTACAACTTAGGGGGCGTGCAACCCATCAATCCATCGGCAGACATCATCAAAATGCTGATGGACAAGATGACCAGCCTAGAGACATCTGTTTCCGGCTCGCGCAATGCTCTTTCATATGAGTAGATCTACAACGAGCCCATTCATCCTTCTGTCCCAATCAGACCATATCCCAGCCAGTGGGAACTTCTGAAGTTTTCTCGCTTTCAAAACAAGGAAGACCCACAGTAACACTTGCGGGCATTCAGACATGCCTGCTACCTCATTGGCCATGATGATGCGTTACTGTTACGCACATTTCCTATGTCTCTCTTGGGTGCTGCGCTCGACTGGTATAGCTCCCTTCCTAGCCATTCTCTCTTCTCATTCACACAATTGGCTCAGCTCTTCCTTGATCACTTTTCCATCAACATAACCAAGAAGGTCTCAATCACGGACCTCTATTCTATTCGGCAATTCGAGGACGAGTCCATAGCTGACTTCGTTGCTTGATGGAGAGGCCTCATCAATCAACTCTCCTTTTCCTTACCCCAGGCCGAGCTTATTGAACTCTTTTCCCAAGCATGTGCCAGACATATCTCTTCCACCCTGAGGGTTCAAACCTTCCGCACTTTTGACGAGGCCTTCACGATGGCCCACAAACTTGAGTTGCGTGCCATCGAGGAGAATAAAGTCAAGTTGCAGAGTAAGAATCCCAGCTCTAAGACCAATGACTCTTCCTCTGCTAAGCCATCATCATCCAATTCTAAATCCAAGGCTTCAGCTAATGCCATGGTTGTCAGACCTTCATCTTCTTCCAATCAGCCTGAGCCATCTACATCTCAGAGCGCTACTCGCCAATTCCAGCAAAGATACGTGCAACGACGATATACTCCTCTCAGAGAATCATATGCGTCTGTGCTGGAAAAGCTTGTTAAATAGGGGGCCCTCAATCTCCCTCAAGCCCGACCTCCTCCACAATTCGATCCGTCACGCGCCATCCCCGCGTGGTATAGGGAGCAAGACTTCTGCAGCTTCCACCGTGTTAAGGGCCATAACACGGAAAACTACAAAACCTTTAAGAACATAATCCAAGACATGCTTGAAAAGGGGGATCTCATCTTAGACAATCCAAATGCACCCCCTAATCATGCCATTGACATCTTCAAATAACCTTTCCCCAATCATCCGCCAACTCAAAACAATGTCCAGACCTTAATTGACGACAATCATGAGCACAATATTCAAACAGTCAATACGATCTCTCCTTTTGTCCCCAATCAACCTCAAGAGGTCAGTCCATCCATCAGTCCGTCACATGTGGACGAGCCTCTCTCCCCGGCTAGTTCTCTGTCGACTTCTCTCATCTTGGAGGATGCCTCGGCCTTACCAGCACCACCGGTCTCGCCATCCTCCTTTATGCTGCCTATGGAGGACCCGACCCTTCCTACTCCTCAGCCGCAAGTGGAGGGCACCGTCATCCCTGCCCTTTACCCGCTGGAGTAGCCCCGCTCCCCGGTTTCTTCTCCACCCAGGGAAGAACCTGCCTCCCCTTCCTCTTCATCTAAATCTGTCATGACTTCACCACACCATGCGTCTAGGACCACTACACCCATCTCGTCCTCAACCTTGCAACCATCAACATCTTCCTCTCAGCCATTTTCTTGGTTAGTGGAGAAGATCGAACTTCTCCCTCCAAGGAAAGTGACGCCGCAGGTGTTGTGGGAGCATCTTAAAGCCCTTCAACATACCCGCGCCTTCTCATCACATGCCGCTAATCCTCCCAAGGCAGAATCTCGTCAGACTCTTGACAAAGACCAGACTCTCAAACCTCGACCAAACCCGTCCAAACCAAAACCTGCATCTATCTTGTCTAAACCCATCAAGTCATTTGGCGTTCGTCCTGTCTCCACCCTCACTCACCCGCAAGTGAAGGTGGACCTAGGCCAGACCTCGACCAGCAGTAGTCTTCCAACCAAGACGAAGAAGACTGCCAGACCACAGAAACAAACGTCTCCTTCCTCGTCACCATTGCCATCCATTTTGGGCCCCCATCCTTCGACCTTGGCTAGCATCCTTCCCACTCTGACCTTCAAACAAAACTCGTTGCCTCCTTTGCTTCCTCTACCTACCTCCAGTCGTCCCTCTCCCAAAAAGGCGGTATCAATCACCAAGAAAGAGCCGTCTCCGTCTGTCACTGCGCCATCAACCCATGAGGTGGTACGGAAGCCTCTTCTAACCTCGCCTAAGCAAAAGTCACCAACCTCGTGCATATCAACTAGCGTGGACCCTCTAGTGGGCTCGTACTCATTGATATTGCGCCGACTTCTGCAGACTTCTGACATAACCCTTCCCCCCATCAAGCCTTTCCAACCTCTCGGGTCCAAGCCCTCCTGGTTCGACGACACGAAAATTTGCTTATATCATCGTACACCAGGACACGATACCGAGGCTTGTTGTGCCCTCAAGGCTGTCATTCACCGCCACATGGAGAAAGACACTCTTCTCCTTGAGGACACTCTTGACCAGACCCCGAATCCTTCCTGTCCAACCTCTTCAAACACGTCAACATCTCACCAGCAAGACATGACCCCTTCCTCGCCTCCCATTTTCGAAATCAATGCTATCCGTATAACCACTAGGTCGCAAAAGGACAAGGCCAAAGAAAAGGCTGCCATTCCTTGGACCTATCCCTTCGTCAAGCCACCCCTTGCACCCAAGCCTAAAATTTCTATCCTTGGCGCATCCCAACCTTCTTCCTCTTCCTCTTCTGGGCCAATTCACGACTCCATGCTGAAGCAGCTTCACCAGACACCTATGAAGATGTCTCTTTATGACCTTATCCAAACTTCGCCTTAGCACTGTCAAGCCCTTATCCAAGCCTTGCAGGCAGCGGAGGTCCAACCCAAGGACCCCCAACCACTCGCTGCCCTCGTCCACTCTTTATCTCCTGTTGCTTCCATCACATTCAGCGATTCTGAGATTCCCACATCTAACACGGAAGATCAAGACGCTGCCCTCTTCATCACTGCCTATGTTGATCAAACACGCATTAAATGTGTTATGATCGACGGCGGCGCTAGCATCAACATTATCTCTACCCACACCTTTGATCAGCTGGCTCTTCCCAAGAACTGCGTCTCCAAAACTGACGCGATCTTACGCTCTTTTAACGACACCACCGCTACGACCATTGGCACAGTCATCCTCCACATTCGCGTTGGTCCACGCACAGTCCCAGAGCTCTTCTATATCATCGAAGGAGAGTTTCAATACAACCTTCTACTGGGCTGACCTTGGATCCATGCCATGGCCTGTATACCCTCCACCCTGCACCATTATGTGAAGTTCGAGCATGACGGGCAAGTCCACACCATTCCCGCTGACCCTTCACCCTTCAAGACTTGCAACACCACCTATCGTCCCAATGATGTCCTCATTCCCATCAAGCCGTCAACTCTGACACTGCCTCCATCTATGGAAGCTTCGACCAGTTCGCAATCGGCGGTTGCCCTCACCCCTCCTCTTCAAGCGCCGACGAAAGACCCCATGGAAGACATCTTCCAACGACTATCACTTGGGGAATATCACTTGTTGACCCTCGACATGTTCCAAACTCTGCAAGAGTATGGATGCCTTCACCTCAGTCCCAATTATGACCATCGGATTGGGACGGTCGTACCTTATTATCCTCCTCACTTCCGAACCAACTTTGTCTATGGGGGGCTTAATCAAGCTCCTACCAACGGCAATTCTCTCTCTTCGCCCCAACCTTTCACATCTAATTTCTCATTTCTTGGCAACCCCGCCTTTGCACACACTTACCTTCACAGGTGTGCATGGAAGGGTTTTGGTTTCAGACGATATGAGCAGGGCTCCCATCAGCCCGTCGAGCCGCTCAATGATCACGATGCCAAGAAACGGTATGGCCTAGGATATCATGACCCCACTCAAGCTCCTTCCGACCTTTGTCCCGAGCCAACCATTGACCAATCTCCTCCAAACTCACCCATTTCTCCTTCGTCACCTACGGAGTCGGTGGTTTCCATCCCTCCTAGTTTTTTTTTTCCATAAACACCATCCGCCTGGAACCCCTGACCTATCAGCTCAATGGGGTGCCCAGGTCTCTCCCTCTCATCTTTCCTAGCATGGTAGAGGATGAGTCGGCAACCATTCACACTGTCCACTGCGTTGACGATGACGCCATCCTTTCCTACATGGGTGCTGATGACTCTTCCGTCCAGCGTTTCCTCCCTTCCGAGACCCAGGTTATGTTAAATGAATCCACCATTGACATCAACCTCCCTTCTTCTTCCGATGTTCCTCACGTCTTAAAGATTGGCCAATCTTTAGACGCTCAGGAACAGCTTGACTATGCCCAGTTCCTTTCCAACCATAGCAAGGCCTTTGCCTGGACTTACAGCGACATGCCTGGCATCAACCCCACCATTGCTACCCATAACATTGTCACCAAACCAGAGGCTAAGCCTGTTAGGCAAAAGCTTCGAAAGATGCATCCTCGCATTGCACTCCTTGTCAAAGAGGAGCTTCAGCGCCTTCTTTCTGTCTCCTTCATCCAACCCATCGATTATCCACAGTGGGTCTCTAACATCGTCCCAGTTACTAAAGCAACTGGGGGGATTTGAATCTGCACGGACTATCGCGACCTTAACCTAGCCTATCCCAAAGACGACTTTCCTCTTCCTAACATTGACCAGCTTGTTGATCTCACGGCCGGCCATGAAATGCTATCTCTCATGGACGGGTTTTCAGGATACAATCAAATCTTGATCGCATCGGAAGATCAGCACAAGACTACATTCATCACCCCATGGGGGACTTTCTGCTATCGAGTCATGCCTTTCGGCCTAAAAAATGCTGGTGCCACATATCAGCGCGCCATGACCTACATTTTCCACGATCTCCTCCACAAAATCATGGAGGACTATGTGGATGACCTTCTCGGCAAGTCCAAACTTCGCCGTGACCACTTGACCATTCTCACAATCATCTTCTCTCACCTTCTGCAATACAATGTCTGCCTTAACCCCAAGAAGTGTGTTTTTGGGGTCCTCTCAGGCAAACTTCTCAGCTTCATCATTTCTTTCTGTGGTATCGAGATAGATCCCACCAAGATCCGCGCTATCCTCGAAATGCCACCCCCGACCAATCTCAAGCAGCTTCGTAGTCTACAAGGGAAGCTCCAGTCCATTCGCCGTTTCATCTCACAGCTTTCAGACCGCTGCCAACCTTTCCATCACCTCCTTAAGAAGGACGTCTCCTTTAAATGGGATAAGGGCTGTCAAGAGGCTTTTGAAGCCCTCAAAGGCTATCTGGTCTCTCCACCAGTCCTCATACCACCTAAAGATGACCAACCCTTCTACCTTTATATCTCTGCCACCAACCATTCGTTAGGTGCCATGATCGCGCACCGAGATGAGCATCATCACGAGTAAGCGGTTTACTACATCAGTCGAACACTGGTCGACTATGAAACTCAGTATACTCATACCGAGAAACTCTATTTGGCATTAGTCTTTTCCGCTACCAAGCTCCGCCACTATCTTCTCAATCACAAAACCTTTGTCGTCACTCACACCGACCCTCTCAAGTACATGCACTCCAAGCCATATCAGAATCAACGTATGGCTCGGTGGCTCATGCTGCTTGCTGAGTTTGACTTCAAATTCATCCAGCAGAAATCTATCAAGGGGCAAACCATCACTGACCAATTGGCAGATGCCCCTCTTCCCGACAACCAACCTTCACACTGTGAGTTCCCTGACGAGTCTATCACTACCCTTTCCACCGATGACACCGTCTACCAAATGACCATGTTCTTTGATGGCTCCAAATGTCAACTCGATGGGGGTGCAGGGGTCATCCTCATCCCACTCAATGGGGAGCCCATGCCTCTATCTTTCAAGCTTGACTTTGATTATACCAATAATATGGCCGAATACGAGGCCTTAATTTGGGACTTCAGACTGCCCTTTCCCTCCACATCAAGTCTATCAACATCTTTGACGACTCGCAGCTCGTCGTTAATCAAGTTAACGGTTCGTATCTCTGTAAAAATGAAGTTTTACAAAGGTATAAGAATCGTGTTGACCTTCTTTTGGCATCTTTCGACCATTACCTCTTGCAGACTGTTCCACGCTCTACGAACAAGTTTGCCGACACCATGGCTTCTCTTGCTTCGCATATCCCGTCTTCATCATCGTCATCTCGCCTTTTTATCACAGTGCATTGCGTACCTTTGCCTTCATACATCTCTCCTCACATCGACCATATCAACACTGTCAATTCTAGCCCACAAGATGACTGGTATAAGCAACTTGTGGATTACTTGTCTCTTTCTGTCACTCCTCCCAACCTCTCTAGCAATGCGCGGTGAGCTTTCATCAAGCGCACAACTCGCTATACCATGCTAGGGGGTCTTCTCTATAAGCAAGGCTTTGACGGTCTCCTTCTTCGCTGTCTAACCTCCGCTGAAGCTTCTCATGCCATAAAGCAAGTCCACGATGGGATTTGTGGTGGACACTTCAGTGGAAACTCGGTTGCCAAGCGCATCCTTCGCCTGGGTTATTATTGGCCCACCCTTCATCAAGACTATAGCGATTATGTTCGGCGTTACATCAAGTGTCAGCAGCACTCTAACCTGCTTCATCTCCCCAGCCACGCCTTGCAAGTCGCTCAGGATTTTTGGCCTTTCTCTCAGTGGGGCTTCGATCTCATCAGTGAGATCAACCCTCACTCGTCTCTTCGTCATCAGTCCATCATCACTGCCACTGAGTATTTCACCAAGTGGGTGGAAGCCATTCCTCTTGTCTCCACAAAAGCTGACAAGATTGTCGACTTCATCAGCAGCCACATCATCTGTTGTTTCGGTGTCCCTCACAAAATCATCACTGACAACGGCAAGTCCTTCAAAAACAAGACTGTCTAAAAACTATGCAACTCATTTGGCATCAAACTTAGCTTTTCTTCGCCTTACTACCCACAAGCAAATGGGCAGGCTGAGGCTTCCAACAAAATTCTCACCAAAATTCTCATGAAGGTGGTCGACGATACAGGAAGGGATTGGCACGCTCATATTCCCTTCACTTTGTGGGCCTACCACACCAACATTCGAACCTCTTACGGGTGTTACTCCCTTCTCCCTCGTGTACGGAATAGAGGCTGTCTTACCTCTCGAAATATAGATCCCGTCTCTCCACATCTCCCTGCATGACATTCTCTCCAACGACGACTTTCGTCAAGATTGCTTAGCTCAACTTGAGTTACTCGATGAACGCCATCTTGCTGCCCTCAATCATCTCCATGTCTACCAAAGTCGCATAAAGTGGGCCTACGACAAAAATCTGCGAGAATGAGATTTCAACATCAGAGACCTCATCCTCAAAGAGAATCAGCACGTGACCAATATGGAGCAAATTAAATGAGGCAAATTCTCCCCCAATTGGCTTAGACCTTTTATCATCACGCACAAGTATGGGTCAGGGACTTATCATCTATCCTCCCTCGACGGACGGCCAGAACCTGAGCCTCTTAATGCGTTGCATCTTCGACCATTCTTCTGTTAGTCGAATACTCGTCTACTTGACACGTAACTTAAGCTCGTCCCTTGAGCAATCCTCGTCCTCTTAATCCTCATCCCTTTCAACCCTATTCCCCTTTAACAAGTCCTCTACGACCCTTTTTTGATGCATGGATGCTTTGTCCTAATAAAAAGGGTGTCCTTGAACTTCTACAGTCTTGTCCATGACTCAAATTCCTATCAAAAAATCAAAATCAAGATGTCAAAACATATCCATGGTCACAAAATCAAATCAAATCAAAAAGACAGACTGATCCCTCGAAGGACAGCTATACTATCATTACTGTAGCTAATAGACTGATCCCTCGAAGGACAGCTATTCAAACATTATTAAGCAAAAATATAGACCACTCCCTCGAAGGATGGCTATGACTAAATCTTGCTACAAACAGCACCTTTTTTAGAAGCTTCCCGCATTGATCAGCTTCGCAAACTGGCCATACATCAAAAGACATCTCTATGTAGGCTTCCTGCATCGATCAGCCTGCACCAAAAAAAAAATGAGTCACGGACTTGGCTTGTAGTTGTCTCAGGGTCTCCTATAAAAAGGGGCAAGGTTATTCCTGCTCTTAAACTGGGTTACCCTATCTTCCTCCTATCACCTGCTCAGGGGACTTCGAGCTCACTTTAATGTCAAAGTGATTCGATTACTGCCCTAACACCATACTTGTCGATGACGTAATGCATGAACGGGGCGTTGGTTCTAATAACCCCTATCTATGCTTCCTTTCTGGTCCTTGTCAATGAAAGAGCAATTTGCCTTTCACCTTTTCTCTACACTTTGGTCACATTCAACCACATCAATTGTCGACTCATCTCAAACCCAGCCATTTTCATCATTTTCAGCCGGCATCATCCTAGACCATTTCACATAGTTTCTATGGACACCAATACACATGGAAACTACCGACCAGACCCAATTTATGTTAAGCATAAACCAATACTTGCTGAAGCATAAATAGACTTCCATTCATTTTTAGCATGCATCCATCACGACTATGGAAACTTGCTAGAGATGAAAGCCTCTCGACCCCTGTGACATCAGTAGCATCATCTTACCCTTGTCATTTCGACACATGACCAAACTCATCATCGACCATTTTGACCCTCGCAGTCTAAACTACATTGGTCTGAGGCCCTATGACCAGGGCTATGTAGGCAGCACTCAGATACCACATCTTTTGAGGTTAGCTCGACCACCCCCATTTGTTTATCTCTATGATGGACAAACCTTCTCTTCTTTGACTCTTATCACGACCAACTCTGTCAACTTTGACCAAGACCAATCATCGACTTTGACCAAGACCAATCAATCTCTTTGACCCTTCCTCCCTTTTAGGGAGAACTACATCGGCCTGAGGCCCCTACGACAGGGGCTATGTAGGCAGCACTCAGTTGACATGGGGTCTTCTGGGGTTAGCTCGGCCACCTCCTCTCATCCATCCATCCTCTTGACCAATGACCATTGGAGATCATGCGTATCTCCTTCGACCTTCGACTACCTCCAAGCCAGCGTTTGCCTTGGTTGTTTTTTGCCTTTATGCTACCTCACGTCTGGTTAGCAGAATTGTTCGCAGACTACTTTTGACCCTTCACAAGTATAGGATCGCGAGCCAGTTGATCCCTACTACTTGTGGCTTTTTCGTGTCTCTGGGAGCACTTCCTGAGCCCTGGATACCTAGAGCACGATGACCATTTGGAGCTTCAGCTTAGATTGAGTGACCCGATCAGCAGACGACTAAATGCTGGGGCCCAGTTACTTCAATTTTGGCACTCTTTGACCCTCGACATGTGACAATTTGACCTGACCCTCTTGTGAAGTGGACTACGCGCAATCAAGACTATGGCAGCATTTTCACTCACTCTCTTCTATCCATTTCTCTATCAAATCGACACTCGATCTTCGGTTCCCTTCTCTCGACTATCGCTTTAAGGGGGGGAACACCTCATCCTTTTTCTGGGGCAACCAACTCCTATTTTTGTCTTGCAATTCGTCAAAAACAACCAACAAGACAAAAAGGGGCAAATGTAGACACCACAAACGTGTCTGCACCTTGGTTCCCCCCCTTGTCTACCTCAAACCCCTATCCTAACCCTTGGCCTCCATTTGATTAAAATAACTTAAATATTTTAATCAAGTGGCCCCCTTTCCACCCTACCCTTGCCACCTTGGATCCTCCCTTGAATCCCTCCACCTTCCCCTTAGCATTTATTATGCCAAATCTCCTCATTATCTCCCCCCCATGCCCATTTAGGCATCCTCGTGACCGTTCTTCCCATAACCCCTCGCCCGGCGGCGTGCAAGAATGGGCAGAGGCTATTTTTAGTCTCTGTCCCCATCCTGCGACCGCCGACGTCGATGACCCTTCGGCCGACGTCGGTGAAACTGCCGGCGTCGGCAGCCTTCATTACCCCTTTCTGCATCCGTTGCAGCCCCTGGACCCTTGAACTCGCAAACAAAATCCTCTTGGCACTTTGGCATTCGTCTCTCCTCCGTCTGGAACTCGTGCAACAGCAGTAACAGGTGCAAAGGCTCTGGATCAGGGATTTCTTCTTGACAAGTCTTCCGTGGCTCCAACAACAACTCCTCCGTTCTTCAGTCAGCAAGCCAAAGGTAAGCACAGTCTGGTGTTTCATTTTATTTCATTTCTTTAGTTTTTAGTTATCTATCCTATCTACTGTCTTCTACTCCCTCTGTTCTTCCCCTTGAGAGGCTGTAAAGCCTTCTCAGGTCCTGTCCTCTATGTATCTCCCTCTTTCCTGTCCCTCTCTTAATCCAATCCCAGACAACTTCCTCATCCCCCTATCAACAAAGACCTTGCACAAGGCACCCAACCAGAACCAGAGCATTCCTCAGTCCATCTAAATTTGTCCCCGAACTCTGTCTCGACCCCGTTCACAAACCGGATCCGTCCACAGTCCAGAAACCAACCCAGACCCGACTACAGGCCACAACCCCGACCGACGCCGGTCACTTCCCCAACCGACGTCGGCAGATCAGCTAACCGACGCCGGTGACATTTCCGACCTCGGCGACTGTCATCAGCCCTACAACTCCTTCAGGTAATCATTTGGTCTTTTCTTTCCTTTATAATTTCTTTGTCACTTCTGTATTCTGGCATTCTGTATTTCCTTGGTCTTTTATCTGTCTGTTATCAGTGGGTTGACCTCCCTTGAGGAAGTTTTCACACTTCCGGGAACAAGCTTTCGCTTGGCAACCCACCGCCTATCCATCTAACATTTTCTTGTCCAAGTTCTTTTTCTTTGCAAGTGTCATTCCTCCACAGCCAAAGAGGAGTGCTCACAAGCGTCTGGATTACGGTGCGCGATCTTTATCTAGGTACTTCACAAGCCTTGTCCATTATTCTTTTAGTTTCTTCTTTCTCTTAAATCTGAAAAGCGAATTAGCGATAGAAACACTTGTTCTTCTAATGATTTTTCTATTTCTTCTTCTTCTTTTTCTAATTCTTCTTCTTCTATTGCTTCTTCTTTTTCTACTTCTTATTTTATAGCCCATCGATCTAAAAAAATCTGTTCCAATTCTTGCCATGAAGAAGACCTTTCTATACAGCTCAACTGATCAAACCAATCTAGTGCAGGCCTAGACAAAAAAGGAGTTAATTGTCTTTACCTAAAAGTTTTTCTAAAATGATTATCCAAAAGTATCCACCATTCTCTAACATAAATATCATCTTCCCTTGAAAATATTTGCAACTCCATGATCCACAAAAAAAATTAAGGTTCATGAAACCCTAAAATGTCAAAACTGATCCATAAAATCACAAAAAAAACACTCAAAACAGCTCCAAAAATTCTTAAATTTTTACTTCATTTCTCTTAAATCTTCTTACATCTCTAGTAAAAATTTCAAATAAAAATTACCTATATTTCAGAAGATATAGTGAAATTATTATAAAACCTAAAATAGAAATAACTCCCTCAAAACAACTCAAAAAATTCTGTAATTTTTACTACGCTTCTCTTATATTTTCTTACATCTCCAGTAAAAATTTCAAGTAAAAATTCCATATATTTCAGAATATATAGTGAAATTAGTGTTTCACTCCACACAAATTGCCCAAATTGAAGCTCTGATACCACTTGTAATGATCTTAATATTCAATATATGCATAAATACCCTTAAGGTAGGGAAACACCATATAATACTATTTTAGGAAGGAACAACTCCAAAATGTCTCTTCGAGGGGACAACCTCCAATATCCTCTTACAATAGAAGACTCAATGCTTACTTGATATATTTACCATGATATTCATCTCCTATATATATACATCTATCTAACCCATGGATGGGTAACCTCCTAATCCAATGTAGGCCGACCATTACCCAATGTAATAATTCCAAAAGTTACTCTATTATCCTAATATAGTGTACTCTATTACAGTGGTTGAGTTAGTGTTGAGTCACCTAGGGGGTTGGTGCCTCTTTATATGTTGGTGCTTATTAAAGGACTAGTTGAGTTAGTGCTTGACTAGTGAGGGGTTAGTGCTCCTTGTGGGGTTGGTGCCTTAATAAATATTTATTTATTTATTATATGACTATATTAAAAGTTTTTTTTAATTAAGTTTTTTCCCCCATGAGATTTTCCCATATATCTCTTGTGTTCATATGTTATATGCTTATGTGGATACTTTTTTATGCATTGGTTGATATATGTGTTTGAATGAATGCTTCATGAATGATAAGTAAATTGAATGATTATTTTAAGGTCACTAATTAAAAAAAACTCTCATTATATATAATTCTAATAATTTCTATCATATTAGGTCCTCTGAAGTAGGCCTAATATCCTAAAGGAGATCCTAATCAAGTAAAGATGTCTAGTCAAGCACAAGGTGGTTTCTCTATAATTAAGGCTCCATTGTTAAATAAATATAATTATGATTTTTAGAGTTTTATGATGATAACATATTTTATTTCTCAAGGTCATGATGTTTGGAAATAATTTTTGGATGGATATACTGCCCCCTCTATTCCCACTATAAATGTAATAGGTAAGAAGGCTAGTGACGACAATTCAAAAACAATGAATGGTATTCTGTGGCCTATCAGAGGTAGAGATTTTGGAGGTGATGCACTATGTGTCTATTAAATAAATTTGGGATAATTTGAATACTATTCATGATGGATACTCCAAGGCATAGTTGGCTAAATTGTAAATCCATAGAAGACAGTTTGAAATCCTAAGGATAAATGAAGATGAGACCATTGTATCCTACTTGATGAGGTTTGATGAAGTGGTCAAAATCATAAGAGGCCTATGTAAAGAATTGAAATATTATACTATTTTTAAAAATGTATTTATATCTCTAACTCCTAATTTTGATTCTAAAGTTTCTACTATTGAAGATTTGCAAGATCTAGACAAGCTAGAGATGGATGTATTTCATAGGACCCTCCTAGGACCCTCATAGCCTATGAGATAAGGACAAGTGAAGGAAGACCTAAAAATAAGGAAGATTCATTCAAGGTATAATGGAATTAAAATAAAAATAAGACACAAGGTAATAAATTCAAAGACAATGATGTTTTTGATATTGATGATGATGAGTTGATAACTATGATTCAAGAAAGTTGAAAACTAGTTCAGGTAAATACAAGGGTAAGCTGCCCTTCAAGTGATTTAATTGTGGAGAAAATGGACACTTTACTAAAAATTTCCCTCATAATAATAATACACATGATGATGAATATAATTATGAAGGTCGTGATGATGACAAAAATCCTTAAAGGTATGATAAGAGCAAGAAAATATTTAGAAAGTATGATGACAAGAAGAAGTATTTCAAAAACAAAAGAAGCTTTTACACCAAGGAAGACTGTAACTCATCTGTTGAGAGTGAGGGAAGTGATTCTAAGAGTGACCATTAAGGGTTTTATCCTAATTTTAATGAATTTATCTTCATGTTTGAGGAAGTAAGTTGTTCAAATCAAGAAGAGTCCATGTGGTTTAGCGGTAATATTGGTGATTAAGATGAAGAAGAAGATGAGGTGGAATTTGAGGTTGAGTTGATGAATGCTCTAGAAGAAATAAAGATGGTGAAGAATAAGAATAAGGTGATGGGGTCTCTTATTAAATACTACGAGGAAAAAATCAATTTATTTGAAAAGAGATTGAGCAATAACTCTAAGGAATAAGAAGAAATAGTCAAATAGGTGGAGACTCAAATTGAGATTATGACTTCAATCCTAAATGCTAAAGAAGAAGAAGAATGTGTCAGGTATGTAACTAAAGTGGATTCCTTAAGAGATGAGTTGGATCAAGCATCAAGTAAGGTAAATTCCTTTGTGAAATTTGAAAATAGTACCAATGATATAAACAACATCCTGAGTAGTCAAAAGACTATTAATGACAAAATAGGTGTTAGTTTCAATGGAGACCAAAAGAAGAATACTAGTATGATCAAGGATAATCAAACCTTAAAGGTTAATATTTAATCAAGGAATGATGGTGTTGGAAGAATGAAGACTAATTATATCAAGCATATTAATGTTATAAGGTATGTTAATCCTTTCAATGGTTATTGTTATTCATATAACCAATTTGGTCATAGAACAAGGCATTGTAGAAGACCCTCCAAGAATGAATATGCATAGAAATATGAGAATAATAATTATTCAATAAGTATTGGTAATGGTTTGTTTCCATCAAGAGTAATAGTGTGTTTCAAATGTCAAAAGTCTGGTCATGTTGCAAAGTTTTGTAAGAATGGATTGTCAAGTCAAAATAAGAAGATTGAGTCCCTTAGAGTGCAAGAAATAAGACAAGACAATGAAGGGAGAACAAAGGTAACTAAGATGAATGATGATTAGTATGCAAGTCTAAGTGGAAAAGTTTCCATGGTGGATCATAGTTTAGATGTAAAGGAGTGCCAAGAATTATCCCCATCAACTTGTGTTGTGGATTAAGGAGTCAAGATAAATAAGCTAAGACAGAATGTTGTTCAAATAAAGATTGAATAGGTCAAGCCAAAGAGGCTATTATAGCCAAGAGGATCATGAATAAAGTTCAATCTAGTGAGGATATGGATATTTGATAATCTCCTAAGTTTATGTTGTTTTAGTACCCTAGAGAAGAGGTGACTCTATTAGGCTTAATAAAGGCACTCAGCTAGTGAGCATAAACATGAAGGATGCTAGGTCATAGGGGGAGATTTTTGTTCTTTGTTTCAGATCCAAAGTTATATAAATAGTCTATTGGAGGTGTGATTGAAAGAGATAGGTTAGAAAGTATTTATATGATGACTTGATTAAACCAAGTCACATTCATGATAATGTCTGAATATCTCATGGAGATAAGGGGAGCCAATCATTATCCAATATTAGGTGTGTTTTCCAAGAAGATTTGTAGTAGTAATGAATAAATTTGAGTTATGGATTGGTATTAAAGACCAATGTGTTCATGAATTCAGTTGGTTTTGAGCTTGATTTGTGTTGAGGTTTGGAATTGATTTTAGGAGCTTGATTAAAGTGGTTGATTGTGCAAAAATGTGAGTTTCTTATATGCACAGTGAGATTGGATTGAAATTTTTGAGTGTTATTTTGAGGATATAAACTATAAGAATAAATGGGGAGCTTATTATATGTTCACATTGTTCATTTCAATGTTTGAAATATCTGAAGATGCATCTGAGTGTATGAAGGCTTATGATGATTTATGCATAAGCTTAGGGGGAACATTTATATGTGTTGAGTTTTTTTGTCAAAGAGAGAAAATGATATTTTTTGGAGAGAAAAGGTGTATTTTTTGAGTTCCAATGATCAAATATTTATCAATAGATGACCCTTTATCATTAATGTCAAAGGGGTATAAAGTTCTCTTTTGGGAGAAAGGTCAGTATAAAGAAGATCCATCTTGGGAAGATGAGAATGATCAGCTTAGTTTGAGTGTTTTCCATCAATGTCAAAGGGGGATATTGTGGATATATGTTCCTATTGTTGGTATTATGTCATAAATTTTATCATTTATGTCAAGGTCAGTATGGATGTCATTAATGTTAAGGTTAAAGTTGATGTCATGCATGTTAAATTTGTATGTGACAAGGAAGTCTTATGAAAAGAGATAATTTGAAGGCAACCTATTGTCTCTTTGTTGAGAGAGAATTTGAAGGTGACCTTGTAATTATTTTGAGGATGATGACATGTCAAGGTAAATATAAATATACAAGGTAAGCATACTTTTGAGCACTAGTCTCAAGGAGCATTCCCATATCATGAGCATGTGTAAGAAGAAGGTAGTCTGGTAAGATGGATACACATAGGTATGAGTATATGTTTAAGGATGCCCAAGAATGCATATGAAGTTTTGAAACACTTAGGAAAGTTTCAAGGTAAGCCTTTAAGGGTAAGGTCTTAAGCTTAAGCATGCAACAAGACTAGTCTTAGACCTTGCCTGACCTAATAAGGAGTCTTGAGGTGTTATCAAGGTTTATAAATAATTAAAATTAGTGGTAGATCTTTTGAGAATATTTTTGACACTACGTAAACATGTGTATAAGTTAGATAATTTTTTTTAGGATATTTTAAGGCCAATTCATGGCTTATTCATTTACATGAAGAGACCAAGTGTGGCCTAATGAGGGGTGAAGTTCAGTTTCCAAGGTGTTAGAGCTCATGAGATCATTTTTACAGGTGTGAGAATTTTTTTCAAGTTGTTTGAACATTTATAAGGTCAAAATTTGAAGGAGAAATTATGAAAAGTAGGTCTTAAGGTCTTTTGAGTGCTAGAATAGAGTGTTACAATCTCGAGGTGGTATTTACTAGTGAAGGATTGGTGCTCCTTATGGAGTTGGTGCCTCACTAAATATTGATTCATTTATTATATGCCTATATTAAAAGATATTTTTATGTGGGGTTTTTCCCCCATGAGTTTATCCCACTTATATTTTGTGTTCATATGGTATAAGGTTATGTGGATGCTTGTTTATGCATTGGTTGATATATGTGTTTAAATGAATACTTCATAAACGATAATTAAATTGAATGATTATTTTAATGGAAATTATTAAACCCAAAACCATATGATTATATATAATTCCAACACTCTATTCACTTGGTTTCATCATAATATCATGAAAACGTATTCCTATTCATCTTCTCACTATTGCCTAGGTTTATCACTGTTTGCACCATTACACCTATTAGCAACTTGCTAACTCAGATGACTAATTTATCAAAATTAAAGGATAAAAACTATAAAAAAAACCTTCATGGACATGAAACATTATTATATACCTTATTCTTCTATCCAGTTGATTATTATGTCTAATATAACTTTTAACTTCTACAGTAACTTCTTCAAAAAAAGGCTTGTAGCTCAACATTTTCTCTATCCTCTCTCTAACCAATACCACTTGGAGGTACTTGTAAGATTTAATTATAATTTTAAATATATTAACTAAATAATTCAATACATCCTAATCAATTTTGAGTGATATCTTTAACATCAGGTCTTGATTAGGGTTTTAAGAGGGTTTTAACTTGTTTCCACTCTTAATGATCATTCATACGGCATAGCCCATCAATACAAAAACTAATACCTATAATTTTTATCTATGACCCTTAAAAATATAACATGAAATAATTATGTTCCCATGCAAAGGTTTTAAAATATAATGAGCACAATAAAATCCTTCTCGTGTTGAGAACCCTTTATTAAGCATTTGAGAGACCTCCAAATAATTTCTCATGCCTTATCCTTCAAAATATGATCTTAAAATTAATGAAAAAACTTGAAACAACATGAATCACCTATAAAAATTCTTACATGATTTCAAACACCTTGAAATATGATCATGACCCCTCATTAGGCCACACTCTCTCTCTCTTTGCTCTTCTAGACCTTGACCTAAAAACAACATTAGACCTTAAAAATAACCTTAATGCCTCTTTACATGATCTCAAAACCCAATTTTAATGCTCAAAATATCACTATCATTCTGTAAAATCTCCACATTCCTTAACAATAGATCATAATACCTCATTAGGCTAGGCAGGGTTCAAGAGAGGTCTTGATGTAGACCTAGACTGAAGGTCCTACCCTTTTAGGCTCACCTTGAGACTCTCATGAGTGTTTAAATGACTCTCATACATTTTCAAAAAATATTGTACAATGACTTATTCATGTGTGCACTTATCTCACCAAGACACCATGCTCATACCTTCTTATAAGGTCTCTTCATGCCATGACTAGGCTTAGGCTACTTAAACACTTGATGCCTTAACCTATTGATTCCATGTCATGACATCAAAAAAATATTAAAAAAGTATATATAAGACATTATACCTTACTCTTATCACTTCACCATTCTCTTTTTGATGATAACTATCTTCCATAATCTAATACAGACCAAAAACTACATGACTAAGCATCATATGACTTGGCATATCTCATCCATACACTTAAACACCTTTGACAGCTTGACCTATGCCTTCATTCAAAAATAAGACATTATTTGACTTAAAATTCTCTCTTGTCACATGGTTCACCCTAAAACTCTTCATGTCATAACTATACCACACTTTGCACATGCATTCATGACAAATCTCATTACTACATTCTTCTCTCTCATGGCAATACTCATGGAAACTTCAAGTTGACCTAAACTTTGACATCTACCAATAGAAAAGACAATTATAAAAAATATAACCTTTTCATATAAAGAACATACCCCAATGACCACTCATCATGCACCTTCACTAGATGTACCTTGATATTAGTGACATCAACCTTGACATCAATGATATCAATCTTGAAATCAATGAAAACAACATGCAAAAAAAACTCCACATTTTTCATTGATGGTAAACACATTACACATATGAAATCACTTCAAAAAATATATGTTTTCCTATTACTCATTCTCCCCCTTTTGAAATTAATGACAAAGGTCCTTATACAAATTTATATCTAATCCTCAAACCTAAATTTCAATGAAAACATAAAGACACAAAGCTCCCCCTAACGACATACACTCCTCTTGAGTCTTAAGATGGAAGGCACTCTCTGAAACATCTCTAAACAAGCTACTTCTCCCTATTTTGAACTTTCTCCCTTTCTTGGTAATAGGACCATAAAATTTATGAAGCATTATACAAACATTATCCCCCTTTGTCCTCAAATATTGTGCTCATTATATGAATCATCAAGATTCATAGAATTTTCTCAACATCATTCAAGTATATTGATACCAATACCAATTCTAAACATAGATCAAGTTTAACTACCAATTTTTAAAAATAAGAAAAAATATACCAATAACACTTCCACCTCTATCAACATTCTTTAACATGTCATCATGATAGTTACCAAGATTCTATTGACTAATGAGTGTCTCCATGAAGCCTAATGGATTTACACCTTACCTTAGGTCACTAAAATAACACAAACTCGGGATATTCCTAGATATCCATGCTCTCACAAGATTGATGATCCTTTAGGATTATTTTAGGCTTGATTAGCCTCTTTGGCTTGGCCTCTTCATTATTTGTGTGGTCAACAATATGAGATAATAATGAACACTCTTGATACTCTTCAATATTTGGTCTATGCTCTACCATAGAAAATAGTCAACTTTAGCTTGTAGATTGATCAAGAATAATCTTGACTGTCTTTTGCTTCCACACCTTGGTTTGCCTTCTTTCTTAAACTCTAGGAGCTTGAATCTTATTCTTCTATCTTGATGATTCATGATGAAATAATATTGTAATATAACCAATTTTAAGATAATTATATCAAACAACATCACTCATATATCTTGACTAATGTTGACTATGATTATTTCCATAGTCCTATGAGTACTCACTCTTAGAGGATATTCTAAACTATTTTGCTCTATGACAAATTGACTACATGAGAGAAAATAACCATTGAATGAATCTGGATACCTTATGGCATTAGGCTATCTAATATAATTTTCCTTCATATTGTTCTTGAGATTGACCTCCTTCTTATTCACATTAGCATTCTCCTTGTTCTCCTTTTGATCTATTTTGAAAATAAGACCTGCCTTATCATTAGCAGACTTATGACTACTCAAAAAAATTTCTAGAGCCTCAGTGATCTTTTCAAACTTCTCATAGGTATTCATATTGCTAGTTACTTGATCTAATTCTGACTTTAAAGAATCCAATTTTGATTCATACTTATTGCATTCTTCTTCCTTAGCATTTAAGATAGTAGTGACTATTTCCATTTGAACTTAAACTTGATTGATGATCTCATCATACTCCTTGGATGTGTTACTCAATTTCTCCTCAAACAAACCAATCTAATCTTCATAATCCCTAACTAATGACTTTAATTTATGATTCTCCCTTCTTTGTAACTTTAATTCAATTAGATCACTCACCAATTCTACCTTAAGGTTTATTTCAACCTCTTCTTCATCTGATTATTCATCATCAATAAGGCCTTTCCCTTTTGAGAAACCCTCATTGTCTATTTTTATGGCCATGAATAAGGTTTCAATATTATCATGTGCATTACTATCATCATCACTATTAGATGTATTTGTGTCACTTACATTAGATGAGCTATTATCTTATTTGGTATAAAAACTTCTCTTGTTCTTGAGTGACCCTTTCTTATTATTACCATGATGTTCATCATGTTATTCATCATTCAATACTATATTTGTTAGGACACTTAGATGCAAAGTAATCAATCTTACTATAGTTGAAACATTTGAAATGCAACTTACTGTAGTCATATAAAATGCAAAATTGGTAACTTGAGCATGGCTAATGGCACCCAATCCATAGGTCCCTCTTGCTTACTTTCATAACCCTTCTAGACACATTTTTGGTTATTCCCAATCATCTATAAACATCCATAATCTGAAATTTTATATAGGTTCATACAAGGATAGTAAACAAAACCCAAAAAACTTATGTCTCTAGGACAACAATGCCTAACTTGGACTATAACATTGAAATCTATAGTGTCCCACTTTTAATGTTATTGTCTAAGTGCATTTTGAGTCCCAACGATTAGATTCTTCTGAACTTTATCCTTTTTAGTATTATCCTAATGTGAATAAATCTAACCCATGATCAATAGTTTCCTATATAAACCCATTAAAAGCTCATTTACAAGGGTTATCACTCATTTACAAGAGAGAAGCAAGTACACTCAAGCACTTTTCCCTATTCTCTACATACAACCCTCCAATATTATTCCAAGCTTCTTCAAACCTTTACACCAGTCCCTAGCCATCTAAAGTACACCTAATTTCTCATCTAATTGTATTTTCATACATAATTACACCAATCACTTCAATGGGAGAAATACATTAGCTTGATCCCTCCTCAGAGTATTAGTATGTAGGTAGCATACCCACATACGGGGTGTGAAGTGCATTTAGCATATCCTTTACACACTAACTCCTTTTCCCTATTTTCCAAAGTTTCTTTAAATTACATAAAATATCTAAGTATACAAATAATTATCTCTATAGGGAGTTCTATTGACATCAAAGACTTGAAAATTGGTACTCAATCTCACCTTGAGTACGCAAATAAAACCCAAAAAACTTAAACCCTCAATACAATAGCATTGGAGAAGGACTATAGCACTAGAGCCTAGGGTGTCTAGTTTTAGCACTCCTATCCAACTAGAAAATGAAGTCTAAGATCTTGTTTATGATAGTGTCCTAGTATTGTAAGTAAATTTACAAACCTTGTCTCAGATTAAACAACTCAGAATAAGCTAAGTTACATTTCTCCTTGCTCTCTTACTATTTTTAGAAATTGTAAATTGTAATTAAATTTAAAAAATTAGTATCCATAATTAAGAATATTATTTACTAATTTTTCCTACTCAGACTTGTTTATTAAATAGGAATAAAACTCCATTATTCCTAAAAATACCAAAACATTTGGTGAACCTGGCTTACTTTGAATTTTTACACAAAAACTAGATAAACCCTAAGGATAATTATTTTTGGTTTTTTTCCATAATTTCCTAATTTTTCCTAAATTTAAAAATAAAAATATACCAATTAATTTCAAAAATATCAAATATTTTATTCAAACCCTAGTTTACACATACTAGGTCCTTTTTACATACAAACACTTTTCAGAACACTAGGAAAAATATATTTCTAATTTGAAAAATATTTTCTAATTTTTTAAAAAAAATTTCAAGAAAAATTCTAAAATTTTTTTGTAAAATTTTCAAATTATTGCACTAATTTTGAAAAAAATCATCCAAAACCCTAGTTTCATCAACTAAACTCCTAGTTATTTTCCAGTACTTTTCACACCATTTAATAAATTTTATATTGCATACTTAGCTTAGAACTTTAATCTAGATTACAAAAATTCATAGTATTCTACAAAAATATTGTTTAAAATTCCCTAGTTGCATATACTAGCACCTATTGACTTCTTGAGGTATCACCTTACATCCATAATCAAATTGCAAAAATGTTGCTCATTTATTTACAAACTTTTCTTATATTTCTTACAAATAATAAAGAAACTATAATGGGCCCTATCATATACATGAATGATGAAGTCTATCATATGTTGGTAAAAAGCTTCATCCTTTGCATTTCATTCTTATGTTTCATAATAAGGTATGATATTACAAAATTTATTACTAAAATTGCACTTGATTTCAATATTTATTTTGCATACTTTCTATCTCTCATACGGCAAAATTTTCAAGTTTATCATACCAAACACATTAGAAATGTTGTGTTACATGTCAAAAGTTTATATGTCTAGAGAGGATTACATAACATGATTAGTCAAATGTTAGTCCAATAAATCAAAGGAAAAATGCATAAGAGTAAATTGAATTAAGCCTATCTATTCATGCGAGAATTTCTAATGACAATGAAAGAAAATAGGAAACTTATACCTTCCAAAGTGAATCCATCCTCCAAGAGTGGCTCAAAAACATGTTATCCCTTGATCAAGAGCTATTTTATTTAACAAAAATGGTGAAAAACTCCCCCAGTGTCTCAAGAACACTGCAAAAAACCTAGGCTCATCATATATAACTATCTAACTTGCCTATTAGATGAAGCTAATCCAAATATGAATAATACAATAATCAACAAAAAAATTAGTTTTGAAGAGATTTTATCATTATACCATTGCAATCCTTGAGCTTAAAAATGATGTTCATGGCTTCTCTATTTATAGATTTTTGAGATTGATCAGGATTGACCATGACTGCCCATATCAAGATTGAGATGTGTGGTCATGAATTAATCCAATTATATAATTAAATTAATAAATATCCCTCATAATTATTTTGGATAGAAGGGAATTTAAGAGGCATGGAGGGTCTTAATGAGGCATGGGAGACCTATAATCTTGATATTTGTGGTACTTATGTCTTGTGAATGCCACCCCATAAAATGATGTCATTTGATGATGCAGTTAATGATAATCAATTTCCAATAAAGATTTATTCAACAAGTTATATGGAAAATTAACTTAAGTCCCTAATTTGGTTTAATTAGATCTTAAGCATGATTAATAACTTTGATGCAAAACTTGGCTCTTTATGCACAAATTACTCAAATTGGTCAAAATATTTTATTATTAGCCCAAAATTTGACTAGATTAGAATTGGAAGTCAATGTTAGATGTATTAGATCCATTATCCCATTTAGGATGTTTTCAACACCAAATAACAAGGGCATATGCCTCATGAAAGAGAAATCCAGGGCATCCAAGTGCACAATTAGCATTTAAACTCAAAATGATTTGATCAAAGTTAGGTGGTCCATAAAATACATTACCCAATTTAGAGATACTTTGACCTAAATTAGAACTTTTAAATGACAAGTTTGAACCATTTAGGGTGTTTTAATGATTTTGACCTAAAATGTGCATTTGAGTAAGATTGATAATTTCAACACAAATGGTGTTAGGACTTGGATGTCTACATTTTACCCCTATTTGATAAGGCATAGTGAGATATTCAGGTGAAGCAACATATTTTCAAAGAATAGAGTTATCAAGAAGAAAATATAAATGGCCCAAGATGCCCCCTTAAGAGGATATACTAGGATGAAAGAGAAGAATGGACTCTTGAAAAGAGAGGGATAATGAGAGATTAACCCATGGAGTAGATCACTTTCAAATGAGCTAATGCTTGCACACGTGATTACAATCAATGATAAAAATATAATTAGTGGTATAATATGCCCCATTAGATAAGGGGAATGGTAAAGATACAATCCATAAATGTAAGGGACAAACTTTAAACATACCCAATTTGAGATTATAAGTTGTGTGCTTATAACATTGATCAATCTCGAGAAAATTTGCACACTAAATATTTTCATCATGGGAATTAGTGTGGAGAGCTTGGAATTAGAGGAAAAAATATAATGTTCTAATTAAAGAAGGGAATCACCACTATAATGGGGTCACCAAAGAGAAGATAATAAGAAGTGCCCTAATAGAGCAAATATTATCATGAAATATAGTTTTTGACCCAGTAGGGCAAATTTTGATCATTGATAAAATAAATAAATAATGGTTTTCCCCTATAGATATAATTTTAATATGATGTTGTTTAGATGTTGTGCACCAACATGGTAATTGACAAGAAAAATATCTCAAGGATATAACCTAAAGAGATAGGTTAAAGTGAGTGAGTGCAAAAGTACATGCAATGGTGTAATGGCATAGAAAGCCACATAAAACCCAACATATGAGAATGCAAAAAGTGATGAAAGAGATGAAAATAAGAATGAAAGATAGCCAAGAAAATTCCAAATGTCCTAGACAAGTAGACACTACCTACATAGTTTCATAGATTCATATTCCAACATGAACTTCAGGCAAATGTAGTTAACCCAAGTTTAGGAGAGAATGGAATGAGGAATAATGAAAACTAACTAAAAATTGATTAGAATCATAATATATGAAAAGAGATGCATATTTAAGCATAAATTTGAGTACTAAAATGCATGATACCTAGATGCCTATTTTTATACCAGGAGCCTAAATTATGCAAAGTGTTCTTGAGATTTATTCATCAGAGCTGATGTTAAAGTTAAGAATTTGAAAATTAAGCACAAAGTGCTTGATATATCAAAATAAAATAAATTATGCATCATAAGTATGACTAACTTATAATGACATAAAATTCCAATTGTGCTAAGCTAGTTCAAATGTGAATAACTATAACTAAGGATAATGGTAAAACAATGACCAAAATCAGAGTTATAACTATTTACATTTAAACAACAAAAAAGCAAAGACAAATAAAAAGATAAACATAAATAAACCTAACTTGAAATCAAGATATGATAAATCAATACTTAAGTAGAAAAAAATATGTCTAAAAATAAAAATCAAGAACATCTTAATGACATGAGACCAAGATATAAATAATAAAGATCCATGTGGACCATCAAGGCATTCTTGAACACAAAAGAAAAAAGCAAAATAAAATAGAAAAACAAGACATCAGAAATAATTAAATAAACAAAATAGTCTAATAACAACTTAATCACATAGGATCAAGATATAGATAATCAAGATCCATGTGAATCATCAAGATGTTCTGAAACACAAAAGAGATAAGCAAAAACATATAGGAAAACAAAAGACCAAGATGAGATAAGAAGTAATAAAAAGAGAAAAGGAAAAGAAATAAAATGAGAGGTGTGAAATAAAACAAAACACAATAAAATGCAAATAAATATACACAAACAAAAAACCAAGTTAGTGTTGTTTAAAGGCAAATGTTCATGCACATGCGATAGAGGTGTTACTTTTCACTAGAACATAACAAAGAACAATGACACATCAATTTTTCCCTAATTAAAGAGGAACAATGACAAAATAAATGAGGTAAGAGAAGAAAATGAAGGGGTTGGCTGAGATGACTTCAAATGTACAAGATAAGTAGATGCTACCTACATAGTTCCATGGATGCATGTTCCAACATGAACTTCAGGCCAAATTAGTTCTTCCAAGAAATGAGATAGAAGAAAAATGATGATTAGACCAACATGATTAATTTTATAGAAGAAATGAAAGATATGACCAAAAAAATGAGAATGGTTTTACAAACAACAAGCTAATAGGGCAAGAAATAATTATCTTGCAAAATGGTAATTGCGTGGAAGAAGATGAACTCATATTTCTTTGATTACAAAATGGCAAGAGTGTAGCATGGTAGGATGGGAATACACAAATGTACAAAAGAATGAGATAATGTTTTTGTTCTTTCATGGATCATATTATAATGTTTTTGGTATTTATAAAGTATTTCCAATGTTTTCAGTGTTTTTGGTATTAAATCTGCACACGATGGACCATCTAGTCAAGGATATGCAAGTTTAAGAGTAGAGATTCCAATAAAATAGCTAATCTAGATGTAATGGCCAATGCTTAAAAATTAGTGAGATCAAGGATCTTGATAAGATAAAAAATTCCTACAAAGAGAAATACATGTAATATAGAACAATGTGTAGAATGAATTATCTTTGAAGAATTATCTATGTTCACTAATATGTAATAGTGTGGCAAAGGTCTTGAACTAAGATGTTCTTGTTCACTATTTTGAAGCTATAAAATATTGTCTTGGTTGGATTGCCTTGTAGAACTAGCATTGAGGATGTTCATAATTTTTATGAGACATAATCAAGATCATAATTGGTCTAGGGATAAAAAGTGTTAAAACTTACAACATGGCCAAGACATAACAAAGAATAGGTTCTCAAGGAAAATGGTCAAAAGAATAGGGTCCAACACATGGATGGTCTAGAGTTGGATAAATAATATGGTTCAATTTTGAGAATGGTCCAAGATAGGATAAAATGTGTTCAGAGTGCCAATGATTCAAATCTTTCACTATCTAGAGTCATGAAGTGTGGGCCAAGGTAGTATAAAATGTGTTCAAGGTAGGATAAAATCATGGGATAAAATTACTTCAAAACAAGTTGCTCCCAAGTCAAGGGTCTTGTAGATAATGGTTCAAAGCTATTCATGTGTAGAACCTCTTAAGGTGTATGATTTTCATGGGCTCTAGAAGTTGTTCACCATTAGGTTTAGCCAATTGATATGCCCCTAATCCATAGTTTTCCATGACAATATATAGTCCCAACCAATTAGGCTGAAACTTACCTTTCTTTTTACATTTAACATTCATGTTATTTTGATTATCTTTCAAAACCAAGTCACCAATGTCAAACTCTCAAGGGAGAATGTGCTTGTTGTAGCTTCTCCAAAATCTATTCTGATAGGCTAACAAGTTTTCTAGGGCATTTAAATGCTTACCATCAAGAAGTTCTAGTTCTTACAGATATGATGCCCTATAGTCTTCATCATATTAATGTGCTCTAGTGATATTCATAATGATGGTATCTCAATCTTGATCAAGATAATAGCTTCAATTTCAAAAACAAGGGAGTATGGAGTGGTTCTAATTGGGGTTTGATGATTGGTTCTATATACCCAAAGGGAAAGAAAGAGTTGTAAGAGCCAATTACGGCTAGTGTCATTGACAATCTTATTTAAGATGGATACAATGGTCTTGTTTGAAGCCTCAACTTGTCTATTGTCTTATGGGTTATATGGAGTTGATTTCTTATCCTTGATCTTGAATTTCACACAAAGAGATTTTACATCTTGGCTCACCAAGGATCTACCATTATCAAATATAATATGGGTTAGGATGACATATCAACAGATGATATGGTAATGAATAAATTTGGCTATCTACTTCCTAGTAACATAAGTGAGAGGAATGGCCTCAATCTACTTGGTAAAGTACTTGATTATAGTCAAAATGTGTTTATGACTCTCTAAAGATGTTGGGTTAATTTTCTTGATGAGATTAAGACCTCATGTTGAGAATGACCATGGTGTTTTGATCGATTGTAGTGATAAATAAGGTGCATGTATCAATTTGACATGCTACTAAAAAGGAACACACTTATTCACATAGTTGCAAGCATTAGTCTTCATTTTGGGATAATAATAGCCTATTCTAAGGAGCTTCTTTTCCAGGACTACACTATTGGTGTGGGTTTGACACATTCCTTCATGAACTTCTTTTAGTGCCAGCTTAGATTTTCCCAAAGATAAACAATGAATAAGCATTCCATCATAGCCTTTATAATAAAGTGTTTTTTGAAGGAGAGTATAACATGTTAAGTGATGAAGGAATAGTTTATGGTGGTTGTTGGAAAGTTGGCTGGGAAGACATGACTATGAAAATAGTTATAAAAATCTTGGTACCATGGTAGCTTAGGTGGGGGATTGGGACCAACAATGGTGCATACCCTCTCTAAATCTATTATAATATGCATAGGCTAAAGAAGATTGTCAATCAATAATTGATACTCTTTCTCACTAAAATCCATTTGAATCATGAAACCAATTATTGCCATTACATAAATGGATCTATTATTTATTTATAGAACTTATACAAACTACAGAGATTTAAAATTTGTTTTGAGGTTATCGACAATTTGCTTATAAGGAACAAGCTTGCCATATCTTGTTTTATATTGATTAGTGGCCTGATTGATGATTAATTGTGAATCTCCATATACCTTTAAGCTTTGAATATCCCACTATATAGCAAGGTTAAGCCCTACAATCAATTCCTCATACTCAGCCATATTATTTATATAATGAAATTATATATGGAATGATTTGGGAATAAAATCCTCCTATGGTGTGATCAATAATAAGATAGATCCAAATCCATGGGATGTGAATGATCCATCAAAATATAGCATCCACTATTCAAGGTCCTATAGTAAATCATCTAGAAAGTCAAAATTGAGAGGTTGAGTATATTTAATAGGAGCTTCTATAAGTTGGTCAATAATTACTTGCCCTGTGATTGCCTTTTAGTTCTAGTACTTAATATCAAACTCATTTAAGAGAATAACCCATTTATCCATGCATCCTTAAAGAGATTTTATATACAAGAGAAACTTGAGAGGGTCCACCTTGGTGATGATAATAGTTTTGTTATTTAGCATATAATGTTGCAATTTCTGAGTGGCAATCACCATAGCTAAACATGCCTTCTCAATAGGTGTATAATTACATTCATAAGCCACCAATATATGGATTAAATAATAAATAGCATTTTCCTTACCATGACCTTCATATTGGGCCAAAATTACCCCCATTGCATGTTCTATGGATGATATATAAAGAAGCAATGGCTTTCCCTATATTGGCAGTTTTAAGACTCGTGGATTGGCCATGTATGTTTTAAGCTTTAAAAATTTTATCTGACACTATTCATCCCATTTAAATGCTATTCCTCTCTTCAAAAGATGAGTAAATGGGTGGCACTTGTCTACCAATTGAGAAATGAACCTGAGTATAGACTAGATATTTCCTTGTAGGCTTCATAGCTATTTAAGATTGTTTGGTGGAGGCATTTCCACAATAACATTGAACTTAGTAGGGTTGACTTTAATCCCTCTTTGTGATACAATGAAACCTATAAATTTCCCTGATATGACTCTAAAGACACATTTCTTATGATTTAAGTAGAATTTATATTCATGAAGCCTTTCAAAGATTCTTCATAGAATGTAATGATGTCCAACTCTTGTTTATGGTTTTGATATTATATCATCAACATAGTCATCTACAATGTCATGCATCATGTCATGAAAGATGATAGTCATTGCTCATTGATATGTTGTTATAAAATTATTCAAGCCACATGGCATGATTTGATAATAAAATGTCCCCATGGAGTGGTGAACACAATCTTGTGCTAGTATTCAAGGTCTATCTTGATCTAGTTGTATCTAGAAAATACATCCATTAAGGACAACATCTCATACCCAACAGTTGAGTCGATGATCATGTTGGGAAAAGTAAAATCATCTTTGGGGCATGTTTTGTTGATATCTCAAAAATTATTATAAATACGTATACCTGGGGTATTTTTATCACTAGGACTATGTTGGAAACCCATTCAGAGTAATCTAGTGGTCTAATAAAATTGGCAACTAACAACTTTTCTAGTTTGTCCTTAACCAATAAGGTGATGTGTGGATGCATCTTTCTTAGTTTTTGTTTGACTATTTTGGCATCAGGATGGGCAATAAGGTGATGCACAACCAGAAAAGGGTCCAAGCCTGGCATGTCAAAGTATGCCCATGCAAAGATGTTTATATAATCCTTAATGATGGATATAATATGCTCAAATTATACTTTATTAAAGGAAGATCCAAGATAAATAATTTTGAGGTCATCATAGGTTCTCAACTTCACTTTTTTCATGTTTTTCACGAGTGTAGATCCATCTTCTAGAATTATAGGCAAGGTATGATCATGAATATCTTATTCTACCACATCTTGTTGTTCCTCCCAAAGATCCAGATAGTATGAAGAATTAGAATATGCCATCTTAGGTAAAGGTCAATTAGTAAAAATCTCTAAAAACTCAAGAGCAAGATGCTTAAACATTTGTTATTATTCTAAAGAGATGATTGTACTAGCTATGGAACTTGGGCTAGATGAAATTTCTATGTCCTGAGGAGATTAACAAACTTTCCTACCTAGGAGTGCCTAAAATAGGTTTTCACTCAAAGGCTTGTATTTTTATTTACTTTTTCCCTAATTGATGTGTGCCTCAAAGAGGTTTTCACCTGAAGATCTCGATATTTGTTCTTTATTATGACCAATAAGTTTTTATACTCTCCAAAGTAAGCATAAGGATTAAAAAAAAAAAATCCCTATTTGTGATCACCAATGGGAAATCCATCTTGTAGACCCATGTATTCTACAATTTATTCTTTAATTTGAAACTCATCAAAGCATATGACTGAATTTTGTTGGTCCTAATCTATGAGTTTAGGATGGAAAAGGCATAGGGAAAAATGAGGGTTTGCTTTAGGATGGGAAGCTCAAATGGTAAAGATATAATGTCCTAATTTAGAAAGGGAAGCACCACTAAAATGGGTTCTTGATTTAGGATGGGAATCTCTAATAGGCATTATGGTTAATATGGCATTTGAATCAAATAGATATAAGTTAACAAGATCATCAAAAAGTCTATAATGAGATGTTTTGTTGCTGCTAGGATTCTCATCACTAGTCACTTCTGAAGAGTCACTATCAAAAGTCATGAGGTCACCCTATGGTGGTATAAATTTGAGACCATGAATATAATTGATAACTCCACTTGATAAAGTCTCTAATATTCCTTGCACTCATGGGCTAAGACCCTTCCATGTATAGTCAAGATGATCCAATATCTGGTTAGGGATATGATACTTTGGATTCTAAAAGCAATCAACATGACCTTCAGAATATAACCAATCTCCCTTGATAAAATATTCTTGATCTTTCTTTGGAGTGATTGTAGGTACAAAAGCCATAGGTGGTTTTTTTCATTTCTTCTTTGGCTGCCCGATCTATTTGGGTCCATAAGGAGTCTTAGATGGTTTAGGATTTCCAAATGATTTAGGGGATTCAGGCAATTTTTCAATATGGAGGACATCCTTAAGATGGTACATGTAAATACCCATGTATTTAATAATTGCTTTGTAAGAGCTTCAAGAAATTGATTGGCCAAAGTGGAAGCTAGATCACCAGGGTCGATATAATTTGATGGAGATAGATGGGAAATAATGGCTTTGTTCTTATTCATAATAAATTTAGAACCTAGGAAATAGTTATAATTATTAAACTCATCTTTAATATGTTTGCAATATTGATATGGTTTTTTATCAATGGGAATAGTAACCTTGATCCCATCATGGGGAAACTTAAGGCATTAGTGAAGAGTGGATGGAAATACCTATATTTCATGGATCTAGGGATGACCAAGAAGTATGTTATAAAGAAGTTCAATATCTACAATATGGAATAATGTGTGATGATAAATAGACCCTACCATGACTAGAAACCAAATTGTACTAGAAGACTCCCTCTTGATGTTGTCATAAGCCTTGATTGTAATAGTTTCTAGCTGAATGTCTTTATCCATGTAGCCCAATCATCATACCAATTTAAGAGATATGATGTTTAGCCTTGAACCATTATCTATAAGAACCTACTTGATCTTATGATCTACAATTTTTATCTTGATGTATAGTGGGTTATTGTGGTTTGGGCTAAGAGTGGACATGTCTTTGTGGTCAAATGTGATTTGTCAAAATGAAGATAAATATCCAACTAGGTTTTGGAACTAATCAAGGTTAATATCATTAGGCATAATAAATTCTTTCAAAAGGTCATTTATAATAGTTATATGGACATTAAATGTCTGCAAGAGTTCTAATATGTAAGTCTATGTAGGGGTTTTGTTTAATTGGTCCACTAAACTATAAGGCTTTTTTATTGTGGATTGAGATATTATAGTCTTTATTGGCATAGTATTCAGCTTTGGAACTATCAACACAATTTTCTCATTAGGTTTCATGTAAGAAGTGGGTAAATGGCCCTAGATGGTGACTCGTGGGCATCTTGTTATGATTGTATAACATAGAGGTGGCAAGGAGTCATTATAATTAGAAGAGGAAGGCAAAGGGCCTAGTATGGTGACTTACAGGCATCTACTTGTATTGCTACAATTTTGAGTCGATGAGGAACCTCTATAATTAGAAGAAGGGTGTTATTGTTCATAATTAGTAACCCATAAAAATGGAGTTTTAAAATTATTATGTGAACTTGATGTGGTATTACTAGGGGGAGAGGGTGTTGACCCTATAATGATGGGTCCCATGCTACGAAGAACATGAGATTATCCATGTGGTTTCACAGTAGAAATGACAATGTGGTAAGAATAAATATGCCCCACAATATTTTTATAGTCATATGGCATGTTGTTATAAGCCACATTGTTAGTATGGGTATTATGATCCCAATTATGTTCATTATGATTTTTACCCTAATGTTGGTTATGATTATACCTCTATCCTTGATTCTAACCTTGGTTTTGATTGTTCCTTGGTATTGGTGTATTATATCAAGGAAAGAGGTTCTTTTATATCCCCATATCCTAATTTGTGTCCTAGTTAGGGGCCAACTTAATCTCCAATTCGCTACTTTAAATAAAGTCTTCAATAATGTGTCATAATTGGATGCAATGATATGCACCATGACCAAAAACCTCCTGGAAGTTTCACCATTCATTTTATCTGTACCAATGTAGCTTTGGTTGATCTTGAGGAAATGGATAGACTTCATGAAAATAGTCAAAGTAATCGCTACTATAAGCAACCTCTTGACATAAGACAAAGAATGTATGTATGTGCTCACGTGGAACTCCCTTTCCTTTGTACTTGTTAAATTTGGGTGCCTCAAAATGAGATGGAAAGGAGTTTTGGAAAATAGATAAATCAAATGGATATAGACATATCTCATCAAATTTATACTTTTTAACTTTGTTATTCATCTCTAATCTCTAAATAATTTCCTTTATAGAATTCCACTCTTACATGTTTGGTGCATTTTTGGATCGAATAAGATATTTTTGGGGTGGAATGTGCCCCTAATTTTGTGTGGACCTATAGAGAATGTATAGATTTTGATCTACCTTTTGTTTTTGATTCATTCCTTGAGTTGAGAAAATAGGTCATTGATTCTTAGATTGTAAAACATTCCCTAAATTTGGTTTATTACTTTATTGATTTTGTGAAGTTATGTGTTTGTTTACAAATTTATATGTTGGTTAGAATGAACTAGCCAAATTATCTTGAGGGATTTCTTCAATTTGAACTAAATGTTTGGGTCTTTGGTTTTTTAAAGTAACAAGAGGTTCTTGATGATTGAAGAATGTATGTTCCATGTCAAATGAAACATTTTGTAAGATATCTTATGAATTTGACTATTCATTTAGGTTACCTTGATTCACTATGGTTATGTTCTCATCAAATGTTTATTACATACTTTCAACCATATTTCCCTATTATTTCAAAGCATCATTATGAATTGAAGTGGCAACTAATGAGTCACTTAAGTCTATGATAAGTTGATATGCATATCATTGACTTATTATCTTGATCTTAGCTAGAAGATCTATATTTGTAGGTTTTGACTCTATTTATATTTATTTTCCTTTATTTTGTGCAAAATATTGCTCTTGACATCATTATTCTCATTCTCTAATTAAGGTATGCAATTTTTCTAAAGGAAAGTCTGAAGGTAGTTTAACACCTAATTTTATCAACCTAACAAGTGTTTCAACTTAATCTTCTTGGGGTTGATATTAATTGTAATCATCTTTAGATCCTACTATTATGGGGATGTCATAAAATTTCTCATCCTCATAGCTAAGGCCATAAGAGGCCCCACTACAATTGAACCTTTGAGTCATGTCTAAAAAGAGTTATTCTTTGCATTTGACTAGATTTGGATTAATGTTTTGCTAAAATTCAAACATGATATGCTTAGTTCTCTTCAAACAAATGACTAAGGTACCAAAGAGACTATAAAGGAGGGTGTCTTGAAACCACACACAATTATAAGATTTAATTCATGAATTTACTCAACTTTTGGTAAATCTGAAATCATATAAATTGGAAGAGGGTAAGGTAACTCAAAGATCCAAGGTGAAAAATAGTACACCAAAGCCTAGATCTTTATTATATGCCTATACAATAAAATCTAGTTTCAACTTTGATGAGTTGATCCTGAAAAAATAGAGGAAAGTTTTATAGACTATGAAGAAGATAATATGAACTAAGGACCTCAAGATGTAAAAACACACATGAATTGTTAAGTACAAAGCTAGGACCAAATGGGTAGTACAACATTTCCACATGGTTCTAGTAGGATAAAATATGTTTTAGGAATAAAAAAATAAGCAATACATAAGATGAATTGAGTCCACCAAGATGATAATGAGATTTTGAGTCTAATAAATGACCCTCAATCCATATGGAAAATTAAACCCAAGTTAGAAAATGTTTATTGTGCAAATGGTGAACCCAATTTGACACTCCAACCATTAAAAATTATAAATGTTCAATTTTGAATGTGAATTATAAATGAGGGACTTAAAAAATGGGTAAATGATCTAGACTCAATTAGGCAATATGGCTACACCAAAAGGGATGATATGACACAAAGTTTTTGATAACAATTTGAACAAGGAAAAGATAAGTTTTCCAATTGGACAATGTAATGCTTCTCTTGCTCAAGAATTTTGAGGATAATGTGATTTGGTTAAGTTCATTTGAGTTAACAATAAATTTTAGACACAAATCAAGACCAAGTATGCTAATGACAAAAAATAATCTTAAGTCTAAACTGACAAGGTTGCATGATATTATTGGAGTCTATCTATATAAGTCATTAGATAGGATTTTAAGTATTCATACAAAGTAAATGTGCATTATATAGTAGGGTTTTTACACCCCCCTTCTCTCAAATAAGAATACAATGACATGGACCTGGAGGCACATCTTTCACCAACAACATTTCCATGGCAAGTGGGGATTTGTCTAAGATCTACAAGTTTTTAAACATCTAGATGTATCAATTTCCCAATGACTTTCACATCACATTGCAAAATAAATGCACTTAAATTAGGTGTTCATGACACTTGTCTTGTTAAAAAAAGGTCTTGTTATTTTTTCAACCACTACATCCATCACTTGCTTACTGTAGTGTGATGTCTAAAGTCCAAATATGTCTCATGTACAACTCTAACACTAGAAGGTGGTTTGATCACTCAAACCTTTGATCCTAATGGGAGTGGTTGAAGTCAATGTCGAGAGATGAAACCCTAGGTCAAAGCTTCCCTATATAATTTGAAAGATGCAATAAAATAAATGAATAATAGAAAGAATTTAGGGTCATTTTCAAGATCACCCAAACTATTATGAGTGTTTAGGGAGTGCTTTAAATGACATTCTTTCTATGCCTTGGACTAGGCTCAAATTATGATGAGATGGAACTTTTGATCCCAAAATTTCCCTAAAGGGGATAAATGGGAGAGCATACACACATGTCTCTTTTTGCTAAAATAATTAAAACCTAAGTTTGTTTTAAGCCCAAATTGAAGATTCAAGACTTAGCCTAGATTCATGATTAAAACACCAAATTTAAAATGTTTCAAGAGTTATGATGTGTTTTAAGAACTAAATGAAATATATCTAAGACTTAGTCAAATATTAGGTTCATTTTAAGCACAAATTTATAGGTGTGAAATCAAGCATGTTTAATTTTAAACCCAAATGATATTGAGTTTGGTTAGTCAAAAGCATTCAAACTAATTTCCAAACTACCCCTTCAACCTGCAAAACCACAATTATAAGGTCCTGCTTTGAAGCACTTAAGAGTTTGAGAAAACAACATTAAAAATTTCAAATCTCTATTGAAATCATATTGTTACATAGTCAATATCATTGTTTTCCCTATAAAATCAATTTTTCAAATAATAAAATCACTGTTGTAGGTTAGATCAGATAGAAAATATAATATCATTATTTACCTACAAAATTACTAACAAAATCAATGAAATCATTGTGCAAAACCATGATATCATTGTTCTAAAAAATTACCACTTTGTCAAATAAAATCATTATTTTGGCAGATGATATCACTGCTCAAGACCACAAAACCACTTTTTAGCAAATAGTGATTTTGTTCACAAAATTATTGTTTTAGTAGATGATATCACTACTCAAGGCCATGAAATCACTTTTTAGCAAACAATGATTTTGTTAAAAAAATCACTACTATGACAACAATGATATTGTGATAGAGAGAAAAACTATGACACTCAAGAAATAAAATGTAATTTACCAAAAAATGGATTTTTAACTTTAAATTTCACTCTTTTTGGCCTCCAACTCCAAGATCCTACATGAAAAGGGTTAGTAGTTTGTTTGAAAGAGATTTATGACCAAATTTATGGGGCGCAATCCCACTAGGTGTGCCAGAATGTAAAGAGGATTACATAATATGATTAGTCCAATAAATCAAAGGAAAAATGCATAAGATTAAATTGAATTAAGCCTATATATTCATGCAGGAATTGCTAATGACAATGAAAGACAAATGGAAGAAAATAAGAAACTTATACCTTCCCAAGTGAATCTATCCTCCAAGATCAGCTCAAAAACATGTCTTCCTTGATCAAGAGCTCTTGTCTTCAACAAAAATGGTGGCAAACTCCCCCAATGTATCAAGAACACTCCACGAAACCTAGGCTTATGATATATAACTATCTAATTTACCTATCAAATGAAGTTAATCTAAATATGAATAATACAATAATCAAAATAGAAATGAGTTGTGGAGAGATTTTAGCATTATAACATTGTAATACTTGAGCTTAAAAATAATGTTCATGGCCTCTCTATTTATAGATTTTTGAGATTGATCAAGATTGACCATGACCGTCCATCTCCAAATTGAGATGTGTGGCCATGAATTAATCCAATTATATAATTAAATCAATAAATATCCCTCATAATTATTTTGGATAGATGGGAATTTAAGAGGCATGGAGGGTCTTAATGAGGCATGGGAGACCTATAATCCTCATATTTGTGGCGCTTATAGCTTGTAGATGCCACCCCATAAGATGATGTCATTTGATGATGTAATTAATGACAATTAATTTTCAATATATATTTATTCAACAAGTTTCATGGAAAATTAACTTAATTCCCTAATTTGGTTTAACTATCTCTTAAGCATGATTAAGCACTTTGATGCAAACCTTGGCTCTTTATGCATAAATTATTCAAATTGGTCAGAATGTCTTATTATTGGCCCAAAATTTGATTGGATTAGAATTAAAAGATGATGTTATATGTATTGGTTCCATTATCCCATTTATGATGTTTTCAACACCAAATAACAAGGGCATATGCCTCATGTAAGAGATTTGATATAAAAGAGCAATCCAGGGCACCCACGTGCAAAATTTGCATTTTGACTCAAAATGATCTAATCAAAGTTAGTTGGTCTATAAAATGTATTTCCCCATTTAGGGATACTTTAACCTAAATCAACACTTGTAAATGACAAGTTCAAACCATTTAGGGTGTTTTAATGATTTTGGCCTAAAATGTGCATGTGAGTGCAATTCAATTAAGATTAACAATTTCAACATAAATGTTGTTAGGAATTGGATGTCTACACTATGCCTTTATGTAAAAATGCATACTCTCTATCCTTTGCTTTCTATCTCTAATATGGAATAATTTTAAAGTTTATCATGCTAAACATATTATAAATGTCATGATTCAAGTCAAAGTTTTCTATGCATTAATGCATAATTCCATGCTCTTTATCCCTTGTTTGTTATTTATCTTGTGGAATGTTCTTTATAAACATATTTCTATACATGGTTTCTACTTAGATGTATCTAACTCTATGGCTAATTTTAAGTATCTCCTTATCACTACTAGACACAAACAAACACTTGTGGTTATATCTATCCCTCCTCTCTTCAAACTTGGTTCATCTAGCTTTTATCTTGCACCTACTACCAGCTCTATGCCTATAGTAGATTATGTAGTACATGCTATCACCCAAGTTTACAAAGATAGGTAGGTTGATTACACCCATGGTTATATATATGCCACTCAGGTTAATACCCCTTCTAATCTAGTTTTAGCTCCACCTATCATAGTTCTTCCTTCGGTACAAATTCATACATAATTGACAAATCCATCACCAGTATAGAGGTTACATACACCACCATAAATTTGGGATTCTAGATAGCTTCCATCTATAGGTTTCACACCCAAAGTAGTTTCATTGAGATCTCATGGGTCTACACATAAAACACATGTTTAGAGAGCATCTCCTACTTCCAAATGTGTCCCTAAGAGCCCTATAATTACATCCACTTCTCAAAGTTACAAGGGGACCCCACAATTGCTTTCCACTATAGAACTATAGAAATGTCAAAGCATTTACAACATATACAATTTTTATAGCCATAGTCTCAACATTCCCATCATAATTCACATTCACACATGATTCTACTCCTTGATATAGGACAACATGATAAGGAGTCTCCCATGAGACTCATCGGTTTGTATCATTTCTCCACAATATTACTTATACATAGTTTATTTTTAGCATTGTTTATATATAATCTCTATTGATTGATTATACATAGCTTATATAAAAATATAAAAATATAAAATATAAAAAATTCAAAACATATCAAAAATACCAAAACTATTTCAATTATATGCATCATTCATGTTTTACATTACTAATATCATGCTAAGACTTACATATGTTGTTTCATGCTATTGTATGCTAATTTTTCTACATTACCATTTTTCACTTGATCTTATTTGAGTGGGTGTAGTGACACCCAACTAATTGATTACTTCATTCTAACCATTGAGGGGGCACTTCTACTTCTACAATCAAGACACACATTGATATATAGACCCACTAGGGGAATCTTCTACATGACTACACCATCTAGGTTATGTCATTCCTACACTACACACTCTAAGTTATCATGTTGATGAAAATTAATTTATAGCTTACACAAAATATTATATCAACATTTCACTTGTATTTAGAACTTGTGTATCTATTAACATATACTTGGTCTTGTACTACACATGTTTTGCATGCTTTCACATTTTCTTTGATTAGTTAGATGTGCTTGTATCTTTCTCATTATTACATGCTTTCTCTACTTACTTAACATAGCTTGTGTGATTACATTTTCTAGTTATTGTTTGACTCCTACTTATGCCTTAGGACATTTTCCAATTTCCTTTACTTCTATTCATGTGTGTGCCTTAGGACATTTTCCACTATCCTTTGCTTGTACTCTTCTATGTGCCAATGGACCTTATGCCAACTTTTCTTATTATATTTTTATGTGTATGTGGTATTTGAACATGCCTTCCGTGATTGTTTTCTCATTTAAGTGACATGTGCCCATGTCCCTTGTTTACATGGCCCCTTGGTTAACCTTGTATGATTCTTGTTTGTATGCTTTTTTCTTGATTGCTTGTCCTTGTTTTCAATGTCATGATCCATATCATGAATTTACCTTGCTTTCTTGGATGTCATAATGAACATCATGCTCCATCCCTCCTTGATAACTAACAACTAACAAACAACATCTAACATTTCCAATTTTAGTTTAGTACATTATACATGTTTTTACATTGTTATATCTATCTAAGCATACCACTATTGATCTAACAATCTCTCAATAAAAACATTGTTATATCTAGATATATCTTCTCAAATTTCATTGCTATATCATGTATCTATGTAGCATAACACACTTGTAAGACTCTTTTATTTTGAGGGTAGTCATTTTAGGTTCAATCATTCCTACCCTCAAAAGAGGGGGAAATAAATAGGGGTTTTGTCATAGAGATAAAATCTCCTAATAGTTGAAATAATAGCATTCAGATCACCAACTCAGAATCTAGAGGTCAAACTATTTAGAATAGAACATAAAAATAGTGATGATTCTATATCAATAACCAATTTTAGCATAGGAAAATAGCACTAGAGATGGACAATAGTGTCAAACATAAGGGTGTACTCATTTTGATGCTCTTTTATAGGTAGAAAATCACCTAGATTTTCTAGTAACAGGCAAAATGTTTAGCTTAGCTATAGTTTTTGCACATCCAAATCATTCAGAATCAGTAGTTTCAGTATAATTTTCTTAAGAAATCTAGATATAGTGGGTATTATGCACGACATGATGACTATCACTTCCATTTTAGATTAGGTAGTTTACATAACTTCCAGATTAGAATCCATGTTTTAGACACCAGTGATTAGGGGCAATGTGCATGGCATATTTTTCTTTTCTATTTTTGAGTTCAGTTTATTACCCAAGCATTATCAATAGTTGCATGCCTTACACCATCTATAGGTGGTTGGCATCATTTCTCAAGTTGAACTTTCATACAAGTTTAAATTTTTGAGTACTTGAGTTCCTGAGTTGGTTTTTACATAGGCATATTGCATCATTTTTAATGTGGCTTTCATATAAGCCTAACCTCCATCTCTCAAAATGGCTAAGAGTGGCCTAGTTTTTAGCATACATTTATGTATCTATTCCACATTGTCAAATTTTTAGAGCATATGTGGGTTCCATGAGCCATCTTATATGACATCCATTCTATACTAGTATGACTTCATAGCTTCACTTCATGGGGCAATGATGGAGCTAAAGGACTAACTAGCTTTTGTATTCTTGAGCCACCTATTCAAAGGGATTAGACACACAATCCAAAAATTTATTGACACATGCATGATTTATTAGCTTCACTCAATAGGTGATGATGGAGCCAAAGGGATAGCCTTTATATTCTTGAGCCATTTTCTTGGGAATTGATCACTCAACTCTATTCATGATATAACTTTTGGTATAACATCATCCAGCATAATCCAACATTACTCAACCTACTCAAGATCATAATAGACTTTGTATTGGTTCACATAATTGATGAGGTGTATTTGTTCCTTTCTCTTCTTTTTCTTTTACTCAACTTTTGTATGTTCTTATTTTATATCACATATAATAAGAACTGATCTATTCTTTGTTTCATTTCATAGATTCACACTTGCAGAATGTGTTCTCTATGTATTATCTAGCACTAGTTAGAATCACACAAGCTTCATGGGCTTCACCTTTACATGTAATTTTAGGTATGCTTTGTATTTTTTTACTTTATCCTAGTATTTAGCTTTGCTACATCACTATAATAAAAAGGGGGCAAATATAGTCATATAAAATGCAAAAATTGGTAACTTGAGCATGGCTAATGACACCAAATCCATATGTCCCTCTTGCTTCCTTTAATAACCCTTATAGATACCTTTTTACTTATTCCCAGTCATTTTTAAACATCCAACATATAAAATTTTACATGTAGGTTCATACAAGGACAATAGAAAAAATCTAGAAAACTTATGGTTCTAGGACAACAACACCCAACTTGGACTATAGCACTGAACTCTAAGGTGTCCCACTTTTGGCATTATTGTCCAAGTGTATTTTAAGCCCAAATGGTCAGATTATTTCAATCTTATCCTTTTCCTTGTTAGCCTAATGTGAATACATCTAACCCATGATCAATAGTTTCTAATATAAACCCATTCAAAGCTCATTTACAAGGGTTAGCACTCATTTACAAGAGAGAAGCAAGAATATAATCAAGTACACTCAATCACTTTTCCCTATTCTTTGCATGCAACCATCTAATATTATTCAAAGCTTATTTAAACTTTTACACCAGTCCCTAGCCATCTAAAGTATACCCAATTTTGCATCTAGTTTTATTTACATAGACAATTGTACCAAGCACTTCAATGGGAGAACTACATTAGCTTGACCCCTCCTCATAGTATTGGTATGTAGGTAGAATTCCCACATATAGGGTATGAAGTGTGTTTTATGTGTGAAGTGCATCTAGCATATCCCTTACACACTAACCTCTTTTATCTATTTTCCAAAGTTTCTTTCAATTGAATAGAAGATCCAAGTATATGAATAATCAGCTCTATAGGGAGTTCTGTTAACAACAAATACCTAAAAATTGGTACACAAGCTCACCTTGAGTAGGTGAACAAAACCCAAAAATATTAAATGCTCAAGAAAATAGTGATAGAGAAGGAATATAGAATTGAAGCCTAGGGTGTCTAGTGATTATGCTCCTATCCAATCAAAAAATGAAGTCTAGGATCTTGTTTACGATAATGTCCTAGTCCTACATGCAAATTTATAAACCCTATCTCAGACTGAATAGCTTAGAATAAGCTAAGTTACATTTCTCCTTTCTCTTTTAGTAGTTTTAGAAAGGTCAAATTGTAATCAAATTTCATAAATTAGTAGCCATAATTAGAGATATTATTTTCTAATTTTACCTACTTAGAGTTGTTTATTAAATAGGAATAAAATTACATTATTCCCCAAAATAAAAATAAAAAACACTTACCCTTGTACTTACCAGATCCAATCTTCAATTTCATACAAAACATATAGATTAATTCATCATCATCAATGTCTGAACATACCTCATCATTGACCTTATTGGCTTTTGACTTCTTCTCCTCTTTGAATGATTCTTCCTTTTTGGAAGGTTTTCATTCATTTATTCTCATCTCATAGGCAATCAAGATGCCATGAAGCCCATCCATATGAAGTGTGTCTATATCTTGAATTTATCTAAAATAGACATCTTTGAATACAATTTATAATTTAGGGATATTAATACCTTTTGCACAACTATATACTCTTTCATTTATTTTTTGAGACCTCTGATGACATTGACAACTTCATCAACTATTAACAGGTAGGATACAATGTTATCATCTTCCTTCATACTCAGCCTTTCAAACTACCTTCGGTGGGCCTAAAATTTATCAATATTCACCTTGGTGTCTCCTTCATATATAGTTTTAAACTTTTATTATATCACCTTGTATGACTCATAATGCATCACCTTCACAAACACTACCTTTGATAGGTCACATAGAATGTCATTCATTGTCTTAAAATTGCTCTCACTTTCTTTCTTACCTACTACCTCAATTATTAGTGTAGGAGGTGGAGTGTGTCCATGCATAATTAAATTCAATATGTCATGGCCCATTGAAATTATATGTGTCCTTATTCTAATTATCCAAAATTCATAATTATCATTATTGAAGAATAGAGCCTTACTAGTAGAAAAACCTCCTTGAACTTGAATACTAGACATCCTTACATCTAAGATCTCCTTTAGGCTATTAGTTTTAATTTAAAGGACATAATATAATACCAAATGTTGGATGAAAAATGATATGGGGTAAATTAGTCTTCAAAACCTTCATTTCAATTTCACTTAAGCAATCATGAACCATTCAAACAAACATATATATCTAGCAAGCTTAAACTATTATCCACATAGGCATGAAACATAATAACACACAATATATGTGGGAAACCATTAAGGGAAATAAAAACCACTAATCTCTCCAAATTTATTACATTCCAATATATCAAAAACCAAATTTTAGTGAAGTACCAACTCCGCATGGAGCACCAACCCCAACTAGCCAAGTACCCACTTGACTAGGCTTTATCAAGCACCCACTTACAAAGAGGAACCAACCCCATAGATGACTTAGTACCAAATAAAACAAATAATTATTTTTATCAACTTTATAAAACCATTTTTCTTAAACAATATATTATTTCCACCTCTTCATCTCTTCACACTCTTATCCTCTCAAACTTCCTTTTAGGCCTCTTCGCTCAAGTAGGTATCTTCAAGATTAATTAGCTCATATGACCTTGATATTCATATGAAGACACACTATAAAATCTTCATTAAATATCATATACATTCTTATTATATTCTAAAATATCTCATTATACTCAATAATGTTCTATATTATAATCATACTCTCTACACACACAAATAGAACAAACATTAAATTATATATATACCATTCTTTGTTCATATACCAATTGGTTATCCAAACACCCTTAAAATCTAAGTTAAACCATATATTATGTTTTAATACATATTGTGGACATGAATAAATTTATATTTTAGTCATTTTCGGTCTATCATGTTTCAATTAGGCCTCATTAGGTCTCATGGAGACCTATTAGGCCTTCGTAGACACACATTACACTTTGCCTTCCTTGGAACACTTTAAAACTCCACACATAGTAGGAACATATCATATAAAAATAAAATATACCCATAATAATTTCATCTAGGATGAAAAAGAAACTTTACAACAAATCACTACTTGAAACCTTTCATTATCATTGTTCATATTAGGCCTCTAAACACACATAAAAGTATATCTTGAATCACTAAAGATAAAACATAATTTAACCACACAAACATGAAAATAAATCACTTATACAAAACCTAAATGACCTAAAAAATATCACCATATGAATTATACACTTTATATTAGGGCATAGAGCCTCAAAACCACCTCTATAACTCACTCACTCACAACTGCCAATTTTTGTTAAAGACCAGTCATGATAACTCAGACCTCCAACACTTGTATAGATAATTTAAATGACTTATTATGAATTTAGATGATCCTATGAGATTATTATACCATTATTAGATATAAAAATCATATGGTCAAATGGAAAATATTGGTCTTGTAGACCAATCTCATGACCTTACATCTCACTGTCTCATCTGAACTAGATAGGTCAACTTGTGAATAACATTTTCCCCATACACATGATCTCTAAAGATAATTCAAAGAAATATCATGTCTTAAAATTCCTTAAGAACATCTCCATGCACTTGGTTTCATCATAATATCATGAAAACATATTCATATTCATCTCCTCACTATTGCTTGGGTTTTTCACTATTTGAACGATTAGGCTTGTTAGTGACTAGCTAACTTGGATGATTGTTTTAACACACTTAATGGATAAAACCTATCCAAAAGCCTTAATGGACATGAAACATGAGTCTCTACCTTCTTCCTCCATTTTATTACTATGTCTAATGCAAATTTTGACTTCTATAACAACTTCTTCATAAACAAGCCTATAGCTCAACATTTTATCTCTCCTCTCTCTAACCAATACCACCTGGAGGTACTTGGGAGAGTCCAATACAAGTTAAAATATCTTACCTAAGAAAATTAATCCATATTAATCACTTTTGAGAAATATTTTCAACATCATATATATTTATTAGGGTTTTAAGAGGGCTTAAACATGTTTCCACTCTTAATGATCATTCATAATGCATAACCCTTCAATCCAAAAACTAATACCTAAAATTTTAATCTAGGACCCTTCCCCATATACCATGAAATACTTAGGTACCTATTGACCAAATTTGACCCTATAGGTCAAACTAGAGCCCTTATAGTAAAAAAATTGTCTTTAGATGTTTTAGGGGGTCTAACATTTGGTTATAAGGTGTATTATATGTCATTTTATGTAATTTAATGTCACATTATCCTTGGTCATTAGTAATTTTAGTCCTTATATCATTTTAAGTCATTTTGAGGTAAAAATAAGGCATTACCTTATATCATTTTAAGTCATTTTGAGGTAAAAATAAGGCATTAAATGAGCTGTACAACCTCATAGGGAATATTGAAGGTGTAATAAATTTTATGTCATGTAACATGTGTCATAATATGTCTTAATCACATATCATAACTAAAAAGTGGTAGGTTCTTCAAAAGAAAAGGCAGTTTTCTTGAGAAAAGAGAAGAGTTTGGCACTTATATAGCCTATGAGAGAGTTTTAAACATGGGATAAGGTTTTAATATGAATATTAATCTTCCTCACACTAATATTAATTCTTGACACACTTTATAAGTTTTAAAAAATGCCCAAAACCTTTCTACTCCTTTCTTACTTTTCTAGACATGTAAAAGTGATCAACATGTTCATGCTTGGTACGGTTAATGGAACAAGTTTTAGGTAAATTTTTTTTTAGAGGTAGTATTAAAATAATATATCTCCATTTCTATAATAATATTTATATTATTGGTCGATCATGATTTATGAACCATCCTTTACAAGTTGACTATGTTTTTTTGCTTGCCAATCTGTCTTCCCTACAAGTTTTGCTCCAATTTTGACAAGTTCATACAATATAATTGATGATATTGGTTAAAAAACAAGTCTAGTATATTTTATAATTATATCCATTCTTTATTTCATGTTTCATGATGTTTTGATGTGCAACTCATCTTAAGTTGTAGGATGAAGCACTTTGCTATGTTATAGGCAATTTTTCACCATTTTCTAGATTTTCATGCTATATTAATGGTTTTAGGGGGTTGTCAAAGTTAATTAATATTTTTTTTAATTTCATATTAACCCATAAAATTTCAATATAATTCTTCAATTTAATGATCCATGAGGGTGTAGTCATGAACATCATACAGTGAACTCTTTGCTCACTTCTACTTCTAGTCATGGTGAAGTACATGCATGGGGCTTGTATAACATTTTCATAGAGGTGTGATGAAAGTTATAAATCCTTGGTATGAATTTTAATAACATGTATAAGTAATTTTATCACTCAAATTATTTATAAACTACTGCATTAGTCTTATACAATATTTCCACTCAGGCTCCTACTATTAGCATACACCCACAGGTCATGTAGCAAGGTTCAATATTGAAAATGAGGTGTGTGAGTTTTTTGAGGATATGAAACATCATAAGTTATCATGTAAATACAATTATATGAGGTAAAATAACCATTCAAGTAAATTCCTAGATCATATGGACCATTTCATGATTACCATCCATATGCAACTTAGAGCACCTACCTATAGGTGCCTTCATGATCCACCAAGCATGTTGAAGAGGAGAATTTGAACTGAGTAGGGTTTTTATAGTGAGTAAATTATTTTGTAACTTTTTAAAAAGGTTCAAGTCTCATTTAAATCCATAAACTATGCATTTTATTCATAAGATCATTCACTATTTGCCTACAAATCAAAATAACCACCTATAGGTGGTACCATAGAGAGCAAAGGAACCATTTTGAAGTGTTAAAATGGATGATGAAACTCTATTTGAGGTATTAGTGTTTAATAAAAATTCATTATAGACCTAATTTAAAATATAGGCTGGAAAATATAAGTGGGAATCCTCCATAAGTAATGATTGTGGAATTCAGGGACCTAATCCCCAAAAGGGTAAAACAGAGGACCTGATGGTTTTGTTGATGTCATATGAGGACATTGACAAGAGTATTAAGGCATATAATTGACTAATATTTTTATTTTAAATCAATTAAATTAACCATATAAATTTTTTATGGTAGAGGATAAATGGAGATCAGTGTTTGAGAAGCCTACAATTGCATATTGATGCACTAATTGCAGTTAATGTCATCTACAAGTCTGAGTCTAAAAGAGACCTATTCAACCCAAGGTTGCATACTATACCACACACTCACATCTGAATTTTTAAAATGGTTGAAATGAATCTTTTATGATATAATTATAATCTAAATAGGTTTGAATATTTTGTTTTGTTCCTCATACACACCTATAGGGGTTCCACATTTGGGAATGCATAGCTACAACTAACTATAGGAACATACAATATAAGATAGAGGTTTAGGTATGAGAACATCAAAAATGGTATATAAAGTTTGATTTTAATCTTATTAGTGGATTACCAAACAAAATATGTAATACATTTCAAAGGATAATTCCAATCTATAATAATTTTTCTTCAAGGAGGTCAACCATTATTGATTGTAGGTTGGCAGTGACTGAGATAAGGTGCCTAAGTGATGGTCTAGGCTACCCAAGGTGAAAAATAGTTCCAAAAAGGTGTGAAATGAATGTAATTAAATATATATAGGTTTAAAATATTGTTTTAAAATCTTAACCATGTATTTACACCTACAGGTTTAAGCCTAAGAGCTCTAAATAAGCAAAACACAGTCAAAGGTATAAACAACCTTGACTCGGCAGGTGCATAGAGGAGTATGTAAATATTTAAGGTCTTAAACAGACCTAGAATGTATTAATAATGATATAAATGAACTAAATAGGTACCCATATCATGTAAAATAAGAAAATAAATTAATATAACCTACAACACATAGTTCACATGAAGAACCCTACAGACAATGTTTTTCTATATAGTATATCTTAGGTCTCAAGGACTTTGGAAGGAAAAATGACCTGGTAAATATATTAAAAAAATTATATAAAACCTTTATTAATTCAATAATCCCATCTCAATTTCATTTTGTTTTATAAAATAGGTGAAGTACCATCTATTTTATCATAAACAGAGGGTACTTCCCCTTATGCATAAACTGCTAGTTTTGAAGAATGGAAGCAAAGAGGTGAACAAAAAGTTGTTTGAACATTATAGGAAGGTATGGTAAGATTAATTACATACAAAATAAAATAATAAACCTTTAATATATGTATTAAATCCAATAGGTTAACCTAGACCCTCAAACTTGTAAACATGGTTATTGAGCATGGTTTAGGCCTATAAGCCAAATGGGGGTTCAACTATCTTTCCAGCCTTGGGTAATATTTATAACCAGATGGAAAATTTTTATAGGTTTATAAAATATGTTTTTTATCCATTTTAATGTAGGTAAAACCATCAAAATACATTTTTGGCTTTTAGGTGCATGCAATCATATTAGGCATGGTTATGCCTGTAGTCCAAATGAAAGGTCAACTTAAATTTTAAGATGATATGAGAATTAACATGGATTAAGACATTTTTATGAGGTCATAACATAGGTAATAAATCTTTTTTAAGGTAGATAATTTGTAGGGGAATCCATTTTTTTCCCAAAGGCAACATTAGGCATGTGTAGATGAAAGGAAGAGCTCAACAGGCTAAGTTGAAGTACTCATATCTTCTATAAGGATTTGCATGGAAGCCAAAGGAGTTTGGGTAGATTATTAGGGGTATTTAATATCATTTTTTTTTAAATTTTTTGGAACTTAAAATGCCAGGGTTTTATAAACAAAGCTTAAGGATAAAAAATGCCTAAAACCCTTGCAAACCCTCAGTCAAGACCCAATGGAGAAAATGAGTATGGTAAGCTGATATAATGGACAATTTTAATCTATATATATATATATATATATATATATATATATATATATATATATAAACTTGTATTTGACTCTCTCAAGATCCTCCCCACCCTTTTGAGTTATACGAAATTGTAAGAACAAGGTACAAAATAGGGTATTATTGACTATTTTATGTCTTTTGTAAGTTTTAAAAGGATTATAAAGATTAAATAAATTTTGGAGGAAATATTAAGACTTAATATTAATCCTTATGTAAATTTAATACCTTTTAAAGACTCCTAAGTGTGTAAAAAATAGATCTCATCTCATCTAGTCAAAACTGACATAGTGACCAAACTAGTGAAAAGGGTGGAAAACTTCAAGTGAGCCAATATTAAGATGTGTCTGATGCCTCTAAGTCAATTAAGGGTCTCAAAAAGTGTCATAAACTAATTTTTAATAATTTTCATGGCAAAAATATGACTTTTTATAGGCCAAATATATAGGTGCATGAAAGAAGAGTTATTTGGATTGTAGATGGTGATAACTCAATTTGGAAAGATTCCAGATGACCAAGACTACAACCAATACATGGAGAGGCATGTATGAAATCATTACCTATCATACTAATCATAAAAAATATCCCTAATAAGTTTTGAGATGTTCAAACAAAGGTGAATAATGAAGGCAATTTTTTGAGCCAAAATAAGGAATTTCATGCCATTTTTCATGAGTTTCATGACTTGGATGGACACTTGTGATTCCTAAAATTGCATGGTTCATCCCACATAATATTTTAATTCAAAATTAAATCCTTATTTTATCTTGACACGTGTCCTTGTGACCCTTGAAATTATCTCTTCTCCTCTCTCTCTCTTAAGCTCTATAAGAACTAGCCATTTTGGCCATTGTAACTCATGTTCCCCCTGAGTATGGAAAATCCCTACTCATTTTCATACCATGGATAAATAATAATACTTATTTTTAACTCTTCCATTATTTTTATTAGTGTGTTCATTTGGAATGTTTGATTTTTCATAAGTGATAACTCTTGTTTCCTTAGCATGATTATCTCATTCTCTCACCTATTTGCAGTTGGAAAGTTTCTTCTTGCAGGGCATATGAAGTGTTCTAGGAAGTGTCAAGGCTAAGTGAGTTAAAATATTCACTAGTTCTATTCAAGGCCTCTTGTCTATTCCTCCTAGCCTAAACTTTCATCCATAACCTCATAATGTAATATTGACGTGAGAAGATGTAGATTAGAGAATTGTATATTTGGTTAGTCTCTTGGTTTCATGTATAACATGAATTTGGTTGGAAGTCATAAAATTATTTGGTGTATTACCTTCCTTAGGAAAATTTTCTTTCAATTTTATCTCTCCCTTTCCCCCCCACCCCCCAAAATTTTAAGTGTAGTAGTGATCCAAAGTGGTATATCAAAGGAGTTATCCCTATCTAGAGATTCACCTCATTCATAGGCTACCCACAAGCCTATAGGTGTTTCAATTATGCCATTTGGATGAGGAAAGATGAGACATCTCCTCCAAGGGTGAAAATCCAAGTGATCATAGTTTTTGGCACACCCATTAGGACTCTTAGTCCAAAAAGTTGAAATATTTTTGGTGTTGTCTTTCAACAATCAACATTTAGAGGCATCTATCTAAGCATCAGTGGTGAATCTAAAGTTATCTCATATGGTCAAGTATCCTAGGTATTCATTTTGAATATTATTTGTAACCATTCCTTATGTTCTTTCTTCCTAATGAAGTTCCATGGCTAAGTTTGATGTAGAGTACTTTTTAACACAAGTTGGTGAGACATATCAAGCTTATGACACTCCCTATTATCCTTGGTGTGATTCTTACCAGTCTTGTTATAACCATGGTCAACCCTATGATGGTCCTTATTAGCCCTATAACCATCCTTGTCATGATTTGTATCAATACTATAATCAGCCTTCTCCATATCTTGTGCCTAGCCAACCTAGTCACTTCTGAAGTCAATCCATTTCCACTTTCAAGAAAACTCTTTTGGGATATGATAATTATATGTTAGAGCTTGAAACATTAAGGAGACATGGTCAAAATATTCCTAGGAATCTAATTCATAAGGTGAGATAATCATTATAGCTAATCAAAAGAGAGTGGGCACCTATTGAGAGAGCTAATTGGCAAAAGCTCATAAGTGAAATGTTATATGTGAGTGTCTTGGTTTCTTCCTTAGAGGATAGGCTAAGAATTCATGAAAGTCAGCCTTAGCAAAGCTATCAATATTTATAACAACTTCAAAAATATTTATATCAGCCCTACTTGATCCCTACTCATGAACCTAATAAAGCTTACCAAAGTCATCCTTTTTCCAATCAGTTAGAAGAGAGAGTTGACAAGAGAATCCTTATTTTTGAAGCAAATATTGATAGGAAAATTAAGTTAAATAATATTCATATGTATCAATCCATGTCATCAGTATGAGAAGTGGAATATAATCCCTCATTTTCCTCTCAAATTACATCCCCACCTCAAGAAGTGACATATAGATGCGAGATTCTAAGTTGGAGACAAGGTGGAGAGTCCAAGCCTAAGGAGATTTCAAGTTTCTTGAACACTTCATCCACTCCTCAAATTTCATCACCATCTCAAGAGGATATTCCTAATCCTAAAATACTAAGCTATAATAAGATAATGGAGTCATGGGGAAATAAATAAGATGCAATCCTTGATAAGGAGTGTGAAGTCGAGAAAGAAATTGATCCTATGTAAGCCCCTCCCACCGTTCCTCAAGAGACCTCTTGTCTTCCATGTCATCCCCCTTATGCTCCTCATCCTCATGATGATTCCTATCAACTCCAAGAGAAAATTTTCCAAGAAAACATATCCAATCAAATTGAAGAGTTAGAGTCAAGGATGAAATTGATAAGTCAAGGTGTGATGGAAGGTTTAAACCCAAAAGAAGATCCTATGCGTAAACACACCCCATCTTCCCTTATTCAAGAGAGTCCTCAAGCTAAATAATATGTGAATGAAGTGATTTTCAAATGGAAGTAATAAAACCAAGCCATTTTATCTCAAGGTTTTCCTCCCCTTCCTTAAGATCTTCCTAAAGAATCCCCTACACTTCACTCTTAATCTAATTTTGAGTTCTATGTGCCACCTTTACCAACTAGTTCATCTTGTCCTCATCCCATCACCCTTTTCCTTGATGGACCTATGGTATGGGAGCCTAAAGAGGATTAAGTAGTTGATAATAATTCATAACTCTTTATTTAATAAAACATACCTCCTTGGTAGCCTCATTGGGCTAAGTCACATGATTTCAAGATGCCTAGTCTTGGCATCACCAAGAAGGAGAAGGAGATGGAAGATCTTGCATACCTTAAATAAGAATCTATATATGATAAAAAAAATTGTAGATGAACACCTATGGAATTAATATGAATGTGTTATTAAGGATGGAGAACAATTTTAAGTCATCCCCAAAGAGTTGGTAGTCCTAGAATAATCTCTTGAGATCAAGGTGGAAGTTGTTCTTGAAGATGGCCCAATGCTTCAACCTGATTTTAAATCACCCTCAGATGCATTAAATACTAAATAACACTATCTAAATGACCTCATACATCAATAAGATAAGATTGAATAATTAGAGGTTTTAGATGGTAAAGAGTAAAAAGATGATTGGCAACTATAAATGACCAAGATTCTTCCATGGAGGACAATAACCAAGATTGGGTAGAATATGAAAAGCTCCTTGATGAGCTATAAGAACTTGTAGTTGATGAAAAACCCAATATTATTAATATCACTATGGAAATAAAGAAGGTATGCCTTATTGAATCACCATAAGAGGTTGTAATTGAGGATCCATATGAGAAAGTTGAGGCTAGTTGGATGCAATAAGAGTTAATTTCAATATCCAAAATATTTGAAACTAATTAGTTCTCATTGAACATCATGCTAATAAATTTGGTAAACATTAAGAAAAAATTGGAGAGATTAATGTCAAGGATTAAAAGACTACATTTCTAACTAAATAATTCATGTCATGAAGTAAGAAGGGTTTAAACCTTTCCCTTTGATCTAGGAGGGATTTTTAATCTTAGGTTGGTTAGTGTTTGATTCAATTTGTTTTGTTTGGTGTGTGTGTTCCATAAGTACTCATGGAGCACATGTGTGTTTGCTTCTACTTTGCATGTGTGTCTTATATTTTGTGTGGTTGAGGTAGTCATTGGTATTATCTTGATCAAGCTTGTTTTAAATTTCCTCTTGTGGTGTCTCAAATTTTATATGACTCCTTAAGCCTAATGGACTAATAAGTCTACTAGTCTAGTTAGTATAGTAGGCATACTACCCTTATGAGTCACCAATTTGTTAACAAAATTTGACCTTATAGGTCAAATTGGGGCCCCAATTTGTCTTTAGATGTTTTAGGGGGTATAAAATTTAGTAATAAAGTGTATTATAGGTCATTTTATGGAAATTAATGTCACATTAGCCTTGCTCATTAGTCATTTTACTCCTTATATCATTTTGAGTCATTTTGAGGTCAAAATAAGACATTAAATGAGTTTTACATCCTATTAGGGAAGTGTGAAGGTTTAATAAGGATTATTTAAAGTGACATGTGTCATAATAGGTCTTAATCAACTATCATAACTAAAAAGTGGTAGGTTCTTCAAAAGAAAGGGTAGTTTTCTTGAGAAAAGAGAAGAGTTTGAAACTTGTATGGCCTATGAGAGAGATTTACACATTGGATAAGGTTTTAATATGACTCTTAATATTCCTCACACTAATATAAATTATTTAAATGATTTTTAAGTGATAAAAATGACCAAAACCATTTTTTTCCTTTCTTACCTTTCTAGACATGTAGAAGTGATCAACAGGTTCATGCTTGTTATGGTTAGTGGAATAGGTTTCAGGTAAAATTATTTTGGGAAGTGGTATTACAATAATAGAGATAAATTTACATAAAAATATTTCCATGATTGGTTAGCCATGATTTTTGAACCATCCTTTATGAGTTGACTATATTTTTTACTTGTCAATCTATGCACCCTACAGGTTTTGCTCCAATTTGGACAAGTCCATACAATCTAATTGTTGATATTGGTTCCAATGGATGTTTATTATATTATATAATTATCTCTATTATTTTTTTCATGTTTCATGATTTTTTGATATGAAAATCATCTTAAGTTGTTGGAGGAAGCACTTTGCTATGTTACAGGTAGTTTTTCATCATTTTCTAGATTTTCATGCTATATTAATGGTTATAGGGGGTTATAATAATTTAATTACTATGTTTTCAATGTCACATTAACCTCTCACATTTAAATCTAATTATTCAAGGGAATTATTCATGAGGGTGCAATCATGATCATCATATAGTCAACTCTTTGCTCACTTCTACTAGTAGTCATGATGAAGTACATGCATGGGGCCTATATAACATATTCATAGAGGTGTGATGAAAGTTAAAAATACTTGGTATGAATTTTAATAACATGGAGAAGTAATTTTATCATTTAAATGGTTGAGAAAGTACTACAACAATCTTATACAATATTTCCACTCAAGGTCCTGCTATTAGCATACACTCATAGGTCATGTAACAGGGTTTAATGTTGAAAATGAGGTGTGTGAGTTTTTTGAGGATCTAAAACATCATAATGTTTCATGTAAATTCCATGATATGATTTAAACTTACCATTCAAGAAAACTCCTATAACATATGGACCATTTCATGATTACCATCCATATACAACTTAGAGTACCTACGCATAGGTGCCTTCATGATTCACCAAGCATGTTGAAGAGGAGAATCTGAATTGAGTAGGGTTTTTATAGTGATTATAGTGTTTTTAAACTTTTTTTAAATTTTAAAGTCTCATTGAAACCCATAAACTATGCATTCTATTCATAAGATCATTCATTGTCTGCCTACACATCAAAATAACCACCTACAAGTGGTACCATAGAGAACAAAAGAACCATTTTGAAGTGTTAAAATAGATGATGAAACTCACTTTGAGATCCTAGTGATCAATAAAACTTCATTATAGACCTAATTTAAAATATATGTTGTCAAATAAAATTGGGAATCCTCCATAAGTAATGACTATGGAATTTAGGGACCTAATCCCCAAAAGTGTAAAACAGAGCACCTGATGGTTTTGTTGATGTCATATGAGGAAGTTGAGAAGAATATTAATGCATATAATTGAATAATATTTATATACTAAATAAATTAAATTAACCCAAAGTTTTAAGGGCATAGGAGAAATGGATATCAATTTTTGAGAAGCCTAAAATTGCATATTTATGCACTAATTTTAGTCAATCTCATCTACAAGTCTGAGTCCAAAAGAGACGTATTCAACCCAAATTTGCATAATAGATAAATAACTCAAATTTGAATGGGTAAAATTGTTAAAATTAATCTTTTATGATCTAATTATCATCTAAATAGGTTTGAATATGGTGTTTTTTTCCTCATACACACCTACAAGTGTTCCATATTTGAGAATGCACACCTACAACTGACTGTAGCAACATACAGGATAAGATAGAGGTTTGGGTATGATAGCATAAAAAATGTTATATAAATGATTATTAAAATATTCTTAGTGGAATGCCAAACAACATGTGTCATAAATTTCAAATGATAATGCCAATCTTTAATCCTTTTGCTTCAATGAGGTCAACCACTACTTACTATACGTTGGTAGTGACTGAGATAGGGTGGCTAAGTGATGGTCTAGGCTAACCAAGGTGAAAATGGGTAAAAATAGGTATGAAATGAAATTAATTAAATATATAAATTTTTAAAACAATGTTTGAAAATATTAACCATGAATTTACACCTACAGGTCCAAGCTTAAGAGCTCTAAACAAGCAAAACATAGTCAAAGGTGTACACAACCTTGACTAGGCAGGTGTATAGAGGAGTATGTAAAGATTTAAGGTCTTAAAAAAAACTAAAATTTATTCATCATGATATAAATGACCCAAATAGGTCCCAATATTATGAAAAATAATCAAATAAAGGAATCTAAACCTATAACACACAGTTCACATGAAGAACCCTGCACATAATGTTTTTCTATACAGTCTATCTTGGGCCTTAAGGATTTTAGAAGGTCAAATGACCTGGTTAGGATATAAAAAATTATATATAACACATTTAATAATTTAATAATCCCATATAAATTTAATTTTGTTTTATAAAATAGGGGAAGTACCCTCTATTTTATCTTAGATAGAGGGTACTTCCCCTTATGCATAAACTAGTAGTTTTGAAGAATAGAGGAAAAAAGGTGAACCAAAAGTTGTTTTAAAATTAAATTAAGGTATGGGAATATTAATTACATTAAAAAAAAAAAAAAAAAAAAAATTAAAAATAACCTTGCATATAGGTATTAATTTCAACAGGTTGACCTAGACCCTCAAACTTGCAGACATGTTTGTTGAGCATGGTTTAGGCCTATAAGCCAAATGGGGTGTTAACTTCCTTTCCAGATTTGGGTAAGATTTATAACCAACTATAACATGTTCATAGGATTATAAATTATTTTGTTGATCCATTTTAATGTATGGAAAACTATCAAAAGCCTTTTTGGTCTTTTAGGTGCAGGCAGGCCTATTAGGCATGGTTATGCCTATAGTCTAAATGAAAGGTTAACTTCAATTTTAACATGAGATAAGAATTAAAATGGATTGATACATGTTTATGAGGTCATAAAAAAGGTTATAAATATTTTATAATGTAGATAAGTTGCATGGGAATCCATTTTTGGCCCAAAGACATTAGGCCTGTGTAGATGAAAGGAAGAGCTCGATAGGCTAAGTTGAAGTATTCATATCTTCTATGAATATTTTAATGTAAGAGAAAGGATTTTGGGGAGGTTAGTATGGGTATTTAAGATAATTTTTTTGGAATTTTTTGGAACTTACAACTTCAGAGTTTTATAAACAAAGATTAAGGATAAAAACTATCTAAAACCCTTACAAACCCTCAGTTAAGACCTAATGGAGAAAATGAGGATAAGAAGCTGATCTAGTGGCCTAGTTCAATCATTAAATTTATTTTACCTTGTATATTACTCTCTTATTATCCTCCCCACACTTTTTATACAAAATTATATGGATAGGGTACAAAACATGGTACTTTTGACAACTTTGTGTGTTTTGAAGGTTCTAGAAGGATTCTAAAGATGAAATAAAGTTTGGGGGTAAGATTAAGACTTAATATATATCCATATGGAAATTTAATTCCTTGGAAAGAATATTAAGTGTGTAAATAGTATCTCTCATCTCAACTAGTCAAAACTAGCATAGTGACCAAGCTAGTGAGAATGGTGGAAAAATTCAAGTGAACTGATCCCAAGTTCTATTTGATGCCTCTAAGGCCATAAAGGGTATTTAAAAGTGTCATCCACTCCATTTTATGTATTTTCATGGAATATTTATTCCTTTTTATAGGCTAAGTGTGCAAGGTGCATGAGAGAAGAGTTATTTGGAATGCAAATAGTGATAGCTCATTTTGGAAAGATTCTAGATGACTAGGTATACAACCAATACATGGAGAAGCATGTATAAAATCCTTCCCTCTCATCATAATTATCAGACCTATCTATAATAATTTTTGGGATGTTAAAATAGAGGTGAGTAGTGAAGGCATTTTTTTGAGCCAAAATAAGGAATTTCATACCACTTTTCATGAGTTTCATGACTTGGATGGACACTTGTGCTTCTTAACCTTGCATGGTTCATCCCACATCATATTTTCATGCATACTTAACTCATTTTCTCAACTTTACAAGTGTCCTTGTGATCCTTGGAATTCTCTCTTTTCCTCTCTCTCTCTCTCTCTCAAGTTATATAAGAACTAGCCATTTTGGCCATTACAATTCATGTTCCACTTGTGTATGGTGAATTCCTACTCATTTACATAACATGGATAAATAAGACTACTTATTTTTACCTATTATATGACTATTATTGGTGTGTTCATTTACAATTTTTGATTTTACATTATTATTGCAAGGCATATGAAGTGTTCTAGGAAGTGTCAAGGTTGAGATAGTTATTCTATTCACTAGTGCCATTCAAGGCCTCTTGTCTAGTCCTCCTATCTTAAACATTCATCCATAACCTCATAAAATAATTATTTACCAAATTTGACTTTTAGGTTAAATTGGGGCACTCCTACGTAAAACAATTTGACCTTTAGGTGTTTTATGGGGTCAAAAATTATGTCACAAAGTGTTATATAGGTTAATTAATGTCATTTGATGCTATACTAGTCTTGGTCCTTAGTTATTTTAGTCCTTTTAGTCATTTTGGGTCATTTTGAGGTTTAAAAAGGTACATTTAATGAGTTGTATAGATTTATGGAAAGTGTGAGGTTATAAGAGATTATGGCATGTCCCATGTGTCCATTTTAGTCATAAACAACTGAAATAACTAAAAAGTGGTAGGTTATTTAGAAGAAAATGTAGTTTTCTAATGAAAGAACAAGAAAATGGCTCTTGTATAGATTTATTGGGAAGCGTGCCATGTGGTAAAGGATCATACAATGCCTATTCAAATTCACCATGCTTAATTCCACATTTGAGATGATCTGAAGGTACCATTTTAGCTCAAAACAAATCTATTCCTTTTCACCCTTCTTGGCAAACAACAGTGACTTATAGCTTTGTACTTGATATAGTCTATACAAGGTTTTAGGAAAAATGATCTTGGGTGTGTATTCTGTACTCAGTCAACTTTCATTTTATGTTTGGTTGTAGAGGAATGGTGGTTTGAGATTTATGAACCATTCCTAAGAATTTGACATTTCAAATCTTCTTTCTAATCTATGCACCCTAAAATTTTTGCTCTTGTTTGTGAAAATCCATATAATTCACTTAATAATTTGGGTTCTAGAGGAGGTTTTATCCATTATATCATATTATCCATTATTTTTTTCACATTTGGTTTTGATTTGATGAGTTAACTAACTCAGTTTGAAAAGAGGAGTGGACTGAAGTTATAATTATTTTTGCCTTGTTCTAGAATGTTGGTATTTTATATAGGGTTTATGTGAATGTAAAATGATGTTCCACACACCTCAAATTCATATAACTACCTCTTTTCATGTTTTGGTTTCACCATATCATGTTCTGGGTAGCTTGCAATCTTGTTATTCTCCATTATCATTTACATGCCTAACCTCAATTACAGTTAGATGTATGGGATTATTCATATCATTATTGGATTTTATATTTATGATGCATCAATTATCCAAACCATTAGGAGTTAGAAAGAGTTCATTGAGATGTTTGAAAAAGGTGCTAGTATAGTCACAAGCTTATCCACCATGCTAAAACAGTCTTGAGATGCCCATGATTACTCTTTTCCATGTATATACATGTGATTTTCATGTTGGAAAAGATAGGTTAGAACTAGTTTAAAGGTCTCAAAGAATGTCTATCATGTACTTAAACATTTAAAAATGAATTTGAGTGTTTTTAAATCTATTCACTAGCATGTTTTTGTCCAATTCCATGACCTACCTATATAACATGCCTAATGCATACCTATAGGGCCCTTTCTAACATCATACTAAGGTGTGGGAAGATTAATGTGTGTTCCAACATCTTAGTTTTTCTATAAGTACATTAGTATGTTTTATAAAATAATACAAAGTTCATATGCATGGATAGTTTCATATTGTTCATATCTAACTCACTATTTGTGTACCAAAACATCCACCTATAAGTGGATGAGTAGGGTAATAAAATGATATTATCGAGAGGATGAAATAGACTAACATATACTTAAGGTTTTGGTATGAAAATAAAGACTTGAAAAATATCTTTTAATTGTCAAATGAGAAAATTGGGTTATGGATCACTTTCTAAGACCAAAAAGTTGTGTTTAGGCCTTTTGTCCCCAAAAGGTGAAAACAAAGGCCCTTGAGCATTTTGTGAAAAGCATATGACATGGATACATGAGGTTTTGATGATTTATAATGATATTTATTATTATTATCTATCATGGATAAGGACCTTTCAAAGAAGGAAGTCAAGAGTAGAAATGGAGAATAGTTATTGAAGAGATCAAACTTGCCCATTTTTTCTTTGAGAACAGTCGATGTCATCTACAAAATTTTGGAATGTGAGCAACTTTATTTTCAAAACTATTATTATCCCATGATACAAATTTTAAGTTATTACAAAGGCTCAAAGTGACATCTATGGCATAAATAATCATCAAGAGGAGAGGATAGATCGTTTTGGTTCCTTTTTCATACCTACAGTCTGCACATTATGGAGAATATACACCTACAACAGGGTTAGAACAATGACCCCAATATTGATTCCTATGTGATGCTTTAGGATTATAAAAAGGTTAAAGATAGATAAATAATGAAATTTTTACCTCAATAATTTCAATGGGATTTCACAAACATATTGATCAACCTCAGTTGATGTAAAATGCACCTACAATAGGTTCTTAAAATTAGGGTGTATCAATTAATAAGCAATGAGATAGCTTGATGTGTAGGTGTGGTTGTAGGGAACTTATACTAATTTTAAGGAGGATAAGGACGTTTTTTTTACCTAAAAGTGTTTTAATAACATTCTTTTAGCATCATAGATAAGATAATAAGAAGTATAAATATTTACATGCAGGGTCAATAAATAGGGTTTCTTAGTCAAGTATGGAGAGACTCAGTCTTGAGGCTCAAATGTATATGAGGAATAAAATAATGATATTAATGACCTACAATATATTAAAGTTACATAAATATCAAAAATATCTTGTATTTTTTTTCTATACCTAAAATATACAAGTGCTCCCACAAGTGCTTCTTTTGAATAGAAAACATAGTTGATAGTTCACCAAGTTGAGAAGCAAGGTCTAGTTGAGGTGTTTGATAGATTTGATTTATTTGGTAGAGTTATAAATTATTTAATTAAAGTTTTAATAGTTTAATTCACTTAATATCTCATCATGAATAGGGATCAATTGAGAAAATAGGCACCTACAGGTGTAGACACCGAAATCGTGTCTAACCCTTGGTCATCCTCCCTCTTGGTCCATTCTTAACCCATTCCTAAAACATGCACTTACTAATTTAAAAATAATAATTTATTATTAATATCCTCCCCTTTGACACATCACCTATAACACCTCGCCTTGGACTATTTCCCACCCTATGACTCACCTAAGACCTATTCTTACTTCTTTCTAACCGCCTAACCAATTCTCATGTGTATTTAGCCCAACCTTCGACAATTCTCCAATGGATAGTGCACTTGGCAGATGGAGAATGGGCCTGGTGGCTCTTTTACCCATTCTCCACCCACCGACATCGGTCAAATGTCGGCCGACGCTGGCGGAATCACCGACGTCGGTTTTACTTAAACCAAATTTCTAACCTTTTGATGAACCTAATCACAAATCGTTAATCTCTGGAGCTGATCACGAATCTCGAGACCTCTTCCGGTGAAACAAAGTTCTCGTGCTTTTGCTTTCTAGTGTTCTAGCTTCTTGGTTTTCTTGCTGGGATCAGCATTCTTGACAGCATTTTCTAGGCACTGAGGTCTTGCATCAGACATTTTGCACAGGGATTGCACGATATCTCCATCACCAACGACAACGAAAACACAGCTTTTGCACCTTTGCCAACTCGTGTCACAGTGAAGTATTTGTACTATTTTTATTTTAGTGTCATTTCAAATATATTAGCATTCTGTCTACCATCTATTCCAAGCATCCTTGACCCAACCTTCCCTGTTCTTCCCGGAGAGGCTGAAAAGCCTTCTCTCACCCCTTATTCCCTTTTCTTTGCCTTTGACACCCATTTAGTCTTTCTTTAGACAAATACCCTTTGTTCAATCAACTCAGCACAAGCTATCAGAGACCTACAGACCATCTTAAGACCAATCTAATCAACCTGACTAAATTGCTTTACGGAAAGGCTGAAAGTCCTTTTTCCTTCCCCTTACCCCTTTTCCTGACAACATACCCTCTGCCTTAGTTCTTATTAAAGATTCTATCTACTGTTTTACCATCCCAAACAAACTCCCTGACTCACAGACAAGACCACAGTCCATCTTGCAGACCAAAAACTAGACCTGTAACCCATCCCTGGCCATTACCCTGACCGACCTCGTCCATTTCCCCTACCGACGTCAGCAGTTTAATCGACGTCGGTGACTTCCTGACTGATGCCAAAAATATCACCGACGTCGGTGACTGTGCTAAGTAGATTGTAGCTTATCAGGTACGCATTTGCTCCAGTTCTTTCTTTTCAGTCTTTTACTATTTCTCTTTTTTGTCTCTATCATATTCTATTTTAACAGTGGATTTTCATCCTCCAAGAAGCCTTAGCGCTTCTAGGACCAAGCTTTTGCTTGGCAATCCACCCTCTTATCAGCTAACATTTTTTGTGTTTTAGTGTCTGTCTCTTTCAGGTGTCATCCTCCACAACCAAAGAGGAGTTCTCACAACATTTGGATAACGGTGCACATGACTACATCCAGGTACATCAAGCCTTGACCATTTCTTTAAGTTTCTCATTTTCTCTCTTTGAATGTGAAAGCAAAAATAGCGTAGAAACATTTTGGCATGCCCGGTGGGACACTTAGGGCCTTCCTTGGGTTCCTTTCCTTCTTTTTTCATTTAGGTGCATTAGGTTTCTCCCTCTTCACCTCTTTCTTCTCTTATAAAAGACATCATAAGCAGGAATAAAAAGAACTTTTCTTGCATTTATAGACTAGTCAAAAGTCATATTCTTCAACCCTTTCTTAACTTGTTTTCATCCCAACTTAACATTTCGACTTGGGGCTTAAAAATATATTGCATTCCATTTCTGTTTGCTTGCATTTCTTAGTCCACACTTAGTAATTAATAAACTGCATATTGAATTAATCGTAGATCACTTGATGTTACACAACCAAACCATGTGCACTAAATCAAACATCAAACTCACCTGAGACAAGGCCCGACTGGGATTTCATCACCCAGTGGATACCTTACCCGTCCCAGCAATCCTACTTGGATTTCACCACCAAGGGGAAAGCCCACTCTATTCTCTGGTAGAGTCTAATATATAGGGAAAGTATATTTTGGCTAAGCGAGACCAGCTTACCACTGGAATCGTGAAGTGAGGGGAGCTTGCTCCTTAGCACCAGGCCAAGTACGAAACCTAACACAAACTTTTGAGCGCCTAAACATACCTAAAACCATCTTTAGACTACCTCTTCTAGGACCCTTCTAACAGCCAATCTCCCCAAACATCACTTTAAGGCATAAGACACACAAGCTTAATAATTTATTTCTAGGGATTAACGCTTAGGATCTACCTGTCTTCATCCTATTTTCTATTTTTATCTATTTTTTTTGAGCTGGTAAGGACATCTTCTTTATTTCCAAAAACTTTTAAATTTTTTGAGTTTCTAGAAAACACAGTCACCGACATCGGCTTTACCACTGACGTCAGCAACCTCCCTCCATCGGCATCATTTATATGACTGACGTCGGCCATCTTTCTCACCGACATCAATTTTTCAACTGACGTCAGTCACTGTCATAGTCCTTTTTTCTCAAAATAGCAGTTTAAAACCCAACCCTTTTCCTACCAAAAACCCCCATTCTGAGTTTCTAAAACTAAAAAAACACAGTTTCTGGAACCTGACCCTTCTTGCCTTGAATGGTTTTGACACGCAGTCAAACCAAGGCTCTTCTTGACCACGCCAGGCAACAACCACTTCCACCTTCACCAACCATAACCAGTCCTATAATGGAGTCCACTCGAAGACTGAAAGAACTCCTACTCGCCCAACCCTGCCCCAGACTCCTATTGTCCCAAAAGGGGACCAAGATTTTGCAACGATTCTTGGACCTCAACGTTAAAGCCTTGTAGCACTATCTCGTGCATAGCCAAATGTGAGACTCCCTAGGCAACCCAATCTATGGGATGCTGACTTCCTTAGTCGAGACAAGAATCACATCAACATCATCTACAATTCAACCTATAGACAATCAAGCCAACACCTCGACTAATAACCCAACCGTGTCCTACCTTCAAAATTTAGCCTCTCCTTCTAGACCTACCTCCATGGGGGTTCTGGTACCCCCTCAACCTCAAACTACTCAACCAAATCCTACACCTTTCCAAAACCTAGTGGTCTCTATCCCCCCTACTCTTGCACCTATCAACACAAGAGTAACTGTCTACCCTTCAACAAGTGTGGCTACTCCTTAACCATCTTTGACAGCCCTTATCCAACTTGTGCCTACCAACCCCATAACACAAGTGCCCTTGGCTTCAAATTTTGCCCCGATAACTACCTAACCATATGTTGCGTCTACGCAACCAACCACATCATATGCCCCTCTCAATATCTTTCAAGCACCTTATAATCTAGGGGGTGCTCCACCTGCCAATCCGTTAGCAGATATCATCAAAATGCTGATGGACAAGATGTCTAGCCTAGAGACCTCCGTTTCTAGCTCACGCAATGCTCTCTCATATGAGAAAATTTGCAATGAGCCCATTCATCCTTCCATATCAATTAGACCATATCCCAACTAGTGGGAGCTTCCCAAATTTTCTCACTTTCAAAGCAAGGAAGACCCACAACAGCATTTACGGGCATTCAGACATGCCTGTTACCTTATTGCCCATGACGATGCATTGCTCTTACGCACATTTCCTATGTCTCTCTCTAGTGTTGCGCTTGACTAGTATATCTCTCTTGCCAACCATTCCCTCTTCACATTTACATAGCTGGCCCAGCTCTTTCTTGATCACTTCTCCATCAACATCACCAAGAAGGTCTCGATTATAGACCTCTATTCTATCTGCCAATTCGAGGACGAATCCATAGCTAACTTCGTTGCTCACTGGAGAGGCCTCATCAATCAACTCTCCTTTTCCTTACCCCAACCCAAACTTATTGAACTTTTCTCCCGAGCCTGTGCCAAACATATTTCTTCCACCTTACAGGTTCAGACCTTCTGCACCTTTGACGAAGCCTTCACAATGGCCCATAAACTTGAATTACGTGCCATCAAGGAGAATAAAGTCAAGTTGCAGAGCAAGAATCCCAACTCTAAGATCAATGACTCTTCTTCTTCTAAACCTTCATCATCCAATCCTAAGTCTAAAGCTTCAGCCAACGCTGTAGTCATTAGACCTTCATCCTCTTCAACCAATCAGCCTGAGCCATCCACATCTCAGAGTGCCACCCGTCAATTCCAACAGAGATACGTACAATGACAATATACTCCTCTCAGAGAATCATACGTGTCTGTGCTGAAAAAACTTGTTAGATAGGGAGTTCTCAACCTCCCCCAAATCTGACCACCTCCACAATTTGATCCCTCACGCGCCATCCTTGCGTGGTATAGGAAAAATGACTTCTATAATTACCACCATGTCAAAGGTCATGACACGGGTAACTATAAGACCTTTAAAAACATAATCCAAGACATGCTTGAAAAGGGTGACCTCATCCTAGACAATCCCAATGCACCTCCTAATCAGGGCATCGACATCTTCAAGCAACCATTCCCCAATCATCCACCAACCCAAAACAATGTCCAGACCTTGATTGACAACACTCATGAACACAACATTCAAACAGTTAATATGGTCTCGCCCTTCATCCCCGACCAACCTCAAGAGGTTAGTCCATCTATCAGTCCATCACATGTGGATGAACCTCTTTCCCCAGTTAGTTCTCCGTCAACCTCTCTCATCTTGGAGGATGCCTCAACCTTATCGGCACCACCGGTCTCACCATCCTCCTTCTTGCTACCTATGGAGGACCCGACCCTTCTTATTCCTTGACCACAAGTGGAGGGCACCATCATCCCTGCCCTTTACCTACTTGAGGAGTCACATTCTTCAGTTCCTTCTCCATCAAGAGAAGAACCTGACTCTCCATCTTCTTCAACTAACGACAATCCAGTTATAACTCCTATACACCTTGGGTCTAAGACTACTGCCACACCTAACACATTTTCAGCCCCGCAACCACTCACATCTTCTAAAGGACCGCAGTCTCATCCTACAACTTCTCAACCATTCTCTCGATTAGTAGAGAAATTAGGACTTCTCCAACCAAGGAAAGTGGAACATCAAGCATTATGAGAGCAACTCAAAGCTCCTCATCTTACTCAACCTATCTCATCTCATGCCGCTAACTCTCTTGTGACCAAATCCCCCAAATTCTTTGACACGAATCAGACTTCCACTTCTAAACCTTTGAAACATCAACCATTCATATCAGAACACAAACTCTCATCTACCCCATCTAAACCGATCAAGTCACTTGACGTTTGCCCTGTCTCTACCCTCACTCACCCGCAAGTGAAGGTGGATTTAGACCAGACCTCGACCAATAATAGTCTTCCAACCAAGTCAAAGAAGACTGCCAGACCACAGAAGCGAACCCCTCCTCCACCGTCAACATTACCCTCCATTTTAGGCCCTCATCCTTCTACCCTAATCAAAGTGCTCCCTACTCTGACCCTTAACCAAAACAAATTACCTCCATTACTTCCTTTGCCAACCACAAGTCTACCCCCTCTCAAAAATTCATCACCTCTCATGAAGAAAGTGTCGTCTTCACGTGTGGCCGCACCACCAACCCAAAAGGTGGTATGAAAGCCTTCTTCAACACCTCCTAAGCAAAAGTCACCAGCACTTCATACATTAACAAGCACAGACCCCTTAGTAGGTTCATATGCTTTGATATTACACCAACTTTTGCAGACTTCTAGCATAACCCTTCCATCTATCAAGCCATTCCAACCCCTCAGGTCAAAACTTTCCTGGTCCGATGATACAAAGATTTGCTTATACCATCATACGCCAGGACACGATACCGAGACTTTTTGTGCCCTCAAGGCAGTCATTCACCGCTATATGGAGAAAGACACTCTTCTCCTTGAGGACACTCTTGACCGACCTTCGACACCTTCCCATCCAACCTCTTCAACCACATCAACATCTCACCAGTAGGCCATGACCCCTTCTTCCCCTCCTATCTTTGAAATCAATGCTATCCATATAACCACTAGGTCACAAAAGGACAAGGCAAAAGAAAAAGTTGCTATTCCTTGGACCTATCCTTTTGTCCAGTCACCGCAACCACCAAAACCCAAGATTTCCATCTTAGGTGCATCCCAACCCCCTTCTTCAGAGGTAATCAAAGACTCTATGATAAAATAACTTCACCAAATGCCCATGAAGATGACCTTATATGACCTTATCCAAAGCTCCCCCCAGCATCGTCAAGCTCTAATCAAAGCCTTATAGGCAGTAGAGGTCCAACCTAAAGACCCTCAACCACTAGCTACCCTAGTCCATTCTTTATCCCCCATCGCCTCTATCACTTTCAGTGATTCTAAAATTCCTACCTCTACCTTGGAAGATCAGGACGCTGCTCTTTTCATCACAGCCTACGTTGATCGAACCCACATTAAATGAGTTATGATTGACGGGGGTGCTAGCATTAATATCATTTCTACCCACACCTTTGATCAATTGGCTCTTCCCAAGAATTGTGTATCAAAAACTGATGCAATCCTTAGATCCTTTAATGACACCACTGCTAACACTATTGGCACTATTGTCCTCCATATTCGCATTGGTCCACGCATAATCCTAGAGCTCTTCTACATCATTGAGGGAGAATTCCAATATAACATGTTATTAAGACGACCCTGGTTCCGCACCATGGCTTGCGTCCCTTCAACACTTCACCGTTGTGTCAAATTTGAACACGACAAACAAGTCCATGTCATTCCTGCTGACCCATCCCCTTTTAAGACTTGTAACACAACCTATCGACCAAATGACATTCTTATTCCTCTCAAGGCACCAACCCAAACATCATCTCCATCCGCAAAAGCATCAATTAGTACACAAACAATGGTTGCTATCACATCACCTTCTCAAGTAACAACCAAGGACCCCATGGATGATATCTTCCAAAGACTTTCACTTGGGGAATATTGCTTACTTACTCTAGACATGTTCCAGACTCCTCAAGAGTATGGAAAGCTTCATCAAAATCCAAGCTATGATCATCGGATCAGAATGGTCATTCCTTATGGTCCTCCTAGCCTTCGAACCAATCTCATCTATGAGGGGTTGGATCAAGCTCCTACTGACGGGAATCCTTCCTCCTCACCTCAACTATTCGGATATGATTTCTCCTTTCTTGGAAACCCCACCTTTGCACATACCTACCTTTATAGGTGTGCATGGAAGGGTTTTGGCTTTGGGTGCTACGAACAAGGCTCCCATCGGCCCATCAAACCACCCAATGATGATAATGCAAAGAAACAATATGGACTGGGTTTCCAAGAACCCACTGAGGCTTCCACAAACCTTTGCCCCAAACCCACCATCGACCAATCTCTTCTAGACTTGCCTATTCTTCCATCCTCACCTACGGAGTCGGTAGTTTCCATCCCTCCTAGTTTTTTTTTTTCATAAACACCATCCACTTGGAACCCCTAACCTATCAACTCAATGGGGTTCATAGGTCTCTCCCTTTCGTTTATCCCAGCATGATAGACGATGAATTGGCAACCATCAACACTGTCCACTACATAGACGATGATGCCATTCTTACCTATATGGGTGTCGATGATTCTTTCATTCAGCACTCCCTCCCTTCTGAAATGTAGGTTATGTTAAATGAATCAACCATTGACATTAACCTTCCATCTTCTGGTGTTCCTCATGTCTTAAAGATTGGTCAATCTTTAGACACCCAAGAGCAGATCGAATATACCACATTTCTCTCAGACAATCGCAAGGCCTTTGCCTGGACCTACAGTGACATGCCTGGTATTGACCCTAACATTGCCACTCATAACATTGTCACAAACCCAGAGGCTAAGCCTGTTAGGCAAAAGCTTCCCAAAATGCATCCTCATATTACGCTCCTTGTCAAAGAGGAGCTTCAGTGCCTTCTTTCTGTCTCCTTCATCCAACCCATCGATTATCCATAGTGGGTCTCTAACATCGTCCCTGTCACCAAGGTGACTGGGGGGATCTAGATCTGCACGGACTATCATGACCTTAACCTAGCCTGTCCCAAAGATGACTTTCCTCTTCCAAACATTGACCAACTTGTTGATCTTATGGCTGGTCATGAGATGTTATCACTCATGGATAGATTTTTAGGATATAACCAAATCTTGATTGCACCAGAAGATCAGCACAAAACCACCTTCATTACACCATGGAGAACTTTCTGTTATCGGGTCATGCCTTTTGATCTAAAAAATACAGGTGCCACATATCAGCGTGCCATGACTTACATTTTTCACGATCTCCTCCATAAAATGATGGAGGACTATGTAGATGACCTTCTTGGCAAGTCTAAGCTTCATCGCGACTATTTGACTATCCTCAAGATCATCTCCTCTCACCTTCTTCAGTATAATGTCCGTCTTAACCCCAAGAAATGCATCTTTGGGGTCCTCTCAGGAAAGCTCCTGGGATTCATTATCTCTCTTCGTGGCATCGAGATAGATCCCACCAAAATCCGTGTTATCCTTGAAATGCCACCTCCAACTAATCTCAAGAAACTTCGCAGTCTACAAGGGAAGCTCCAATCCATCCATCACTTCATTTTGCAACTTTCTGACCACTGCCAACCCTTTCATCATCTCCTCAAGAAGGATGTCTCTTTTAAATGGGATAAAGATTACCAAGAGGCTTTTAAAGCCCTCAAATGCTATTTAGTCTCTCCACCAGTCCTTATTCCACCAAAAGATGACCAGCCCTTCTACCTCTACATCTTAGCAACCAATCATTCGTTAGGTGCCATGATCACACATCGAGATGAGCAACACCGTGAGCAAGCAGTCTACTACATAAGCCAAACACTTGTCGACTATGAAACTCGATATACTCATACCGAGAAACTCTATTTGGCATTAGTCTTTGCCACTACCAAGCTCCATCACTATCTTCTTAATCACAAAACCTTTGTCATCACTCACACTGACCCTCTTAAATACATGCATTCCAAGCCATATCAAAACCAGCGTATGGCTCGTTGGCTCATGCTTCTTGTTGAGTTTGACTTAGAATTTGTCCAACAAAAATCTATAAAGGGGCAAACAATCACTGACCAACTAGCAAATGCCCCTCTTCCCGACAATCAACCTTCTCAGTATGAGTTTCCCGATGAATCTATTGCCACTCTCTCGACTGATGACACATTCTACCAAATGACGATGTTCTTCGATGGCTCCAAATGTCAACTTGGTGGGGGTGCGGGGGTCATCCTCATCCCACATGAAGGTGAGCCCATGCCCTTGTCTTTCAAACTCGACTTTGAATGTACCAATAATATGGCCAAATACGAAGCCTTAATTTTGGGACTTTAAAATACCCTTTCTTTAAATATCAAGACCATCAACATCTTCGGTGACTCACAACTTGTCGTCAATCAAATCAATGGTTCATATCTTTTTAAAAATAAAATTTTACAAAGATACAAGCACTGTGTTGACACCCTTCTAGCATCTTTCAAACATCACTTATTGCAGACTATCCCTCAATCTACGAATAAGTTTGCTGACACCATGGCTTCCCTCGCCTCGCATATTCCTTCTTCATCATCCTCATCAAAAATTTATGTCATGGTACATCGTGTGCCATTGCCTTCATACATTTCCACTGACATCAATCTCATCCACACCATAGACTCTAGTTCACAAGATGTATGGTATAAACAACTTGAGGACTACTTGGCTCATTCTATCATTCATCCCAACCTCTCTAGTAATGCACGACAGGCTTTCACCAAGCGCACTGCTTGCTATACTATGCTAGGGGGCCTTCTCTATAAAAGAGGTTTTGACAGCCTTCTTCTTCATTGTTTAAACTCCACTGAAGCCTCTCATGCTGTTAAACAAGCCCATGACGAGATTTGTGGCAGACACTTCAGTGGTAACTTAGTTGCCAAGCGCATCCTTCACCTGGGTTATTACTGGCCCACTCTTCATCAAGATTGTAGTGATTATGTTCAGCGTTGCATCAAGTGTCATCAGCATGCTAACTTGCTTCATCTCCCTAGCCATGCCTTACAAGTTGCTCAAGATTTCTAGCCTTTTTCACAATGGGGCTTAGATCTCATCGGTGAGATTAACCCTCATTCGTCTCTTCGTCATCAGTCCATCATCACTGCCACTGAGTATTTCACTAAATGGGTGGAAGCTATTCCTCTCATCTCCACAAAAGTCGACAAGATTTTTGACTTCATCAACACCCACATCATCTATCATTTCAGTGTACCTCACAAAATCATCACCGATAATGGAAAGTCATTTAAAAACAAAACTGTCTAGAAACTTTATGACTCCTTTGGTATCAAGCTCAGTTTTTCTTCACCTTACTACCCACAAGCAAATGGGTAGGATGAGGCTTCTAACAAAATATTAACTAAAATTCTCATGAAGGTGGTCAATGACACTGGAAGAGATTGGCACATTCATATTCCCTTCACTTTGTGGGTCTACCGCACTAGTATCCGCACCTCTACAAGTGCTACCCCTTTCTCTCTAGTGTACAAAACAGAGGCTGTCTTACCTCTCGAAGTACAGATCCCATCTCTTCACATTTCACTCCATGACATTCTTTCTAATAATGAATTTCATCAAGATCGATTAGCTCAACTTGAGTTACTCAATGAACTTCATCTTGCTGCCCTCAACCATCTCCATGTTTATCAAAATTGCATCAAATGAGCCTATAACAAAACTCTAAGAGAAAGAGATTTCAATATAGGAGACCTCGTCCTCAAAGAGAACCAACATGTGACCAATATGGAATGGAGTAAAAGAGGCAAATTTGCTCCTAATTGGCTCGAACCTTATATCATCACGCATAAGTATGGATCAGGGACTTATCGTCTGTCTTCTCTTGAAGGTTGACCAGAACCTGAGCCCCTTAATGCTTTACATCTGCGACCATTCTACTGTTAGTCGAGTACTCATCCACTTAACATTTAACTTGAGCTCATCCCTTGAGCAATCCCTGTCCTTTTAATCCTCAATCCTTTACACCCTTTTTCCCTTAACAAAATCTTCTACAACCCTTTTATGACGTATGGATGCTTCGTCTTAATAAAAGGGAGCCCTTGACCTTCTATAAAGTCTTGTCCATTACTCAACATTCTGTCAAAACTAAATCAAGATGTCAAAATATCCAAGGTCACAAAATCAAATCAAAAAGCAGACTGCTCCTTTGAAGGATAGTTATACTATCATTGATGTAACTAATAGACTGCTCCCTCGAAGGACAGCTATTCAAAGGCCCTTAAATTTATAAAGCAAAATATAGACCACTCCCTTGAAGGATGGCTATGACTAAATCTTGCTACAAATAGCACTTTCTTAGAAGCTTCCCGCATCGATCAGCTTCACAAATGACCACAAAATAAGATGACATCTCTATGTAGACTTCTCGTATCGATAAGTCTACACCCAAAAAAAAAAAAAAAAAATGGGTCATGGACTTGACTTGTAGTTGTCTCAGGGTCTCCTATAAAAAGGGGCAAAATTATCCCTACTCTAAAATGGGTTACCCTCTCCTCCTATCCCATCACCTACTCAAGGGACTTCGAGCTCACTTTAATGTCGAAGTGATTTGATTATCGCTCTAACACAACTCATGGTCAACGATGCAACACATGAACGGGGCTCTTGATTCTAACAACCCCTATTTATGCTATCCTTTTGGTCCTTGTCAATAAAAGGGTGCTTATGCCTTTTACTTTCTACCTACACTTTGGTCACATTCAACCACATCATTTGTCCACACAATTCAACCTGACTCTTTTTTAACCACTCACATAGCCTAATCATTCTGGTTTCCATAGACATCAATACACATGGAAACTATCAACCACACAATTTATGTCAAGCATAAACCATTACTTGCTGAAGCATAAATTGACCTGTAATTCATTTTTAGCATTCATCCATCACGAATATGGATAGTTACTAGGGATGAAGAACCTTGACTAATGTTATAGAATACACCATTTGGAAAAGGCTGTAGCATCATCTTCTCCTCGTCATTTCAAGCATGTACCCTTAGACATATGGGAAGTGCTATATCATTATCATGACCAAAATCAACCACTTCAATCTTTTTCCTCCCTCTTAGGAGAACTACATTGGCCTGAGGCCCTAACAATAGGGGCTATGTAGGCAGCACTCAGTTGACATGGGGTCTTCTGGGGTTAGCTTGGCCATTCCTTCATCTCATTTCTTCCATCACATTTTTTTTCATCACCTGCCAATCACATCACAAACAATCACTTATTTTCATAATCATTACCATTAATCATTTACATCCATATCATTAATCATTAATCCTAATCATACATTCATCATCATATAAACACAATAATCTCAGCATCATATTCCTAAACATCATATCAAAACATGTATCAAATCAAAATAACATACAAACACATCCATAACATTTTTCATAACACATCAATGATCAAAATCACATCATATATATATATATATATATATATATATATATATCAATGTTTTACAATGGCATAATCTGTGCCTCTGTCTCTCTCTCAAAAAATCAAATACATCTCGCATCATCAGCTCATAGGCTGGTATATACATAATATCAAAATCTGCCCTCAAGGCTGTGGCTGTGGTGGTGGTGGCGGTGGCTGGGAAGATGTTGTATCCTCTCCCCCCTTTGATCTGCATCGTCTGCAAGACCCAGAAGCCGTCGCTCATGACATAGACCGCTGTCAGCTTAGCTCTTCCCTCATCTCAGAGTATCACTGTATCTGAAGGAACCCCCTGATGGCCCTCTCATAATAAGTGATCTCATCCAGCACATCATTGTATCTAACTATAGATACAGTCTGTAGTGGACCCATCAGACCTGCTACCGTGCCCTACACTAAACCCTACGGCTGTGAAAACCCTGGCTACACTGACACTAACTGTGTAGGCTACTGAACAAGCTACTGAGGTGGATGCTACATCAGGCCCTATCCTCTCAAACCCTATCCTGCCAATGCCTGTGCTTGGGCTGTAGCCAACTACCCCTAAAAAATGGTAACATGTCCTCATGTTGCATCTCTCTCCTGGATGGCAGCATCTCTCTCCTGTCAGGCCACATCCCACTTTCTAATCACTGTCTGTAGATCTAGCTGTGGTCCTACCTGTATCCCTGTATACTGACCTGCCCACCATGTTGAGTAGGCCTCTATACATCCTAGGCCCGCTATCCCGAGGCCTACTGGTAACTCCTCAAAATCAGGGCCCTCTATCTCCTCTGGCAATGGGAGCGGTGCTTCAATGTCATCCTGTTTATACAGTGGAAAGGTAGGTGGCACATCCTGAAGCAGCCCATACTGGCGCCGCACCCTCTCCACTGGCACCTTCTTGAGCTCGCCAGCTCATCTGCCCCTGACCCACCTAATGCTTTGCACTCTAACCAACTGCTCTATCTGATCTCTGAAAATTGGATACACCAGGTATGGTCTCCAGATAATGTCTGCCAGGATCAAGGCCTCTAGCACCCCTCTATAATGGTCAATATCTCTGACCACTCCATCCACCCGCATCTACGCCATCACCTCATGCCACCGCTTGAATCTAACTCTAAAACTAGCCTAAATCACCACTAAGAGGCTGAGAGGTCATGTGACCACGATGTGCTCATAAGCCCAACAATGCAGGAGGTGGTTGACACACTAGCTATACTGTCATCGCTGACTAATGCCCCACAACTCTCTATACACTTGGGATAAAAATATAGGCACCCAAGCAAACACTGTCTATCGCTCTATCATATCTATCAAAAATTTGGTCATAGCGATTGGAAACTTGCCTCCCTCTACATCTGGTAATGTGTAGACCGTGATTCCTATCATCATCAAGATAGCTAGCTGATGTGTGTCCTCATCTGTCACATATAGAGGCTCATAGGCAAAATTGGCTGAGTGATAACTCACCTTAGCTTCATGCTCACCAAACAGCGTAACCATATGAATATCATGCACCTCTCTCAAGCATGCATATAGGTCTACTCCATGTACCAGCAACCACAAAATCTGGTATACATCCTCCACTGTGACGATCATCTCTCCAGTGGGCAGGTGGAAAGTGTTGGTGGAATGATCCCACCGCTTGATCAATGCCACCATCAAGCTCACATCTCATGCCACTCTATAGTAGCATCACAGCCTGCCTAGTCCCACTGCGCTCATCTATGCCCACTCCTCTCCTATGATGTCTTGACACATCCGCATTAGCAATGTCGGTAGTTGATCCCGCAGCATCAGAGTCTACCTTGCCTACATCTACCCAAGTCAATCTCATGTTAAAAATTTCCCTCCTCTTTCTATTTTGACCAACCTATTTGACCATCTACACCTGACCTGACCCCCGAGAAGCCCTTGGCGTAGCTTTGACCCCTCGACTTGACCATTTTTCATCCCTCTTTTGATCAGGTAGCCACCGACATTGGTAAGCATGCCAGTGACGGAACTCACCTAACCGACATCGGTCACTTAGTGATCGACGTCGATAGGTTAGTGACCGATGCTAGTCACTGGTCGGCCGATGCCGGCGAACACGCTGACTTCGGTGACTGGTTCAGCCTTAGGGCCAAATGGGTCGAGCCCTAAATTTAAGGCTTCCCCATTTCTACCCCCCAACACCCCCCAAAACCCTCTCAATGCCTCCTAACCTATCCTAGATCCCTTCCCCACCCTCCTAACTACCCTCCCCCCTCAATTTTTGCCTAAATCAACCAAAATTTCAAAAATCAAATCACAACAAAAATCAACCAAATAGGGCTTAGAGACCCTCCTACCTTGTCTCGGCATTGCCGGTGTGGTGGCACAATGGGTGCCACTGGTGGTGGACCTCCCACGAGTCCTCTACTACCCTCTGCCATCACTTTTATGTCAATATGCCCTCAAGCTCCTCCTAGCCCACAAATGTCTCTGCAGCCTCCAATCTCTCTCCACGCACCTCTCTCTCCCCACCAATGTTTCTCTGACACCTCACACTGCTCCTCAGTTAACTTAGTGTCACTTTCACTCAAAGACCTACAGAGCTCTTTTTTTTCTCTCTCTCAGTCAAATAGCACAAATGACTTTTGGTGGGCTGCCAATCCGGTTTTGTCAAATTTGGCAGGCCACCGACGTCGGCATCATCATGCCCTAGTCTGCCAATGTCAGCCGATATCCTATCGACGTCGGTCTATTTATGTCTATGACGTCAGTTTTATCACCGACATCGGCAACCTTCAAACCTCCTTTTTTCATCACATTGCCCCAAAATCATGCCCCCAATCAGTCAGCTCTCCAGTACAAGTCATCTTGGCCCCCTCGGGCACACTTGAGATCACTTTTGCCTTTGCCCACATCGACCACCAGACCTTGGAGATCATGACCATCTCCTCTGACCGTGACTACTTCCAAAAGTGATTTTGCCTTGGTTGTTTTTTGCATGTATGCTACCTCATGATTGGTTAGCAAAATTGTGCACATATTTTTAACCTTCACAAGTATAGGATCGCAAGCCAGTTGATCCCCACTACTTGTGACATTTTTGTGTTTCTGGGAGCACTTCTTGAGCCTGGGATACCTAGAACACGACGACCATTGGAGCTTTAGCTTAGATTGAATAACCTAATCAATAGACGACTAAATGCTGGGGCCCAGTTATTTCAATTTTGGCACTCCTCGACCCTTGACCTACAAAAATTTGACCTGACCATCCTTGTGAAGTGGTGTACGCGTAATCATGACTTTTGCAGTGTTCTCACTCTATCTTCACCCTTTTCATCCACTCTCTATCAAATCAGCACCTGATTCTAGGTTCCCTTCTCTCGACTCCTGCTTTGAGGGGGAATACCTCATCCATAATCAGGGCAACCAACCCTCTTATTTTTGTCTTGCAATTCACTTGAACAACCACCAAGACGAAATCAACCTTATCCCACACCTGGGGCAACTAACACCTATTTTTGTCTTGTAGTTCATCTATAACAATCAACAAGACAAAAAGGGACAAATGTAGACACCAAAATCGTGTCTAACCCTTGGTCATCCTCCCTCTTGGTCCATTCCTAACCCATTCCTAAAACATGCACTTACTAATTTAAAAATAATAATTTATTATTAATATCCTCCCCTTTGACACATCACCTATAACACCTAACCTGACACCTTGCCTTAGACTATTTCCCACCCTATGACTCACCCAAGACCTATTCTTACTTCTCTCTAACCGCCTAACCAATTCTTGTGTGTATTTAGCCCAACCTTTGACAATTCTCCAATGGATAGTGCACTTGGCGGATGGAAAATGGGCTTGGTGTCTCTTTTACCCGTTCTCCACCCACCGACGTTGGTCAAATGTCAGCCGACGCCGGTAGGATTGCCAATGTCAGTTTTACTTAAACCAAATTTCTAACCTTTTGATGAACCTAATCACAAATCGTTAATCTCTGGAGCTAATCATGAATCTCGAGACCTCTTCCGATGAAACAAAGTTCTCATGCTTTTCCTTTCTAGTGTTCTAGCTTCGGTTTTCTTACAGGGATCAGCATTCTTGACAACATTTTCTAGGCACTGAGGTCTTGCATCAGACATTCTACACAGGGATTGCACGATATCTCCATCACTAGTGATAATGGAAACATAGCTTCTGCACCTTTGCCAACTCGTGTCACAGCTAAGTATTTGTACTATTTTTATTTCAGTGTCATTTCAAATATATTAGCATTCTGTCTATCGTCTATTCCAAGCATCCTTGACCCAACCTTCCCTGTTCTTCTTGGAGAGGTTGAAAATCCTTCTCTCACCCCTTATTCCCTTTTCTTTGCCTCTGACACCCGTTTAGTCTTTCTTTAGACATATACTCTCTATTCAATCAACTCAGCGCAAGCTATCAGAGACCTACAGACCATCTCAAGACCAATCTAATCAACTTGACTAAATTGCTTTATGGAAAGGCTAAAAGGCCTTTTTCCTGCCCCTTACCCCTTTTCTTGACAACATACCCTCTACCTTAGTTCTTATTAAAGATTCTATCTACTGTTTTACCATCCCAAACAAACTCCCTGACTCACAGACAAGACCACAGTCCATCTTGCAGACCAAAAACTAGACCTGTAACCCATCCCTGGCCATTACCCTGACCGACCTCATCCATTTCCCCTACCAATGTCAGCAGTTTAACCAACATCAGCGACTTCCTGACCGATGCTGGTAATATCACTGACGTAGACGATTGTGCTAAGCAGATTGCAACTTATCAGGTACGCATTTGCTTCCAATTCTTTCTTTTCAGTCTTTTATTATTTATCTTTTTTGTCTCTGTCATATTCTATTTTAATAGTGGATTGTCATCCTCCAAGAAGCCTTAGCACTTCTAGGACCAAGCTTTTGCTTGGCAATCCACCCTCTTATCAGCTAACATTTTTCGTGTTTTAGTGTCTGTCTCTTTCAGGTGTCATCCTCCACAACCAAAGAGGAGTTCTCACAACGTCTGGACAACGGTGCACACGACTACATCCAGGTACATACAAGCCTTGACCATTTCTTTAAGTTTCTCATTTTCTCTCTTTGAATGTGAAAGTGAAAATAGTGTAGAAACAACAGGGGTAAAAGGTAGAATGTCTCAGTTAGAGTACAGTGGGGTACCCGATTTTGACTAAAAGTGCATATGAGGTCAACAAAAAAAGTTTGGGTGATAAAAAAAACATTTTTTCATCTCAATTAAGGTCATGTTAACTTCATGAACTATAAATATTATGAAACAAACCTATAAAGGGTCTCTTGTACCCCTGTGTGCACCTACAACCACCATGTTGTAGTCTTGAACATGAACGTGAGAGGAAAAGATGAAGGTGTTTAAATGAAGAGGGAAGTTTTGAAATAAAATTTATATGGTACCTGATTGATGAATTAATTTTTTATACATAATAATACCCCTTAAACATGTATATCCACTCTTCCTTACTTGGCTAAAGGGCTATCAGTCCATACACTGAACTAGGAAACCTCTTTGCTCAATACATGAACATGGAGAATTCAAGGAGAATGAATGTTTTGGGGTGAATAAAAAACTTAAGTATCATTAATTAGATATGATAAACATGTTAAAGTAACATAGATGCATTGTTTTTGCTTATAAAGGTCACTCGTAGGAGGATTTGAAGAAAAAACAAGAAAATAAGCCTTTTATTAGCTTTTTTTGGGGCATTTGGAGCTAGTTAGACACCTAAACCAAATAATAAAGATAAATCCTCTATCAAAAATCATCATCAATACTTTTAAAAACTAAAATAATACTCACTTTTACTTGGGGATGAGGGATATACCTTATTGTTTTGTCTTAGAGGTTAGCTAGTCTAAGAAAATTATGCTTTGGCAAAGTGAGCTAGTAAGTGCAAAATGGGAAAAGGAATTGATATGAAGCTTTGGTAACCTCAAAAAACATATAATGAGGTGTATTAATGGAATTTATATGTCATATAATCACTATATCAATATTATACCCCTCAAAGTGACTAAATTATCCATGCACATAGTTTAACTAGGAAAACTTTCACTAAGCCTAGTTGGTGATGAGAAAAGAATATGAAGAAGAGTGATTAAAAGGTTATGTAGTGGACTTGTAAGCTCAAATTGGATGTGAAAATTCATAATACACCAACATAACCATGAAAGATAAAATATATAAAGGTGCCTATTGGACCTATTAGGTTTTGAGGGGACCTAAAATTAATTGGGTGTCCATCTTCATTTCTAACTCTCAATGGACTATCAAGATGATTGAAGAATGATAGGGAGGTGGATATAGACATTATTAATCTTTGTATATGCAAATAAACCTATAAGAAATTTATTTTTAGCTCAAAGAAGGTACAAGCATGCAAGAAAGGCAAGAATAAGCTCGATGCGGTGACTTCAAATGCTCATATCTCCTCTAAGGCTTTGCATGGGAACCAAAGGAATTAGTATAGGTTAGAAAGGCCCCTTGGAATCAATTTATTTTAATTTAGTGGTAGATCAAACATCAAAGCTTTATGAACAAAGCTTTGATGTAAAAATTACCTAAAACCCTATTAAACCCTCAGCCAAGACCCAATAGAGAAAACAAGCTTGGATAGATATCCAAATGACATATTTTGACCATGGAAGATATTGGAAATTTTAGAGGACTCATTTAGGATTCCTCCCATATAGATGAGTTGTAAAAAATTGTACATACAACATTAAAAATAGCGTATTTTGACCTTTTTTTTTGTGTTTTTTAGGTTCTAGGAGGTTTTGAAAGATGAAATAAATTTTTGAGAAAATATTTAGAATTATTATAACTCCCTATTATCATTTATTTCTAAGTGGCTCTCCTTTAAGCTAGTCAAAACTGGCATAGTGGACATAAGGGTGAGAAGGGTGAAAACTACAAATGTGAGACTTTTTAAGGTATCCCTAATGCCTATAAGGATTTATATGGTCTTTAAATGTGTCATTAACTCCCTCCCATGTATTTTCATGGAAAACTAAATAAAATTTTAAGGCCAAGTGTGAGGGGTGACTGAAAAAGGAGTTTTTAGACTATAGACAATGATGGCTTCCTTATAGGATTTTTCAAATGAGTAGGACTAAAAATAATGCATGGATAGGAATGTATAAAGTAATTGTTAGGTTGTGGAGCTAAAGCTTCAACCTTTACAAACTAGGAACAAATGGTTGCTGAGTTCTACAGGAACCGGCGTCGGCAGCATGACCGACATCGGCAGAATCCAGTGCAGAAGACCACCGGCGACGGTAGGAAGTCGGCCGACGTCGGCAGAACCAGACCAGCAGGGACCGACGTCGGTCGCCTGTGTGTTCCCGAAGTGTTCATTTCACGGACAGTTAGTTAAGTGAACGATGAGTTTGCATGTCAAGACCAGCCAGAGTCTTGGGCTGCGAGGATAATTGTCTAAATTAAGAGTCTTAGTTATTGTTTGAGTTAGGGATCTATTTATAGACCCATTGGCATGTATTGTTTAAGGCATGAGATAGAAAGGAAGAGTTCCTTCTAGTTGTAAGATCTATGAGTTACAGGTTGTTGCAAGCTCATTGGAGATCTACATGTAAGTTTGGTCTTTGAATTGCAGGTTGCAGGTTCATGAGAGATCAGCTTGAAGTGCTATAGAGTGCTTGGTGTACCGGCAGGGTTATTACTGACTGGTTGGTGAGGTGAACACCAATTCTGTGTGTGAGTTGGTTGTTGGGACCGTTTTTGTGTAGGAGAGTGTGTGTGAGAAGAATTACTGTACACTTGAGGTGTGGCGAATCTCTGTAAGGTGAAAGAGTGTGGCGGCTCTTTGATGTATTCTTTTTTGTATAGTGTTAATACAAAATAGTGTATTGTCTCTCATATTCTGTGCTATTGGTGAATTCTAGTTACTTGTGTTTCTGGTTATTTCCGCATATTCAATTGCTTATATTAGGTAATCATACTGTGCTCTATCTGAGGAGCAAGATCCTAACGAGTGGTGTCAGAACATGTTTGTTGTTCTAGATTCCTGACAAGTGGTATCAGAGCCTTGGTTGTAGGTTCTTGAGCTTGATACCAACAAGTGGTATCAGAGCTTTTGGTTGGGATACTAACAGATTGGTGTAGATCTGGGTAGTGTGTTTTGATTACAGGTTACTCACAGGGTTTCTGTTTGAGTGGGAGTTGAGCAATGACAGAAAGCAGTCAACTATGAATGGAAAAGTTTAATGGCAAGAACTACCAATTATGGAGGATGCAGATTGAGGACTATCTGTATCAGAAAGATTTGTACTTACCGTTGGGTGGGGTTGCTAGCAAACCCTTGGATATGAAAGATGAAGAATGAGAGGTTCTTGATCGGAAGGCTCTGGGATCTGTTAGATTGAGTCTTGATTCATCTGTGATTTCCAGCTTATCACAGTGTAAGACAACGGTGGAGTTGATGAAATCTTTGGCAAATTTGTATGAAAAACCCTCGGCTTCAAATAAGGTATTTCTTATGAAGCGTTTATTTAATTTGCAAATGTTGGAAGGTGGATCTATTCATAGCCATCTTAGTGATTTCCATGGTTTGGTAAACCAGTTAAGTTCAATAAATATTGTATTTGATGATGAACTTAGAGCTCTCTTAATCTTGTGTTCATTACCTGAAAGTTGGGAAGGTTTGGTAATGGCAGTTTCTAATACTGTGTCTCCTTCAAAAGTCTTAAAAGTGGATGATGTTGTGAGCGTGATCTTGAATGAAGAGATACGCAGGAAAAGCACAGGTGAATTATCTAGAAATGCTTTGAGTGTTGAAGGAAGAGGAAGGCCAAGAGAGAGGACAGAGCGTGGGAGATCAAGGTCTAAGACAGGCAAGAGATCCAAGTCCAAGTATGGCAGAATAACCTGCTGGAAATGTGGAAAGCAAGGGCACTTAAAGAGAGATTGCAGATCGGGTGAAGATCATCATGAAGAACATGAAGAAGAAGCAGATGTTGCAGGCTACGTTGCACAGGATGCTCTGGTATGTTCTTTGGATAAAGTAGAATCTTGGGTATTAGATTCTGGTGCCTCTTTTCATGCATCTCCACATAGAGAATTTTTTCATGAGTATGTCCAGGGAGACTTTGGAGAAATTTGTGTAGGGGATGGTAAGTCTTGTCAGATTGTTGGCAAAGGCAAAGTGAAGCTGAAATTGCAGACAGGTGACACATGGGTGTTAAAGGAGGTCATGCATGTCCCAATTCTGAAGCGGAATCTGATTTCTGTTAGAAGTTTGGGTGAAGAGGGTTGCACAGTAACTCTCATAGCAGACTCTTGGAAGGTTACCAAGGGTACACTTGTTATAGCTAGAGGTAAGAAAGTAGGTACGCTTTATCTATCTACTTGTTTTACTGATTCTCTTTCTGGGTTATCTACTTCAGCTGTAGATTCAGAGATGTGGCTTGATAGGCTTGGTCACATAGATAAGAAGGAGATGCTGGTTCTTGAGTCAAAGAATATGCTTTCAGATTTGGAAGGCATGGATCGTGGTTTCTGTATGCAGAAGAAGAAGGTAAGGTTTCTTGAGGAATCCGATGTTAGTGACAAGAACGGGAAAGCCTTGGTTTTCAAGGAGAAAGTGACGGACAGAGTTCAGCATAAGGTGCAGAGGAATTCTGATCAGAGCAAGGATGATTTGGACAAAGGTTTGATCCAAAAAGAGCTCGCGGGAAAAAGTCAGGTCTCACAAGAAAAACACAAAGACCGACGTCGGCAGGAAAATCGGCGTCGGCGTCCAGACAGGGACCGACGTCGGCTATGTGCAGCCTGACGTCGGTGACTCAGGGCAGACAGAGACCAGCGTCGGCCAGGGGAAACCGACGTCGGCAGGGAGGCAGTCGCAGGGAACCGACATCGGTCGGCTGTAGACTGAGATGTGACCGGCATCGGTTACTGAGATGAATTTTGGGTGGACAACGAGTTGTCATGGAGTCTCAAGCGCCCATATGGAGGACTGAAGGTGTAAGTAAGTTCTTAAATTCGTCATTTCCCTTCTTTACACTACTTGTTGCTCACTTATGGCATAGGACCAGGAAGTTATTGAAGAAGCAGAACAGGTAGATCCAGGAAACAGTGGGAGCTTGGCATGGATGAGGATGTGATTCCTTGGAGGAGAACCAAACAGGTGTTTTGGGTAGTGTTGCCAGCTGGAAGTAAGCACTGAGAGACGAATGGATGTTGAGGATGAGAAGAGCGGAAATGGATACGTGAGATGGTAGATCAGGGTATATGATCTTGTATTAGCTGCAGGGCAATGGAGGTTTGATCATTGTGTTCCTCTTTACCAGGTTGGATAGTATCAGCTACACTATTCTATTTTCTGTATGATGTGCTTGTTGCAGGGTTACATATACAGGTATTTCTGAACTAAAGGTAAAGCTAGTTCAGGTCTTTGTCATGGAGAATCTGGGAGCAGCAAGATTCTTTGGCATGAGTGTGTTCTAGAGACATGGAAGTCTTGTTGACTTTGTTTCAGGATGATTGTGTAAAGCCGGTTAGCACGCCGATGGTTAGACAGTTCATAGAACAGGTGTCTTGATTCACATAATGAGGTTGAGTGCATGATATGTACTAAACCTAAGTTTTCCCAAGCAGTGGGAGTTGTCACAAGTTTGGAGTCAATCTGGGAAAGTAATACTGAAGGGAAGTTTAGTTGGACCAGCAGCAGGTGCACATGCTATGCAGGGTCAAGTTCTTTTTCTACATGGTTGTAGATGCGGATGTGGCAGGTAATTTGGATGACAGATTTTGCATCACGGATTTTGTGGTGGTTGGTCTTCAAGAGTGATCTTGAGGAGGGATACAAAGCCAAGAAAACAAACTAGACGGTGTACAGGTATAGGTACAGGTTGCAGCTGTTTATCTCCAAGTGGGAGATTGTTAGGTTGTGGAGCTAAAAGCTTCAACCTTTGCAAACTAGGAACAAATGGTTGCTGAGTTCTACAGGAACCGGCGTCGGCAGCATGACCGACGTTGGCAGCATGACCGACGTCGGCAGAATCCAGTGCAGAAGACCACCGGCGACGGCAGGAAGTCGGCCGACGTCGGCAGAACCAGACCAGCAGGGACCGACGTCGGTCGCCTGTGTGTTCCCAAAGTGTTCGTTTCACGGACAGTTAGTTAAGTGAACGATGAGTTTGCATGTCAAGACCAGCCAGAGTCTTGGGCTGCGAGGATAATTGTCTAAATTAAGAGTCTTAGTTATTGTTTGAGTTAGGGATCTATTTATAGACCCATTGGCATGTATTGTTTAAGGCATGAGATAGAAAGGAAGAGTTCCTTCTAGTTGTAAGATCTATGAGTTGCAAGTTGTTGCAAGCTCATTGGAGATCTACATGTAAGTTTGGTCTTTGAATTACAGGTTGCAGGTTCATGAGAGATCAGCTTGAAGTGTTATAGAGTGCTTGGTGTACCGGCAGGGTTATTACTGACTGGTTGGTGAGGTGAACACCAATTCTGTGTGTGAGTTGGTTGTTGGGACCGTTTTTGTGTAGGAGAGTGTGTGTGAGAAGAATTACTGTACACTTGAGGTGTGGCGAATCTCTGTAAGGTGAAAGAGTGTGGCGGCTCTTTGATGTATTCTTTTCTGTATAGTGTTAATACAAAATAGTGTATTGTCTCTCATATTCTGTGCTATTGGTGAATTCTAGTTACTTGTGTTTCTGGTTATTTCCGCATATTCAATTGCTTATATTAGGTAATCATACTGTGCTCTATCTGAGGAGCAAGATCCTAACGAGTGGTGTCAGAACATGTTTGTTGTTCTAGATTCCTGACAGTAATTAAATCTCATTCCAATAATTATACCTATCCATAGTTATTTTTGGGACCTTCAAATAGGTCAAAATGATGAAGGTAGTTTCTTGAGCAAAGATAAGGAATTTTGCAACACTTTTCATAGGTTTCATGACTTGTATGGACACTTGGACCTCATGAAATTGGATGGATCATTAATTAACTACTTATAATGTAATTTTAACCTATTTTTATATATTTAAAAGTTTCCAAGTGACCTTTGGACTTTCCTTGCCTTGTTCTTCTCTCAAAAGCTATAAATATTGACGCTTTTAGATCTTTTTAGTAGCCTCCATTGGTTAGAAGTGAAACCCTTCCCAAATTCATAATTGAATGAATATTTAAGAAATAAAAAATTTATTTTTCATACTCAAATTCTATACAATTTAGTGTTATTGCAATCTTTTTGGTCTTGTCTAGTAGAAGATGATATTTTCTAGCATGTTATCCTTGATTGTTTACCAAGTGTGCAGAAGAGTAATTGTTACAAGTCTTTTTTAGTGTTCCATTTAAAGTTTATAAGTGTATTATAATTTTTCCATGAGTTTATTCTCTCAATGAATCATTATTTTCCCTCATAAATATCAAAATACCTTCTTGAACCTAGCTTATGAAACATTGATGTAACAATTTGTCTTGTGTTGTGTGTTTTTTTGTAAGATAAGCTTTGTTTTACTATAAGTAGTATAATTTCAGTCAATAGGATGAAATAAATTATTTTTTCATCACCTTTTTTTAATTTTCTTAGTTTTTTTATTAACCCTTTTCATCCAAAGTTGATAGGCAAGAAAGTACTTCAAAGAGTGCATCAAGGGAACTAGCCCTTCTAAAGATTCATCTAATCAAATTATTACCCACAACAAGAGAGATGTATCCATTGTGTCAATTGGATAAGGATATATATGAATACACTTAATGGGTTAAAATCCAAGTGAAAATAATAATATTGATGTGAGAAGATGCATATTGGAGAAGTGTATGTTTGGTTACTCTCTTGGTTTCATGTGTAACATGCAGCTAGTTGAAAGTAATCAACTTATTTGGTGTATCACCTCCCTTAGGATAATTTGATTTTTGTTTTCTCTCTCCATTTCCCCCACAAAAGTTTAGGTTTAGTAGTGATTTAAAGTGGTACATCAAGGGAGTTAACCCTATCTAGAGATTCAACTCATTCATAGGCTACCCACAAACCTAGAGATGTTTCAATTATGCCACTTGGATGAGGAGAGATGAGATATATCCTTAAAAGGTGAAAATAAAAGTGAAAATATTACACATTCAAAGTTTTTATGAGATAATGATCATAATAAAATCCTTCTTAGGTTGAGAACCCTTCATTCTAAGCATCTGAGAGGCCTCTAAATAAATTTTCATGCCTTATCTTTCAAACTATGATCTTAAACTACATGAACAAACTTGAAACAACATACCTAACCTCTAAAAATGATTACATGAGATCAAAAACCTTTAAATATGATCATGAACCTTCATTAGGCCACTCTCTCTTTGTTATTTTAGACCTTGACTTATAAACCATGTTAGGCCTTAAAACTGGCCTTCATGCCTCTTTTCATGCTCACAACACCTCATTATCATGCTCAAAATCTCAATATCACACCATAAAACCTCCACATGCCTTGAAAATAGATCACGATACCTCATTAGGCTAGGCAAGGTTTAAGAGAGATCTAGATGCAAACCTAGATTGAAGGTCCTACCCCTATAGGCTCACCCTAAGAATATCATGAGTTTTAAAATGACTCTCATACATGATAAAATGACCTCATATAACCAATCATTCTTGTTTGTACTTATCTCACCAAGACACCATGCTCATACCTTCTCACAAGGTCTCTTCATTCCATGACTAGGCTTAGGCTACTTAAACACTTGATGCCTTGACCTGTTCCTTCCTTGTCATGACCTCAAAAAAACATCAACCAAGTAGATATAATATATTATAACTTACTCTTATCATTTCAAAATTATCTTTATGATGATAAATATCTTCCACATCATCATACATACTAAAAACCACATGACTAATCATCATATGACTTGACATCTCTCTTCCATACACCTGGACACATTTGACACCTTGATCTATGACTTCATGTAACCATAAGACATTAGTTAAATTTAGATTCTCTCTTTCCTTCAAATTATCTCTTTCTTTAAAATTCTCTCTTTCCTTCAAATTCTCTATTGTCACATGACTCACTCTGAAACTCTTCATGTCATGACTATGACACACTATGTACATGCATTCATGAAAACTCTCATGACTACATTATTCTCTCTCATCAAAACACTCATGAAAACTTTAAGTTGACCTAAACTTGACATATACCAATATAAAATACAATTCTCAACAATCTCACCTTGTCATATCAATCACATACCTCAATGACCACTCATCATGCACCTTCACTAGATGCACCTTGACATTAGTGACATCAATGATATCAATATTGACATAAATGAAAACAACATGCCAATAAAACATGGAATAAGGACAAGGTACACATAAAATATACATGTTAAAATGCCACTCACACACATAGAAACACATAGTAAGGCTTAGATTCACAAACAAAGACATATTCAAATGTCCATAATCCATAGAAATAAATACACACAAAGCTTGAAGAAAGTATGAAAAATGATAAGCATGCATGAATAAGTGAAATATATCTACATAATAAATTATTAACATTAGGATATATATAAAATCAATTATATAATAATATATTAATGTGAAATTAAGTGAGTAAATATGGAAATATGTACACAATATACTATATTATGATAGGAACACAAAGGATAATCATAGAGTGATAAAACATGATTAAATGATGCTCCTAGTTAACCTATTTTAATGTACAAAAGTTTTATAAGTCCTATTATTATTTTGTATATAATAAATTATAGCATTCTTTCACTAGGATAAGTCCACTAGAATCAGACACGAGCACATTACATTACTATTTGGATAGTGTGATTTTATGTGTAAATTTTCTAGGTTTGAGACAATATCACCATCTGCAACTGCATCTGAAACTGAAAACTTTTGTTTTTTTCAACTCACTCAATTATACTTGTGAAACATATTTGATATAAACCTATATATATAATTACTATATATATTGAATCATAAATCAGCTAATGTAAATGAAATACACATATCATGCATATGTGTTGTTTTTTAAGATTTATTAGAATATTTTATTTTTTTATATTTTAAATATATGTATTGCTATATTTTGAAATGATTAATTATATAACCACCGTATATGCATACTTTCCATTATATTATTGATTCTTTTCCCTTCAAGTGAAGCCAAATGATAAAATTTGGTGCTTAACATTTCCATAATAATGTATGGACCCAACTAATTAGGTTTGAATTTTACTTAGTTTTCTATTTTTCATTCATATTAATGATATTATAATTTGAATTAAAGTCACCGAATTTAACCTTTATCCTATGGATTATTTTTTTATAGGCCTTTTTATGTGATTTTTATATATTGTAAAATATTATGCTACTTATATGCATGTATCATCTAATTATTTTAACTCTTTCAAACTCTTTTCTTTGTATTGATAATATATAATAATCCATTTTATGGATATTATTAAGGATGGAATTCCCAATTCTAATGGAATTACTCATTATTTTCCACATACCAACAAATATCAAGTAGATCTAGTGGGTGTGTTAATTCTAATGAGATAATCCCATAATATATAAACTATTTGGTTGTGGAAATTATTGCCAAATTTATTAACTATCTTTCTCAAGATTTTGTTTAAGGTCATACTTGTAGATTATTATTTTCCACTATCTTGAGGTTACTAAGTATTATATAATGTATGCCAAATCTATAATTTAGTGTATTTTTCAATCGTATTATTTTTAAAATACTTTCCATTGATTTTGATGGTAGCTAAAGGAATCCCAAAGTGAGAGATAATATGCATCATTAAGAAAAGACACATGTCCTCCCCTATAGTATACGATAAAGGTATAAATTCCACCCATTTGGTAAAATATTCAATAGTTGTTTTGATGAATTTATGCCCACCTGATGATTATGTATTTATTTTTCCTATCAATTCAAACCCCAAGAAAAAATTTCTAGGGTGAAACATTGGGTTGTAATTCATGTGAAGTAACATAGTTTAAATTGCTTTGTCTTTGTCATTTTTCACATTATTTGTCATATTATTTAAATTAATATTTCATTTTGGGCCAATATTAACCTACCCAAAGTAACTTAATGTCCCCCACATTCACTGTCATGTACATGTTGTATTTCTAACTTAGCCTCCTTAGTGTTTAGGCATCATCATAATTATCCTTCAAAGGGTATCTTAAAAAAAAACCCTCCAATGATAAAATATCAAATTGCATATCTCTAATTTATTATTATAATTTATAGTTAAAGTATATATTATAACTAATTTATTCAAAAAATTATATATATGAGTAAACCATTTTGAATCTTGTACACTATGTGTTGCTACCAAGACTACCAAAGATAATAAATATACATCTAAGAATGATGGTTTTTTTCAACATTGTGTATTGAATATTTATTGATCATCATTTATGTCAATTAGTATTAATAAGTTTTACTAGCCATTGCATCTGCATGATGATTATCTATTCATGGTATACTTTCAATTAAAAAATATCGAATGTACACATAAACATTGTACCATATTTATATATGTGATTAGCTTTTCTTCTTTTATTTGGTAAAAAATTATAGCTTGATTCATAGTTAGTTTTGTATCCCCATATATCTTAACAAATTTTATTTGTAAATCACAATTAACATACAATCCCAAATTTAGTTCCTCATAATTTACGATATTGTTTGTACATGAAAAACCAAATATGTAGGCAAATGGTGTAGGATCTCCTTGTGGAGTATAAGAACAATTCTTGTACTAGTGCATGATGAAAAATTTGAACCATTGAAAAAAAATAATGTATCCTTAGTAATATCATAATCTATTAAATCATCTTTAAAATTATCTCTAAGAAGTGTTATATCTTGTAATAGGGTGGCAACTAGTTGTTCCATGATAACTTGGCCTTTTACCAATTTTTGAGTATAATATATAAATCAAATTACATGAGTGACATTACCCATTTTTATTTATGTCCTTATATATGAGGTTTAAAAATGATAAAATTTAATTTATCAACACTGGTAATAACTTCGGTCACATTATCTATCATGTAGTTTTGAAGTTTCCCTATAGCAGATATAAAATCCAAACATAGTTTTTCCATTGTAGTGTAATTTTACTCATAATAAAAAATTACGTGGCTAACATAATATGTTTCTCATTTTTGTGATCATTATCATAAATTTCATAAATCACATAGTGCATGATCTATTAAATAAATTTATAAAAAAAGTGGCTTATATGTGATACATGAGTATCCTTCATAAGATGACATGTTTTATGTTTGTATGAGAAAATTTTGATCTGATCAGATGTTTTGTGATCAATTAGAATGTTTAGGGTGTTTAAATGGGTTTTATGATTATTTTTACACAATTTTTAATGTTTTCCAAGTGTCTATGGGTGATTAGGTAGGCTATATTTTTAAATTGGCATTTTCCTGCCAATTTTCATAATTTAAATTTTTGAAAGGTTTTGGTCTAGTTTGGGTGTTGTAGGAGTAATTTTTGGTATTAATCAAGTGTAAAATGGGTTTATTTGATTAATTAAAGACACAATTTTTTTAACATGGGTATTAATTCATACTTTTATAGACATCACCTTTGGTAGTTATTTTAAAAGTACAAACTTGCTTGTTAGTGACCATTATAAAGATAAAAGGTGGTTAGAGCATTTATAGTTGATATAAAACTTGTTAGTTTTTGTTTTGAGTCAGTTATGGGATGTAATTTTAATATTATAGGAGTTAAATAACCTATAAATCAAGAAATTAGTTCCTCATGTTTGCAAAAGATGACTGTATAGCCTATTTTTTCTATGTGTACATGGAGAATGGCTATGTTTTGAATGCTTAATGAAGGAAAACTCAATAATGATGTAATTCTAAGGCTCAAAAAGTATTTTATAATTATTATATGTATCATATGAAGTTTATTTACATTTTTTTATTTTTTCAATGTCTTTTATGAAGAATCAATGCTATAGACCCAAGAGGCCCCTATTTACTATGTTGAATGAGAAAGAATGCATTCTATGTGTGAGTGGAAGCTTGTGTGGAAGTATGAATGGAAAAACTAATGTTTTTTAAGACCTTATTTTCAATTATAAATATTTTTTTTTTTAATTTTTAAATAATTTAGATATATATTACATTTGTAATGTGTTCAAAACTTGATAGTAGACTATGTCTGCACACATAATTAAACAAGAACATGAATGATTAGCTAAATAGAGGAAATAACCATGGAATAAAACAATTATAAAATATATATAAGTCTATTTAGTTCTTAATAAATAGTCACAATGGATTAAAATTCATTTGGAGTTCAATATAATAATTTGTACCCTCTTGGGCTTACATAGTGAGTATAAACCCTAAACTAGGGTTCAAGAAACAAACTCCATTTTTGGATGTTTACACCATTATTAAAAATTAGTAATTTGATATAATTTAATGTCTAATTAGAGATTAAGAATATTTTAAACTAGTTTCATATGGTAGAGTACATATTTGGCAACTTTATGTGTCTAGGTGGGAAGAAGGCCTAATTAGGCCTAAACAGAGACCTAAAATGAGTTGAAAGAGTGGTGTTTGAGTAGAGTTTGTCCAATATATTTTTTGGAGACATAAAAAATATATATGGTGTCTTTAAAATGTCCTATATTTATAGGATCAAACCTCATTTGATCATATAAGAGGAAAAAGCCTGGAAAAGGGCTACACGATTGTTTACCAAGGAGCATAGAAGTTGTGTATGATATGAGATATGTGATATGAGGTCTTATAATTTAGTTAAGTAGACAAAAATGATTTTATTGATATTTATAAATATTATAATAACCATTGAATAATTAGTGAACCTTTGAATCATTGAATGAGTAAGTGAACCTATGAACCTTTGTTCAATGAGTTGTAAATTGAAAGAAGGAATAAGTGTGAGTTGCCAAGTGGTTTCCTTTCCACCATTTGGTATAAGATCCTAAGATATGTTTTTAAGGTATTCATAACACATGGTAGGTATAGGATGAGGATCAAAAACAACATAAATAATGTTTTAGGAAGTAGATGCATTGGTTTTTGAGGTAAAAAACTTATAGACAATGTTGTAAGCCATGGAGTTGGCTCAGAGGAGAGAGATGAATAGGGGTGATATGAGTGAAAAAGAGGATGAGGTTCCTCATGAAGAAGTATAATAATAATAATAATAATAATAATAATAATAATAATAATAATAATAATAATAATAATAATAATAATAATAATAATAATAATAATAATAATAATAATAATAATAATAATATTAAGGTAGAGTTGAAGAGAGGTTAATAAGACAAGTCCATGGAGTTACTTCAAAACCCAAGATGGAGGTACCAATGTATGAGGGTAGTCTCAATGTGGAAGAGTTGGTTGATTGAATCAGAGCTATGGATAAGTACTTTAATTATGAAGAGGTGAATGAGATAAATAAGGTGAATTTTTTAGTAACAAGACTAAAGGGTCATTCATATTTTTGGTGGGATGACATTCAATAATAAAGAAGGGGAAAAGAGAAGATAAGGTCATGGGATAGAATGGTGTCCAATATGAAAGGAAAATTTATGCCTAAATACTATTAGACCCACTTGTTTAGGAGGTTGAAAAATATAAGGAAAAAATATATGATAGTGAAAGAGAACACAAATGAATTATACAAACTAACTATCATAGTAGGACATATAAAAGAGGATTCAAAGAAGGTTTCTAGGTACAACAATGGCCTAAAGTTTATAAAATAAGATGAGATCAAAATTTTGTCACCAAGAAAAGTAGAGGAGGCCTATCCAGATACATTAAGGGTAGAGTAAAATTTTTATATAAGGAAAAGTCAACAGAATAGAGGTATAGGTGGTGGAATCTATATAGGTAGAGCTTAGAAAGAAGGAAAAGGATAGATAGGTAATAGAAATCAGTGGTAAAGTCAAAGTAAAGAAGTTGGTAGCAATTCTAAGAGTTCAATTTAATCTAGTAGAGGTGGTTATGGATATAGAGATGAAGATCATATGGTAGAGGAAAAGGCAACCATTAGTTTGATGGCAAGTGCTTTAAGTGCAAAAAATTTGTAAGGCATAAATCATATGAGTGTCTAGAAGACATTCAAAGTGGTATTTCTTATAGTGAGATTAGAAACCAAGTAGTTCATCAAGAAGATAAAAGTATAGATTACTTGAAAAATTATGTGGAAGAACCTGAAATAAGGAATAGTTTATTGATGAGGAGAGTACTTTTGAATACCATCCATGAGGAGAGAGAACAACTATAGAGAAAGACATTGTTCAAGACAATGTGTAAGATCAAAGGTAAGTGTTGTAAGGTCATAATTTATAATGGTGGTATGGATAATATTATGTCTTCCTTGATGGTATAAAATATATGATTATAAAGTAACAATCATTCAAATCCTTAAAAAGTTTATTAGATTCAAAATAGTCATCAAGTCCTAGTGAATGAACAATGCTATGAAGATTTACAAATTGGTGGTTTTAAGGATAAAATATTGTGTGATGTGATTCCCATTGACATGTTCCATATCATCCTTGGTAGACCATGGTAGTATGATAGGATATCTATGTATGATGGGAGATCCAACACTTACACCATTGAGAATGATGGCAACAAGCACACACTAACCTCATTAAAGGATAGTCAAGTATGGAAGGAGACAATAAGTAGTGTGATTATGTTTGGAGAGAAGGAATACTTTCAAAAATAAGTCAATTTTAGCAATGAGGACAAGAGTATGTTAGTTGAGATAAATTTCTAACGTGAATACAAAGTATTACAAGTTGCCAAAGCAATATAAGAAGAAGGTGCAATAGTTAACAAGAAATCTAAGGTGTAAAACACAAGTATAAAGGAATTTTTACATTCAAACCATTAGGATGAGTTATTTTCTAATGAAAAATTGAAAGGGTTATTTTTAAACATGTCTTGTCATTTGTCTTTGATAAGAAGCATGGATTATCTAGACAATTTTTGTTGATAAATTTGGTTTGTTGAGAGAGTTTTCTATGAGAAGTGAAGTAACTGATCAAGTGAAGAGTAAACATCATCAAAAGAGGAAGAATGAATTTTAAGAGGCTAATATTACTAAAGGCAAGAATATAGAACAAAAAGTAGCAGTCCAAAAGGTAGTAGAGCCAAGCATATAAAGGATAATCATGCAAGTGCAAGAGAATGGCCTCATAAAATATAAGGAGTTAGTTTTGATTAAATTGTGTGATCCATGAGTAGGTTTGTTTTAATATAAAAAAAAAAGATAAATATGATCAGGTGGGAGATCAACATTTAGAGAGGTAACCTTAAAGGAGGAAGTAATGTGGCATTAGTCAAAGAACAAGGAGGTGTATGTGTAACTCATAGGCCTTGGGACCCAAGAGGATGTGGTATTGCATAGTTGGAGTCAAAAAGAGAGATAAAATTTGAGGATAATAACAATCCAAGTTCATTTGAAATTTCAAGGAAAGTTTCTTTTACACCTTAGTAGTATGATGTTAGAACATCCTTCATAAAATGACATGTTTTATGTTTGTATGAGCAAATTTTGATTTGATCAGATGTTTTTTGATTAATTAGAATGTTTAGGGTGTTTAAAGTAGTTTTATGAGTCTTTTTACAAACTTTGGAATGTTTTACAAGTTTTTAGGTAGGCTAGATTTTTAAATTGTCATTTTCCCACCAATTTTCATAATTTAAATTTTTGAAAGGTTTTGGTCTAGTTTGGGTGTTGTAGGAGTAATTTGCAGTAGTCCTAAAGTGCCAAAGGGGTTGATTTTATTCCCTTAGTACAATATGTGTGTAAAATGGGTCTTAATTCATAATTTTATGGACATCACCCTTGGTATTGGTTTCAAAAGTACAAACTTGCTTGTTAGTAACTGTTGGAAAGACAAAAGGTGGTTAGAAAAATTATAGTTGATATAAAACTTGTTGGATTTTATTTTGAGTTAGTAAAGGGATGAAATTATAAGGGGAGAGGATTATAATAACCTTTAAATCAATAAATTAATTTTTCATGTTTTCAAAAAATGACTGTATACCCTTTTTTGTATGTGTACATGGAGAATGACTATGTTTTGAATGTTCAACGAAAGAAGATTCAATAATGATATAATTCTAAGGATCAAAACATCTTTAGTAAGTATTATATGCATCATATGAAGTTTATAAATCATTTTTTATTGTTTTAAATGTCTTTTATGAAGAATCAATGATGTAGACCGAGGAAGCCCATGTTTACTATGTTGAATGAGAAAGAATGTATTTTGTGTGTGAATTTAAGCTTGTGTGTAAGTATGAATAGAACACCTAATGTTTATTAAGACCATTTTTTCAATTCTAAAGAATTTTTTTATGAAATTTCAAATCATTTATACATATATTTCATTTGTAATGTGTTCAAAACTTTGTAGTAGAATGTGTCTGCACACATAGTTAAACAAGAATGTGAATAATTAGCTAAATAGAGGTAATAACAATGGCATACAACAATTATAAAATATGTATAGGGGTTATTAAGTCCTTAATAAACAATCATAGTGTGTTTAAATTTGTTTTGGAGTTGAATATAATAATTTGTACCCTCTCGAGCTTACATAATGAGTATAAACCCTAAACTAGGGTTTCAAGAAACAAACTCCATTTTTGGATGTTTCCACCAATGAAAACTATTCAAACTTCATAATTTGATAGTTGGAAAAAGAGTTGAAGGGGTGGTGTTTGAGTAGAGTTTGGAAAAGAGATTTTTTTGGAGACATAAAAAAAGATAGATGGTATATGTAAAAGGTCCTATATTTCTATGATCAAACCTCATTTGACCATATAAGAGGAAAAATCCCAAAAAAAGACTACAAGATTGTCTACCAAGGAGCATAGAAGTTGTGTATGATATGAGAAATGTGATTTGAGGTTTTATAAGTTATTTATGTATACCAACATGAATTTATTGAGCCTAATAAATATTATAATAACCATTGAATAATTAGTGAACCTTTGAATCATTTAATGAGTAGGTGAACCTAAGAACCTTCATTCAACGAGTTGTAAATTGAAACAAGGAATAAGTGTGAGTTGCCAAGCGGTTTCTTCTGCACCAATATGGTATCAAAATCATGAGAATATGTGGATTCATAAGTTATTATTTAAGTTCCTTAGGATTATCCTAACATTTTATGTCCCATTCAAACTTTATATATTTTATGAGCAATAATTTAAAGTATTGTGTTTTATCTATTAATTCAGATACAAATTGATGCATCACTTGAATTTTACCTTGTAAAGATTAGATTTAATTAAACCCTTGTGGTGGAGACATATCAATAATATATTCAAAATTTTTAGGATTATCTTTAATAACTCATTGTGATATAATAAAACCTAAAATAATCATGATGTTACTCGAAAAAAAATGTTTTTGGATTTATATGTACATTATACTATTTTAGAAACTCAAATATCTATTACAAATACATTGCATGATATTTTTTGTCTGGATGTTTTAAGTAAACCATCCACATAATCCACTACCATATTATGAATAAAATCATGAAAATGTGTGTCATATCTAGTTGATATGTATCCTCAAAATTTTTAACCCAAAAGGCATCACTACATAACAAAAGATGCTCCATGGTGTGATAAATGATGTCTTCTCCTAATCTTCACGATTAATTTTTAATTGATTATAACATGTAAATCCATATATAAATGATATCATCTCATATATCATGGTGGATTCCACAATCATATCAACATTGGGTAGTGGAAATTCATCTTTAAGGTGAGCCTTATTTAAAATTTATGGATTCTAAACAACATCAAAATTTCCCATTAGCCTTCAGTATCGAGATAATGTTAGACATTCACTCTATATAGTGTATAGGTTAAATAAAATCTTCATTGATTAATATTTAAATCTCTTCCTTAAGTAATAATGTAACTTTTGGATGCATTTTCATAATTTATACTTCGCTAGTTTTGTATCTTGGTAAAGTGTTATTTGATTGAATGCAACCAAAGGATCAATTCTTGGAATATCAAAGTATGCCGAAGAAAATATCTTAGGGAAATTATGTTATTCTTACCTTATTGATTTGTCCTCATCACTTTATGTATAACATCCAAAATCATAGTTCTTGGATTTGTATATGTTCAAAAATTAAATTCATATGTCTCTTCATTTATAACTTTGGATCTACCTTATACATATGGTGCATTATAAATTGTATCAAAACCATAAAATTGGACATCAATATATGAAATTTCAATCTCACCAAAAATTTCATGAGAAATTATGGTATGAGGAAACCTATTCTTATGATATAAGGGAGGGAGATCCTCATATGTTCCCAAATATTTTAGTGGAGACTTATCATTATAAAATTCATCCAATGTTAAAAGTTATGATGAGATGTTATCATTAATGAGCTCTAAATATGCAATTGATCATGTGGATATATGATTTACTAACTATTCAACTTACTAAATGAATTTTTAAAAATATATATGTTTGTTCATAGATGTAACTAAGTTTAAATAACCAAAATGATCTTTATAACCAAGGTCTTGTTTGCCTTTATGAGTAGATAACTCAAATGGATGAAGAATTTATTATGCACATTTTCCTAACCCATGTCCTATATAACCCATGTTTTGTAGATACTTTAATCTTAAATCATAGGAGTTGTCATTTACATTATTAAATGAAAATAATTCATGGGTAATTATAGGAATCATAATAGAAATATGAATAGTAGGTTATACAACTGTTTTAGTATAAAAATACATATGAGGGACATAATTTTGTGCATATTCAACTACTTGAAAATACTTAAATAGATCAAGATCCATATGACATATATGTATGTATATGTTTATGTGTGTGTATATTTATTTATTTATGTGCGTGTGTACACATACACATAAATACATACATATATATCTATGTATGTATACACACACACACACACACATTATAACTAAAATTCAAAAATGCATGTAAAGTGGAAGGTGTATACACATAATATTTTTAAATATTTAATGTTTACTATCACTTTCTCTCTTTCAATAACCCATCAAGTTTAAATTTATTTGTGTGAATGCCTTAAAGGGTACACTAGGAAATGGGTGGGTATACCTTTGGTGCTTGACAATTTTCCCTATACCTCCACCTATAACCAATACAAACCCATCCTATACATTTCACTAAGATTTGACACCTTCATCACATGATTATCTAAGCAATTCACCATCTCAAATAACCCCTACCTCATCAAAACTCCTTTTTACTAGTTTCCAAAAGTAGATGAATGGGTTGACCTAGTTTTAGGAATAACACATGTTATGGGATTGATTCAACCTAGGCTGACTTAGTCCAAAAACTAAAGGCTCTATTTTACAAATAACAAGGTTAACTTAACTAAGTTGGATAAAATTATAAAATAGCTTAGAGTCAAATTAGGCTATATATACCCTTCTTTCACCTCATTTCTAATAGAGATAGTAATTCATTTACACTTATTTATTATCTGCATTTCTACAATTCTATTTGAGGGGTCATTGCTTAGGGTTTCATGCTTCTTGTAGAACAATTATCTTGTGTAATATTGAGATTAACTAGAATATCTTTGGCTAGGATATACTCCATTTTCCATCCTTATATTCTTGAACAATACAAAACATCTTGTAAAACACCATTGGCCAAGGGAGAGGTTGAGGCTTGATGGGTTCATCTTAACTCTCACTCCTTTATTTTAGTAGATATATTTGAATGAATAATGGATAATGAATTTATTTTATCTCTTTCCTTATAATTACCTCTAAATTGACTTGAGTAGAGTTTTAATTTGCATGTTTATTATTTATGTTTATACCCCATTTGTGCCACAAGCCTTAATGAGTATTGGATTAGATTTACTTTATTATTGTATTATATATTTAGATAGAGTTATTATGTGGTTTAGCTTTACTATAAGCTTTGAAACCCTCTCTAGCCATATTTTATGATAATAGATACCCTATGTAGGTTTAATAGATACATATTATTCATGAACCTGATTATCTAGGTATCGCTAATGATATAGTTAGCTGATTTATCTTCTCCAAGTTAGGATTGATTTATTTATCAACTTATCTTTCACTTGCATACATTCTGGTGAACATGATTTGAATATAACCCTTACAATTTTTTAAATTTTTTATTTACAATCAAGTAGATTGATCTTATCAACCTAATTTAACATTATGTGTGTAAGTTTTCAAACTAGGTCGAGCCTTTTGACCCAGTTATATAGTCTTTTATAAGTTTTTGTTCTGCAATCAATTAGGTTGAGTTATTTAACCTTATTCTATATTCTTTTTTAGGTTATTCATCTATATTCAACTAGGAAACTCATTCATGTTGGTTGACCCAATTCATTTCCATAATTTTTCACTTTTATTTTCAACAAACTGAGTCATTTTGGTCAACCTTGTTCATTTTCTATGTTTTTAAAATTTTCACTTTTAGTTTTAATAAACTTAGTCATTCTGGTCAACTTCATTCATTTTTTATGATTTTAATTTTTTTCACTTTTAGTTTCAATAAACTAAGTCATGTGAATTGACCTAGTTCATCTTTTTTATTTTTTAAAAATTTCACTTTTAGTTTAAAAAAATTAAGTCATTCTGGCCAACCTAGTCATTTTCTATGTTTTTAAAATTTTCAATTTTAGTTTCAAAAAACTAAGTCATTATGGTCAACCTAGTTCAATTTCTATGTCATTGAAAAAATTCACTTTCAAACAACTAATAAGAAATTAATTTGAATCGGCTAACCTATGTGTTTTTAGTTTTTTGCCTCTATAAGACTATACTGAATTGGAGTTTTCATTCCATATCTAGATCTTTCTCAATAGACTACATCAATATATTAGACCTTTTTTAGTTTCTAGGTTCCTTCTTACCTACGTAGCATTTCAATTTTTTCAATTACTTCAATTTTGTAATTCTTTTTTTAGATTCATATATCATTAATTTATGGTTTTCTTATTGTTTTTATCTATCTAGTATTATTTAATAATGAATTCATATTTTCAACCTACAATTAATAAATAACATTGCATATTTAAGGATTTACATCAGAACCTCACTTATATTATCATTCAAATGAAACTATTGAATTCTTTCCTTCATGCCTTCCTAATCCCAAACTAATTACTACACAATGTAATATAGTTGAGGTTCTTCATCCTAGTCCTCCTCCTATTTCTAATGTTGGGAACCCTCCACCTGACAATCCACCCATTACTACCAATACAAAGAATGCTCTTCCTACCAACCCTAACATTCCACATCTTACCACTAGCAATCAAAATCCTCCCATTGATACAACTCAAAGTCTTGCTCAAATGATTAAACAAATGAATGTTATACAAATACCTTCCAATTCCCAAATGATGCAAATGCAATATCAAATATTACAAAAAGATATTCAACCACCTCAATTCATCATTAATCAACCAAATTTTAATTTTATCCCTCCTCCTCTTAGAGACTCCAATGGGAATTTCATCCCTCAACCTCCTTTTCATAACAAAATTCTTCAACATCTTCAAAATGAACCTTTTGCTCCATTTATTATATCCATAGACCTTGGAAACATCTCTCCAACTATCACATATCATGGAATTAAACACCCCAATACCTTTATTAAATATTTTGGTAATCTCTATAAGGAATGGGTCCAAACTAAAACCTTTTCTACCACTAAGATCTTAGCCAAGACCTTTATTGGTGATGAACTTGAATGGTATAATCAACTTCCTTGACATTAAATTACACAACTAGAGTATTTATTCAATTCTCTAGTGAAGGAATTCTAACATAATGACCTTCCTAAAAATTACCTTAGCCACTTCATCAATGCCAAGTAACTTCCTAACAAATTTTCTCACACTTTCATCAAATCATGGAAGTATTTATCTCATAAAGTGGACCATAACATGAATGATGATACTCTTTTGAAACTATTTGTTACCACTCTTAAAATTCCTCTTCAATACAAAGTTTAGATATTTTTCACTAAAACTTTATAAGAATCCTTATACCGAACACAAATGCAAGACTTTCTAATGACTCAATTTGAATCACCTCAAGTAACTACTAAGGAACATTTCAAATCATTTTCACATAGAATTGATTTTTATAAGCCTCCACAAACTCAAAAGGGAGCATCCAATTCAACCAATTTTAACACCACCTATCATCCCTTGTGTCTAGAACAACTTAAGAATAAATTTCCACCCTCTAAACCCATGATCTTTGATCTTTCTAAACCTCCTCAAAATGGTACAATCCTGATAGGTTTTATTGGTGGAACGATACGATAGGTCATTCCCATGATACTTATCATGATCTTCACTGATTTATTCTTGATTACTTTCTCGGTCCACATTTTAATTTTTATATGCTAACAAAACAATTTTATCAAGACTATCTTCAAGCATCATAAATCCAATCTAAAGAATCACATCAACATCACCTACCTAATGATTAACAACAATTACCCCATACCATATTTGATCCTTCTTCCTCAACTAATAAGGAAAGTATAACTAACATGAATTATTTTAAATGGGTGGTTTCATCCATCACACCTAAAACTCTTAAGTCACATGAACCCAAGGATCACCTATTTAAAATGCCTATCCCAAAGTGCATCATACATGGTTTCCTTTACCTTATATAACTCTTCATAACTCCCTAACACATCCTATTTCAATTTTAACCTCCCCAAAATCTAACATACCAACACATTTACCTATCTATAAATGTACCTACCAAACCAATGTAATTCATTCTAATAGCTAAGCTTCACCTCATTCCATATCACATGTTGAGGCATCTTGAGATGCCCATCCACATATCACTTTAGACTTTGGGGAATCTTATGATGCCCATCCCTACATAAAATTACCCTTTGGGGCATCCTAAAATTTCCAATATTATTATAAAATTCATAATAAACAAATTCAACTTTAAGAAACCTTCTAAGACACATAGGCTTGTATTTCACATTCTCACCTTTGATATATATGTTATCATATATTTTTATTGTTATGTTTATCTCATGTTTCTTTTTTCTTTCACTTTATTGAATTTAATTTTATTTTACCTACACCATTATTTCCTTTGGGTTGTTTTATTTTATTTCACTTTATAGTTTTTGAGTTGCATTATAATACCTTGAATAGGACCATGTCTTCATCATAAACAAATTTTCATATCACCATTGTTTCCTTTGGGTTATTTGGTTTTATTTCACTTTAATAAAACCATTATTTCCTTTTTGTTCTTTCATTTTATTTCACTTTATTAGCACCATTTTTTCCTTTTTGGTTATTTAGTTTTATGATAGTTGAACTGTGTTTCCTTTATGGTTTTTATGTATCATTTTAACTATTTATGTCATTATTTTCCTTAGTAGAATTATTATTATTTGATCCTTATTTAATTTCCCCCTTTCTTGGGATGATCATTTACTTTTCCCATATTTTGGGATGACTATTTACTTTCTACCTCTTTCAAGATGACTACTAGTTTTATTGGTTCCTGTGTTAGATCATTTATAGGCTATTATAGTTTTATTAGTGACATGACTATCATAACATAGCCCCATCCATTTCATATCACTAATTTTACCTCATTTTGATAATCTATTAGCATATTCATCATTGTATCACTTATTACACGGATGGATATCTCATGATCCTTATATTTCCCTTATTTCCTTTCATTTAAGACACACATAGGTTAGTTTTGAGATTGCACACTTACTTTTGGGAAAGTATATGAATCTTTAGACACCTTTGTATTTAGGTCCTTTCCTATAGTGACCAAGTGTAATATCACTTATGTTTGTCACCTATTTCACTCATGATTAGTTATTTGAATCCATATGAAGGCATAATAGAAAAATCCAAAAGAGTTAAAATCCAAATCATAAAACAAACAAAAGGTAATGATTAAAAGGCAAATAAAAATAATCTTAAAAATTAGATCACACCAAAATATGTGATCTATATTTGTCACATCTCCTATTCTAATCAAATATCAAAATTCATATTTGGCCTCATGATAGAGCTAAGGTCTATTAGGGTGTGGTATGCTAGTAGATTAGGGTAGGTCTCATTATATCTTACACTTATAGTGTCATCTAATTTATCACATAAGTACCTAATCTTCGTAGTATACTAATGGATCTATGAGGGGTCCTAAGGAATGGGGAACATAATGTGGAAAGGTATGTCCATTTTAATTTTCATGCATATATATTTCATGGGATGATTTATATAATTTACTTGTTATCCCAATCTTTGTGTTCATTAATCAAAGTGTCTTAAGTATTTATTATTGATAGTTATAAGCCTTGCTCTCTTGCCTAGTTTGTCTCATTATTTCTAAGGATATTCACATCACCTATGTGGCACCTCACATTACTTATTTACATAAAATTTTCCTTATATTCCCCTTATTAGATATTGATTTTAGCTGATCACATCCTTTATCACATTTTACTTATTACATTTTTTAGTTTATAGTTCGTGATTTGAATTTTAATATATTGGATAGGACTAGGTTTTCCTCACAGACACCCTTACACCATTTTCTTACCACAACATCTCATTTTCATCTTAGTAATGTCATTAATTAGTTGTTATTTATTACATTGTTTCTTAGAACAAGCACTAAGTTTGAGTTTTCATCTTTTAGAGCTTTGGATTAATCTATATATCATGTTCTTATTTGTTTTTTGTGGACTTCACTCATCTTACATAGGACATGTTACATGCTTATATGATTCTTCATATTTATCTGAAATAATTGTATTACATCTTGATTTAAAATTCATTTTTAGTCATTTATGATTTCTTTATTTTGATTCGTTGTGATTATCTTACATGGGGTTAATTTTCACTTGCTTACATATCTTTGTTAGAGTTTTCTTGCATTGTTATTTCATTTTCCATTTATGTTTTACATGCTTCCCAATGTGACTCAATATGTTCTATATTCATTTTTTACATTTATGTGTTACATTCTTCCTAAATTTATTTAGTATTTTTACATTCCTTTTTATACATTCATGTTTTAAATGCTTCCTAATGTGATTTAGTGTATTCTACATTCATTTGTCATCATTTTATCATATACATGCTTGGTATTTTGGTTATAACCTTGCCTTTACAATCAAAGTTTATCAAATTTTCTAATAATTTAATTAGTTTTGAGAGTTATTAATTACTAATTTAACCATATTACACATGCACAGATGGTTTATATTATTAGTTTTGTATCCCTAGGGTTTTTAAAATGCAGGTATTGCACCCTCCATGATCAAGACTAGGATATTTATATGTAGTCATACAAAAAAAGGTAAGTTAAGGTATGTATATGATATTTTTAGTTACTATAATTTCATTTTAGTATTTCAATTTTAGTTAGCTCATTTCATGTGTTACTATGATCTTTCTCAAACCGCAATCCCATATTACACTTTTGTGACCCATGATAAACTTCTAGTGGGGCATATGTATACACAAAAAAATTAAATATTTAATGCTTATTAACACTTTATATCTTGAAGGAACCCATATATTTTCAATCTCTCTGAGTGTACACCTCAAAGGGTGCATAGGGAAATGGGTGGAAAAACCTTTGGTGCTTTGAAATATTGTTGTTCCTTGTACCTCCACCTAAAACCAATACAAACCCCTCTTATGCATTTTCCTAAGATTTGACACCTCACTCACATGTTTCTCTAAGAAATTCACCATCTCAAATATCCCCTACCTGAGTAAATCCCCTTTTTACCATTTTTTTAATGTAGTCAAATGGGTTGACCTAGTTCTAGGAATAGTGTACATTATAGACTGAGTCAACCTAGGCTGACTTATTTTGGGACCTAACGACTCTATTTTCCAACTAACAAGGGAAACTAGGCTGAAAAAATTAGATGAAATTTAATAAGGTATTAGGGTCAAATAAAGATATATATACCCCTCTTTCAAATTATTTATAATAGAGATAATCATTCATTTACCTTTCTTTACAATCTACATTTTTTTCCATTCTAATTGAGGAGTCATTGCTTGGAGTTTCATGTTTATTAAAGGAGAACCTTTGTCTTGTGAAATATCTATATTCACTAGGAGGTCCTTGGATAGACTATATTCCATTATATATCCTTAGTTTTTTTAATAATACAAAATAACCTCTTGTAAATCACCATTGGGCAAGGGAATGGTTGAGGTTTTATGGGTTCATCTTCAAGTTAAGTATTTATAAGTCTTAATCCTATGTTTTGGTAGATATATTTGAATTAATAATGGATAATGAATGTATTTTCTATCCTTTTTTAGTATTACCTCTACATTTACTTGAGTAGAGATTTACTTTCCATGTCTATTATTTATGTTTATCCCCCATTTGTGCCACAAGGTTTAGTGAACAATGCATTAAATTTACTTTATTATTGTATTATATACCTAGTTAGGGTTATTATGTGGTGTTTATTAACTAGAGGATTTGTAACCCTCTCTATCCATATTATATGATAAGAGATACCTTAGGCAGGTTTAGCAAATCCATATTAGTCATAACCTTAATTATCTAAGTATTGTCAGTAGTGTAGTTAGTTGTTTTATCTTCTCTAAGTTAATATTGATTTATAGATAAGCCTCACTTTAAATTACATATATAAGGGATGAATTACGCATTTTTAATAGATGGCCATTCAAAAAAACATTATAATTTAGGTTATTGGACATAACTTGACATATTGTAGTTATAACTCTAGGACCCAATGTCAGACTTAATGTTATCTACCCAAATAATTTGTAAGGAATATTATAAAATCCTATAATATTCATATCCAAAAAATGCAATTCCTTAGGATTTATATTGATTAATTAAAGAAAATAAATATTTCAAATATTTAATCTTGAACCATTTTCAAGTAGGACTCATTTAACACCCATGTCATAAATTCTGAGATGAATGGAGAAAGGTAAATACAAATTAGTAATATGTTTTGGTGATAATATTCCTTTAAAAAATATGTAGGCATTTTTTTCCATTTTAATTTGTTAATAGTCGATGAAACATAATTTGGTTCAATGTTTTGTGGAATAGTAGTGCCACACAATGTTGCTTATAAAATATCTTTATACACATTTGATTGTTGGACTAACTCTAAACTATAGATCTTATTATTGAATTATTTAATTAATTGATAATATTAAATCATGTAGTTATTTCATCATGCCATGCATGATTGGGCTTCTGACCTATTTTAGAAATTACAAGATAGACTGCAAGATAGACTATAAGTGTAGGGATAATAGTAGAGATAATATGGTAGCTGAGATATTTTATAGGTGTAGGGTAAGGAGGAATGAAAGGAATATATAGACATCATAATTATGTCACAAACTTGTGTGACTCTCTATGTCGAAACCCCCCTTGATCCCTTTTTAATAATTAGCCTTTCTAACCCACATTTTCACCTTAAAATATTTAATTAAGTTAATTAAAACCCACTTATGCCACTTTACCTATCCACCTCATCCTAATACTAATTCTTACCCTCTGAGTCACCTTGATACTTAGTCTCCTAATCCTAACTACCTATGACTTGTTCTCACCCCTAACATAAATTCCTAACTAACTACATTCTTCATAACCTCACATTTTTACCATTTTCTAATAGACACCACACTTGGCAAGAGAAGGAATAGAAAATGGGATAAAAATAGCCCTTTTACCTATTCTCATGCCACCAACATCCATCAACCCTCACCCAATGTTAACAAAATCACTAACATCAATTAATTAAGCAAAATTCCAAGTTGGTATTTAGGTCAAAAAATCAATGATTCACATATAGGCCTTTGGCAATTAGAGCATCCTACATCACTTTCAACATCTAGGATTACCATTACTCTAAAAAAATTGATCCAAATTAGGAATTGATACACTACATAGAGTTTGAACTCTTGAGGACCAACAACACATACTTGTCTTCTTTGTTCTTGCATCAGTTCACCAAGCCTCATCAGAGTCATTCTATCTGGTATTCACAGTTCACCCCCTTCACCAACTAAGTATATCTTGATTTTTTGTAAGTATTTAAATAGAAATTTAATAATTACTTTACATTATATTGTTTATTATTTCACAAACCTTGAATCCTTTTATGGAGGAGTTTTAAAGTTCCCCACCCATTTCTCTTTGCCCCAACATACCAACCCTCTATCCAGACTCACCTGAGTCTTACCCACCCCCTTAAAAATCTTCCCAACCTCACACCTTGACCATACTACCATTTCCCCTCCTATAAAATCATTCTCTAACTCATTCTAATACTACTACCCCAACCAACATCAATGACCCCAAATGACATTGGTGACCCCAATAGACATCTATGACCTAAACTGACATCGGTCCTTTAACCAATGTTAGTTACTATGTTTTTGAACCAGTAACCTCAAAATCACCTAACAACCTTCCCAAAACATAGACTTGACTTATCAACCTACACTATATTATCTTCTTCTACACTTAGACTTGTATCATGATAAAAAGAACTCTCTCTCTCTCTCTCTCTCTCTCTCTCTCTCTCTCTCTCTCTCTCTCTCTCTCTCTCTCTCTCTCTCTCTCTCTCTCTCTCTCTCTCTCTCTCTCTCTCTCTCTCTCTCTCTCTCTACTTGCATTTGTTTTAAACTTTGTTTCAAAATATTAGACTATCATCCTAAGGAAGTTTCATTCTTCCTAGAACAAGTACGTAGATTAGAATTTTGCACATATCTCCACTAAAAACTATTTTATGTAGTGTTTTATTATCTATAGGTGTCTTCCTCCATAGCTAAATAGGAGAATCTAAAAAGTCTAGAATGGTGCACACTTATTTGGGTTTTAATCATTTATCCCTAAATCTCTCTCTTTTCTATTTCTCTCTCTCTCTCTATTTAAATTTAAAATAAGCTCAAAATGTAGTGAAACATTCTGGCATGTCTGATGGGACATTAGAGTTTTCCTAGGTTCGTTACTTGTCTAGATATTCATATAGGTGCACCATAGTGAAATTTTCATTCCTTGCACTTTCTCTCTTTGTCTTTATCAAAAATAAAATTTTGAACTTTTTATTTTATGTTTAAGGAAAGAACTGAAATTTCCCTTCCCTATCATTCTCCTCTTCTTTTTCCTCTAAAATAAATTCATTATTTTCCTACAAGCTAAAAAGAATACCTTCTTTTGTTTACCTCTTTTGAGCATTAGGATAGTGAAATTCATCCTCTTCTATTCATCATTATTTTCATCTAAATTTAAACATTTTTTATTTGGGTTTAAAAGTCACAACATATCATTGTTTTGCTTGTTGCATTTAGATCACCTAGTTAAATAAAACGTCATGAATTAATCATAAAACACAAATGTTACACAACCAAATCACTCTCATAAAATTAAACATCTAAACTCACTTGAGACAAGGTCCATTGGGATTTCATCACCCAATGGATCACCTTACCCTACCCAATAATCCCACTTGGATTTAACCACCAAGGGGAGGACCCACTCTATTATCTTATGGAGTATAAACTCTAGATAGGAGGTATATTATGGCTAAGTGGCCCAGTTCACTTCAGGACCATGAAGTATAGGGAGCAAGCCCCTACAATAATCCATATACCTAGTCTAATATATATTTTTGTTGAGCACTGAAACTAACTTGGAACCATCCTTAGAATGCTTATCTAGTACCTGTTTCAAAAACCAATTTTACTCTCACACTTTCTAAGGCATAAGCCATCAAGAGACTAAAATTAATTCGTAGGAGTTAACATTTAGTGGTTGTATGTTCCTTTTTTTCTTCCTTTTGTCTTCTTTATTTTTGAGTTAGTGAGGACATTTCCTTTATCAATTAAAGAATCCAGGCATTTCTACATCTCAAATTCTATTAACTTATGGTTTCAAGTTTTTTGTCTATCCTTTATCCTTACACAAACCTATTTTATCCTTTATTTTACCTAGATTTTGCCTCTAGGTTGCCAAAACCTTAGATTTTTTACCTTTCTATATTCCACAGTAACTGACATCAATAAATCCATTGACGTTGGTAGCCTTATTACCTACAAGGATCAGTCAGATAATCAATATCAGTGACTATGTTCTTTTATAATTTTTAGCCTACTTAAAATAGCAAGTTAAAATTACCTACCTACCTACACTCAAACCTAGTTTTTTGATGCTCTATCACTAATATAGAGTTTTAGGCCTACCTTTATCATTTTTGTATGGTCTTGACATGTATTTAGGCCAAAATTATTGCTAATTATGTAAACTAGCAACCACTCCCACCTTTCCCTCTCCTTTTTGATTCTACCATAGAGCATACTTTGGCTATAGAGAATGCCCCTATGCCTACCAGTCCTAAATAGATCCCCCTTATATCTGAAGGAGATCTTGACCTCATAATATTTCTTGATCATAACATTATATCCCTTCAGCATTATCTCACCATGAGCCAAACCTATAACACTACGAGAGATCCCCTTTATGGCATGCCAACTTCTTTGATGGAGATAGCTAGTCTCAGTGGTTTCCACTATTCCATCTATGGTCACCCAAACCACCAATTCAACAAGTGGCCCAACCATAAATAACCCTCAAAATTCAACCACCCCAACCACTTAGTCTCATCTTCTTAACCCAAATTTTATAGCAACTCCCTTAGCCTCACAGCCACTAGTAGCCCAACCAAGCTAAACACCATTTCAAAACTTGTTAGTGCCCATCCCATCAACTCTTTCACCCATAATTAAAAGATTTTCAACTCACCCTTCAACCCATGTAACTATTCCAACAACCCAACCTTCGATGATGGCACCCAACCAAGGCATTATCTCTAACCCCATAGGACAAGCCACTTTCATTTCTACCCCTCCTCCCATGACTCATTACTAGTATGTTTCTTCTACACTACCACAACAAGGTCTGTCATATCCTACCTCTAGATCCCTTCAATAACCCTATAAATTAGGGGGTGCTCCTCACACCAATCCTCCTCTTGATCTCATTAAGATGTTGATGGATAAGATGTCTAACCTAGAAACATCTGTGTCGAGTTCAAAGAATGTTATATCTTATGATCAAATATATAATGAACCCATCCATCCTTCTATACCTATTTTACCCTACCTAAGTTAGTGGGATCTCCCTAAATTTACTCATTTTTAGATTAAGGAGGACCCACAATAGCACTTATGAGCATTTATACATGCTTGTTACCTAATAGGGTATGATGATGCATTATTGCTTTATAATTTCCCTATGTGTCTTTTGGGTGATTCCCTAGATTAGTATAGTTCCATAACCTGACACTCCCTTTTCTCATTTACCTAACTTGCCCAACTATTCTTGGACCACTTCTCTATCAATATTTCTAAAAAGGTCTCTATTATAGACCTTTATTCCATTAAATGGTTTGACGATGAGTCTATCACTAACTTTTTCACTTGTTGGAGAGGTTTAATCAATCAAATCTCTTTTTATTTACCTCAACTTGAGCTTATTAAGATTTTCTCAAGATCATGTGGCAAACACATCTCTTCTACCCTCCGTGTCTAGACTTTCTACACATTTGATGAAGCTTTTACAATGGTATAAAAGTTAGAGATTTGGTTTATAGATGAAGATAGGGTTAATTTGCATAATAAAAATACCAACTCCAAACCTAATGACTCTTCCTCTAAACCCTCTTCTTCTAATCAAAAGTTAAAAGGCTCTGTCAATGTGGTGGTGATTAAATCGGCTTCTTATACCATAGTCAACTAGTCTAGGCCATCCACCTCACAAAATCTGACCAAACAATTCCAACAATGGTATAAACAAAGATAATACACTCCTATTGGAGAGTCATACACTTCCATTTTGGATAAACTATTACCGCAAGGAGCTATTACTTCCCTAAATTAGACCTACTATATAATTCTATCCCTACCATCCTATCCCAACTTGGTATAAGGAGGATGAGTTTTGTGGCTATCATCAAGTTAAAGGCCACAATTCTAGCAGCTGTAAAACATTCAAAAACATTATTCAAGATATGCTTGATAAAGGTGAGCTTATATTGGATAACCCTAATATGCCTACTAACCAAAGCATGGATGTGTTCAAACAACCTTTTCCTAACCATTCACTTAATTAGGCAAATGTTTAGGACATGACTGATAACTCACCTGATCACAATATTTATATGGTCAATATGGTATTTTCTTTGCCTCTAATCCAACCTCTCTCACAACTAGAGGATCCTATTTTACCTATTCCTCTTCTATGAGTACATGAGCCTATTTCACCCATCCCTCTCCCATGTGTGGAGGGGCCTCCTCTAGCTATCCTTTTACCACATTAGGAACTCATAAATCTTACTCCTCTTGTACCTATTTTGCCTATTCTCCTACATTTGGAAGAGCATGCCATGCCCACTCCCTATCCACATGTTGATGGGAGCATCATTCCTATGCTTTACCCTCTTAAATAGCCTTCTTTACCTACTTTTCCTCCACTAATGGAGAACAATGTCCCATCCACTCCTCTTTCACATATAGAAGAGTCTACATTATCTATCCCTAAACTAATCGAGGGACCTATTGTGCTTGCACCTATCAAACCAATTTTACCACTTCTCTTACCAATAAAAGAACACACCTTGCCTTCTCCTCATCCACATATAAGGGAATCAATCATACCAGTTCCTCCCCCACCTAGGGAGGACCATGACTCTTCTCTTGCCTTAGTTGAAGAAGACCCAGTTGTGGTTCTTACTCATCTTTGGATTGAAATAGTAGAAGCAAACACCTTCCCTCTTTCCCAATCACTTAAGTCTTCTATGGAAGCAATTGTAAGGCCTACAACAACTTCATGTAAACCCTTCTCATGTTTGGTAGGAAATATATACTTTCTTGACTCAAAAAAGCTAGACCACTTAGCATTTTGGGACTGACTTACAGCTCTCTATCCTACACAAAAAATGTCATCCTATACCACCAATCCTTTCACCACCATTTACACCAAGGTTTTTTACAAAGGTAGAATTTCTTTGCCTAGACCATTAGAAGCTTGACCCTCTACATCATAATCATCACCATCATAGGCATCTATTACACTAAAGAAAATTAGATCTTTGGGTGTTTGATGGGTGTCTAATCTAATTCACCCACATGCAAAGTTAGATTTGAATCCTCAACTAAGATTTGGATCTCCACAACCTAAACAAGGAAGAATTTTAAGCTTTCTAGGCCTCACCATTCCACTCGTTTTCCACCTTCAACTTTACCTTTGATTTTGGGACCCCATCCTTCCACTTTAGTTGGAGTGCTCTCTTTCCAAGCAAGAAAAAAGGTAAAGTTACATCCTCTTTTGCCTTTACTACTTAGTGGCCCTTACACATCAATCACCTTGACACTTACAACTAAAAAAGTATCAACAAAACTAGTGGATATGCCTTCACCCAAATGGGTGTCATGCAAAACCATATCCATGCCTGCTCAATAAAAGAAGGTGTTTACCCCTATTATGATAATGAGTGCTAGCCCACTAGTATGTTTTCATGCCTCTCTTTTACACTAGTTGTTGCAACCCTCCACCATAACCCTTCCTCCAATCAAGCCTTATCATCCTCTTGGACCAAAACCATCTTGGTTCGATGACACACAAGTTTTTTTATATCATTGCTCTCCTGGACATGATATGGAAAGTTGTAAAGATCTCATAGCTATTTTCCAACAACACTTTGATATGAACAACCTTTACATTAAAGATCCTCTTTTTAACCTCCTAGTTATTCCACCAATTACATCTTGAACTCCACCTACCACCTCACCTGAGTCTGAGACCAATGATGAAGTTGTGCCTTCTCCACCACCTTCTCCACTTGTGCTTCAAATTAACATAGCTAATGTGACCAAATAGTCTCAAAATCAAAAGGATAAAGGTAAGGAAAAGGAAAACACCCCTTGGGCTCATCTGTTCTCAAAAGATACTCCATCATTTCCCAAGATCTCTATTCTCGGTGCCCCCTAACCCACATATTCATAACTCATTCAAGACTCAATGCTAAAACAACTTCACCAAACCCATGCAAATATGTCCGTATATGAGTTAATATAAAAATCATCCCAACACCATCAATCCTTGATCAAGGTTTTACAAGCCATTGAGGTATAACATAAAGATCCTCAACCTCTTTCAGCTTTAGTAAATTCTCTTAATACTATTGTCTTGGTTTCCTTCAGTGATTCAAAAATTTTGGATTTTCACCTAGGAGACTAGGACCCTATACTTTTTATCATTACATATATTGATCAAACTCATGTTACGAGAGTGATGATTGATGGAGGTGATATTTTTAATATTATATCCACTCATGCCTACAAATAACTATCACTTCTTGATAATTTCATGTCATAGTTCGATGTGATACTCCATTCTTTCAGTGATACTACAATGACTACTATGGGTATTGTAGTCTTGCATATCCATGTGGGTCCTCACACAATCCTCAAAATCTTCTATGTTATCAATGGAGAGTTCTAATACAACATATTACTTGGATGGCCTTAGATATGTGCCATGGCATGTGTAACCTTGACTTTACACTGTTGTGTCAAATTTGAGCATGATGGAAAAGTGCATGTTATTCATATCAATCCACCTCTTTTTAAAACATGTAACATGACTTATCATCCCAATGATGTCCTCATTCCATTGAAAACATCTTCCTTTTTTTATTCTACTATTAAAGCCTCAACAAGCTCGACTATCCTAGTTACTCAGATATTGGTGACACAAATTCCTAATAAGGACTCCATGAAAGACACTTTAAAATGCCTTTCGCTTAGAGAATATCACTTATTGACACTTGACATTTTCTATACTCCACAAGAGTATGTAAAACTTCACATTCACCCTAATTATGACCCCCATGATGGGATGGTCATCTCGTATGGTACCCCTAACCTTCAAACTAATATCACATATGGGGGAATCAATTAGGATCCTACTATTGGAAATCCCTCCTCTTCACCACAACCTTTTACCTGTGACTTCTCCTTCTTAGGCAAACCTAGTTTTGTTCACACCTATCTTTATAGGTGCACCTAGAAAGGATTTAGGTTGAGTCATTATGAGCAAGGTAATAATATACCCATTGAATACCCCACCAACAAGTTCATCAAAGATTCCAAAAAGTGGTATGGTGTGGGTTTTGACAAACTAACTAAATCCACCAAGGTCTCTCATATTGAAGATCCACTCTTTCCTTCTCCATCCTCTCCTCTTCCCTTGCCATCACCTACTGAATTAGAGGTATCTATACTTCTTAATTTTTTTTCAATAAATGCCATTCATTTAGGTCCCCTGACCTATCATCTAGGTGAGGAAACAAGGTCCCTTCCTCTCTTTCATCTTGAAATGATTGACAAAGACTCTCCCACTATTAACACTATCCAATGTCAGGATGATGACATTGTCTTCACCTACATGGGTGTAGATGATTCCTATATCAAATGATCACTCCCTTCTATAATGGAAACTATGTTAAATGAATCAACCATTGACATTAACCTACCCTTTCAAGATAACCCATGAATCCTCAATATTAGCCAATCTTTAGACTCCCTTAAATAAACCAATTATGCCACTTTCATCTTTGATCATAGTAAAGCATTTGCTTGGTCTTATCATGACATGCCTGGCATCGACCCCTCTATCATCACCCATAATATTGTAACCAAACATGATGCTAATCTTATTAAGTAGAAGATTCATAATATGAACCCTTGTATTGTTCTCCTTGTCAAAGAAGAGTTCATATGCCTCCTCTCTATTAAATTTATTCAACCCATTGACTATCTATAATAGGTTTCTAATATTTTCCCTTTCACAAAAGTGACAAGGGCAATCTACATCTACATCAACTACTATGATCTAAATCTCACTTGTCTAAAGGATGACTTCTTTTTGCTAAGCATCAACCAACTTATTGATCTGATGACTGACCATGAGATTCTATCTCTTATGGATGGGTTCTTGGGCTACAATCAAATCTTGATTTCTCCTAATGATCAAGACATGACTTAATTCATCACCCCATGGGGGACTTTATGTTACTAGGTCATGTCTTTTAGCCTTAAAAATGTTGGTGCTACCTACCAATGTATTATGACTTAAATTTTTCATGACCTCCTACACAAAATTATGGAAGACTATGTGGATGACTTACTTGAAAAGTCTAAACATCACTAGGATTACTTAGCAATTCTCAAAATCATATTCACACATCTCCTCCAATATAATGTTCTACTAAACCTAAAGAAATGTGTCTTTGGGGTACTTTCAAGTAATCTTATAGGCTTCATTATCTCCCTCTATGGTATCAAGGTCAACCTTGATAAGGTTCAAGAAATACTAGAAATGCCTCCACCCACTAATCTCAAGCAACTCCATAGCTTACAAGGCAAACTTTAGTCAATTCATCATTTCATCTCTCAGTTGTTAGATCAATGTCAACCTTTTCATCATCTACTTAAAAAGGATGTCTCCTTCCATTGGAACATGGATTGTCAAAAAGCCTTTGATGCACTCAAAGGGTATCTCCTTTCCCAGTAAATTCTTATTCCCCCTAAAGAGGACTAGCCTTTCTACCTCTACATTTCTACAATAGACCATTCCTTGGATTACACATCAGGATGATCAACATAGAGAGAAAGTCATTTACTACATAAGTTTAATGTTTATTAATTATTAAACTTGATATACTCATACTAAAAATATTTGACTCACATTGGTCTTTGTAGATTCCAAACTTTGCCACTACCTTTTAAATCACAAAACCTATGTTGTCACCCATATTGACCTCCTCAAATACATGCATTCTAAGCTATACCAAAACCAATGTATGGCTTGTTGGCTCATGATCCTTACTGAGTTTGACTTGGAATTCATCCAAAAAAATTCTATCAAGGCGTAAATAATTTCTAACTAGATAACCAATGCCCCTTTACCTAACAACCAACCTTCTAACCTCAAATTCTCTAATGAGTCTATTGAAATGCTATCCACTGATGATATCTCCTATCAAATGATGTTGTTCTTTGATGGGTCTAAATGTCAACTCAATGGGGGTGCAGGGGTCATCCTCATCCCTCTTGATGGTGAGCATATGCCTCTGTCAGTTAAACTAGATTTTTAATGTACTAATAATATGGCTGAATGTGAAGCTTTGGTCTTAGGGCTTCAAACAACCATTTTCTTGGGTTTCAAATCAATAAACATCTTTGGTGATTCCTAGCTAGTGATTAATTAGGTTAACAGTTCTTATCTCTACAAAAATGAAATTATACAATGATATAAACATCATATAGATTGGTTATTGGAATTATTTGACCACTACCTCTTATATTTTGTTCCTCAATCTACAAATAATTTTGTCAAAATGATGGCTTTCCTTACCTCACACATTCCATCCTCACCCTATTCTTCAAAAATATACGTCATCATGCATTGCCTCACATTTACCTCCTATGTGTCAACTAACATTTTATTTTTGGGCAATACTGACTCTTATCTACATGATGTCTGGTACAAACAACTTGTTTACTATCTCACTTATGATATCATTCCATTAGACCTTTCTAGTAATAGGAGATGTGCTTTCATTAAAAGTACTACTCACTACACTATGATGGGGGGGCATCTCTATAAATGAGGCTTTGATGGTCTCCTACTTAGATGCCTCACTCATGCTAAAATACCCTTCAACATTATGGAAGTCCATGATGGGAATTATGAGGGGAATTTCAATGGGAAATCAGTTGCCAAACACATCCTTCAACTTGGCTACTATTTGCCAAAACTCAACCAAGACTATGAAAGTTATGTTTAGTGGTGTGTCAAATGTCAACAATATGCTAACCTCCTTCACACTCCAAGCCATACCTTGCAAGTCACCAGAGACTTTTAGCCCTTTTCACAGTGGGGTTTAGATCTAATCAGTGGGATTAACCCTCATTCATCTCTCTAACATCATTTTATCATTACTGCTACTAAATACTTCACCAAGTGGGTCAAGGATATTCTTCTCATCTCCACTAATATTGACAAAATTATCATATTTATCAACCATCACATCATCTACCATTTCTATGTCCTCCATAAGATTATTATAGACAATGGTAAATATTTCAAAAATATCTATGATGCTTTTGGAATCAAATTAATCTTTTCATCATCATACTATCCACAAATAAATGGATAGGTAGAATCTTCTAACAAAAACTTAACCAAAATCCTCATGAAGGTAATCAATGATGTTGGTAGGGATTGGCATACACACATTCCCTTCACCTTATGGGATTACCGCACTAACATTTGAACCCCTATCGGTGCTATGCCTTTTTCATTGGCCTATTTGAAGTAATCAATCTTACCTCTCAAGGTCTAGGTTCCTTCTCTTCACATCTCTCTACAAGACATACTTACTAATGATTACTTTTACCAAGAACATTTGGCCAAACTTGAGCTACTCAATGAAAACCATCTAGTAGCCCTCAATCACTTCCAAATCTATCAAGAGCGTATCAAACATGTTTATAATAAAAACCTCAAGGAGAAAGATTTCAATATATAAGATCTCATCTTAAATTAAAATCAACATGTGACGAACATGAAGAAAATAAAATGGGGCAAGTTTGCTCCTAGTTGGCTTGGACCCTACATCATAACTCACAAGTATGGATTAGGAACTTATCGCTTGTCTTCTCTTGAAGATAAGATAGAATCTAAGCCTTTAAATGCTTTGCACCTATGACCATTATTTTTTTAATCAAGTGACACTTCACTTCGTGTCTAACTTGAGCTCATCCCTTGAGTAACCCTATTACATTCACCTCCCTTCCTCTTAATCCTTGTTCTTTCACACTTAGTTAGCATTCCAAGTGTTACAATTTTTTCCCTCATAAAGGAAAACCTCTAAGCCTCTATAGTCATGGATATGAATATATATATATACATATAATAGAAATTGAGATATATAGACAAATTATTATCTCCTCGATCATGATTCTCAATGTAGACTACTCCCTTGAAGGACAACTACGTAACTTGTCATTGCTACTATAATAGACTGATCCCTAGAAGGACAACTAAAAAAATAGAAAAAAATAGACCACTCCCTTAAAGGATGGCTAAGCCAAGCTTTGTTATAAAGGAAATAATGACTTAGAAGCTTCCCACATTGATCAGATTTGCATGACCTCAAGGCACCAACAACATCATAATGAAGGCTTCCCACATTGATCAACCTATACAAGAAAAAGACACAAAAAACTTTAGTCATGGAATTATCTATGGTAGCTCTTAGGTTAGCTATAGAAGGGGCATACCATCCCCAATAAGAAGGTTATGCTACCCAAAAACCCTAATTCCTTTTACCTTTTTCCCCTCTTACTCCCTCATAATCAAGGGAATTTGAACTCACTTGACACAAGGTGATCATGACATTTCTCAACCAAATGAATGATCTATATTGCAATGCATGAATGAGGCTCATACTTTCGTGCCTATTCATATGGTCAATATGATCCTCACAATGCAAGAACATCATGCCCCTTTCTTTTCTATCACATGTTTATTTCTCTTTTAAGGTGGTATCTCATAATAAGATTCACTTAACTTCTTGCCTACCTGCCAATATCTATTATTACATCTTAAAAATATATGTTTAAGAATACCATTACTTACATATCCATTTCAAGAAATGATGCTCAATAATATCAAAAAACATCATGGCATATTAAAAATACATTTTTCAATCATCACACTCTACTAATACTAATAAACCATTTGCTAAACCATGTGAAATGCAACCAACATAGCTTCTCTAAAATATAGTAAATCAATAAACTATAAAATCAAACAAATCATTTTTAGCATACACCATCACATATATGGAAAATGCTAAAATGAAACCAACTACTTAATTATGCATGTACCATCATGAATATGGGAAATGCTAGCATAACACACTAACTATCATTAACATTACCACAAATAACATCACATAAACCTCATACATAATATACCATCATCATAACATCTCACAATACCAAAATATCATATATATATATATGTGTGTGTGTGTGTATATATATATGTATATGTGTGTATATATATATGTATATGTATATATTTGTGTGTATATATATATATATATATATATATATGTATATATGTATGTATATATATATATATGTATATATATATGTACATGTATATACATATATGTATATATATACATATATATGTATATATACATATATATATATACATATATATGTATATATATATATATACATATATATGTATACATATATACATATATATATATATATATATATATATATACATGTACATATATATATATATATATATATATATACATGTATATATATATATATGTATATGTATATATATACATATATATATATATATACATATGTATATATACATATACATATACATATATATATATATATATATATATATATATATGTATATATGTATATATATATATATGTATATATGTATACATACATACATATATATTTATATACATACATATATATATACATATATATATATATATATATATATATACACACTAAATATGAATGTACATCAATGAATCATATTAGTATCACCTCTCTCTCACCATACATCTCTCAACTTTGGCTTGTAGGCTGGAATATATATACCAAAAATCACAATATATCTATCCCTCAGAATACTCAAGGCTATGGTTGTGGTCATGAAGAGGCAGTATCATCACCACCCTCTACTTGTTTGTGTCTACATGAACTAGAGGTCATAGTATGTCTCTTTGATCTCTCCTGCTCTCTAACCTCAAAATATCTTTGAATTTGTGGGAAATTCCTGATGGCTCTTTCATAGTATGCAATCTCATCTAAAGCAATGTTGTACCTCACTAGTGGAATAGTCTATGATGGACCCATCAAACCTACTATAGGACCTTATGGTGGTGCCTACAATGGATCTTGTACTAGTCCCTATAATGGGGGAAGGGGGTAGCCTACCCTATTACTCTCAAACCATCTCTCTCTACTGTCAGTTTAGTAACCTATCCCTATAATATTATCACCTCTCCCTCTAAAACCAAAACCTACACCTATGTTATAGTCAGCTAGGTCTACAGTGTTATCACCTATCCCTATTGGACCAAAACTTGTGCCTACATAGTTGCATCCCTCTCTCTCACCACTCCTTATAAATTTAGTCATGGTCTCCTTAGAATCATAGGGTGTAAACTTTCCCACCACTTGATAAGCTATTGTACACCCTAGATCTATCACACCTGGGCCTACTAGTAGCTCCTTAAAATCTAGCCCATCTATCTCCTAGGGTAATGGAAGGGGTCCCTCTATATCATCCCTCCTATATCAAGGAAAATTAGGAGGTGCATCTTGTAATAACCCCAAATATCTCCTAACCCTGACCATAAGTATCCTCTCCAACTCTCTGGCTCACCTCCCCCTAACCCATATCATACTTTGTAAGCCTATAAGTTGATCTACCTATCCTCTAAATGTATGATATGTCAAGTAGAACTTACAAACAATATCTACAAGAATAAATCCATCTATCAACTACCTATAGTAATCAATATCCTACATGATGTCATCTACTCATTTCTGTGCCATGCTCTCTCCCCATCATCTACAAACCAACCCTAAAACTAGTCAAAATCATGACTAGTAGCCCTAGTGGCCATGTCACCACAATGTGCTCATATGCCCAATAATGAATTAAATGCTTGACATAAAGATTGTATCACCATCATAACCTCACACCCCATAACTCTTTGTATAGTTGTGTAAGAAAAGCTGGTCCCCATGTGAAGACCATTTGCTGCTCAAACATCTATGCCAAAACTCTAATCATTACAATAGGTAATCTCCATCCATCTTCATCAGTTAATGCATACACTGTAATTCTTATCATCATCAGGATAATCAAGTGATGTTACTCCTAATCATCAATATAAATTGGCTCATATGTAAAGCTCACTAAATGATAGGTCACCTTATTGACATGTTCCCCAAATAATGTGGACATATGAATATCATGATCCTCCCTTGAACATGAGAAGAGATCCTCACCTTAGAGTGGTAATCATAAAATCTTGTATACATCCTCCTACAACACTATCAATTCTCTGATAAGAAGATGGAAGGTGTTGGTAGTGTGATCCCCCCTCACTATCAAGGCTACCATCAAGCTAACATCTCATGTAACTCTACAATATCTTCACACTCCTCCTAACCCTACAACTACTATGTGCTTCCACTCATTCATGGTGACATCCCTCCTCATCCTTATTAGCAGTGTAGGTAGTCGATCTTATAATGTCAACTCCTTCTTAGCCTACATCCACACACACAAAATCACTCCATCAAGCCACATACCTTAAGTTATAAACCTCTTATTTTAATTCCTTTCCCTTTGGGAGAACTACATGGCCTGAGGCCCTAATCTAGGCTATGTAGGTAGCACTTAGTCAACATAGGATTTTTTGAGGCTAGCTTGAATGTCTACCCACCTAACTATCTAGCCCATTCACCCACTTAAACTCTAGGCCCCATTAACTATATCTTAAACCCTAGGCCAACCAGCCTATTCTAAACTTCTAGGCCCCATGGCCTATATATTAAACCCTATGCCAACCTACCTATTCTAAAAACTCTAGGCCCCATGGCCTATATCTTACACCCTAGGTCTCATGGCCTATTTTAATCTAATTTTCCCTAACCACTTGCCTTAACAATTTAAACCCATATCTAACCCCTTTTTCCCTTCCCTTTAGGAAAACTACATTGGCTTAAGGCCCTAATTAGGGCTATATAGGTAGCACTCAGTTGACATGAGGTCTTCTAAGGTTAGCTTAGCCATTAGGATAGTTCATTACTATACAAATTCAATTGGGGATGCACAATTGGCCCTAATTCTTCCTAAAATTACCACTTTGGGTTTTAAAATAATTGACATTAGTTATATTTTGATTGATGTTAGTCTTATATAATGACATCAATGCTAGTTTTTAGTCAACATTGGTAGACCCAACTAACATTGGTGATTGGTTCAGCCCTAGGGCTGAATAACCCATACTCAAAATTTAGGGGTTTTCCTAAAAACTACCCCCAACCCCCCATAAATCCACCTAACCCTACCCTTACCCAAATCTAATACCCCATTAATTACCCTCTCTCCCCCCATATACTCACATTTAACCTAACTAAAAAATTATGATCAAAACCTAAATTAAAATAACAACCAACTCAAGCCATCTAAATAGATCCTACCTCATCTCTCTATTTACTTTAGACTAGAATGACTGGCACCAATTATGGAGTGCCTCTAGCTAGGTCCCTTTGTAACTCTACCATCTCCATCCACACCAATGTTCCCTCAGTCACACCATGGCCTACTAAGTGCTAAATCACACCCTCAATCTCACACACTCTTCTCAACCAATCACCTATCACCACCTTGCCACAATAGGACAAGCCTTAGATGTTTTATGATGCATGACAATTAAAGCTCTAGTTTCCTCCAATGCAATGTCATAAATGAATTTTTGTGGGCCACCAAACCCCTATTTTTAGGTTTGGTCACCCATCAGTAGTGACAATCTTACCCTAAGCCATTGATGTCATCATACTTCCTACTGATATTAGTGACCTAACCAATGTTGGCCACCTTAAAATTAGGGTTTCCAACCCCAACCACCACCCTTTGTAAAATCACCCTAATTACATGCCTTTAGTGGTTCACATGGACTCCTTATGGGGTAACTTAGAGATCATGTATATCTCTCTACCCATGACAACCAACCTTAGAGATCACTTAAATTTCCACCCACAATAACCAACCTTATAAATCACTTAAATTTCTACCTGTGATGACTCTAAATAGAGATCAAAAATATATCTCTAACCAATGACCCTTTTGAGCCAACCTTATCTTGATCATTCTGACCACTTATGCTAATGTGCTATAGTTGGCTATTATACACACACATGTAAATTAGGTGTTTTTGGATCATGAACTTGCTAGTTATGTCACCTATAACTCTTTTTATTTTCTAAGAGCACTTCCTACCTCAGATACCTAGAATACAAGAACATTAGAACTATAAATTTGATCATTTTAACCCTATTAGCTATCATTAACAAGTTATGTTCTAGTTATTTCTACCAATTCCTCCTTGCCTTTAACCATTATTGATTGTGTCGACTATAACTACTAATAATATACATGTAAGCAATGATATTCCCACATTTCCACTCAACATCCACCCATCCATTAACTGCCTATCACACTGGTATCCAATTCCATATTCTTCTTTGTTGGTTCCTATTTTGAAGGGGAATATCTCATCCCATACTTGGAGCATCCAATAACTATTTTTCTCTCACAACTTGTCAATACAAGTTACAAGATAAAAAGGGGCAAATATAGACACCATAATTACGTCACACACTTGCATGACTCTCTATGTCAAAACCCCCCTTGATCCCCTTTTAATAATTAACCTTCTTGACACATGTTTTCACCTTAAAATATTTAATTAAGTTAATTAAAACTCACTTATGCCACTTCACTTGGCCACCTCATCCTAAGACTAATTCTTACCCTCTGAGTCACCTTGAGACTTAGTCTCCTAATTTTAACTACCTATGACTTGTTCTCACCCCTAACATAAATTCCTAACTAACTACATTCTTCATAACCTCATATTTTTACCATTTTCTAATGGACACCACACTTGGAAAGAGAAGGGAAAAAAATGGGCTTAAAATATCCCTTTTACTTATTATCATGTCACCAACATTGGTCAACCCTCAGTCGATGTCGATGGAATCATCGACATCAGTTACTTAAGAAAAATTCCAAGTTAGTATTCAGGTCAATAAATCAATGATTCACATATATGATTTTGGTAATAAAAATATCCTACATCACTTTTGACATCTAAGCTTACCATTATTCTACATAAATTGATCTAGATTAGGAATTGATACACTATATAGAGCTTGAAATCTTGAGGACCAATAGCACATGCTTGTCTTATCTATTCTTGCATCAGTTCACCAAGCCTCATCAGAGTCATCTATCTGATAGTCACAATTCACCCATTTCACTAGCTAAGTATATCTCAATTTATTGTAAGTCTTTAAATAGTAATTTCATAATTTATTTACATTATATTGTTTATTATTTCACAAACCCTGACTCCTTCTGTGGAGGAGTTTCAAATCTCCCCACCCATTTCTCTTTTCCCCAACATACCAAACCCCTATCTAAACTCACCTGAGTCTTACCCACCCCCTTACAACTCTTTCCAACCTCACACCTTGACTATAATCTCATTTCCCCTCCTAAAAAATCCTTCTTTAACTCATTCTAATACTACTACCCCAACTGACATTAGTGACCCCAACCAACATTGGTGACCTAAACCAACATCAGTCCTTTAACTGACGTCAATTACTATGTTTCTAAGCTAACAACCTCAAAATCACCTAATAACCTTTCCAAAACATAGACCTAACTTATCAGCCTGTACTGTATTATCTTCTGCTACACTCAAACCTGTAGCATGATAAACAAAACTCTAACTTTCTCTCTCTCTATCTCTCTTTACTTACATTTATTTTAAACTTTGTTTTAAAATAGCAGACTGTCATCCCAAGGAATTTTCATACTTCCAAGAACAAGTGTGTATCTTGGTAATCCACACATATCTCCACAAATAACTATTTTGTGTAGTGTTTTCTTATCTACAGGTGTCTGCCTCCATAGCTAAAGAGGGGACTATACAAGGTCTAGAATGGTGCACACTTATCTATGTTTTAATCACTTATCCCTAACTCTCTCTCTTTTATATTTCTATCTCTCTTTAAATGTAAAATAAGCTCAAAATGTAGTGAAATAGATTAATCTATGTTATTTTATGTCTAGTGGTAATAGGTGGAATCTCAAATTAAACTATGTATTAACAAGCATTGTGAAATTGTTCATTATTGATTTCTTAGTTTATATTGAATTTTATCTTTGCCTCCATGGACTTACATGTAACATAAATATTTTACATATTACAATAATTCTACATGTAATACTTATAGACATTAAATTAATAAATGAAAAATATAATTATTCATTAAGATCATGGTTAATATAAAATTTATAAAATCTAAAATCTGAAACCCTATTAAAAGTGTTAAAATGATAGAATGAGAAACTTAGGATGAGTTGGGATTTTTGTAATATTCAACAATAAATAGGTTCACAACTATATTTTATAAAAAAAAATGGAGATTAAGAGAGTTTTAATATACTTATGATAAACTACTAAGTAAAAGTATAATGTACATGATATGCAACTAAAGAGGGGGTAAAAATTTATTAAGAACCAAGAAACAGGGGATTGAACTCTCAAATCCTACTCGAGGAGTTGAGTCAGGGTCAGAATCAGATCATCAGGAAGCCTATACTGATCATAAATAGCCCAATTTGGCTCGTGATCCATGTCCCATTTCACCAAGAGGTCGGCCACAACATTCCATTCTTGAGGAATGTGTCAAAAGGAAATTAATTCAAAAAGCAGGATTAACAGTCTAATCTGGTTAATAATCACCCCAAGTTTCCAATCCGTGCAAGCAGAGTTTGAGTTGTTTAGCAGGTTAACCACCACCTATGAGTCTAATTCACAAATAATGTTGAAGATCCCCTGCATATAGCAAATTCTCAAAGCCTCCAGGATAGCCAACGCCTCCATACAATTGTTGGTGTGGCATCCCTTATATTTCATGAGTAAAAAACATATATTACCTGAAGAGTTTTTAGCAATGGCTCTGATCTCGGCATCTCCAGGATTCCCGTGAGCAGACCCATCCACATTTACTTTGACAACACCATCCACCGGCGGCAGCCAGCACCCAGCGCGACTGATCGGGTGCATCCTTTGCAAGTTGGAGGTCGAAGGACAAAGTGGGAGGCAGGGGCACTTGGCCACAGGCACGCCAAGGGAGAGTCAGACCAGAACAGAGGCATCAGGCTCCTCTAAAATGCTGCACCATTCCCCTTTGGCATGAAGAGTCTCCTGAAGAGCCACAAGAATTCTCTGCCAAAGCATGCTTGTACTCAGGCTACGCTCCTGAAAGAGTCTTCTGTTCCTTTCAAGCCAGAGGTGCCATAAAATAAAAGAAGGACCCATAGTCCAAGCTTTCTTCAGGAAGGACGCCTTGCTGGGGGGCCTATCCAAGCATTGCCAGAACTCAGTCAGGGATCCAGCGTGCCAACAGGGGCACCCCCAGGCATCCCACCACAAGTGCCAAAGTGCTCTGGCATAGGTGCATTGGAAAAATAAGTGTTCTCCATTCTCTTCACTGTCCCAGCACAGCAAGCAGATTGAAGGGCCTTGGAAACCACGCTTGTTGAGATTATCCCAAGTGAGACACCACCTGTAGGTGAAAGTCCACAAGAAAAAATTGCATTTAGGCCAGGCAGCAGGATTCCATATTTTCCTACCCCAGAGAAAATCCTCAGCTCCTAGTTGCTCCTTAATCAACATCTGATAACTAGAGGAAACAGTGTAGAGACCATTGGAATCACCCCCCCAAGCCAAGGTATCACCTTCTCACAGCGAGCTACAATCTCTATACGCCAGAATCTAGAGAAGTTCCTGTCTATCCTCCATAGTCCCCCCTTGCGGCCAGGCCCTCTCTTGCTTCCACGTGTAAACACTGGCAGCTCCCAGCTGAACAGCTTCTTTATAGTGTGCCACAGTGTCCCATCCAGCAAGACAGAAAGCCTCCCATAAGTCCTGCAGATGGGGGTGCGAGAAAATAAGCAGGGGGAAACCATTCCAAGAATCATCCCAAAACAAAGCCTTCGTGCCACTATTGCAGATCTAGAAAAGTTTGGCTTGCACCAGAGAGGCTCCTAGTTTGAGGGTTCTCCACACCATAGAGCCTCTTCCCTCAATGGAGTACCGAGGAATCTCAGTCGGGCACACCCCAGGTAAATATTTTAGCCAAAGAATACGGGCCCACAGCTGGGATTGATTAGTACACCACCTCCAGTACACCTTTTCCACAAGGGCCTGGCTGGACAGGACAGCCGACCTTAGTCCAAGACCACCCTCACTTTTGGGCCTACACATAGTGCTCCACTTGATCAAGCTCCATTTAGAGTTCTTAAGGTTGCCACTCCACATAAATTTCCTGGAGAGCGCATCATATTCATGGAGGAAGTACTTCAGAGCCACCTATACCATACTACGGTATATGGGAAGAGCTTGGATGACCGACTGAAGAAGCGTCACATGCCCCACCATCGTGAGCCACCTATGAGTCCAATGATTCACTTTCTACCTTAACTTGTCCAGAATGTTTTGCTAGAATAGCCGAGGCTGGCAGCCCACCACAATGGTAACCCCCAAAAAAATCACCGAAAGAGGCTGTGGTTGGAATCTCAATATGGTAGTGATCCTGTGTTGAATAGAATTAGGCGTATTAAAGAAATAGATGGAGGATTTTTGCTCATTCAGTTGCTGTCCCAAAGCCATTAAATAAGTGTCCAAGGTGATCTGAAATGCCTGCACCTCCCTGATACGAGCAAGCCCAGCAAGGATGGTGTCATCCACGAATTGGAGGTGAGTCAGTGTGGCAGCCCCATTGCCCCACTGCCATCCCTGGATCCGACCCTACGAAGCTTGAGATTTTATGAGCCTCCCAAGGCCCTCAGCCAAAAGAATAAATAGGTACGGCGATAGTGGATCCCCTTGCCCAAGCCCATGGGAAGCCCTAAATAATCTGAAAGGAGTCCCATTAATGAGGACAGAGTACGAAGGTGTGGTAACACAGCTGCACATCCAACTAACCCAATCCTGGCTAAAACCAAAGGCTAGGATGATTTTTTGCATGAAACCCCAGTCAACCCTATCATACGCCTTAGCCAAGTCGAGCTTGATAAACATAACTCTCTATTGGGAAATGCTCATAGAGTGGATGGCCTCTGATGCAATCACCACACCATCTAGAATCTGCTTCCCTGCAACAAAGACCCTTGTTCCTCTGAAATAATCATTGGGAGGCATGCTTTTAGCCTTTCCACTATGAGTTTAGTAATAATTTTGTACACCGTGTTGCAAAGAGCAATAGGCCGAAAGTGATCCATCTGACTAACCTGGTCCTTCTTCGGGATCAAGACTAGAAAGGTAACATTGATCGCTTTAAGCATCTCCTTATTGCGGTAGGACTCTTACACAACCTCCACTAGATCATGGCAAATGATATCCCAAAACTCCTGAAAAAATTCAGCTGAAAAACCGTCCGGTCTTGGCGCCTTGCCTCTACGCATATTAAAGACCACTTTTTCCACTTCCACTTTCTCAATAGGTTTCAAGAGGGTTGTATTCATATCAGCCGTGACAATGTGTGGAATGTAGGACATCACCTTATCCTCCTCCAAGTCGGCTAAAGGAACCTCTCTAGAAAAAAGCTCCATGTAAAAATGAACAACTTCCTCCATTATGGCAGTAGGAGAAGAGGTACTAATGCCATCCTTGGTCTCAAGAGCTGCTATGTAGTTCCTGTTGTGCCTCGCCTACACCGATTTATGAAAGAAGGCCATGTTCCTGTCCCCTTCCTGGAGCCACTCGATCTGGGCTTTCTGCTTCCAAAAGATTTCTTCCTGCATTTCCCACTCATTAAGCTCATTCAAAGCAACAAATTCAGCCCTATGCAGCTCTTCAGTCAAGCCTAAGTTCAAAATCTGCCTGGTAATGCTGTCAAGCCTATCTTGGGCTGCCTTCTTCATAGTATTCATGTTACCAAAATTTGTTCTGTTCCAAACCTGTAACTTCCTTTTGACATATTAAAGCTTCTTCACAAAGGAGAACATGGTTGTTCCATATTCCAGACTCCCCTGCCGCCACTAGTGGGGCATGAAGGTATGCAGGGATAAATCCCTGAGCCACATTAACTGAAATTTAAAGGGGGGTCTCTTAGGTCGCCTGATGAAGTTGGTTGTGAGTTTGATGGGCCAATGGTCGGATCCCCGCCAATCCAAGATTTCAGAAGCAATGGAGAAAGCATTCGACAACCAGCAGGAAGAGACTAAAAATCTATCCAGACACTCAGAAATGGCATCCTTACCTGATCTTCTATTGCTCCAAGTAAATCTCCCATTTGTGGGTTTCACATCTGAGAGGTACAGCCGCTCCATATTTAGTCTAAGAAGCTCCGAAGAGGGATCTAGTCAATTTAGCCCCCCCTCTTCTCTTCCAAACTGAGTACAGCATTATAATCACCACACATAATCCATGGCAAATAAGGATAGCAGCTACAAATATAGCATAAGTGTTCCCACAGCTTCAATTGGCCTTGAGTATCTCCAAGTGCATAAATATTTGTGATCAAAATCGTCTCTTCGGTTTCTGGCAAAGAAGCAATCATGGAGAGTGACAAAATAGTCGCCATCTAGTGGATCGATGTAAGCTTTGCTGGGTCCCAGCAGATTGCTAGCCCCCCAGCACTACCAAGCGCCCCCACACATTGGCATTGGCCAATCTCCCAAATTTTAGATGACTTATCTAACATAGCATCAACTAACAACTTGGTCTCGTAGATACATAAAATATCCAGAGAGTGAGCAAAAATTAGATTTCGCATAGTTTTTTGTCTGGGAACACTATGCAGCCCCCTAACATTCCATGACAGCACAATCATTAAGTGGAATGGGTGAAGTGTTCAACCAAGGTTTTAACCTCTCCTGACTCAACTAGTAGATCTCCTGCATGCTTAAGTTTCTCCTGATCCTTTCTGTGCCCTGGTCTAGATGGTGTGGAAAAAGAGACCTTTTTAAAAGGTTTTTGCATTAGCCCCAGGGACTCACCCACTCCTTTATCTTTCCTAGGAACATCTTTCTCTTTCACCTGGTCAGCGCAGCTGAATTCCTTGTTTAGCTTTTCTAAAATGTCCTCCATATTCTCAGCCTCCAGCCCCTATTCGCTTCCTTTACCTTGTTGAATCCCCATGTCCTGAGGTATAATAAAGGGAATGTTGTTTACTGCTCTCCCTGGGGGTCCCCCCACCTCATCAGGGGTGAATCCATCCTTAATTGCCATACAATCTAGAACTTCAAACCTGTTAAAACTCGAACCCGCAAATCTGTCCTGGTTTCTCCCTTTCTGGCTGTGCCCTCTCCCACGCTGACGGACTTGGGAAAAGCCTTCCCTGTCAAGGCATGGAGCTCCCCCTTGATCAAAGGTCACCTCTGCCCCTTTTGGGGTGCCTTTCCCTTTCCCTACATTTCTAGGTATTGATGAAGAGGTATCTCTCTGAGATGGTACATCAGCAACATTTCCTTTCTGAGACTCTACCCCACTGAATCTCCCACCCTGAGGGCATTGTCTATGTAAGTGGCCATAAACATGGGAAATTCTGCAATGAAAAGGAATGGCTTCATAATCAACTTGCTGTATCCAAGATAATTCCCCTAAGCAAATTTTAATTGATTTTGGTAAAGGATTGTTTAGATTGATTTCTACACAGATTCGGGCAAAGGAAATAAATTTTTTGTCCAGAGACTGATGAGAAACCGCGATTGGCAATCCCAGTAATGCTGCAATTTGGCACAGGATGTCTTCCCACCAAAACTCCAGAGGCAATCATGGGAGACAAACCCATACAGGTACACTAGCAGGCAAATCCTCCACAGAGTTAAATCCAACATGCCAGGGTTTAATGAACAGCCCTATGCGGTCATAAAAATAGGTTCCTCCTTCAAAAATATGATTTCTATCAGAAATGGAAGAGAAATTTACCAAAAAATAACTGTTGGCAGCCAACATTATGTCAATGTCTCCCTCCACATGCCAGGTACGCCTCATCCAGGCTTCCAAGGCTGGTTGTGAAATCCTGAGGCCCAAAAATTTGCAAATCAAGGCATGGCCTGCCAAGTATTCAACATCCTCTCTGACCGCTACTTGAGGGACCACCAGGATCGGCCTGTCATTGCTACGTGGGAAACAACCATTTACTTTAGTTATTTTAGGTCGCTCTCCATAGTAAAAAGGTTCTCCATCTTGGGAAGGCAATGCCGGCCCCCCACTCACCTCCCCTGTTCTAATGCCAGCTCCCACGTCCACGTTCACTCCAACTCCCACGCCCAGGTCGGGCTTTGCCTTGCCTCCATTCGCAGGCATCTCGCTCTCCATCCTCCGTCCCGCCATGATAGTTCGCACTCCGAAAATCAAGTGTCATAATGTACATGATATGAAATAAATAGACATAACTAATTTTTAACTTATTATTTCTATAAATTTGATAACAGGGAAAATTACTAGAGAAAAATAACTAGTGTGGCTCTTGGATCTAATGGAATTTAATAAATACTATGTAATCAATTGTGTGACTATGTGAGGTCACTATGAATTAGAAATAGGGCACCATTTGAATATGGGAAAAAATAACACAATTTAGATAAGGCTAACCTATGTTTTTATCTATAGGGTACAAAAAATCCTTTAGGGTTTTTCTTTGTGTGAAAATTTGTAGATGTACTTGTATGCACCCAAAAATTGCATGGTGTGACATTTCCAAAAAAATTATGATGATGATGTAATAATATCTATAAATATATTCAAGTATGGAACTCTCTAAAATTCTTACCCCATTTACTCTCTCCTTAGTCCCTTTTTGGTCCATTTACAACCTTAAAATTTGCTTTTATGAGTATTTTTTGCCTTGGTTTTCAAGTTGTCTCATTTTTGATGAAATTGATGCTACTCAAGTCAAAACCACCGATCTAGGTGACATAACTACCCCATCAAATCACGTTCTATTATTTTGGTTTATGAAATCACCATAGTGGATGTGTCAAATATGTGGTGATTTTGTAGTTTTATAGGATAATTTTGTCATTTTAAAGGAAAGTTTAGCACCTTATCTGGGAATTTCATTTCCATCACCTACAAACAACTTCAGTTTCAACATAGTTTTACCATCTTCCATTTTAACATCTAAGACATGAGTTCTCATAAATTTTTAATGTTTATCTTAAAATTTATACCTTTATTTTATTATTTTTCCCCCGTGATGTCGAAAATCACTCTTACTCTTATTTATATCAATCCTTATTCCTTCCAAGTTTAGTTGTCAAATAACAAACTGTTAAACTTAACTTTACAACCTCCTTATTTATCCTAAATGTATCTCAATTCTAGATGAATTTTAGATCCAATTTTTTCATTGAATATTAGTGTTTTTTAATATCTATATAATCCAAACCCATATTATTTATGTATTGTTTAAATATTTTTTTACACCTTCACTCATTTTCATGTCAAATACACAGTCTTGAAAGAGATAATTCATTATATCAATAACATAGTCTTTGATATCAAAGGATCATATAGCCATAGTAAAGATACACTCATGTCTAGGGTTGTTTAATTTTTTTATTTTATTTTTATACAATCCTTTTTCAAATAGTTCCTAAGATCACATTGAGTGGAGGAGCTATCTTAATAAGGAAATTTTACACAAAAATCTCTTGCCTATGCTTGGCTATAACCATTGATTAAGTTGGGGGTTTTATTTTCATTTATTATTTTAGAATATATTAGTTATCTTTATTAAATATATTAGTTTCATATTCAAAAAATTATAGAAAATAAACAAAATAAATCATTCTCCACTTCCTCTCTTGAACAAAAATAAAGTCTAGATCTCTTGTTTCAGCAATTACACATCAGTCTCTTTGAAGGAACATAGTTTTTTCACATCTCATAAGTAACTAAATCATAAAAAAACAATAGTTATATCTAAATACAATAGTTCATTTTCAATTTTATGTAATATTGCATACACAAATAGCTCTTAAATAAATACACACAAAAACCTAGACAACTTAGATTATCAAAACCAACATACTAAATATAGAATTTCATTGTTGCATAGCGAAATTTAAAAAAAAATAAAAATCACTATATTCAATAATTAAAAACTTTAATAATTATTTTAAAATTTTAGTCTTATTCTTACAACTAAAACACCTAAAAAGAGAAAAAATAAGCATTCTTATTTCATTTACCTTTAGCATTCATCACTTCATTTCTTTCATTATTTCATTTTTAGTAAGTATAAAAATTCATTTCCTACTCAAAATAATTAAAAACATCCAAAAATCTTTGTATAGATGAGAAAAATCACCCAAAACCTTAATACCACATTTATAATGATAAGTAAACCATTTCAAAATAATATACATACAAGTTCATATGCTTCATTACATTTACAACAATCTTTCCTTCCTCTTCCTTGACACTTTTAGAATGACCATATATTATTGAGCCAGTCTTTTCCCTAGGTTTGAATCTCCTATTTTGGAATAAATTTACAAAATTGAAATTATTATATAACTTAGAGTGGAATTATTATGTTTCACCCCCATCCCTCATCTCATGTTAACTCCCTTAATGCTCTTAACAAGCAAGAATGGATCCTCTATCCTCTCATAGTCATTTTACCCCAAAACCAAGGTCACCATTACAATGGTGTCCAAACTTAGATGCATAACTTAAATTTTATTTTCTCCTAAAGACTAGCCTCATCACATTTTCATTCATTTTGTGTATGATATTGACTGAGTATAGACAACCTAATAAGTTTTTAAAAAGCCCTGAGTCATCCAACCTAATCATACCCACTTCAATGTTCTTGACATCGATCATAGAAATTCATTATCTTCTCATCACCAACATGAAGGGACCTTGTATTTTTGTGTCTTTCCAATTATACATCCTTAAAAAATACCATGACATAACATAGATGTCATGGTACTGTCAAAATCATCCCTTAGCTCCCATCATCTAAGACCTCATTCCTTAAATAAATCATATCAATCCATAGATTCTCCTATCCATATATCCATTATGTTGATTATTTCTAAAAGACCTTGGGAAGTTTAGTGCACAAGTTAGAATGTTAAATTTTTTGTGTGTACATAAATTGGTGAACACTATGTGAATTACTTATCCTTTTTCCTTACCCCTTTTCTTATCTTCATTCTCTTTTCTTCTCCATCTCTCTCCCTCCTTCCATTTATAATATGTCTAGATGGGATATGGTATGATGTATTTTATTATAAGACTAAATAATAAATTAACAAGTCCCTGATGAAGTTTCTTTGGTCAATTAGAATAATAAAACTTCTAACCAAAACATATAATATCAATTTCATGACTAACCCAAACCTAAATCACAAAGTAGGTCTAGGATATGATTCCATGAAGTGTGGGACATATCATAGACCACAAAAAACCATAAATGTTTTTACAACATGACTTTTACTAGTGGGAGTGGAGCTAATCATCACATATAAATGAGTCCCTCCATTAGTTTTCAAATATTATATGTGTAAATATTTGCTAGATATGATCAATATATTTGGAGAATCCATTATCTAGAGGATGAATTAAATATAATGAAAATAATATCACACCTGTATAAAAAAATATAACACATCCAACCCACTAGATCAAAATCCAACAATTCTTATTGAAGCTTATACCACAAATAAATCTCTCCATAATTACCAACCTCTTCTTATAGTACCTATATTGAAGGATGTTACAAGATCCAATACTACTTCTACTCCAAATGAACTCATTTCTACCTTGGTGGGTCTAATTTGTGATTTAGAAAGAAACCAACTCTCTCTAAATTTAGTAATTAACTCTAAACCTCTTAAAAATTTTCATTCCTCATCTATACCCATCATAACAATGGCTTACCAACTAATAATAATCCTCAACACTTCCCCAATAATATATTTATAACCAAGACCCAATGGATATTCTTACTCAGAGAGTCCCTAACATAAAATTTTCCAACATCCCTTCACCATATCAACCTCCAAACCAATTTCCAATGGGATTCATGTTCACATACACTCTGAACAATATAGTGGAAAAAAATACGTCACCCTCCATCCCTCTGAGTTACATGACACCCACATACACTTACCCTTTATAAACCAATAATCTACCACTTTATACTCCTCTGAGTTACATACCACCCATATACACTTCTCCTCTAAAAACAACTAACCCTTCTTTGTCTAACACTCTTCCTCCTTATTATCACATGTTATCCAAGTATACCTAGTTAGACAAATAGTTTTTTATATATTACATACCACCTTTTTAGGCACCCTACTTTCTTCCTAGAATTTATACAAAAAACCCCTATTCAAATTCACCCCTTCAATATTATACAACCATGCCTTTAATAGAATTTGGTGATATGGAGACTTACTCTAAATATCTCAAAATACCATCATTTAGAACATATGAAGAGTTATTCTACCACATCCCTACTTAAATGTCCTAAATTCAAAGGGGAAGGAGATATGAATGAACACATTAAAACATATTCCATTTTTGTCATGGAACTCTTGCCTTGGGATGGGGTTGTTGAAAAATATTTCTTGAAAGGATAAAAGGAATTGGCCTCAAGTGGTACTATGACATCCCTAAGGATTTTATCCATTCATTTAGATAAATCATGGTGAAATTAATGAAAGACTTTGATATGAAAAATCTACTTAGGAATTACATTTAATAATTCTTGCACATTAAATAATAAAATAATGAATTTATTTCCCACTTCATTATGATAAGGTATAAAGTTCCATATTATTTTCCTATGCACCAAACATGGATCAAAGATAATTATTCCATCTCTTTCTTCATTCCATTAATAATTAAATGGTGGAATATGCCTACAAGTTCTGTTATTAATCCTAAAAATAAGCATTTGAGAGAGTTATGTGAATCAAGCGGCTATTGATAGTGGTCGCTGAACCTATGGAGCAAGGGTGTATATTCACCCCTAACCAAAAAAATAGGGGTTTTCAAAACACAAATCAAAAAATTGTAAAAAATCAAGTCCCTAAGGTTCTTAATAGAAACATGAATGCCAAAACTAATGGCATGACTAACCAAAACAAGAAACTAAAACTTGTAAACAACAATCTACCACAACCCATGAATAATAATAATACAAATAATAATATATGTATAAAAAACCAAAATACTCCCCCTAATTTTTCATGTAAATGATTTAAATCATACTCTACCATGCAACATGTAATTCCAAAATCCCAATTAGAACTAATCATAACAATTTGACCACTTCCCATAATTATGAATCCAACCCTTTTATCAAAGGAATAACCAATAAAGGTTTAGTTAGCAAGGACAAATAAAATACCTAAGAAGTATGATCCTAATGTCTATTACCTTTTTTCATGGAGTAATTAGACATGATACTCATTCTTATAATGTTAAGAATAAATTTATTCACATAATCCCTAAATACTAAAGGAAAATTTTTATTGATATATTCCTAGGGAATGCAAATTCTAACCCTCAAAATCTCTAAAATGGTCATGTGACACCCTATAACCAAAACCTACAAACATGTCAAATCCATTTCCTAAAAAAATAAATGTGCATTACCAAAAAATAACCATAGGGTAATTCATCAAACTAACCTATAAAAAGAAACAAGATCCCTTGGATGGTTCTCATAAGGTCCAATTTTCTACTTCCATCTTAGCCAACCTTGATGTCACTCCCCAATCAGGACCCCAAGGGAAGATTAGGATGATAGGGGTTATAGAGTTAGAAATAGAGGAAGAACCAAATATTATTACTCCCATATAGTAATATCATCCCACAAATCCTAAAATTTATATTGGAAACAAATTGATTGAGAGGGGGGTAAATCAATCTTCAAAAAGTTTCAATCAATTACATCCACTCATCTATAAACTATGAAAGTAATACAGTGATCTAACAATGCATTAAGAATCAATCACATGAGCATGAAACAAGATAACACATCAAATATGCGGGAAAACCTCATGGGGTATAAAAACCATTGAAATAAATATTGGATAAACTATATTATAAGGTAATGTATCAAATTTAGTTGAGCACTAACCCAACATGGAGCACCAATCCCAAATTTATCAAACACCCACTTGACTTTAGCAAGCAACCACTTACTAGGAGGTTACAACCTCTATGACTAAGCACAAACTTATTAAAATGACACTTATTCAAGTACCAACCTATAAGGTAGATCCAAATCTTGACCAAGCACAAAATCATCCAATACCAATTCTACAAGCTCATTCCTACAAGGAAGCTTCAACTCACTCAAGCACCAACTTAGTCAATCACACTTATCTACTCTCAAATATTTATATAGTATATCTAAACTATATCCAATATAATAAATTAGTAAAAAATATTTTATGCAACTTTGATAGTCTCTTTATAGACAATGATCACTCCTTCAACTCTACTTCACTTGATCTCTCTCAAAAATTTCCTCTAGACTTCTTCGCTCAACTAGCCCTCATCAAGACTGAATAGGTCATATGACCTTGATTTTCATATATATAATACCTATATGATCATCATGAAATGTTTATATTATCTCTCTTGATAGTTTAAAAAAATAATTCAACCTCTTTAGGCTCATTTATTTATCAATCCATATGTTCTCTCTAAGCTCTTTTCAAATAGGTTTAAAATGCTTTATATATATACTCATCTCTTGGTCAGCCACACACACTTAACCGCTAGGTCATATGTATAATAGGTATTAGGAAATATAATAAACATGATTTAAATTATATTTGAGTCCATTTTTGTCTATCATAACTATATTAGACCTCATTTCACTTTTAGGTCTCATGGAGACCTAATTACATTAAACCTTCTTATCAACACATTACAATTTGACCCCTTGGAAAACATTACACCTATATAAACACCAAGATAATTTCAAAAACAAATTATATATATATATATATATATATATATATATATATATATATATATATATATATATATATATATATATATATATATATATATATATATATATATTCTCCATCATAATTTTAGATCCACAACACCTTTTAGGTAACCACTTCATGACCCCCTCAATAGTACTCAGTCGTATTAGGCTTATGTATACCAAAAATTATACCTTTCAATAATAAAGGTCAAACACACTTAATCTATTAAAAATGATAAAAAAGGTACATATATATAGTATAAATAACCTTAATTAAATTATAAATTTCATTATAAACTTCCACTCAAGAGATAAAGGCTCAATATCAGCTCATCAAAGCACTCACTCAGAACTGCTAGAATACTCAAAACATAGTCATGGTGACTTAGACCTCCAACACCTATGTAGACACTTTCAAAGATTAATGATACATTAAAAATATTATTTTACATATTTATAACATAATAAAAAAAAACTCATGTGGTCTAATATCAAAATATTGGTCTTTTAGACCAATCTCATGACCTTATATCACACTATCTTATCTAAAACAGACAGGTCAACTTGTGAACAACTTTTCACCATATTCACTTACCTCCAAAACTTCATGAAAATATATACATGACTTAAAATTATTTAAAAAAATATCCATGAACTTATTTTAATCATTCCATCATTAAAACACACTCAAATTCAACTTCTCATCTCTACCTAGGTTTTTTCTCTGCTCACACCATTACGTCTATCTACGACTGGCTAACTTAGATGACTAGTTTAGAATATTTGAAGGGTATAACCTATCCATAAAACTTAATTTTAATGAATTATTATTATATATATTCTTATTCCTTCCATTTTATTTCCTTGACCAATGTAAATTTTGACTGCTACAATAAATTCTTCACAAACAATCATATATCTATGCATTTTCTCTCTCATCTAACTAACCACCACCACCTAGAGGTACTTGGGAGATTTAAATAAATGATAAAATATTTTTTATATTAATTTGAGACCATTTATGACTATTTTTAACAATATAATCCACATCAGGTCCTTTTTAGTGTTTGAGGGAGTTTTAACATAGGTTTTGGTGTCAATGATTGTTCATGAAGGACTACCCCTCAAATACAAAACCAATGCCTATAGATATTTTATAAGACCCTTATCTATATCTCCTTAATATCTTAGTTTCCTATTATCACTTTAAATTTCACGTCTTAAAGAGATGACAAGTCTATTCTCATTCAAGTGGCATAATGGAACCACCACAGGGTTGTGGGTGACCCAACTTTGAGGTGGATCTCTAGATTTAGGGCTAGCTCCCCTTGATGTACCACTTTGATAAAACTAATAATAAATCTTGCAGGGATGAAAAGGGATAATGATAACTAAAATTAAATGTAATCTAGGGGAGATGATACACCAAATATTTTGTCTACTCACACCATCTAAGATGCACTTGGAACCAAAAGAAGCCTATACATACACTTCATCTAATGATAATCTTCTCTTCCACATCAATGTTCCAAGCATGGGGTTTTGAAGAGATCCTAGGATAGGAGTGCTTAATAAATAGGAATTATAAGAAACACTATTGAATATACTACTCACTACACCTGCAATCCACATTAGATACTTATTGCTGACCTATAAAAGAAAGATTACAAAACACATAAGGTACTAGGAAGAGTAACATGTGAAGGCAAGTCAAAATAAACTTGCACAAGACCAAAAACCATTGTTTACACTTAGTGAAATATTTAATGAGGTAAAAATAACTATATTTATTAGCTCAAGGTAAAAATTTGGTATGAATTTTCCATATCAATGTGGAGATATCCATATAACGGCCAAAAAGGCTAGAATTTATAGTAATTATGAGAGGAGAGAGAGAAAGCGAAGCTCTAGAGTCACTAAGACATGTATAAATAAATGAAAATTAGTTAAATTATCATGGAATATATTATGAGACAAGTTTTGAAAGAGAATCAAGCACAAATGTATCTCAATCTTGTTTAACTCCTTCACATGTGGTGTAGATTCCCTTGTGCTTACATAATAAACTACCCTAATAATTGAATATGGTTAGATATGATGATTTATCTAAGTGTTAGGGGTTAAAAACAATCTCTCACATGCATTGGATAAGTTTCTAACCATCCATCTTCTTTTGTCCATGCACAATCATCCTTGATAATTTCAAATGAATCATTTCCATGCACCTCTCACACTTGGAACCCAAAACCTTTCAATTATGTAATATTATCCATGAAAAAAGAGGGATGACACTTTTTAAGAGTTTCCAAGTCATTAGGTTCATCAAATAAGCTTGAAAAAACTTCCCAATTAGAGTTTCACCATTTTTTTCTAAATGTTTACTCCCCATTCACTATGACTGGCTAAGATGAGTAAGATGATAGGAATAATTAAGAAATTATATAACTAATAAAATGGCCATGGATAATTATATAAAGTCTCAAAATATCTCCCAAAAGTGATTGTACCTTTTGAAACCTTCTCACACCTAAAAAACACACAAATTAGTTAGAAAGAGCCCTATTTTGCACCATTTATACAAGTGTAGTACACCTCAGTCACATGGAGGGGAACTTTGGAGAGTCTTTTATAATCCCCAATCAGTTTCATGGCCTTTCAAATCCATATTAATACTCCATCTGCAATATCTTCCCCATCAGGTCTTTAAGGAGGGTTTGGAGCAGTTTCAAGTCTTAGCCTTTATTCATAAAGGCTACACATTGAAAATATATCCCAATGCCACTAAGGAATTATTAAGGACCCTAAATAATATATCTAAATATATTGAGGTCCCATGCAAAGAGTCATGAAAGTTCTAAGAATTTTATAATGACCACTCAAGCTCCTTCAACATTATGCATAGGCCTATGTGCATTTCAAGCCAAGAAATGACTTATTAATGATTTTGAATACAAAATAAAGGCTCAAACACCTAAATATATTCATAAATAAATTTATCTAATATGTCTCAATATTCATCTAACTACAAAAGTGATATGACTCATTTCTAAGCATTAGACCTCACATTAGGTCTAGTAGGCCTTACCTGTAACTTGTGATTTAGACCTATTTATTAACCCTCCAAACCTTTAAGATAGCTCAAACACATCATTTATACCTCTATTAACATGATAAAAATCATTTTAATTCTCTAAAAAGTTTGAAATTTTAAATGGTATCTTAATTGAGATTAGGCTTGTACCTTGCCTAACTACCCTGTCAATAAACCTTGTTGCTTAGATCACTTTGTTTGACCTCAAAAATCCTATACTAGTTTCCCATGTTTTATTATGTTTTCCCCATCTTAAAAAATCATATTGAAGGGTATTTTTTTATTCTAGTCCATCTTATCATCATTTTCCTCTAATCTATAGGGTTTAGACATGGAGAAAGTACACTACCTCTAAGACAAAACAAAGGGGGTTTACCTTATTTTTATCACAAAAAAAAATTGGAGGTTTTGTAAAAAGTTCCAAGGGTACTCTATACAAAAATTCATCCTCTAAATCCAAGTTTTGACCCTTCAAAAGACATAAAACCCAAGAATAAGTTTGTATAGGTAGACTTTGTATGTAGGTAGGGCATTAGGACTCTCTGTGTGTATTTGGGAACCTTTCTCTTGTTTTTTTCTTCATTTACAAGAGTTAATTTAGTCCATGACATATTTTAATGAATTTATTCAAGCCATTTCATCACTGATCTTTTATATTCTACCTTATACATTCTCACATCAAATAAACTACTCATGTTTGTCTCAGTCCTCCATTAGCTAACTATATGAGGGATTTCTAGGTTATTGTAGGCTTATTTTTCATGTATTAAGAATTTTTAATGGTTTTTAAAGTTCTAAAATCCTCATTAGGATGATCAACATTACTTCATACCTCTTGTACCCATGACTATGTTTTCACCTCTAATGATTGAGACAATCTTCTCATTGACACCCTACTATAAGCATCAATTAGGCTTATTAGAACTTGGTAAGGGCATTACAATATTTTATTTTAACTTCCCTTGATTACAATATACATTATTAGTCATGTATCAATATTTCAAAGGATCTTATAGCGAAAACATATGTCAAAATTTTAATCACACCTTTAACTTTGTTGGATTGAGACAGTCCTTTACCCCTGCCTGTAGGTGATTTAGAATTATAAAACCTTATGTTAGGTGCATTTGGGTTTTCCATGAGATCCTTGAGATTTCCAAATTTATTTCCATACCCTTATCTATATTTTAATGCTTCTAAAACCTCACTCAATCATCCAATTTAGCTCACTATCTGTTGATAGTCCCCAAGGTTGGTTGTAAGTGGTTATTTACCCTATGTACAAATAGGGAAAGTGAACATGAGGAGGTCTCAAAACATCCATCCTCTCTTATGGTGATCCCATTAATCCTTCAAAATTCCTTTATCCATCATCAAAGATTTTCCAACATGAATCATGCTTTGAAATTGAAACATTGGGGTGACAAAAGGTCTCTTAGTTCACATTCTTGTAGATATTATTGACTGTCTTTAGTGTGTTTAAGAACACTCTTAGACCTCTATAATACCTCTCTCCACTTGATATCACCCCTTAAAAATTGATACATTCATTCTCCATTCTAATAGATATAAGGATACATAATTAGGATCATCAAAGTGATCTTGAGACTATGGTATATGTTATGTTGGTCAAATTTTACTCTCAAGTTTGCATCTTTCAAATTTTGCCAAGTACAATATTTGGAAATTTTCTTTGGAAGGAGTATTTCTCATTGAGATACATAGAAAATACCATGTGTCATTTCATTTGAAGACTTTTTTTGGGTCTTTTGGTTGGGTGTTATTTCCTTCAGAGGCTTTGTTTTGGGGTTTTGTTTTTTGACTAAGTGATTATTTCTTTAAAACTTTTCATTCAGCGAAGTGTTGAATTCTTTTAGACAATTTGTCTGAGACAAATTTTTAAAGGACTTCTTTTAAACAATTTGTCCAATAAAAACTTCCTAAAGGACACTTTTAACTTCTCTAAATGGCACTTTTCAAGCATGATGTCATAAACAAAAAATTTGAAGGGTATTTTCCTTTCAAACGGTCTAATTCAACTTTTTTGAAGGGATCATTTCAATTTTTCCAAAGGGTACATTTTAAAAAGTTTGAAGGGATATTTTGTAGGAAAATGGACCAAACAAAAAGTTTGAAGGTACATTTCACTTTTTCCAAAGGGTAACTTACAGTTGAAATGGTCCTCTGTAAAGTTATGAAGGGTATTTTTTGGGCAAGTGTCTTTTCCAGATGTCCATTTCACAAAGTCCAAAGGGCCAAATAGAAGCTGATGAATTCTTTCAAAAAATGGGTAAGAGACCAAAAGTTTGAAGGAAATACCTAAAAGTTGATGGCCCACATAATTTTAATTTCAAACTACAAGAAATAGCCTTTGTTATTCAAAAGACTTGATGGGAATGTGAGAGCAGATGTGGAAGTAACACATTTGTGAATCTTGAGCATCTGGTGTATATAGAGCAAGCAAAATGGATAGGTTGATAATTCAAGTCATTAATTCCATGAAATTGAAAACTACAAGGGTCTAAAGGATAGCTAACAGTTAGAAAGAACATTTTATAATTGTCATCATGAGTTCCATTCTCCTTAGTAGTGATATGTGTTAACTTCTCTATTTTTAGTTTCAAACTCTCATGGATGATATTCAATAGAAGCAGTTTCTTATGCCACTCCTAAAGGCTTTATGCCACTTGCCACCATTCTTATGACTTGTTTTGGACAAGTAAACTTCCTGCCATGACATGGCTCACCCCATCCATCTCTCTCATGCTTCTATAACTGATTCTTGCATGTGGACACATGTCCTTGTGTCTCTTTAGGTTCTCTTCTCTCTCTCTTCCCCAAAGTTTTATAAATTGAACCATTTAGGCCATTGTAGATGACCACATTTTTGGTATGACAAAGCCCTACTAAAATTACATTACACTTTGATTTTGAATATTGAATACAAGACCAATTATAAGTTGTGAACTTCTATCTAAGTATGTGAGTGGTGTATAGAGGAGCCAAGTGATAACATCAGCCTTACTCTCTTTATCCTTCATGTTTGAAGAAAGGTTCTGATGTTAACAAGTCATGTGAACTATGTTGAATGTATTAAACTCTCTTTTAAGTATGTAATTATACTTATGATGTGCAATCTACTCATTAGGTTGAGTATATTGTTGATTGTTTCAAGCATGTTACCTTCACATTGAAACACTATGTTAGTATCTTTCAATGCATGGAATTAATATTGGAAAGCATTGTTATTTAGTAAAAGTGAGATAGTCAATGGGATAAATTCTTGGTAGATCACCTCTTTAGCATAGTTTCCTATTTTATGCAAACTATTGACTCTTTTCATGAAAAAGCATTAGATTAGGTATTAGGAGATAGACATTGAGAGAATAATTTAGGGACCTAGCCATTTTGAATCCTAGAGACTCGTCTCTCTTACAAGTTCCCACAAACTGGAGGGATGATTTAATGTTGCATCAAATTAAAGGAATTTCATAGAATATCCAAGGGTGCACAATTTTATGAAAATAATTTTGGCACACCTTATGGGATAGCTGGTCCTAATTGTTTCCATGTCAAGGTGAATGTTGGACTTAACAAGTCCAAGGTTGCAGAAGTGTTCTTAATCTAGCATTTGGTGACTCTAAAAGGTGAGAATTTATAGTTGTAGATTAAGTTCTTCACATTATACTTCATGGTATTCACTAGATCATCTTCTAGTAGATATTTTAATCAAGTCCCTCTACCTAAAACTCCTCTTGAAGAAAAACACCATGAACCATTCCTAACCTTTGAAGATCTTGAAAAAGAAGGTTTTGAAGAGGAAGAAGAGGAGGTTGAAAATTAGTAGATCAAGAGAAGAAGAAATGAATAGAAGACATCCTTTTCCATCCTTCAACACCCAAAATCCAATTAACCTTCCTACATATGATCATATTCCTCCTAATGCTACCAAAAGTCTCCCCAATTTTAATTTAGAGGGTTTTGTTACCCCATCTAAGCATATTAGGGATATTTTAATTTTTTTTAATTTCCACAATATCACCCAAGCTAACATAGATATTAGACTACTTGCCATGTCTCCAAAGGGGAAGGCACTTGATTGGTATAGGACATTAGAAGGTGGTTGTATTACTAATTGGGATGGCTTTGGAGAGTTGTTGGTAAATAGGTTCAAAAATAAGAGTGACCATACTTCACTAATTCACCAGCTAAATGTGATAAAGAGAGGTCCTAATGAATCTTTGGTAGATTTTAATGAAAGGTTTCAAAGAACATGGCATAGGCTACCACTTATTATGAGGCCTCCTCCAAGCTTTGTATTCCCCGCCTATCTTAACGCTATTGGCACTAATGTAGTAGTAATGTTTCAATAAATGAGAGGATTTACTTCACCTAAGGCATATGAGTTAACCATTGAAGCTGAGAATAGTCTGATATAAGCTAAGAAAATACCTCCAAGAGTCTACATGCCTTTTTATTTCATAATTCAGTAAAATCCCCAAGAATAACATAAGTCCCCAATACTAATGTCAAACCCATAACTATTCCAAAGAAGGTAGATGATGTTATAGATAAGGATGGGATGATTTGGTCTTTCCAATCCCAGCTCAAACAAGCACAAATGTATGCAAGTGCTCCACCCAATCCTTAATGCTATCCTCAATAAAGCTATAGACCTCCACCCCAATTCACTAACCAACAAAGATGACAAGGTCAAAAAGGTTTCAATAGGCATCCCAACACCTATAATTCTAATTCCATTCCATCCACAAAGGCTGTTGTTCCAGTCCACACCAATCTAGTTCAAAGAGAGGAACATTTAGATCATTGGGGGCAATCTCAAGGTCATTTTATGCATAATGGTGGAGAAGGTAATCAAGATTTGGTATCTCAAGAAGGAGCTACCCCTTATGTTACATCAAAAGAAGCAAATCTCATGTATAGGGATGTTCAAGGAGAAGGTAGTAGCCAAGGTACTAGTTATTTGAACTTCCAAGTAGAAAATAATTATGTGTTGAATAAAAATACATCAGTTATAGCCAACACAAGGGCTAAATAGAGGGATTTAGGAGATACTCTAGCAGCATAAGAGACTCCAAGTAGTGCCTCTCCAAATCCACGAAGTGCAAGTACCAATTTAATATATCCTACTAGTCACACTACTCTTCAAAGTCAAAATGTGAACAAGGCTGCCAAACCTCCAATACAACAAGTTCAAGCTCCTTCATTGCCTTCAAGAATTCAAGACAAGGTGAATACTTCATCTCTAAACATTATTGATTATTTTAAGAATATCAAGACAAGCATTTATCTTTGGGAAGTATTGCATATACCTCACCAAAAGGAACTTCTACAGGAACAACTCTCAAACATTCATGTAGCCCCTCAAGTTTTAAGACATAATGGTGTAGCTCTTACCAACATGCCTAATTATGTCCTAGAACCATCCACCAAATATGAAAAGACTCAACCTTTATACCTCACACTCATGATGGGAGATAAATTGGTTCATAATTGTATTATGGATAATGGAGCTAGTACCACTGTTATGCCTAAGGTGGTTGCTGACAAGTTGGGACTAAAGTATGAGCCTCATATTAAGGGTGTGTTACAACTTGATGGAAATCCAACTAAGACTATGGGGTTAGTTAAGGGTTTGAAAGTGTTCTTTCATGATTTTCCAAGTTTCCCCATCCTACAAGACATTATGGTGGTTGATCTTCTATCTCATTTTGTTATTTGCTTATCAAGAGACTTCATGGCTAAGATTGGAGGGTACCTTATAGCTGATTGGTCTTTTCTAGCCTTTAGAATAAGATATGGAGCTAAAGTGACTATAATAAAAAAAACTTGGTAAGGTTCCACATTGAACCATATGTGGAGACAAAATCAAATCATAATTGTATGATTAGTGAGAAAGAAGAAGGTGACATTGGTGGTGAAACATCTTTTCCCCTTGAAGGTATTTCTAACCTGTTTCTTGATGAGTATGGTACTAAGACTTATGAACATGACCCCTTATGCATTCATAGAAGAGACTAAATTAGGGTTATATTATATGCATGAGAAGAAAACTCCTATACCATCACTCACTAATGAAGATCATGAACTTCAAGGCACATGGGAGATGTTTTTTGATGGATCTAGAAGTAAGGTAGGGGTAGGAGCTGGTGTCATGTTGGCTTCTCCTTCAAATAACTAGTATTATTATTCATATAGATTCTATTTTAGTTGTACTTGTAATGTGGTAGAATATGAAGGCTTGGTTCATGGCCTCTAATGGGAAAAGAGAAAGGGAATAAAAAACTTGAAGGTATATGGAGATAGTGACTTGATTATAAATCAAGCGAGAAACCAAGCTATAGCCAAGAACCCTTTGCTTAAGTCCTATAGGCATAGGGTGTGGGATATAATTGAGCACTTTAATGCTTTCAATATCCAACCTATAACAAGAGACTCAAATAAACATGATGATAGGTTAGTTATGATAGGAGCATACTTTGATATAGTTGTTGATGTAAGTATAGAGAAGGACCAACCTCACATCAAAGTCATTGTGAGACATTCTATTCTAGATAATAAAGTGTCTCGGTAAGTGTTTGAGAGTGATAAACAAATTGTATACTTAATTAAAAATGAAGTAGAATTTTATTCAAAGAATCAAAAGAAGCTTCATAATCAATAAGAATAAAAGTCATCCAGTTGAAGACAAACATGATACTAAAGGGGCTAGTTACTTTGGAGAGTGTGCTAAATGAAGATGATCAAAGAAGGAAAGAAAGGGTAATAATGTCTATAAAGTAAGAGAACTATGAAATAATCTTTATATTTAAGGACAGACTTCTAAAAATTGGTAAGATATGTTCTCTTTCTAAAAATTAGGCCTTCATTGAATTGTGTAAACAATTTCATGATATTTTTGCATAGGGATATAAGGATTTGAAAGGTTTTGATCAAAGTCTAGCTCATCACACCATTGAGTTATAACCTAGAGCTAAACTAGTTAGGAAAAAATAAAGGCCTATCAATCCCAAGATAGAGGAACTAATGAAAAAAGAGCTCACCAAATTGATTGAGTCTAGGATTATTTTTCCTATCAAACACTCAACTTGGGTAGCTAAACTTGTACCTATTGTTTCGCTAAAATTTGTCTATTTAAATTCTAAAGAAAAAAAGATAAGGATATGGATAAGTGATTAGAGTGAACTAGGATTAGTTTGTGTGCCATATTTAGACATTGTGAGCACTCCTCTTTGGCTAGGGAGGACTACATGTAAGTAAGAAAACACTACCACAAAATGTTTGTTAGCAAATATTTGAGTGGGATACCAAGATACATGCTTTTTTCAATAAATGTCAAACTTCCTTAGAGATGATAGTCTAATTTTGAGAGATAAAAGAGTAATAAATAACCAAAAAAGAGGAAAAAAGAGTAAAAGAAAGATATTATTACTGTTATTTGTAACATGAGTGCAACAAAAAGTAATAGAGTGCAGGTGGTATATTTTATTTGTATTTTTGAAGTTATCTAGGTAGGTTTTATAAGGGTTAAGAAATCCATAGTTGCCAATGTCGGTTAGGCTACCAAGGTTGGTTAGAAGGTGTGACCCCTATCGGTTAGTCTATCGAGGTTGGTGAGGAAAGGGACTGATATCGATTAGGATACCAATGTTGTTAGGGGAAATAATTACTTAGGAGTTTTTAGAAGGCTTTTCTAGGTCTAGGAGAGGTTTTGGTCAGGTCTGGAAGCTTGGGGAGATTTGTGAGAGAGAGTATGGTTTGGATGGATGTGGTTAGAGGTTTAGTGTGTTGGAACAAGGGGAAGCAAGTGGGGAAGCTTTATAAATCCTTCATGGGGGTTTGGTCAGGGATGTGTAAAGCAATGAATAGTAGATATAAAGTGATTGCAAAGTTACTACTTAAATAATTATAGAATAAGTGATATACTTAGCTACATTAGTGACTAAATGATAAGTGATAGATGGATGTCTCCTATCAGGGAGTCTGAACTAATGCCTCAAATAGAAAAAAACAAATGGGTGTTTCTAGTTCTCAAGAGCTTTCTTCTTGATTTGGATTGACTTATGTAAGATAATAGTAAGCCAAGATGTCAAAATTTGAATGCCAAAAGATTGTGTGCAAATAAGAATGAATTTTCTTGATTTTTGCTGACTTGAACATTAGTTTGGAGTTTAGATTATATAATTGATGTCGGTGATCCCACCGATATTGGCCATGGGTTGACCAACATTGGTGGCATTAGAATATGTAAAATTAATATATTTGGCATGTTTTCTATTGTTCCTCATGCCAAGTGTGGCACCCATTACAAAATGGTAAAAATAAGAGGTTAAGAAGGACATACCTGGTTAAGAAATAATTTTTGAGGTGAGAATAAGTCTTGGATAGTTAGGATGAGGGGACTAAGTCTTGAGGTGACTCATCAGGTGAGAATTAGTCTTAGGATGATGTGGTTAGGTATGGTGGCATAAGGGGTTTTAATGAACTTAATTAAGTATTTTAAATTAACTAAATGTGTGAGGGGTAAAAGCATGGGCTAGGGAGGCTAAACATTATTATTGAAAAAGGGCTCAAGTAGGGGTTTGACATAAGGAGTTGCACACATGTGTGATGTAATTTTGGTGTCTACATTTTCCCCTTTTTGTCTTGTAATTTTCACCAAAAAGTTTCAAGATAAAAATAGGATTTAGATACTCCAAGTATTGGATGATGTATCCCCCCTCAAAATGGGAAATGATGGAGGAGAAAGTAGAATCGGGTACCAATTTGAAAAAAAGTTAATTGGGTGAGTAGAGGAGAACATGCTATCATTGCTTGTGCATATACTACTAAGAGATATAGGCTACAAAATCAATAATAGGTAAGGTTGAGGAGGACTCAAATAGAAATAACTAAAGCATAAATTGTAAGTGATAGCTGATAAGGTCAAAATAATCAAATTTGTAGCTCTAATGGTCTATGGGTCCCAGGTATCTAAGGTAGGAAGTGCCCCTAGAAAAATCAAAAGGGTTGTAGGTAACAAGAAGAACTTGGTCACCATCTAAAACACCTAATATACATACATATGTATAATAGACAACTATAGTAGAATAACATAATCGATCAAGATAAGCAATGCAAGGTTGGTGTAATAGGTTCAATGAGCAAGAAGATATTCATGGTCTCCAAGAAAAGTCATCATGTGTGGAGATTTAAGTGATATCCAAGGGTGGATATCATTTTTGGGGAGATATATGTGATCTCTAAGTTGGTTTCTATGGTTATGGAGATATACATGATCTCTAAATTGCCCTAGATTATGGGTAAAGTCTAAAGAGTTGTGGTAGTTGGTGGTAACTCTAACTCAATGGTGTTGACATTGATGATATCATTGCTTTTAGTAGTAAATAGTGATGACATCGATGGCTTAGGGAAATTTTATCGATATTGGTAGGAAAATGTGCCAACATTGGTAGATTAGGTCAATTATGTTGACATCAGTGGGTGACCAAACCCAACAAAAGGGGGTTTGGTGGCCCACCAAACTCATTTGCAACATTTGTTTGGAGATAAAAAGAGCTCTGAGAGTGACTAAGATGGCAGAGCTAAGAGGGGACCCAGTGGGAGGTGTACCAACATAAGAGCTAGCTATGCCAGCCTAGAGGAGATAGAGAGATTAGGTAAGATCCACTTTGATTAGATTTGAAACTTGAGTTGGTTAGTTTGATTTTGTAGGCTAAATTTAAAGGTGGGGGGATAAGAAAATGTTAGTAGAGGGGTAAGAAATAGGGTAGGGTAGGTTTCGGTTAAGTTAGGAGGGATTTGGAGTAGGTTTTAGGTGAAAATTTGAATTTTAGGGGATGGGTCATTCAGCCCTAGGGCCAAACTAGTCACCAACATCGGTGAGGTCCACCAACATTGGTTGACATGGTACCGATGTTGGCAGGTTTTTGTCGATGTTGTTCAGCATCAAGTACCAATATCAACATATAAAATTGACCTTGGTGACTATGAAAGACCCAAAAAAGAGGATCAAAGGTCAAATTTGATCCTTAATTGAAGTAGTCAACTAACCTAATGGCTGAGTTAGCCTTAGAAGATCCCATGTCAAATAAGTGTTGCCTATATAGCCTGATTGAGGGCCTCAAGCCAATGTAGTTCTCCCAGAGCCTAGGGAAAAATATCTAAGGTATGGTTAAAAGTGTGTTAAAAAAAGAGGTTGAGATAGGTCAAGAGACCTAGGACTTAAAAGATAGGGCATAGGGTCGAGGGTTAGGGATATAAGCCATGATGCCTAGAGTTATGATAGGTAATTGGGCCTAGGGTGGAGAGAGAGAGGAAATGAAGCCTAAGGTAGAGAGGGGAGAGTAGGTCAAATAGTTAGGTGGGTATATGGTTGAGCTAACCTTAAAAGACCCCATGTCAACTGAGTGCTACCTACATAGCCTGATGGAGGGCCTCAAACTAATGTAGTTCTCTTAGAGAGAAGGAAATAAGGTGGTTGTAGGTTATATTAGAAAGTATGTGACTTGAGTTGTGTGTGTATGGATGTAGGATAGGCTAGAGTTGATGTTATAGGATCAGCTACCAATGTTACTAATGTAGATGAGGAGGAATGTCACCTTAGATGAGTGGAAAAACATGGCAACCATAGGTTTAGGGGGAGTGTGAAAATATTGCATAGTCACATGAGATGTGATCCTAATGATAGTATTGATTGAGAGGTGGGATCACACCACCAAAACCTTCCATCTACTAACCAAAGAGTTGACAATGACCTAGGAGGATATATACAAGATTTTATAGTTACCACTCTAGAGTGAGGATCTCTTCTCATGTTTAAGAGAGGCATATGATATGCACATGGTGGCATTATTTAGAGAGCATGTTAGTGAGGTGACCTATCACTAAGTGATTTTCACCTACAAGCCACAATATATTATTGATGAGGAGTAACATAGGTTGAGTATCTTGATGATGATAAGGATCACAATGTATGCACTACCAGATGTAGATGATGGGAGATTTTTGATTGCATCGATAGGTGTGTTGGCATAGATGGTTGAGTAATATACTATTTTTGCATGGGGACCAGTGTTTTTGGCATAGTTATATATAGAGTTGTGGGGTTTTAGACTACATCAACAATATAGTTTGTGTGTTGGTAACTTACTCCACTACTGGGCATAGAAACATATCATAGTGGCATGACCATTAGGGTTACCTACCATGATTCTAGCCAATTTTAGGGTTGGTTTTAGATGGTGGAGAGATGGTATGGAACAAACCTAAGTAGATGACATAGTTCATGATATTGCTTATTATGATAGAGGTATTGATCCCTATAGATATTTTATAGAGACCTTACTTGACATACATTATGTTTAGAGGACATACATAGTAGTTTATTGGATTACAAAGATTACTATGGGTTAGGGGGAGATGAGCTAGTGAGTTGAAGATGGCACATGTGGCATGGATCAAGAGGTAATTTATCCTACTATAAGATGTACTACCTATCATCCCTTGATGTAAGAGGGATGATATAAAGGCACCCCTACCATTTCCCTAAGAGACTAATGGAACAAAATTCAAGGAGCTACTAGTAGGGCTGGGTGTAGTATATCTAGGGTACACAGTGTCATATATGGCTTGGTGGATAGGTTTACATCCCATGGTTGAGGTCAAGAGGCCACCATTAGATTTCTAGGGTTTGGTGAGAGAGAGAGAGATAGCCATATAGGCACATGATGTAGCAATGCAGGCTCAAGATACAACTCAAACATAAGTATTAGCTTTATAGTGATAGGTGGTGACATTACAAGGCTAGGTTGGGGCACTACAGGGCCAGGTCAAGGTGTTACAAGGTTAAGCTACTACACTAATGATAGAGAGGGATAGTTTGAGAGTAATAGGTTAGGGTACTCTTCCTCCTACACCACAGGGACCAATACTAGTTAGGCCTTTAGTAGGTGTGATAGGACCACCATAGACCATACCTCTAGTAAGGTATACTACTTCCCTTGATGAGATTACAAATTATGAGGGGGGCATTAAGGATTTCCCATAGATTCATAGATATTTAGAGTTTAAAGAGTAGGAGAGATTAGTGACACATGACATAGCTTCTAGCTCATGTAGACATAGATGAGTGGAGAGTGGTGATGACACTACTTCTTCATAACCATGTAGAGAGCCTTAAGGACTCTAAGTGCTAGATTTTGTTTTTGTTTTATATGTTAGATATACATCAACCTATGAGCCAAAGATGAGAGATGTATATTTTGAGAGAGAGATGATATTGTGATGATGTATTGATAAACATGTATGTTGAGTACACGTGTGTGTGTGTGTGTGTGTGTGTGTGTGTGTGTGTGTGTGTGTGTGTGTGTGTGTGTGTGTGTGTGTGTGTGTGTAGGAGATGCATTTATTTTGATTGTGATGATGATATTGATGTAAATGATTAGTTTAATGTTATATTAATTTTGATGTTAATATTGAGCATGTTAGCTGAGGTATATTAGAATTTTCCATATGTGTGATGGTATATGCATAGTTGATTTGTTAACTTCATCCTAACATTCTTCCATATTTGTGATGGTGTATACTTAAAATGAAGAGGTTGGTTATGTTGTTTTATTTTATAATTTTTCCATATTTGTGATGGTGTATGCTTAAAATAAATGGAGTAGGATTGATAGTGTTTTTATGATGTTTCCATCTCAGTAAAGATATTGACATGTGATTTGGATGGTAAAATAAAGAAGCAGAATGATCATGTACTAGTAAAGACCATAATCATAACATAAATAAGCTCAAGAATATGAGCCTCTCTCATGCTTTACATCATTAGACCATTTTGTTTATTAGAGAAGCTTCATGTTCACCTTGTGTTAAGTGAGTTCAAAATCCCTTGAAAGAGTATGAGGGAAAAAGGGTAAAATGAGGGAAAGTGTTTGGGTAGCATAACCTTAGAAGTGGGGATGATATTCCCCTACTATGGGTGATTTGAGAGCTACTATAGGCCAATCCATGACTTAAAGCTTTTTTTGTGTAAGTTGATCAATGTGGGAAGCCTACAATGGGATTTTGTATGTGTTAAGGTCATGTGAAGTTGATCAATATGAGAAGCTTTTTACTTATATTTATATTTTGAGAACAAAGCTTGGCTTATTCATCCTTCAAGGGAGTGGTCTAAGTGTGTGGTTTTTAGTTTAAATAGCTATCCTTCAAGGGAGAAGTATATTGATAGTAGCAAAGAGAAGTTATGTAGTTGTCCTTCAAGGGAGTAGTCTATGTTAAGAATCATGACCTAAGAGATTATAACTTGACACATATCCCATTTTTTTTGTTTGTTTTTAGTCATGGACAAGACTATAGAGGCGTAGGAGTTTTCCACTTTGAGAGCAAAACCATATCACTTCGTAAGTTAACTAAGTGTGTAGGAGTAAGGGTTAAGGGGAAGGGAGATGAATGCAATAGGGGTGCTCAAGAGATGATCTCAAGTTAAACATGAGGTAAAGTGATGCTTGGATAACAAAAGAATGGTCATAGGTGTAAGACATTTAAAGGCTCAAGTTTTAACCTTCCTTCAAAAGAAGATAAGCGATAAGTTCTTGAGCCATACTTGTGAGTTATGATGTAGGGTCCAAGCCAATTAGGAGCAAACTTACCCTATTTACTTTTCTCCATATTTGTCACATGTTGATTTTATTTTAAGACAAGATCTCCAATATTAAAATCTCACTCTTTGAGGTTTTTTTTATAAGCACATTTGATATGCTCTTGATAGATTTGGAGGTGGTTAAGGGCTATGAGATGGTGCTCATCAAGAAATTTGAGTTGAGCCTAATGTTCTTGGTAAAATTCATCATTAGTAAGTATGTCTTTTAGATAAATGTGAAGAGAAAGAATCTGAACCTCAAGAGGCAAACTAGCCTCTATCCCATACACCAAAGAGAAAGGCATAACACCTGTAAGGGTTTGAATGCTACTACAATAAGCCCATAAAGTAAAGGGAATGTGATTGTGCCAATCCTTGCCTTTATCATTGACTACTTTCATGAAAATTTTGGTCAATGTTTTGTAAGAAGATCCTACCTATCCATTTTCTAGTGGATAGTACGATGATGAAAAACTTAATTTAATTCCAAATGTATCACACAAATTTTGGATAGTCTTGTTTTTGAAAGATTTTTCATTATTTTTTATAATTTTATGAGGGACACCAAAATGATAGATGATGTGATGGTTGATAAAGTTAATAATTTTGTCAACCTTAGTGGAGATGAGAGGAATAACCTCTATCCACTTGGTGAAGTATTCAGTGGTAGTAATGATAGAATGGTGATGGAGGGATGAATGAGGGCTAATCCCCCTAATTATATCCAGGCCCCATTGGGAGAAGGACCAAAATTCCTTTGTGACTTTTAATGTATGACATGAAATGTGAAAGAGGTTAGCATGTTGTTGACATTTTATGTAATGCTAAATGTAATCAACACAGTTTTGATGGAGTATTGGCCAATAATAGCTGAGTTAAAGGATATGCTTGGCAAATACATGACCATTGAAATGTCCACCACAAATCTCATCATGGACTTCCTTAATAGCAAAGGGATTCTCAGTACTAGTGAGGCATCTAAGAAGGAGACCATCAAAACCTTGTTTGTAGAGAAGTCCCCCTAGCATAGTGTAATGAGTAGCACATTTTATGAAGGCACGTCTCCCATTATTGGAAAGATTAGAAGGGGTAATAGAAAAGGAAAGATAATCTATGAGTTGATTTTATGATAAGTTATGTGGGTTGCATGTTATATTTTTGATAAAGAGGATGTTAGTTGATACATAGGAAGGTAATGTTAAGCGATGCATGGTGACATAGATTTTCAAGGAGGATGAAGAGGGTATGTCTGAAGAAAGTGAAGCCATTGTGTTAGCAAAATTATTTGTAGATCAAGGAATAATTTGTAAGAGATAAGATTCAAATGATCCAAGAGCATATCTACATGATGTTTATACTGCTAAAAATTTTCATTTTTACATAGGTAGGAACCATTAACCTAATTAACCACTAACTGAGAATCATTGAAAATGGTTATGGATTTGATACCCAAGAAGAGAGACATTTGAAACCCTAAGATCAAAGCCTCATATTTGGCCATATTGTTAGTACATTCATAATCTAATTTAAATGACAAAGGCATAGGCTCACCATCTAGAGGAATAAGAATGACCCCCACACCCCCACCGTGTTGACATTTAGATCCATTGAAGAACATCATAATTTGATAGGAGATGTCATTGATGGAGAGCGTTATGATGGATTCATTAGGGAATTCAAGGTTTAAAGGTTGGTTGTCAGGTAAATGGGTAATAACTAACTGATTAGTGATCATTTTCCCTATAATAGAATTTTGTTCAATAAACTCTAAGTCAAATTCAACAAGGAGCATGAGCCATTGAGCTACTCATTGGTTGTGATATGGCTTAGAATGCATGTATTTAAGGGGATTAGTATGGGTGACCAAGTAGGTTTTGTGATTTAAGAGATAATGGCATAGCTTAGAGGCTAAAAAGACTAACACAAGTCAATTTTTTAGTATGGGTATATTGAGTCTCATAATCAATAAGTGTGTGGCTTATGTATTAAACTATCTATTCTTGATGGTGATCATCTCGATGTGAAATCATAACACCTAAAGAATGGTCTGTTATAGAGATATAAAGGTAGAAAGGCTGATTTTCCTTAGGTGGAATAAGAATCAGTGGGGAAAGGAGATATTATTTGAGTGCATTGAAAGCTTCTTGGCGATCGGTGTTCCAATGGAAAGAGACATCTTTTTTGAAGAGATGGTGAAAGGGTTGGCAATAATTTGACAACTAAAAGATGAAGTGATGGATAGACTAAAGTTTGCCTTGCAAGCTATAGAGTTATTTGATATTAGTAGGTGGAGGCATCTCTAGTATTGATTTAACCTTAGTAGGTTTGACTTCAATACCACAGAGATAAATGATAAAGCCTAAGATCTTACCATAAATAACACCAAAGACACATTTCTTTGGGTTTAGTCAAATGTGATATTGAAGGAGATGAGAAAATATGATTTTAAGAATTATCAACTGATCTTGGTGAAGTTTTGACTTATTAAGTAAGTCATCCACATAATCTTCCATAATTTTGTGAAGGAGATCATGGAAGATGTAAGTCATGGTGAATTGATAGGTAGAATCATCATTATTCATATCAAAAGGCATGACCTAATAATATAAAGACCCGCATGGGGTAATGAAGGTTGTCTTATGTTGATCCTCAAGTTAAACTAGGATTTGATTATATCTAAAGAACCTATCCATAAGTGATAGCATCTCATGGCCAACTATTAGATCAACAAGTTGGTTGATACTTTGCAAGGGGAAGTCATCTTTTAGACAAACAAAGTTTAAGTCATGGTATTTGGTGTAAATTTAAACTCCCCTAGTCACTTTTATGATAGGAACAATATTGGAAGTCCATTGTGATTAGTTGATGGGTTGGATAAATTTAATAGAAAGGAGGTGTTAGAGATATTCTTTGACAAAGAGAGCAATATAAGGATGCATCTTATATAGCTTCTGCTTAATAGGTTTAGCATCTCAATTGGTGATAATGTTATGGGTGATGATAGAGGGGTTAATGCCAGGTATGTCATTATAAGACCAAGAAAAGGCATTGCTATGGTTATTAATAAATGTGGCATAATTATCTTGCTCAGAGGAATCTAAATATTGGCTAATATTGAGGACATGAGGGTTATCATGAGAGGGCAAATTGATGTCAATGGTTGATTTATTTAACATATCTTGTGTTTTAGATGGGAGTGGTCATTGGATATAGGAATCATTTGCACCCATGTATATGAGAATAGCATCATCATATTGACATTAGATAGTTTTAATAGTGGGAGATTTTTCATCAATTATTCTAGGATGAATGAGAGGAAGGGACCTTGTTTCCTTACCTTGGAGATAGGTGAGAGGCCCCAAATGGATGGAATTTATTGAAAAAAAAAATTAGGAGTTATAGATAACTCTAATTTGGTAGGTGATGGTGGAGAATAAGGTGGAGAAAGAGAGATTAGCTCTTCAATAATTGGTATATGGGAAGTTTTGGTGAGTTTAGTTGGTTTGTTATAACCTACTCCATGCCTCTTTTTGTCATTTTCAATGGTTGTTGTAGTGGGATATTCAATAGGTGTATGGACACCCTAATCATAATGACCCAAACCAAATCCTTTCTAGGTGAACTTATAGAGATAGGTGTGAGTTAATCTAGGCTTGCTCAAGAAAGAGAATTCATAGTGAAATGGTTGTGGTGAAGAGGATGGACTACTGATAGTGGGAGCCTGATCAATTCCCCCATATGTGAAATTAGTTCAAAGGTTAGGGGGGCCATAAGGGATGATCATCCCAATACGAGGATCATAATTTGGGTGCATGTGAATATTTCCATAGTCTTCTGGAGTATATAACATGTCAAGTATCAATAAATTATATTTTTCAAGTGATAAATGTTTAAAATTTTCCTCCATGAGATCCTTATCAGGAATTTGTGTTGTTGGTATTTGTGTAACTAGGGTAGTGGAGCTTGTGGAAGCTTCAGAAGTATCATGCAGAGAAGATAATATTTTTAATGGAATGAGAACATCATTGGGACTATAAGTCATGTTACATGTTTTAAACAAAGGTGGGTCAGTGGGTATAACATGCACTCGCCCATCGTGCTCAAACTTGACACAACAATGCAAATTTGAGGGTACACATGCCATAACATGTATCCAAGGTCATCCAAGTAGTATGTTATAATATAACTCTCCTTATACAACAAATAAGAGCTCAAGAATAGTGTGAGGACCTACACATATATGTAAGACAATAGTTCCCACCGTAGTAGCTATGGTATGGTTAAAGGAGTAGAGTACCATATCAATTTAAGATATGTAAATATCAAGAAGAGATAGTTGTTTATAGGCATGGGTAGAAATAATATTAATAATAGCTCCTCCATTGATCGTGACTCTTTTGACATGAGTTTGATTAATAAATGTGGTAATAAAAAGTATAGAATTTTGATCTTTAGGGTGTTGAAGTTAAATTTATAAATTACTAAAGGAAATTAGGGAGATGTAATTAAGAGAGCTGACCAAAGCTGTAAGAGGTTGGGGATCATCAGGTTGTACCTCAACTACTTTTAAGGCACTAATCAAAGCTTGATGGTGTTGGGATGATTTTTGGATTAACTCATATAAGGACATTTTTATAGGAGTTTGGTGAAGCTATTTCAACATTGAGATTTGAATAATGTTTGAAGATGTTGGCTTCAAGACCCCTAAGATGGAAACCTTGGGATTTGGAGGAGTAGTTTCTTTGGAAAAGGGATGAGCCCAAGGAGCAGGCATTTTTTCCTTACCTTTATCCTTTTGGTTTTGTGACCATGTGGCCACATTAACTATGTTGATCTAAAATATAGGTGAAGGAGGTGGCAAAGGGGGTAGGGCCACATCCTTCGGTTTGAATTTAGGTGGAACAATAGGAGGCATTATGGATGCTAGAGGTGGAATAACAAGAAGGTTAATGGGAGTATCAATAAATAGAGTGCCAACATCAAAGTGTTACTAAATGACTATTTTGAGAGCTTTATAACTCTCAGTATCATGTCTAGGTGAATGATGATATAAACACACTTATGTATCATTAAACTAGGATGGCTTCATTCTAAGAGAACTTTAAGGCTTAATGGAAGGAAGATTTATTATAAAAGATTGTAATAACTGATGTATAAAAAATATCTAAGAGCCTACGGGTGGTCTCACACTTGTTGTGGTAATAAGAGTGGACACCATATTTTGTTTAGGAGTCACTGGGGTGATTTTAAATTGTGCCTTGTTTTGTAGTAGTAGAGTTAAATGTTTTGTTGATAATTTCTTGGTGTTATGTATCATGGTGTCATATGTGAAAGGCCTACTAGGTCGCAAAGGTACTAGTGGAGGTAAATTATCCTTTTGTTTTACTTGGTTTGGTAATACTCCAACTAAAGTAGAGGGGTGTGGCCTCAGAATTGATAAGAAAGTTGAGGGTTGAAGAGGGAAGGATTAGTGAGATCTATGAAGCTTAACATTTTTCTATAGTTTAGGTCATAAAACTCCAACTTGTGGTTAGAGAGTTAGATCTAATTTCACATTTGGATGAATTAGATTAGAGATGGGGCATACACCTAAAGGCCTATTCTAATTTAATGTGGTAGATGCCTGTGAGGGTGAGGGTTCTGACATAGGTGGATGAGATTTTAGTGATTTTGGTGAAGAATCTCTAACTTTATCAAATACCTTCAGGTAAAGGGTAGTGAGAGGGTTGGCAATAAAGGTTGACACTCATTGTGTTGGATAAGGAGATTTAAGTTGGTCCCAAAATTCCATGTGATCTAGTTTTGTTGCGTCAAGAAATTCTAGACTTTTCACCAATTGCAAGAAGGGTTTAGATGAATTTGATGTAGCCTTTATGGTTGTGTCTTTATAAGGTTGAGGTGTTTGATAAAGAGGGAAATTTTTAATCTCTACTACATGCCAAAGATGAGAAAGAGCCACAACTAGGTCTTCTTCGATAGAGATAGGAGAAGACACATGGTCTTCCATAGGTGGAGGAGAGATAGGCGAAGAGGGTTCCTAAAAGGGATAGATCATAGGTATAATTTTTTCCTCAACATGTGGGTGAGGAATAGTAAAGTATGATCCTCCATAGGTAAAATAAATGGTAATAGTGGTGGAATTTGAGTAGGCACAATAGGTCTCTCATCTAATTTAGGAGTGGATAATACTGACTCTTCATGGTACAAAGGTGGAGTGGATGGGGTACTACTCTCTATCGGTGGAGGAGAGGTAGGTGAAGAAGGTTCTTCAAGAGGGTATAACATAGGAATGATATTCCCCTCAACATGTGGTTAAGGAATGGGTAGGGCATGGTCTTCAATTGGTAAGAGGATAGGTAATATTGGTGCAAAAAGAACTATCAATAATGGCTCCCTTGGTGGCAAAAGAAGTGGTAAAGGAGGTTCTTCCTCATGTGGGAGTGAAATAGGTAAAATAGGTTATTATACTTGAAGAGGAAGAATAAGTGAAATAAATGCCACTAACTATAGGGGAGGAGTCGATAAAATGGGCACCTCCTGTTGAGGGGGAGGTTGAGCTAGAGGTAAAGGAAAGATCATATTAACCATATGGATATTATGATCACCTGACTTAGTCATGGTCTAAACAATATTTTGATTGGGTGAATGGTTAGGAAAGGGATATTTGAACACATCCATGTTTTGATTAGTAGGTGCATTAATATTATCCAAAATGAGATCACCCCTATCAAGCATGTCTTAAACAATGTTCTTGAATGTCTTATAGTTATTAGAATTATGGCCTTTAACTCAATGGTAGCCACAAAACTCATATTCCTTGTACAAAGTTGGATTAGGATGGGAGGGGTCAAACTATATAGGAGGTTTTATTTATGGAAGGGTTATGACACCTTGTTGAAATAGTTTTTCCAAAATGGATGTATATGACTCACTAATGGGAGTGTATTGTCTTTGTTCATACCATTGTTAGAATTTCTTGGTCAAATTTTGGGAATTCAAGGAATTAGATTGGTTTATGGTTGTAGAAGAAGTTTAATTAATGACCACTATGTTAGTAGAGCCTTTAAATTTTTGGTTAGAAGGATAAGTTTTAAAAGAGGATTAATTCAATTTGGAATTGACATTCTTACTGTGTAACTTGAATCTACCTTCATCTATATCCCAAATCTTGAGTTTCCATGCCATTGTAAAGGCCTCATAAAATGTGAAAAAAGTTTGCACTTAGAGTGTGGATGAGATGTGCTTAGAACATACCCTTGAGAAGAGATCAATAAGCTTAGGTTGGGGTAAGGAGAAGGAGAGTTGATTGATCAAACCTCTCCAGTGAGTAACAAAATCTATGATAGACTCATCATCAAATTATCTAATGGAATAAAGGTCTAAAATAAAAACCTTTTTATAAATGTTAATAGAGAAATGGTCTAGGAATATTTGTGCAAGTTAGGTAAATGAGAAAAGTGAGTGCTGAGTTATAGAGCTATACCAATTCAAGGTAGCACCTAAAAGAGACATAAGGAAAGTGTGAAGTATTAATGCATCATTGTGCCCTATTAAAAACAAGTGTGTATAAATGCTTACAAATGCTATTGTGGGTCCTCTTTACTCTAGAAATGAGTAAGTTTGGGGAGTTCCCATTGGCTTGGATAAGGGTGAATAGGCATAAAAGGGTGGATGGGTTCATTGCATATTTGATCATAAGATAATACATTCTTTGAACCAAAAATAGATGTCTCTATATTAGACATCTTGTTTATCAACATCTTAATGAGGTCTAGAGGGGGATTAGTTTGGAAGATACCTCCTAAGTTATAGGGAACCTGATAGGAAGTGGAGGGAGCATATGACATAGCTTGTTGAGGTTTGTTTTGGGGAAACATAAGGATAATGAGTCATAGGCTAGAGTGTGGAAAGAAAAGGGGCTTATCCCATTGGGTTAGAGACTATGCTTTGGTTAGATGTTGTTATTATAGGTTTGGTTATGATCATGGTTAGACTAGATGAAGGGTGAGTCGTAGCTCAGGTAATTATAGGTGCGAGATTAAATGGAATAGGTACCACCAAATTTTGAAATGGGATGAGACTTATTTGAACTACTTGTGGTTATGAAATTAGGGAAGTCATGCCAAAGTTTATGTGGGATTGGATAGTTGGCGATGCTAAACTTTGGACATTATTTATGGTTGGGTTACTTGTTGAGGTAGTGATTTGAGTAACCATGGGGAAAATAGTGGAGGCAGCTAAAACTAAATTTGTCTTCATTAGATAAGTTAGCATACCATAGATTGGGTCACCCAAAGAATTGTGGGTTTGGCTTATGGTAAGGTAATGTTGAAGGGTTGCCAAATTATGATCAAGAAATTTAGCAAAATCTTGATCTCCTTCAGGCATAATGGGAATTTATTTGGGGTTGGGAGTATGATATATATGTAAAGTATGCTCTATGATAGACTCAAAAGGAAGAAAGGAAGGTGGAAGTGGTCGCTAGCTTGCATAATTGGCAAGAGTTTTGGCTTGAGATTGCATCAATACAATGAAAGAAGAAGTTTGAATAGTCTTAATAATCTATATTAGTGAAAAAATAAGGAAAAACTAGGTTCATATGTAGTTAAGTGGGTTATTTTAGCTTGTTGTTTTGAGCAAATTAAAATTATATAGTCATCCGTGTCGGTGACTTGATCGATATTGGTAGTAAAAGTTTGTCAACATCAGTGGGATTAACTGATGTCAGTAACTAAAGTCTACCAATGTCAGTATAGTTAACTAATATTAGTCACTATGATATCCTAAGAGATGGAAAATCCCATGTTTAAAAAACCCAAAAGTAGAATCTAGGTAAAATAGAGGATGCAAGAGGTCTATGTAAGAAGGAAGAACACTAAAAAAACCTAATATAATAGGTTATAAGAACTGAGTATTAATAATAGTGTTAATTTTATGAATCAATGGAAAAAAATCCTTACCAACTCCAAAATATAGAAGGTAATAAAAAAGTAAAAAAATAACATGTAACAACTAATTATTAACTCCTAGAGATTCATTTTAGTCTCGTGTTGGCTTATGCCTTAATCAGATAGTGAGAAGAAAATTTGGTTATTGAAGGTACTAGAAAGCAATCTAGAGCTAGTTTTAAGTTAGTTTTGGTGCTCTAGAGGAAATTTGTGTTAGACTAGGTACCTAGCTTGTTATAGGATCTTGCTCCCCACACTTCATGGAATTGAAGCCAAGCCAGGCCACTTAGGCAAAATACACCTTATGTCTAAAGTTTATACTCCACTAGAGAATAGAGTGGGTTCTCCCCTTGGTGGTGAAATCCAAGTAGGATAGTCAGGTAGGGAAAGGTAATCCACCATGTGATGAAATATAGATGGACCTTGTCTCATGCGAGTTTAGATTTTTTTTTTGTGAGTATGATTTGGTTGTGTAACATGGTGCACTATAATTTATTCATAATGCTTGTAATTAACTAGGTGAGCTATTATGTAACAAGCAAACAATGAAATGCAGTAAGTTTTAAACCCAAATCTGAAATGTTTAGATTCAAATGAAAGCAAAGATGAAATAGGAGTAGAGAATTAAATTCACTATCCTAATGTGCATGCAATAAATAGATAAAGAAGAGATTTTTTTAACTTGTAAGAAAAATGATAAATTTCCCTTAGAGGCAAAGAGAAAAGAAGAGTGGCAAGGAAGAAGAAATTTCAATTTATTGCCTTTAAATAGAAAATAAAATGTTGAATTTTTCATTTTAAGGGAGAAAAGAAGGAGCAAGTGAAAGAAATTAAATTTTCACTATTATGAAACTATATGAATTCTTAAAACAAGCATTGAACCCAAGGAAAACTCCAGGGTCCCATCAGACATGCCAAAAATGTTTCACTAAAATTTGTCTATTTCAAGTCTAAAGAAAACTAGAGAAGAAGGATAGGGATAAGTGATTATAATGAACCCATATTGGTTTGAATTCCATATCCAAACATTGTGAGCACTCCTATTTATCTGGGGAGGACTACCTACAAGTAAGAAAGCACTACCATAAAATGTTTGTTAGTAGATATTTGAGTGGGTTGCTAAGCTATGTGCTTGTTCCAGGAAGTGTCAAATTTCCTTAGAGATAACAGTCCACTTTTGAGAGATAAAAGAGTAATAAATAACTAAGAGAGAGGAAAAGAGAGATAAAAGAGATATATTGTTACCATTATTTACAACTTGAGTGCAGTAGAAAGTAACAAAGTGCAGGTGGTACATTATGTTTGTATTTTGCAAGTTATTTGGGTAGGTTTTAGAAGGGTTAGGAAATCCATAGTTACCAATGTATATTATGATACTGAGGTTGATTAAAATTTGTGACTAATGTTGGTTACTCTACCAAGGTCAGTGAGGAAAGTGACTGATATTGGTTAGGTTACCGATGTCAATAGGGGTAATAATTGCCTAGGAGTTTACAAAAGGATTTTCTGGGTCTAGGAGAGGTTTTGGTTAGGTATAGAAGGTTAGGGAGAGTTTTGTGAGAGAGAGTATGGTTTGGATGGATGTGGTTAGAGGTTTGGTGTGTTATAACAAGGAGAAGCAAGTGGGGAATCTTTATAACTCCTTCATGGGGGTTCAGTTAGGGATGTGTAAAGCAATAAATAGTAGATATAAAGTGATTACAAAGTAACTACTTAAAGACTTATAGAGTAAGTGATATACTTAGCTATAATAGTGACTAAATGATAAGTGTCAGATGGATGGCTCCTATCAAGGAGTCCAAACTGATGCCTCAAATAGAGAAAACAAGTAGGTGTTGTTGGTTCTCAAGAGCTTGGATCTTGATCTAGATTGACTTATATAAGATAATAGTAAGCCAAGATGTCAAAAGTTGAATGCCAAAAGCTTGTATTCAAATAAGAATGAGTTTTCTTGATTTTTGCTGACTTGAACATTAGTTTGGATTTTGGCTTATATAATCGACATCGATGATCCTACCAACATCAGCCACGGGTTGACCAATGTTGGTGGCATTAGAATAGGTATAACTACTATCTTTAGCCTATTTTATATTGCTCCTTTTGCCAAGTGTGGCACCCATTATAAAATAGTAAAAATAGGAGGTTAAAAAGGACATAGCTAATTAGGAATTCATTTTTGAGGTGAGAATAAGTCTTGGATAGTTAAGATGAGGGGACTAAGTCTTGAGGTGACTCATCAAGTGAAAATTAGTCTTAGAATGAGGTGGCTAGGTAAGGTGGCATAAGGGGTTTTAATGAACTTAATTAAGTATTTTAAATTAATTAAATGTGTGAGGGGTAAAAACATGGGTTAGGGAGGCTAATAATTATTATTAAAAAAGGGCTCAAGGGGGGGGGGGGGTTCAACACAGGGAGTTATGCACGTGTGTGACATAAAAGTGTTGTCTACACTTATTTGAAAGAAGAGTGGAGAGATCAAACTTTATGTATACTTTAAGGATATGAATAGAGTTTCACTCAAAGACCATTATCCACTACCTTCCATGGAGAAAATTTTGTAAGTGGTTTTAGGTTCTCAATGCTTTTTACTACTTGATGGCTATTCAGGCTATAACCAAATATTGGTGAATGAGGAGGATCAGCTCAAGATAGCATTCACCATAAAATGGGGAATGTTTTCATATAGAAATATGCCTTTTGGTTTGTCTAATACTGGTACTACCTTCCAAAGTGCAATGGACATGGCCTTTAAAGGTTTGATCAATAAGTTTTTGCTTGTATACCTTGATGATATAACTATTTTTTCCAAGGATACTAATGACCACATGAAACATCTAAGGAAAGTCTTTGAGAAGTGTAGAGAGTTTGGAGTTTCTCTTAATCCAAACAAAAGTATCTTTGATGTTCATGAAGGCAAGTTATTGGGTCATATTGTGTTAAAAGAAGGCTTTTCTATTGATCCATTGTAGATTGAAGCCATTCTAGGCTTGTATTTGCCTCTACACAAGAAAGGTTTACAAAGTTTCTTAGGCAAGATCAACTTTGTAAGAAGGCTTATTCTAGTATTTGCTACTTTGGTGAAGCCTATTACAGCCATGCTCAAGAAGAACCAAGTTTTTGCTTAGGCAAAGGAAGGAAAGAATAGTTTTGAGCCAATAAAAGAATTAATTTCCCAATATCCTACTCTCTTGAACCCAAAATTTTCCAAGGATTTCATACTCTATACTTTTACTAACTTTGACACAATCTCAGCTATGCTTATACAAAAGAATGATGAGGAAGTTGAACAACCCATTGCATTCTTTAGTCAAGGATTGGAAGATTATGAGGTCAATTACACATTTGTCAAGAAGAAAGCTCTAGATATGATAAGAGGTTTGAAAATTTTTAGGGACATGGTTTTAAATAACAAGATACATATCATGGTCTTTCATCCTAGCACCAAAGAGTTCCTCCTGAGCAAAGACCTCAATGAGAAGAGTGTTGGGTGGATCATAAAGGTAATGGAGTATGATGTTAATATCAAGGTAAAAAACTTGGTAAGAGGAAAGGGACTATATGAACATTTAGCTTTAGATCTTCAAGGGCCAAAGGAAGAATTCTTAGTTAATCAATCTCATTTCCAACCAGCTAGTCACATACCAATTCAAAGTTGAACACAAGACATCATTGGTTTCTTCCATAATGGTGATTGTCCTAATGGTTTGAACAAGTCACAAAGAAGGTATTTTAGATTGAAAACTATACTTTGTTGTCTTGTAAATGGTATTCTCTTTTGAAATAATGTGAATGGTGTGCTACTAAGGTGTGTTGATAATGATCAGTTTGGCATCTTGCTAGAAAAGTTTCACAATGGTGTAGATGGAGGTCATTTCTCCCCAAAAACAATAGTTTCAAAGATAATATGAGCTATATATTATTGGCCTAGCCTTTTCAAGGATTTCTACTCGTGGGTAAGGAAGTGCCCCCAATGTGCTTTCTTTATAGCCAAACAGAAACTTTTAACCCTTCCATTGAATCATGTCTAAGTATATGAGCCTTTCATGTAATGCGGCCTTGATTCCATTGGTATGATCAACCCTCCATAAATTTCTAGACATAGATGGATATTGAATGCTATTTCCTACTTCACAATATGGGTAGAGGTTGTTGCATTGAAAGAGGAAAATGAAAATGCAATGTTGGAGTTTTATGAGAGTATCAAAACAAGATTTGGGGTTTCCTATACTATCATTTCTAATAAAGCACTTGATTCAATAGGTGATAAAATTTTGAGTGGGAAAATAGGAATGGAGTTTACTTGATTACCTCATCCAACTATTACCCTCAAGCTAATGGATTGGCTGAGTCTACTAACAAGAACCTCATCAAGATCATCAAGAGGGCATTAGAGAAAAATCAAAGAGCATGGCACACCAAGTTGAATACAACCTTATGCGCTAATATGATCACTCCTAAGAGATTAATTGGTAACTCTCCCTTTGTGCTTATTTATGGGAGAGAAGCTAGGTTCTCTCAAGAGTTCCCTACTCTGGGACTTGCACATTAGCTGGAACTACTAGAAACTACTCTAATGGAAGTCAAATTAATAGGAATTAATGCAACTAAAAGAAGCAAGGTACAATGCACATAAGACCATGTAACACCACCAAGTACTCATGAAGAAGTCTCTTGACAAAATATCAAGTACAAGAATGTTCAAGGAAGGTGACTTCATTCTAAAATGGGATGATGACAAAGAAAAATTAGGTAAACATACAAAGCTTGATGCTTTATGGAATGGCCCTTACATCATTAGTAAGTGAAAGAAAAGAAACTCCTTCCATCTAATCAAGATGAATGGAGAATAATTTTCTATCCCTGTGAATGGAATACATCTAAAGTTTTGTTATTAGTCCTTGGAAGTATATCTTGTAAATAGTAATATAGGTTTGTGTGTTTAGTTTTGTTTTATTTTAGTTTTTGTGTTCCCTAAGTGTTCTAGTTGAACAAAAGCATGTTTATTTTGTTTTTATTTGTTTTCCCTAAGTGCTTAGTAGAACAAGTGTGTCTTTATTTTATATTTTTATTTTATCTTATGTGTGTTGTTCTTTCCTTTTGTGTTTTCTATAATGTTAGTTATTTTATGGTCAATCTAGGGTCTATTCATGTCAATCTGAGTGCTCACATGCATGAATCCATGCCCAATGGAAGAATTAGGCAACTGATCTTAGGCATAGTAGGCATGATATCCCTAGGAATTGCCAAGAATGTTGGTCAAATTTCACTCCCAAGTTTGCATCTTTCAAATTTGTCCAAGTATAGTATTCAAACATTTTCTTCAAAAGAAGTATTTTTCATTGAGCCACATCAAAAATACCAAGTGTCATTTCATTTAAAGACTTTGTTTTAGTCTTTACATTAGGTTTTATTTCCTTTAGAGGATTTTTTTTCATGTTTTTTTTTTTGACTAAGTGATTATTTCTTCTGGACTTTTCATTTGGCCAAGTGCTGAATTATTTTGGATAATTTATCCAAAACACTTTTCCAAAGGAATTATTTTGGAGAATTTATCTAAGACAAACTTCCTAAAGGACAGTTGTAACTTATCTAAAGTTAACTTTTCAAGTAGGATTCCCTAAACAAAAAGTTTGAAGGGTGTTTTCCTTTCAAATGGTCCAGTTCAACTTTTTCGAAGGGATCATTTCAATTTTTCTTAAGGGTATGTGACAAATTTTCCAAAGGAGTTTTTCAATCTAAAGGGGCATTTCAAATTTCTCAAAGGGTACTTTGTATTTTTTCTGAAGGGACATTTTTAACAAGTTGAAGGGCACTTTCATTTTTGTGGAGGATACTTAGCAAAAAATCCAAAAGAATTATCTTAGGAAAATTGTCTGTGAAAAATGGACCAAACAAAAAGTTCAAAGGGTATATTTCAATTTTTCTAAAGGGTACATTTCAAAAAGTATAAAGTGTTATTATACAAGAAAATGGACCAAACAAAAATTCCAAAAGGTACATTTCACATTTTTTGAAGGGTAACTTACAGCTGAAATGGTCCTCTACAAAGTTCTAAAGGGTATATTTTGGGAAAGTGTCCTTTCAAGATGGTCCATTTCACAAAGTCTAAAGGGCCAAATAGAATCCAATGAATTCTTTCAAAAAAAGGGTAAGAGACTAAAAGTCTAAAGGAAATACCTAAAAGGTGATGGCTCGAAGAACTTCAATTTCAAACTATAAGAAATAGTCATTGCTATTCAAAAGACTTGATGGGAATGTGAGAGCAGACGTAGAGGTAAAAAATGTGTGAATCATGAACATTTGGTGCATATAGAGAAATAAAAATGGATAGGTCAATGGTTTGAGTCATTCCTTCCATAAAATTAAAAACTATAGGTGTTTAAAGGATAACTAGAAGTTAGAAAGAACATTTTTTAACTATCATCATGACTTATATTTTCCTCAATAGTGATATGTGTCGACTCCTCTATTTTTAGTTTCAAAATCTCATGGATGATATTTGATAGAAGAAGTTTATTGTGCCACTCTTGAAGGCTTTATGCCACTTTCCATCATTCTCATGACTTGTTTTAGACAAGTAAACCTCCTGACATGACATGGCTCACCCCATCCATCTCTCTCATGCATCTATAACTGATTCTCACATGTGGACACATGTCCTTGTGCCTTTTCATCTTCTCTTCTCTCTCTCTTCCCCAAATTTCTATAAATTTAACCATTTTAGCCATTGTAGATGACCACATTTTTGATATGGTGAAGCCCTATTAAAATGACATTGCACTTTACTTTTGAAGATTAAATACAAGACCAATTCTAAGTTGTAAGCTTTTGTTTGAGTATGTGAGTGATGTATAGTAGATCCAAGTGATGGCATCATCCTTACTCCCTTTATCCTTCATGTTTGAACAAAGGTTCTACTATTAACAGGCAATGTGAAGTGTGTTAAATGTATTAAACTCTCTTTTAAGTATGCAATTGTACTTGTGGTAGGTTGAGTATCTTTTTGATTGTTTCAAGCATGTTACCTTCACATTGAAACACTATGTTAGTATCTTTCAATACATGGAATTATTATTGGAAATCATTGTTATTCAGTAGAAGTGTGATTGTTAGTGGGATAAATTCTTGGTGGATCACCTCTTTAGCATAGTCTCCTATTTTATGCAAACTCTTGACTCTTTTCATGAACAATAATTAGATTAGGTATTAGGTGATAGACACTTAGATAATAATTTAGGGAGCTAGCCCCTTTCAATCCTAGAGACTCATCTCTCTTACAAGTTCCCACAAATATGAGGGATGATTCAATGTTGCATCAAATTGAATGAATTTCATAGAACATCTTAGGGTGCTTAATTTGATGATAACATTTTATTCACAAAGCCCACAGGTCCTCTATTTTTCCCATTTTGGGAAAATGGTTTGAAACCTCAAAAGTGTTAGTTGGGATGTTTCTCCAACACCTAGTGAGCTGCCAAGGGTATTAAGCATGCTTTCTAAGCCATCAAATTGATTCATAGACCTCATGAGGGATTAACCTTGTGAAATAACTTTGTACAAAAATTTAACTCTTGTTGATGTCACTTGTAGGTATGCATTTGACTATATGCATGGTAGTAAAAGTGATATAAGACCAAAAAAATCTTAGGAAAGGCTCTCCTAGTCATGTTTATGCACATTAGACAATGTTAAGAAATTGGAACACAATTACATCTCTCCCAACATTAGCATGATGTTATCAAGGTCTGTAGGTGAAGGTTTGACTATGTTATATAGGAAAAGAAGGGGAAATGGATAAGGTGCATGTTTTGTGCCTCATGGGAAGACCTATGGTTACCAAGCACGCCTTCATAGTTTCAAAACATTTGAGACACATTTTATGCCTTCATATTGATGTGGGAAACATCTTTCATAGCACCTATAGGTGCATATTTATGAATAAAGGCAATGAGGGTGATTAATGGTCAAGAAAAAGACTATAAAAGGATTTTTCAGTTATTCAAACTCCAAGACCAAGAAGATAATTAGAAAAGCTATTAAGAGTCCCTAAGAAACATATGAAACCATAAATCTATCAAACCAAAGCAAATTATTTTGAAATTATCTCAAACAGTGATCCCTCCTGGATGAAGCAACATAAAAAGCTACCTGAGGTCTTAATGATGGTTCATAAAGGAGAAGCCATGAACCTTAGGCTTCTTATCATAAATTTGAAGTTGACTTAGATTAATTTCAACCCCCAAGGGCATTCATGCCAACTCCACCTATACAAACTATATTATGTATCCAAAGCTAACCCTTCTTGGCTTACAAAGGCAAAAGATGAAACAAAATCAAAAACTAAACTTTTTTACCTTTTATTATCACATCAAGTGTGTAAATTACTTTAGGGAGGTGAAGAGACACTTTTCCCATGTTTTTAGTTGAAAGTGAACTTCCCAAGTCTGTACAAGTGCCAATAAGGGCATAAAATCGAGGAGACACTACCTCTTTATACATGAAACTAATTCTTGGAATTATTTATAATTTATCCTAACATTTTTTGACCTCCTCCACATTTAAAATCACTTTTATGAAAAATATGATTCTTTGAAAGTTCGTACAAGTCATTTAATGAGCTAGAAATATGCCAAAATGACACTTTTTATACATAATACATGGTAAAGGACAAAATAAAAACTTAAAAACACCTTAAAACATATAAATGACCATAATAGGATGTTTTCAAGATAATTTATGCCTTTTACCATGTTTGACTAGGGTTGAATTTGGTTGACCAGACTAGCACATGGAAGATAGGCTTAAAACAAGGCTAGAACAGGGATAGGTGAGATATTTAGACCAAAATGAGACCCCTATAGGACATATGTAAACATATAAAAAGTCTATAAATTTAGGGTTTTACCTAATTTTAATAAAGGTCAAATTTGGTCAACACTTTTAGTAATTCTTAGGTGTAACATGCTTGCCTATGTTAAGGACCAGTAGCCTTATCCCATCCATTGGGCAAAGGGAGTTAGATGTACTTTGAAACAATAGGATCAGACCTTTATTTGACCAATAATATATTTGATTGACCTGAAAAAACATAAATGAAAGACAAAACACAACAAGACCAAATCAAACATACAAAATAAAGGCACACTTGTGCTACTAAGCACTTAGGAAACACAAGCCAATAGAAATTAAACTAATCATTTACATTCAAATTAAACATACCTCCCTTCCTAGATCAAAAGGGAAGTACCTTGAATCTCCTTCCTCACTATATTAATGAGGATGCCAAGCATGCTTCATTTTGGATGTAGTGCTAGATGACTCATGTTTCCTTTTTTCTCCTTGGCTTGGCATGTCATTTGATGGAGTCATGTCCCACAAGCCTCCAAGGTAGATGAATTTTTTTTCACCTTGAAAACATGCCTCATACTAATATCCTTTTGTCTCATTATGGTATATTTTCATATCTATGTAGGGGACAACCTCTTGTAAGTCTATACCTTCTTTAAAGACCTCATTGTCCTTCTCATTTACTATAATCTTTTCAAAGCCTTCAAGAAGTGTTATGCCATATCTCTATAGAAATGTTTATTTTTCAAACTCCTTGTTGATTTTTGTATGAGTATCTTCATATGTGGTTGTAGGATCAATCTTCAAGTCATCTTCAAAATCTTTATAACCATCATAGATTTCTCTATCAAGGTTTGGAATCTCTTGATTGTGATGCCTTTCAATATATATTTGCTTCTCAATAGCTTGGATTTGTGTTATTAGGAGTTTTTTACTCTCATTATCTTCATATTCTTTGAACATTTGCATATATGTATGCTACATGTTTTCTTTTTGAAACACATCATCTTGCTTACCATGGATTGTAGTCATCTCTAAAGGACTTATAGGCCTCTTGAGACCTTAAAATTCATTGAAAATGACCTAAAATCTCAACCACAAGTCATCATATTCTTTTTGGTAAGTATATGAAGTGGAAAAACAAGAGAAACTTCTTCCTCTTCTTCTTTGGAATCCAAAAGAACTCCTTCCAAGGCATCTTTTTCAGCATAAAGAATGTCATCTTCACAAGGATTAAAATCTTCCTCATCATTAATCCAATCCAAAATATATATCAATGTTAATACTAGGCATCTCAAAAATAGGAATTTTATCCAAAGAAGGTTCCCAAGGAACAATGCAATATTCAACATTAGAAGGGGGAAATGGATCAGCTAGAGGAGGTTGAAAGATGGGTTCAATGGCTTCTTAAGGAAGGGTGGGAGGGAGTTGAGTAATCTTAGGTTTCTCTTCACTTCCAACTTATCCACTTAAACATTATTTTTTCTTCTTTCCACAAGCTACCATTACTTCTTTCCATCTTGGGAAGGTAGGCTTAGATAATTCTCCATAGGGCTAAGATGAAAATAGAGGGGTAAATGATAGACTTAAGAAACTTGGGAGTTCCTTGGGCTTGGTATCTTATCTCCCACTTTGGAAATTAGGATTAGAGAGTTGATTTTTTGCTTCCATGATGGATTCCATTAAAATATGATTGACTAACTCAATCTCCTTGTCAAGATGGGCCTCAAAATCTTCTCCAAATAAGTCAACCTGCTCAATAGTGATATCCTCCTTCCTTTGGCTGATCTCTTAGATTGACTTCTAAGAAGGGAAACTTTGGAGAATACATGAAGGACTTGGGGAAATTTGAAAAATGCTTGGATTAGCATCTTGAGTGGGCAAAGTTGACACACTTGAAGTTTGATGTGGTATGTATTGAGGCTACCAAGACTAAGTTGGTTTATGATCTCTTAACCTCTCCTCTAGGTGGAAAATTAGACCACAAACATCAATCATTTCACTCATAAGGCCTTCCCAATTATATCTCTCTATAGGCATCCATTATTCCTTGACTTTCTCCAAATCATTTCTCACACTTTTGATACAATCACTATGGATAACTTGAGCAAAACCATTTATAGTATCAAGGTCTAACATGTAGTCTTTGTAGCCAATGAGAATCTTCTTGAAAATTTCAATGGAATGACTTGGAGAGGAATTAGCTAGGATAGGTGAAGCACAAGCTTGATAGGGCTGATTATAGGCAACATAGGATTGATAGGGATCATGACAGGCTTAGACAAGGACTTGTTCATATTGAGAGGGAAAATGCAAAGATGGATATGTCTCCCTAACTTGTGTTAAGATAAACTCAACATCAAAATTATCCATGAATCACTCATGAGAATACCATAAAATAAGAAAAATACTTCAATTATATTAGATGGATTGCTTAACTATTAGATTTATGCTTGGAGTCACCATTGGTGCTTAGTGAAATTACCTCCAAAGGTTGATATCTTGAGGAGAACACCAAAAATCCTCAAATTATTGAAACAAGTGTCCCATCAAGCGTGCCAAAAAATATTTTCACTTGAACTTACACCCCTTGGGGAGATGACAAGTCTCTCCTTATTCAAGTGGAATAATGAAACCACCTTAGGGTTGTGAGCTACCCAACTTTGAGGTGGATCTCTAGATTTGGGGCTAATTCCCCTTGATGTACCACTTTGATCAAAATAATACTAACTCTTAGGTGGATGAAAAGGAATAAGGATAAATAAAAGTAAATCTACTCTAGGGGAGGTTATATACCAAATATTTTGTCTACTCACACCATCTAACATGCACTTGGAACCAAAAGAAGCCTACATATACACTTCATCCAATGACAATCTTCTCTTCCACATCAATATTTCAAGCATGGGGTCTTGAAGAGAGTATAGCTAAGAGGACTTAAACAATAGACATTCTAACAAACACTATTGAATATACTACTCACTACACCTACAATCCACATTAGACACTTCTTGCTGACCTACAAAAGAAAGATTATAAAACACACAAGGGATTAGGAAGAGTAACATGTGAAGGTAAGTCAAAATACACTTGAACAAGACCAAAAACCATTGTGTATAGCTAGTAAAATATTGAATGGGGTAAAAACAACTATATATATTATCTCAAGGGAAAAAATTTGGTAGGGCTTTACCATACCAAGGTGGATAGATCCATAAAACAGCCAAAAAGGCTAGAATTTATAGCAATTATGAGAGGAGAGAGAGAAAAGGAAGCTCAAGAGTCACTAAAACACTTGTTAATCAATGAGAAGGAGTTACATTACCATGGAATCTGGTATGAGATAGGTTATAAAAGAGAATCAAGGAAAAATGTCTCTCAACTCCTTCACATGTGGTGTAGATTCCTTTGTGCTTATATAATAAACTACCCTCTTCATTTTATAGGGTCAGGTTTGATGATAGATTTGAGTTGGAGGGGTTACAAATAATCCCTAACATGTATTAGATTAGTTTCTAATTATCCATCTTCTTTTATACATGCAAAATCATCCTTTATAGTTTCAAATGACTCATTTCCATGCATCTCTCACACTTGGCACCCAAAACCTTTCAATTTTGCAATCTAATCCATACAAAAAGAGGCATGACACTTTTCAAGAGTGTCCAAGTCATCAAGTTCATCAAAAATCCTTAAAGCACTTCCTAATTAGAGTTTCACCATATTTTCTAAGTGTTCACTACCCATTCACTATGACTGGTTGAGATGAGGAAGATGATAGGCATAATTAGGAGATTCGATAACTCATAAAATGTCCATGGAAACTTAGAACAAGTCTCAAACTATCTCCCAAAAGTGATTTTACCTTTTGAAACCTTATCACACCTAAAAAACATAGAAATTAGTCAAAAAGAGCCCTATGTTTCACCATCTTTACAAGTGTAGTACACCTCAATCACATGGAGTGTATCCTTGGAGAGTCTTCTATCATCCCCAATCAGTTTCATGGCCTTTCCACTCCATCTATACCATCTTCCCCATCGGGTCTTTAAGGAGGGTTTGGAGTAGTTTTAGGTCTTAGACTTTTTATAAAGGCTACACATTGAAAATATGTACTAGTGCAACTAAAGGATTATTAAGGACCCTAAATAATATCTCTAAATATCATGAGGTCCCATGCCAAGAGTCATGAAATTTATAAGAATTTTAAAATGACCACTTGAGCTCCTTTAGCATTATGCATAGGCTTATGTGCATTTAAGCCAAAAATTTATTTCTTGATGAGTTTTTCTGCAAACAAAAGGCTCAAATACCTCTATATATGCCTCAATAATGTGCTCTAATAGGTCTCAATAGTCATCTAACTACAAAAGTGATATTACTCCTTTCTAGGCATTAGACCTCACATTATGTCTAGTAGGCCTTACCCAAAACTTGTGATTTATACCTCTTTATTGACCCTCTAGACCACTAAGATAGCTCAAACACATCATATATTAACATACTCCAAATCATTGGAATGCTTGGCAAAGGTTAAAATTTGAAATGGTCTCTTAATTGACATTAGGCTTGTACCTTGCCTAACTACCCTACCTGCAAACCTTGTTGATTAGATCACTCTATTTGCCCTCAAACCTTGTATAATAGTTTACCATGTTTTATTATGTGTCTCCCAACTTCAAAAATCATATTATAAGGTATTTTATTATTTTGTTTCATCTTCTCATCATTTTCCTCTAATATACAGGGTTAAGGCTTAAAGAAAGTACACTACCTCTAAGACAAAATAGAGAGGGTTTACCTTATTTTTATCATAAAAACAACAATTTTAGGTTATGTAACAAGTTATAAGTCTAATATATAAAAAAATTAATCTTATAAATCTATGTTTTGACACTTCAAAATACAAAAAACCCAATACTGAGTTTTTATAGCCAAATTATGTATGTAGGCAGGGCATGAGGACTGTGTGTGTGTATTTGGGAACCTTTAATTGTTTTTTTCTCCATTTATGAGATTTAATTTAGTCCATGACATCCTTTAATGAAAATTTTCAATCTATTTCATCACCCATATTCTATATGTTACCTTATACATTCTCACATCAAACAAACTACTCATGTTTGTCTCAGTCCTCCATTAGCTGACTATGTGAGGTCTTTCTAGGTTATTGTAGGACTATTTTGCATGGATTAGGCATTGTTTATGGTATTTAAAGTTATAAAAACCTAATTATGATGATAAAAATTACTTCATACCTCTTTTACCCATGACTATATCTTCACCTCTAATGACTGAGATAATTTTCTCATTGACACCCTGTTGTAGACATCAAATAGGCTTCTTAGAACCTGGTAAAGGCATTAGAGTATTCTCTTTGAAATTAACTTGATTATAATATTAATGATTAGTCTTGTATAAATATTTAAAGGATATTATATAAACAAAATACATTAAATTTTTATTCACAATTCTAACTCTGTTGGATTGAGACAATCTTTTACCCCTGCCTATAGGTTATTTGGCATTATAAAACCTTATGTTAGGTACATTTGGGTTTTCTATGAGCTCCCTAAGATTAAAAAATGCATGTAAATACATATATATATATATATATATATATATATATATATATATATATATATATATATATATATATATATATATATTAATGCTTCTAAAACCTCACTCAATCATATAAATTAGATCACTATCTATTGAAAATCCCCAAGGTTGGCTGTAGGTGGTTATTTTCCTTGTATACAGACAGGGAAAGTGAACATGAGGAGGTCTAAAAATATCCATCTTCTATTATGGTGATCCATTGAATACTTAAAAATTCCTTTATCCATAATCAAATTTGTTCCAACATGAATCATGATTTTAAATTGAAACATTAGGGTGACAAAAGGTCTCTTAGTTCACATTCTTGTAGATATTACTAGCTGTCTTTAGTATGTTTAAGAGAACTTTTAGATCTCTATAATACATCTCTCCACTTGACATCACCCATTAAAACTTGGTATATTCATTATCCATGCCAATTTATATAAGGCCACATAATTAATAGCATCAAAGGGATCTTGCGACTATGGTATATGGTATTCACAAAGCCCACATGTCCTCTATTTTGTCAATTTTGGAAAAATAGTCTTAAACCTTAGAAGTGTTAGTTGGGATGTTTCTATAACACCTAGTGAGATATCAAGGGTATTAGGCATGATTTATAAGCCATAAATTTCTTCATAGACCTTATGAGGGCTCAACCTTGTGAAATAACTCTTTCCCAACCTTCAACCCCTATTGATGTCATCTTTGGATATGCATTTGACTGTATGCATGACAATGAAGGTGATATAAGACCAAAACAAGCTTAGGAAAGGTTCTCCTAGTCATGTTTATTCATATTAGATAATTTTAAGTAATTTTAACATAATTCCATCACTCCCAACATTAGCATGATGTCATCAAGGCTTGTAGGTGAAGGTTTGACTGTGTTGTGTAGGCAGAGAAGGGGAAAATGGAAAAATGCATGTTTTGTGCCTCATGGTAAGACCTATGGTTACCAATCACACCTTAATAGCTTCAAAACATCTAAGACACATTTAATTACTTCATATTAATGTGTAAAACCTCCTCCATAGAAATTGTAGGTGTATATTTCTGAATAAAAGGTAATGAGGGTGATCAATGGTCAAGAACAAGCCTAAAAAAGGATTTTTTAGTTCTTCAAACTACAATACCAAGAAGATAATGAGAAAACCTATGAATATTCCTTGAGAAACATATCAAACCATATTATCTATCAAACCAAAGAAAATTATTTTGAAATTATCTCAAATAATGACCCCTCTTGGATGGAGCATAAAAAGTTGCATAGGGTCTTACTAATGGTTCATAAATGGGAAGCCATAAACCTAAATATTATTACCATGAATTTTAATTAGACTCAAATTAATTTCAACCCCTAAGGGCATTCCTCCCATGTCCACCTATATGGCCTGTACTATGCATCCAAAGTTGACCCTTCTTAGCTTGCAAAGGTAAAAACATGAAACAGAAGCATTAAATTGATTTTTTTTAATCTTTTCTCAGCAAAAAAATCATTTAAATTACTTTAGGGAGGTGAAGAGACACTTACCCATGTTTTTAGCTAAAAGTGGACTTCCCAAGTCTGTACAAGTGTTAATAAAGGCCTAAAATCAAGGAGAAACTACCTCTTTCTACATGAAACTAATTCTTGGAATTATTTATAACTAATACTGACATATCATAACCTCATCCACATTTAAAATCACCTTTTCGACAAATATTATTCCTTTAAATTCCATACAAGTCATTTAATGAGATAGAAATATGACAAAATGACACTTTTTGCACATAAGACATGGTAAAGGACAAAATCAAGACTTAGAAACACCTTAAAAAATATAAATGACAACATTGATATGTTTTAAATATAATTTTATCCTTTTAACATGTTTTACATTGGTTAACTTTGGTTGACTAGACTAGCACAAGGAAGATATGCTTAAAGCAAGGCTAGAGTAGGGATAGGTGAGATATTTAGACCAATATGAGACCCATATAGGACATATGGAAATTTTTTTTTTTTTTTATAAATTTAGGGTTGACCCAATTTTACTAAAGGTGAAATTTGTTCAATAGTTCCCATGCAGAGATTATAGATGCTAATGAACACCTGAAAGTCCTCGAGTTTGCATACCTTCATTCTATGTACTTAAGAGACCTCAAAACCAATTTTCATGCCATTTAATATAAACCATGACATTTTACTTCATGATCAATCCTAAAAAATATTGAATTACTTATATCCATGCTCTCTTTCACATATTCACCTTGAAATTTGATCATCATGCCTCATTAGGCTAGGCAAGGCTAAAGAATGGTCTATGTGAAGACCAAGACTGAAGGACCTACCTTCAAAGACTCAATTTGAAACAATCATAAGTTCATCCACACATTATTATCATGATAAAAAAAACTATCCTCTCACATTATTTAGTTCACTCACCTCATCATGCCATCAATACATACCTCTACCATTACATGACTAGGCCTAAGCTTTTAATGCACTTGCCACCTTGACATGTTCCTTCCATTTCATGACTTCAACAAAAAATCAAACAAGTAGACATAATACATCACAAAAAACTAATATCACTTCACTATTCTCTTTCTAATGACAACAAACTTCCATATCCTCATAAAAACCTAAAACCAGATGACCAAGCTTCATATGACTTCACATCTTTCTCAATGCTCATTGTCACATCACATACCTTTATTCATTCATTTCACTATGATTCCTTCACATGGTTCACCCTAAAAATCTTCATGTCATCACATATCACATACTTACATCTATCATTAGTCACCTTTGACATCAACCTTGACATCAATGAGTTATACTTTCATGCAATCATAATACATTAGTTGCCTTCAAATTCTATCTTGCCTTCAATGACAACACTCTTCTCAATGCACCTTGTCCAAACAAACCTTTGAAATTAATGACCATTATGCCTATACATGATTCACCCTTTTGACATCAATGGCAATAACATGCCAACAAACTCCCCCTTTGTCATTGATGACAAATATACTACAATCTAAAATCACTTCAAAATGGTACTTTTCCCATCTACTCATTCTCCCCTTTTGAAATTAATGACAAAGAGATACATGTAACTTTCTTCCTCATAATGTAACTTATTGGATCACACCTCTTGTAACAAACATAATCTTAAACATTTGTTAAGTCTATAAAGCAACATATAAACATGCTCCCCCTAAATTCAGGCATACCTTCTTCAAATAAATTTAGATACACAAGAACACTCACCTTATCCTTGATATGAATGACATAGATCAAACTCTTGATCACTCACTAGGCCATCACATATTTTTTTGAAGCTAATGAATCATCTGATTAGCTCCCTCTTTATCCTCATAGCTTGTGCTCATCATATGATTCATCAAGACTCATAGACCATTCTTAATATCCTTCAAGCATATTGATAATGATACCACTTTTCCAACACAAATCAAGATATCAACTATTAGAAACACATTGTTAAAAACATAGAATAATTTTTTTGATTGCTTATCATATACCAATTAGATACATAGGCTTTCATCACATTGCTAGCTTTGTCAATAATTTTTAACTTGTCTCTGTGACCATATTGGGCTTGTAGATGAATCCTTATTTCATATGTCTTTAGACACAATCCTGTGCTCAAGCTTGCATTCCATACCATGACTCCTCGCGAATTGATCTCTAGAGTAAATTCTCATACTAACCAAAACTACTTTCACCTTGTCATATATATACAAGCTACAAAGAAAATAACTCATAGCATGAAACATAGACAACCTAGAATCATCTCAAGATGAGTCCTTTAACTACAACCTCATGCTTCTATAGATAGAAAAGTGTCTATATGAGGCCTAATAGAGTCACCCCTTTCATAGGGCTAGAAAAAATCCATGAACTCAAGAGATTCCTATATCTCCAAACCACTTTCCTTAGCTATCTTGCAATCACAAGACTGATAGTCCCTCCTTAGAAACTACTGAGGCTTAACTAAAACATTTGACTAATCCACTTAGTCATCCTTCTTCTTCTCTTTGATTGCCTTGTTAACACATGTAGATAACAAGTGTTCTTAACATTCCTTCACTTTTGATCCTTGTTCTATCTTAGCAAAAAATCTATCTTAACCATTTGGCTCAATATGATTAGTCTTGACTCTCTTTGGATTCCATACCAATGTTTGACCCTTCTCATGCATTCTAAGAGCTCCATATACCTTATTAAGTTTTGAGGGCATTATAACTCCATTACAATAGAAGACTTGAAATGTATCCCATATTATGATAGCTAGAGAAAATAAATTTTTTGTACATACCTCTTATCTGATCACTCCTCTCATGTTCTCATGATAACTCATTCATTGAGAAATTTCTATAATCACCTACTCTATGACCAAAGTTATGACAAGTAAAATATTAACCATTGAAAGAATTGGAATACCTCATTAAATTGAGTTTCTTGATTGGTTTCTTCATGTTGACTTTCATTTTCGTATTATTGACTTGTTGATGATTTCTATGAGTCTCAGATTTGAGATTTTATACATAGGTCTTTGAGGTTTGACTTTCCTTATTCTTATTTTGGTCTTATTTTAACCCAAGAATGGTCTTGTCATGTATAAACCTTTGACTACTTAAAATATCACCAAGAACTTTAGTACTCTTTTCAAATATATGATGTGTCTCCAACTTGAATATTGCCTGATCCAATTCTACCTTCATGGACTCCATTTCTATTCCAAACTTTATGTATTCTTCCTCCTTAGTCTTAAGACTTGTAGTGATAATTTAAATCTAATTTTATAATTATTTAATGATCTCCTCATGTTCATTGGTGTTTTTTCTTAGTCTCTATTTAAAGAGATTGATTTTATCCTCATAACTCTTAACCAATGATCTTAGTTTTTTATTATTCCTTTTTTGGAAATTCAACTCCTCTATAACACTCACCAATTCTTATTCAAGGTTTATTTTAGCCTCTTATTCATTTGATTCTTCATCATCCATAAGGATTTTCCATTTTGAGCAACCCTAATTATCTACTTCTATATCCATAAATAAAGTTTCATTGCTATCATGGTTATTACTATCATCATCACTATCAGATGTACTAGTGTCACTTACATTAGATGAGTTACTATCTTCTTTGGTATAGAAAATTCTTTTTTTCTTGAATGACCCTTTCTTGCCTTTGTACTTCTTAAAACCCTTTTTTCTATTTTTAAACTTATATATCTTCTTATCATCATGATCTTCATCATGTTCTTCATTATGCTTAGTCTTGTCCTTGTTAGGAAATTTAGAGGCAAAGTGACCAATTATACAACAGTTAAAGCATTTGAATGGTAATTTACCCTTATACTTACCTGAACCTCTCCCTAATTTTCTAAAAAACATGGCTTCTATCTCATCATCATCAATGTCTATGTTATCATCCTTGGCCTTCTTACCTTGTGACTTCTTATCAAATTTTAATGTAGATTCTTTATTGGAGGGTCTTCCATCACTTTTTCTCATTTCATAGGTAGTCATGATACCATGAAGCTCATCCATATTTAGTATGTTAAGATCTTTGATATCCTATACTTTAGACACTTTTTAATCAAATATAGAAGTTAGGGATCTTATTACCTTTGTACTAATGTTTATTATTATAACTTCTCTTTTATACTTTTAATGACATTTATTAATTCATCTACTCTCAACAAATAATATGCAATGTGTTCATCCTCCTTCATTCTCAGACTTTCAAACTACCTACAGTTAGTCTAAAACTTTGCCAAATTAAATTTTGTTTCTCCTTCATATATGGTCTAAAACATTTCCTATATCATTTTGGTTGTATCACAATGCATGACCTTAACAAATTCTAATTCTAAAAGACCACACAGAATGGTATTCATTGCCTTAGAGTTGTTCTCACTTGCCTTCTTACCTGCTACATCAATTAGTGGTGTCGGAGGTGGAGTGAATCCATAAAAAACAAATTTCCATATGTCATAGCATAAATAAATGATATAGGTATTCATTTTAATGTTCCAAAATGCATAGTTATTCCCATTAAAGAGAGGATCCTTATTGGTTGAGAAACCTCCTTGTGTTTGTTGACTAGACATGCTTGTGCTTCAAGATTCTCCTTCAACTTATTAGGCCTGATTCAAAGGATAAATCTCTGATACCAATTTTTGAAAGCATAATGACTGAGAGGGGGGGTGAATCAATCTTCAAAAAAATTCAATCAATTGCATGCACTCATCTATGAACTATGAAAGTAACACAATGATCTAGCAATGCATTAAGAATTAATCACATGATTATTAAACAAGATAACACACCACATACGTGGGAAACCCTCATGGGGGTAAAACTCAATAAAAAAAAAATTGGAAAAACTATCTTATAATATAATGTATCAAATTTAGTTGAACACCAACCCATCATGGAGCACCAACCCTAGATTTATCAAGTATCCACTTGACTTTAGTAAACACCCACTTTATAAGAGGCTATAACACCCTATGACTAAGCACCAAATTATTGATAGGATAACTATCAAAGTACCAAACTACAATTTAGATCTAACTCCATCTTGGAAAATAAATAACTCAACCAAGACCAATTTTGCAAGCTCCAACTTGTAAGGAAACTTCAACTCCCTCAAGCACCAACTTAGTCAATCACACTTCTCTCCTCTCAACTATTTATCGGTTATATCTGAAATATATTTAATTTCATACATTAGGAACACATATATGATTCAAATTTTATATTCTCTTAATATATAATGATCACTCCAACTCGGCTCCACTTGATCTCTCTCAAAAACTACCTCTAGGCTTCCTTGCTCAACTAGCCCTCATCAAGACTAAATAGGTCATATGACCTTGATTTTCATCTATATAATAACTATATGATAATAATGAAATGATTATATTCTATATATTTAGGGTTTAAAACATGTTTTATAACCTCATAAGGCTCATTTATCTATCAATCCATACATTCTCTCTAAGTTTTTTTATCAAATAAGCCTAAAATGCCTTGTATATATACTCATATCTTGTTCATATACCACTTGGTCATCAAAACACACATAACCTCTTAGTTTTAAGATAAAATAGGTATTATTAAATATCATAAACATTATTCAAATTATATTTGAGTCCCTTTTGTTTTTTCATAACTCTATTAGACTTCATTTTACTTTTAGGTCTCATGGAGACCTAATTGCATTAGGCCTTCTTATTAACATGTTACCATTTGATCCATTAGAAATAATTAAACCTATATAAACATAAAAATAATTTAAAACAAAAATCAAATATACCTTATCCAACATCCTCTAAGATCCATAACACCTTTTAGGTCTAACCACTTCATGAACCCCTCAATAGTACTCAGTCATATTAGGCCTATGTACAACAAAAAGTTTCCCTTTCAATACTAAAGATAAAACACACTTAATCCATTCAAATATAATTAAAAAATTACATAAACAAAGTATAAATGATCTAAGGGTAATTAAAATTTTCACTAGACACTTCAACTCAGGAGACAAGGGCTCAAGATTAGCTCATCAAAGCACTCACTTAGAACTACCAAAATATTCAAAACACAGTCATGGTGACTTAGACCTCAAAAAACCTATATAGACACTTTAAAAGAATAATGATGCATTAAAAATAATCTATGACATATTTATATCATCTTAAAACACAAAACTCATATGGTCTAATAGCAAAATATTGGTCTTTCAGACCAATCTCATGACCTTATATCACATTATCTTATCTGAACCAGACAAGTCAACTTGTGAGAAAATTTTCACTATATTCACTGACCTCCAAAAATTATTTAAAGCATATACATGACTGAAAATATTTAAAAACATCTCCATGAACTTGGTATCATAATTTTACCATGAAAACACACTCAATTTCATCTTCTCATCTTTGTTTGGGTTTTTCATTATTCACACCATTAGGTCTATTTGTGACTGGCCAACTTGGATGACCATTTTAACATATTTTAAGGGTGAAACCTATCCATAAATATTAATTTTAATTAGTTATTAGTATATATCTTATTATTATATCCATTTTATTTCCTTGACCAATGCAAATTTTGACTACTACAATAAATTATTCATAAACAACCATGTATCTATGCATTTTCTCTCTCATTTGACTAACCACCACCATTTGGAGGTACCTGGGAGAGTTAAATACATGATCAAATAGTTTTAATATTAATTTGAGACAATTATAGGCTTTTTTGAAAAATGTATTCCATAATGGGTGCTTATTATGGTTTTAAGGAGGTTTAACACAGGTTTTGGTGTTAACAATTATTCATAAAGGACCAGCCCTTAAATCTAAAAATAATGCCTATAGATATTATCTATTACCCTTACCCATCTCTAATTAACATATTATGTTCCCAATCATAGGTTACACATGAAAATGAACACTTGAAAGTCATTCTCAGGTTTGCATACCTTCATTTTGTGTACTTGAGAGTCCTCAAAACCACTTTTTATGTCATTTCCTACAAACCATGACGTCATACTTCATGATCACTCCTAAAAAAACTTGATTTACATATATCCATTCTATCCTTCCCATAGTTACTTTTAAATCTGATCCTCATGTCTCATTAGGCTAGGCAGGTTTAGAGAATGGTTTATGTGTAGATAAAGACTGAACGACCTACCTTCAAAGACACAATTTGAAACACTCCTAAGTGCATCCACACCTTATTATCATTCTCACACAACCTCTCACATGATTTATTTCACTCATATCATCAATCCATCAACACATACCTCTACCAAGCCATGATTAGGCTTAAGCTTCTAATGAACTTGACACCTTGACCTATTGCTTCCATGTCATGACTTCAATAAAACATCAAAAAAGTTGACATAAGACATCATATCACACTAATATCACTACATCATTCTCTTTATGATGAAAACAAACTTCCACATCCTCATACAGACCTAAAACCACATGACCAAGCTTCATATGGCTTAACATCTCTTTCAATGCTCATTTTCACATCACACTTTTGTTCATTAATTTCACTATGCTTCCTTCACATGATCTACCCTAAAAATATTCATGTCATGAAATATCACATACTTACATCTATCTTTATTCACCTTTTACATTGACCCTAACATCAGCCTTGACATCAATGACCTATACTTTCATGCAATCATAATACATTAGTTCCTTCAAATTCTCTCTTGCCTTTAATGACAACAATCTTCTCAATGAACCTTGTCCAAATAGACCTTTGACATTAATGAACATTATTACTTTACATGATGCACCCTTTTGACATCAATGATGAAAACATGTCAACAAACTCCATATTTTTCATTGATGGCAAACATACTATAATCTAAAATCACTTCAAAATGGTACTTTTCCCATTTTCTCATTCTCCCCCTTTTGAAATTAATGATAAATAGATACCTAAAACTTTATTCCTCATGATGTAACTTATTGGATCACACCTATTAAAGTAAACATGATATTCAACATTTCTTAAGTCTATAAAACAACATACAAACATGTTTCCCCTAATTATATGCATACCTTCTTTAAATGAGTATGAATACACAATAACACTCACCTTGTTGTTGATTAGACTAATATAGATCAAACTCTTGATCACTCACTAGGACATCACATCTATTATTGAAGCTAATGAATCACTTAATTAGCTCCCCCTTTGTCCTCATATCTTGTGCTCATCATATGATTCATCAAGACTCATAGACCATTCTCAATATCCTTCAAGCATCTTGATAACAAGATGACTTCTTCAACACAAATCAAACCATAAATTGTTAAAAACACATTATTAAAAACATATAACAACTTTTTTTCTTACCTCTCCTATACCAATCAGATATATAGGCTTTAATCACATTTTCAGCTCTATCAATAATATTCAACTTGTCTCTATGGCCATATTGGGCTTATAGATGATTCCATATTTTGTATGTCTCTATACATAATATTGTGATCAAGATTGCATTCCATAACATGAATCCTCATGAATTGATCTCCATAATTAATGATCATACTAACCAAAACTCCTTTAACCTTGTCATCTACATATAATCTACAAAGAAAATAAATCATACCTTACAACATAGACAACCTGGAATCATCTCATGATGAGTCCTTCTTTGACTGCAACCTCATGCTTCTACAAATATAAGAGTGTCTTCATGAGGCCTAATGGAGTCACCCCTTTCATAGGGCTATAAAAAATCCATGACTCAAGATATTCCTAGATATCCAAACCACTTTCCTCATTTATATTGCATTCATAAGACTAATAGTCCCTCCTTAAAATCTATTGAGGCTTGACTAAAGCATTTAACTAATCCACCTTAATCCACCTTTTCATCCTTCTTCTTCTCTTTTATTACCTTGTCAACACATGTATAAAACAAGTGTTCTCAACATTCCTTCACTTATGATCCTTATTCTATCTTATAAAATAATTTATCTTAACCATTGGGCTCAATATGATCAGTCTTAACTCTCTTTGGCTTCCATACCAATGTTTGACCGTTCTCATGCATTTTAAGATCTCCATATACCTTGTTAAGTTTTGAGGGCCTTTTAACTCCATTAGGATAGAATATTTCAATGTGTCCCATATTGTGATAACTATAATAAACAAAAAAATTGTACATACCTCTTAACTGATTACTCCTTCTCCCATGTTCCCATGATAACTCATTCATTAAGACCATTCTACAATCCCTTGGTTTATGACCAAAGTTATGACAAGGAAAATAATAACCATTGAAAGAATTTGAATACCTCATTTCAATGGGATGCTTTATTGGTTTCTTCATGTTGGTAATATTGACTTGTTGATTATTACTCTGAGTATTAGATTTGAGATTTTTTGTATAGGTATTTGAGGTCTAACTCTCCTTATTCTTATTTTTGTCTTATTTTAACCCAAGACTTATAATTTCATGTAGAGACCTTTGAATACTCAAAATATCACCAATAACTTCAGCACTCTTTTTAAATATTTGATGTATCTTCAACTTGACTATTTCTTGATCTAAATCTACCTTCAAGGACCTCATTTCTAATCCAAACTTTATGAATTCTTCCTCCTTGGTCTTAAGACTTGCAATGACAATTTTAATCAAAGGTTCCAATTGTTTGATGATATCCTCATGTTCATTGGTGTTTTTTCTTAGTCTCTATTCAAAGATATTGATTTTATCCTCATAAATCTTAACCAATGATCTTAGTTTTTTATTCTTCCTTCTTTGGAACTTTAACTCCTCTAGAGCACTCACCAATTCTACCTCAAGGATTACTTCAGCCTCTTCTTCATCTAATTCTTCATCATCTATAAGGCTTTTCCCTTTTGAACAAACCTCATTTTATGTTTCTATAGCCATAAATAAGGTTTAATTGATAATATGGTTATTACTTCCATCATCACTATTAGATGTACTAGTGTCACTTACATCAAATGATCAATTGTATTCATTAGCATAGAAACTTATTTTATTCTTGAATGACCCTTTCTTACCTTTGTACTTGCTAAAACCCTTTTTTCTCTTGTCAAGTTTATAGATATTATTATCATCAAGATGTTCATCGTGTTCTTCATTATTCTAAGTCTTATCCTTGTTAGGAAATTTAGAGGCAAAGTGACCAATCTTACCACAATTAAAGCATTTGAATGGTAATTTACTCTTATACATACCAGAACCTCTACCTATTTTTATGGAAAACATGGCTTCTATCTCATCATCATCAATGTCTATATCATCATCCTTAGCCTTATTACCTTGTGAATTCTTCTCAACTTTTAATGTAGCTTCCTTCTTAGATGGTCTTCCATCAGTTGTTCTTATTTCATAGGTAGTCATGATGCCATGAAGCCCATCCATCTTTAGTGTGTTAAGATCTTTGATATCCTCTAATTTAGACACTTTTAAATCAAATTTAGAATTTAAATATATTATTACCTTTTTTACTATTTTTGATTCTTATAACTTCTCTCCTAGACCTATGATGACATTTATTACTTCATCTACTCTCTATAGATAAGATGAAATGTGTTCATCCTCCTTCATTCTCAGATTTTCAAACTACCTATAGTGAGTCTGTAACTTTACCAACTTAAATTTTGTGTCTCATTCATATATGTTCTAAATTTTTTTGCAAAATCCCTTTGGTTATACCATAATGCATGACCTTAACCAATTCTTACTTTGAAAGACCACATATAATGACATTCATTTCATTAGAGTTATTCTCACTTGCTATCTTACTTGATACAACAGTTGGTGGTGTAGAAGGTGGAGTGAATCCATCAATAAAAAATTTACATATGTCATAGCCTAAAGACATGAGATAGGTTCTTATTATAATGCTACAAAATACATAGTTAGTCCCATTGAAGAGAGGAGCCTTATTGGTTGAGAAATCTCCTTATGCTTGTTGACTAGACATGTTTGTAATTCAAGAATCTCCTTTAAGTTATTTGGCCTGATTTAAAAGACCAAGATCTGATACCAATTATTAAAATCAAAATTATTGAGAGGGGGGTGAATTATTCTTCAAAAACTCTCAATCAATTACATCCACTTATCTATGAACTATGAAAGAAACATAGTGATCTAGCAATGCATTAAGAATCAATCACATGAGCATGAAGCAAGATAAAACATCACATATGTGGGAAACCATCATGGGAGATAAAACTCACTAAAATAAATATTAAAAAAACTATCTTATAATATAATGTATCAAATTTAGTTGATCACCAACCCCAAATTTATCAAGCACCCACTTGACTTTAGTGAGAACCCACTTTCTAGGAGGTTACAACCCCCTATGACTTAGTGTAGACACTAGAAAACTACACATTTACATTTTTTGATGCCTAAATTCCTCAAGATCACCTAAAACTTCTTAAACCTTCCCCAAAACCCTCTTAACCAACCAAATCACTATTTTCCTAGTCATAAATATCATTCAAAATCACTATTTGAAAGTACTATTCAAAATTACTAATCACCATCACTATTCATGATGACATGGCAAGTGACATGACAAGGGACATGGTATGTCACATTTCAAGTGATGTGTCTTAAAAGTGATGTGGCTTCATGTGGGACATCATACCCCACTTGGAACCATTTCTAAAGTGCTTGATGATCTCATTCAAGCATCACAAGGCCCCCCACCCCATGAAATGTGATGAATTTACTCTTAAGGGATCATTATTCAAGATGTATTTTTATCTTTCCACATGAAATTACACTTTAAAAGAGATGCCTACCTCTTTAAGACTTTGGAAAAGATAGATTATTTATTATTGACTTTTTAGCTCAAATGGAGGCTCACCAACCCAAATGGGAGATTTTCCAACCCACATGGGAATCCCCACCAACCTCACCTTAGAATTTTCATCCCCCACATTGAAAATGGTGCCATATTTTGTGTGCCACCAATTTAAGTTCTTGTGTGAAAGCAAGAAGGATGGTATAAAGTCTTTAAGTCTCATTCAAACCCATGTGCATGATTTCCATTCAAACTTGGAGACTCACGAACCCACATGGGAATATTCACCAACATCACCTTGACTAAATCATGAGCCCACTTGGATAAATTCTAATTAATTTAATATTCCTGTATTTTGGCATGTTTCTTCACACAAAAATGCTATAAATACCCCCCTCTCCTTCACCCCAATTAAGTGGCAAGTTAGTCTTTTGTTCTTAGCATATTTCTATAGGTTTTTGGAGAAGTTAATAATCTTTTAGTTCATCATCATCTTGGAGATAAGATCTCAAACAATGAAAATCTACCAAAATCTTCAACAAGAATCCTTAACAAGCCATCCTCAATCCATCTTTAACAAACATTAAGGTAGTTTATATTGTTTTGAAAATTTAGTTTCTTCTTTCTTAAACTCAAAACCATAACCCTTTTAGCCTTATTATTCTCCTTTCACCCCTTTTCCTCTTTAAACTTAACCTCTTCTTTCTCTTTATTCCATTTACCCATTATCCTCCTCATCATTTATCCCTTTATCTCCTTTTACCTCCTTTATTTCTCATCCCTTTCATCCATTTACCCCTTCACAATTTATCCCTTTTGCCTTCTTTATTTCTTACCATTTTTACCAATTTGACAATTTACCAATATTAACCAAAACTTTATCCCTTGTCAAAAGACAAACTAAACCATTTCCAAATCCAAAACCACAACCTTGCCTTCACCAATTTTCAGCATTAGTATAATCAAACGTGTTGCTTCATTTTGATTAATTTAGCAAACCATTTAACTTTATTGTCTCAAATTTAGTTACGTAATATTTTAATATAATTAATTTTATATTTTTATGAAAAATCCTTTTATTTCATCATTTCAACTTAAGTGTTTAAATTAGGTGGATTGACAACCTCCTAGAAAGTTGTTGCTTCTATGATCTAGCTCACGTTAGGCAATACACCCATTTACTTATCTAACAAATAAATTTATTTTAGTGTTTTATTATTTTCAAGTAATGCTCCCAAGACAAAAAATATATCTCTAAAATCACTTGGATTCAATTTGTGCATTTTTAACAGGTTTTTATACACACCCCTTATCACTAGTTTCTTTCTTTTCAAAGAATTAAGAAAAGCAAAAAAAATTGAGAGAAACATTTGTCATGCCTGGTGGGGCCCTTGATTTTTCTTGGGTTCATAAATTTTTTAGGTCATTTATAATTTCATTATTGAAATTCATTTATTTGCATTCTAGGAAAATTAAGCTTTCTTTCTCACTTACTAAAAAACAAACAAAAACACAAGTTTTAGTTACATTTTTAGAAAAGTTAAAGGTTTTTTCCCTTACATATTTAAAAGAAATAAAAATAAAAATCATCATAGGATTAGGACTTGCATTTTCATCTTTAATTTAGATTGAATTTATATGTTTTCTATACATTTAAATAAATCTAAAATTTTATTTTGGGTTTAAAACAAACACTTTTCATCTATTGAATTGCTTGTTGATCTTAGTTCATTTAGTAACTAGGAGGAACAATAATTTTATCATAGGTTTCACTTGTCTTCACACACTAAGCTAAAACACTTGCACAAAACAAACATAAAAATCACTTGAGATAAGGCCTAACTAGGATTTCATCACCTAGCAGATCTCCTTAGCCTTTCTCGATTATCATACTTGGATTTAATCACCAAGGGATAACTAACTCATCTCTCTAGTTGAGTATAAACTCTAGTAATCGGTATATATTGGCTAAGTGTCTACACTGGCTGTAGGATTTTGAAGTGAGGGGATCAATCCCTAAGCACCAAGCCATGTACTTGAACCAATACAAAATTCTTCTTGAGTGCCTAAACACAACTCAAACCCAAACATAGACTACCTTGTTTAGGATTTGTTCTACAAACCAGATTTTTTCTTCACACCCTCTAAAGTATAAGCCAAAAGAGAGATAATTAAAACTCTAAGATTTAACATATCTTAGTGTATGATTTTATTTACTTGAATACTTTATTTTGTTTAATTCTTTTTTGAGGTGTGAGATTTATTTATCTCCATTCTTCACATGGTCTTTACCAGACTACAAATTGAAGATTCAAACCAACCAAGAACCTATTTTCCAATACCTCATCTCCACTATCTTGTTCAATGGAGAGATTTCCTATTTTCTCTCCTAGAGATCCTAAATTTTATAGGATATTTAATAACAAAATTTTCACCTTAAAGTGGTACCTTGCATCGTAAGCCACTTATGCTCACTTCCTTACCAAAAATCAATCTAACCTTGTCTACAACCAACCCAATCCTATCTACAACTAGCCCAACCTTGTCTATAACCAACCCAACATTGTATAAAACTAACCTATCCTTACCTATAACTCATCAAATTCCAACTTCAACCAACCCACAAACTATTAACCTTCACATGAACTACCACTTGAGTTTGTTGCAATGATAATAGACTGGATAGCTAGATTATAGTAAAAACTTAGGCCATCTATTTTTGATATCCATGATCAATCAAAAATATCTTACAACCAACCAATGACCTATCATTAAATATTTAATTATTATCATACCCAACCAATAACCTATTAACATCTATCATCTCAATTAGCCCAACCTTGTCAAAGCTTAGGCCATTTCCCCTAACCATCATATCAAATTCAACCCACCTTGTTAACCTAATCAATTTCATCACCCTCAATTGATCAACCAGCCTATCAACCCAACCAAATTGTTAACCTATCAAACCAACTAGCCTCTTCAATCTAACCAAATGACTTACAAATAGTTTCACACCCTAATGTGATAACTGAGACATTAGTACATCCTCTTCTAGCCCTTGGTAAACCTACAATTGAAGAAATTATAATAACACCAACCTTAACCAATCCAATTTTTGACCAATTATAACCTTTAAAAATTTACTTACAAACATCAATTCAGAAAACCAAATAATCTTTTCCACTTCCCCTTTTAGTGAATCAAATCCAACTAGAATCATCTCATACTTATGAGGTGCACACGATCGATGTTGTCACTAATGATCCTATTACTACTAATTATTTCACCCCAATCATTAAAGTGGGGGAATCACTTCCCATTCCTTTAAATTACCAAAAAAAGGAATCAACCACTTTCTTCCTTTCACTTGACACCATTACACCTTCCTCCTAGCCACAGACTCACCTACTCTTCCTTTGGAAATCATTCCTTTAGAAGAGGTCAGCTTATCCACTCCATATATTTAAGAAACATCTTCTATAAATTTTAAACCTTCCACCAAAAACATAGATGGGTAAGCCATTCCCTCTTCTCCACCCAAGGGTTTAAGCTTTGAAATCAATGATCAAGGAATCAAACCTATCTACAAGCCCCTTTCTAGGCTAGTACAAAGCCTAGAGTTCACTTCTCAACCCAATCTTGATAGAGCTATTTTTTGTCATCATCTTTGCCTCCCTTACCAAAACAAACAAGAACCATTAGCTTCAATTGAATTCCCTCTTCTCCACCCAAGGGTTTAATATTTGAAATTAATGATCAAGGAACCAAACCTATCTACCCATTTCTAGGCTAGTACAAAGCCTAGAGTTCACTTCTCAACCCAATCTTGATAGAGCTACTTTCTAGCATCATCTTGGACTCCCTTACCAAAACAAATAATAAACCTTAGCTTTAATTGAATCCACCCTCAAACATATGACTACCTAAACCCCATCCTTAGATACTCCATCCTCCAAAACCATAAGGGAACCTTCTAACCCACTTCTATCTAAAATTGTTAAATACCCTTACATCTCTTTGACCAAACCCATCAAGAATCTATGAATACTTCATATTCCTAGCATAACTCACCAATATTTGAAATTGGACCTAACTCCATCAAGTCCATCAAATAAAACTTTTATTAAACCTATTAAATTGGTGGAATCTCCTAAACCATCTTAAAATAGACCCATGGCCCCCCCCTTGTCTTAAATATTCTACTTCTAAGCCAACCAAGCAACCCCAACCTAACCAATCTACTAAAATCATTCCAAAAATAATAAATTCCAGGGTAAAGCCTACTCCTAAGAAGACTCCCATTCTAAAGCCCAAAAATCCATCACCCCCAACACCTTTACTTGAATCATATTCAACCATTTTACAAAAGTTAATGGAAACCTCCTCCTTAACCTTACCACCTCTCAAATGTTTCCAACCTATCAAAACTTTTGACCCTTCACATTCTCAACCAATATTTTTTAATACCAACTTAGTCTGTACACACCATTGGACACTTGGACATGACACATAGCATTAAAAATCTCTCCAAGCACTCATCTACAACTTATATTAGGATAATATGTTATTAGATGAACCTCCCTTAACCAAGCCATCTCAACTTAACCAACAAACCAAAACTACCCCACCACCCATAACTTTTGTAGTAAAAACTAATTTTAGGAAGGCTCCCAAAACTAAAAACCTATCACTTCCAACACCTTTGCATGAATCATATTCAACAATTTTACAAAATATATTGCAAACCTCTTCCTTAACTTTACTACCTATCAAACCTTTTGACCTTATCAAAAATTTCAACCCTTCACACCCAAAATCGGCATGGTATAATGACCAACATGTGTGCTCTTACCATAGGATACTTGGCCATGATACAAAACACTACAAGGCTCTAAAAACCATTATCCCATAGCTTTATGACAAGCATAATATGTTATCAAATGAACCTCTTTTGAGCCCATCACCAACCCAACCATCAACCAAACCTACCCAACACTTGCCTATTCACCCATTCTCACCTAAGAGTAAGGAGAAATTGAAGCAACAAGTTAAACCAACACTTCCTTTTATCCACACCATCTTTAGGGTTACCCACTCTTAGGTCCAACACAAGGATAAGGGAAAAGCTAAAATTTCCATTCCATGAATATACCCTTCAAACCCTCAACATTCTAACCAAGCCCAACCATAAACACCTTCACTTTGGGATCTTTTTCCCACCCATGCAAAGAGTAAACTGGGGGAACTTTCCTTTCATAAAGCTTTAACCATTTATTAACTTCAACCATACTTTAACCATTAACTAAAATAACCCTTGGTTTTTTTTCCTCAACCTATCAACCAAATGTATCTATCAACCTAACTAGAACCAAGTGGTATATAAAATTGAGAGAACCCATTTGGACACCACCTGACCTATTTGGGATTCAAATTCTCCCATTGAACCATTGTAAATTACCCTTCTCCATCAAACCTAACCAGCTTTATCTCAAACAATGAGAATTCAATATCAGATATCTTGTCCTAAAAGACAACTGACATGTGACCAACATGGATAAGAGTAAATGAGGCAAGTTTGCTTTCAATTGGCTTAGACCCTACATCATCACCCATAAGTATAGATCACGAGCTTATCATTTGTCTTCTCTCAAAGGAAAAATGGAACTTGAGCCTCTTAATGCTTCATATATGCATCCATTTTTTTGATAAATAAGGATCAAGCTCTCCTATTTATCTAACTTAAGCTCATCCCTTGATTATGAGATCTTAACCTTCACCCACCTTACTCCTCCCCTTTTGAGGATTATTGATTATAACATATAACCATGTGATTAGCTATTACAGTCATGGCCTAATCCTAAATATGGGTACCATAACTCTACCCATAACATGGTTCTCATGGATACTTTTCATCTCTAACAAGATGGAATCCCATGGTTATTTTCTCTCAAAACCAGACCCTTTCACATATCATTGACCTTCTTGTGTAAAGTTTTACCCTCATAAAAGTAAACCTCTAAACCTAATTAGACCAATCCATGTCTAAACACATTTCATCTTAAAACAATTAATTGGATTAATATCTTAAGCATTGTAGACTGCTCTCTCGAAGGATATCTACTCAAAAATAAAAATAAAAATTCCCACATGTAAGGTAGACTGCTCCCTTGAAGGATAGTTATCAAGAACATTAAAAATAAATATAATAAGCTTAGACCAATCCCTTGAAGGATGGTTGAATTAACTTTATCAAAAGTAGATAAATTTCATGTAAGTTTCCCACATCGATCAATTTTCCATATACAACAATAAATCAAAAGACCTACTACCACAAAAAAAATTCTAAAGCCACAATTGGCTTTCACATGTAGACTTCTTGCATTGACCAATCTACCTCTAGCATATGACACAGACTTGTCTATTACCATTCTTAGGCCATGTATAGAAGGGGTACACTAATTTACATAAGGCTATCATACATATCACCTATTACCCTTCACACCACTTATCACCCATATTCCCTCTAGACTATCTATAAATCAAGGGATTTAGAGCTTACTTGACACCCTATGATTAAGAGACCTTCTTTATCAACTAATGACCCCTCATGCATAGAATTTGAAGGGATTATATTCATTAAGTTGATCTCACTTTGGGTCTATTTTAAGTCCATGTCAAAAACAAATCATCAAGCCCTATTCTTATCTTAATATGCATGGTTGATGTTTTCATCATAACTTTTACCATCTAACATTGCAACAATAATAGTCATTTCTTTTACATTAAGTGATATTACAACAACCATAACCATACCAATCATAACCATAACCATAACATTCATAAGTATCCATACAAATTCAATCATAATAACATCAACCAATAATATCTAAAACGTTACCCTCCTATACCTACCATCCCATTGCCACAAGCTCTAAGCATCAGACCCTAACCATTAGTAGTGTTTACTTGAGCATGGAAATATTTTCTTTTGTACCAGCTAATAGTCCACCCATAGCAAGGGAATGACTTTCTAATCTAATTTTATCACCAATATCCTATACCACATAGCTCTGTGATATTAGTGCCTCTTCTAAATGGAACCCCATGTCTATGATTCCAAGTAACTAGGGCACACAATTTAGATATTAAGGGGCATCTTTCTCTGAATTCCCTCAAAACTCAACACTTAAATATTTTTGGGCCATACTGACTCAAGGGTCAAGGTTTCAAATATTCACCATTTCTCATTTACCCATTCTACTAATTTGCTTCCCAAAACCATTGAATAATAACATTTCATAGCCTATTAAAGACATTGTTATGGAATGTGCACAATTTCAACTTATTTGGATGGTGATGAAATAACACATCAAATCACCATGTCAATTTGAGTAGTTATATATTTTCTAAATCTTGCTAAAGCATATTTCTCCTTTTCATTTTCTTTATGATGGTGTCAAAAAATTCACACTTCAACCTACTTATCCATGGCTATAGATTCCTTTTACATAGTTGATGCAATCATCTCAATTACATCCTAGCTCACCTCATCCACCATTTCTACTACACCCATCAAAAAATATTTGATAGCCATCTTTTCCACCTTTTAGTGTTCTCATTTTTCCAACATCCTTCACCTAGATCTACCTATATGATTTCCAATTGGGACAACCAAGTTAACCAACACCCTTTGCCACAAAATAACTACATTTGGCCTAACATTATTTTTGGATTCCTATCCATTAAACTATGTAGGAAGTGTCCAATTTTTGTCTACATCTGGAGTCAGCTTGGCCATCCCCTTCCAACCCATACCCAATCCACCCATGCTTTCACCATGACCACCTTAATGTCAGTTATTTTTGACCCAAAACATTGGCACTTTTTGCAATAACTTTTTTCCATAATGACCAACCTTGCCATGTTGAAATTTTAAATGTTTTCACCACCTCATGAAAAAACTAGACCATAAATGTTTTCTTAGGAACACTTCCTACCTTGGATACCTAAGTCAACACCGACCCTATCTAGGAGCCTTGATAAGACTAACTCAATCAGCTATGATAGATGTTGGGGATTGATTACCTTGTCATTTATCTTAGAATCCAACATTTTTATCAACATTGACACCTTTAGTCTCTGTGTAATCTTGACTATTACATTTAGTCCTATTTTATGAACCCATTGGCATTTCACATACCCAGTTACCTTATGGCATGACCTAATACCTCCCTATCAATTACTTATCAAACCTACACCTAATTTGACCTTTTCTCATTGAATCTTAGTTTGAGGAGGAATACATCCTCCCATACTCGATAAATCCTGACCTTCAACTAAGTGATTTATTTTTGTTTTGTAGTTTGTTAATTCAAAGATGCATAATAAAAAGGGGCAAAATGTAGACACCAAAAAACTATACACTTATAGTTTTTAATGCTTAAATTCCTCAATATCCCCTAAAACTTCTTAAAACTTCCCAAAACCCCTCTTAACCAACCAAATCACTAGTTTTCTAGTTAAAAATATCATTCAAAATCACTATTTGAAAGTACTATTCACTATGGGACCCACTATCACTATTCATAATGACATGGCAAGTGACATGGCATGTGAAATGATAAGTAACATGTAATGTGACATGTCAAGTGACATGGGAGGTGATTTGGGAGGTGATTTGGGAGGTGATATGGCAAGTGACATGGCTTAGAGGTGATGTGGCTTCATGTGGGACATTATACCCCACTTAGGACCCTTTCTAAAGTTCTTGATGATCTCATTCAAGCATCACAAGCTCCCCCCCGCCCCACCCACCCCCATGAAATGTGGTGAATTTCCCCTTAAGGGATCATTATTCAACATGTATTTTTGTATTCCCATATTAAATTAGACTTTAAAATAGATATCTACCTCTTTAAAACTTTGAAAAAGACAAAGAGCATCCATTTTTGACTTATTAGCTCAAATGGAGGCTCACCAACCCAAATGGGAATCCCCACCAACCTGACCTTAGAATTTTCATCCCCCACATGGAAAATGGTGCCACATTTTGTGTGCCACCCCTTTTAAGTGCTTGTGTGAAATCAATAAAGGATGGTAAAAAGTCTTTAAGTCTCATTCAAACCCATGTGCATGATTTCCATTATAATTTGGAGACTCACCAACCTACATGGGAATATTCACCAACCTCACCTTGAATAAATCATGATCCCACTTGGATAAATTATAATTGTTTCATATTCCTCTATTTTTTCATGTTTCTTCACACAAAAATGCTATAAATACCCCCCTCTCCTTCACCCAAGGTTAAGTGGCAAGTTAGTCTTTTGTTCTTAGCATATTGTTGCAGGTTTTTGAAGAAGGAAATCATCTTGGAGGTCATCATAATCTTGGAGAGAAGATATAAAGAAATCAAACTCTACCAAAATATTCAACAATCATCCTCAACAAGCCATCCTCAATCCATCTTCAATAAACATCAATGTAAAATTTGTATTGATTTGTAAATTTAATTTCTTTTTTTTTAACCCTATTTGGCCTTTTATTTCTTGACCTAAAAACCATAACCCCTTTGTCCTTATTATTATCCTTTCAGCATTTTCCTCTTTAACCTTAACTTATTCTTTCTCTTTATTCCATTTACCCATTAGCCTCCTCACCACTTATCCCTTTATCCCCTTTTACCTCCTTTCTTTCTCATCCCTTTCATCCATTTACCTCTTCACAATTTATCCATTTTGCATTCGTTATTTATTACCCTTTTTACCAATTTGAACATTTAAAAAATTTAACCAAAATTTTGGCCCTTGTCACAATACAAACCAAACCATTTCCAAACCCAAAACCATAAACTTGCCTTCACCAATTTTCAGCATTAGTATAATCAAACTAGTTGCTTCATTTTGATTAATTTAGAAAATCAGTTAAATTCATTGTATCAAATTTAGTTACTTGTTTTAATATCATTAATTTTATATTTTTATTAAAAATACTTTTATCTCATCATTTCAACTTAAATGTTTAAAGCAGGTAGATTGACAACCTCCTAGAAAGCTGTTGCTTCTAGGATCTAGCTCACGCTAGGCAATCCACCTATTTACTTATCTAAAAAATAAGTTTATTTTAGTGTTTTATTATTTTTAGGTCATCCTTCCAAGACAAATATTATTTCTCCACAGTAACTTGGATTCAACATGAACATTTTAACAAGTTTTTTTGCACACCCCTTATCACTAGTTTCTTTCTTTTCAAAGAATTAAGAAAAGAAAAAAAATGAGAGAAACACTAAGCACCAAATTAGTAAAAGGACAATTATGAAATAACCAATATAAAATGCATATTTAAATCCTTATTTTATAAGAACCAACTCAACCAAGACCAATTATACAAGCTCTAACCTACAAGGAAGCTTCAACTCTCTCAAGCACGAACTTAGTCAATCACACTTCTCTCCTCTCAACTCTTTATCTATTATATATAAAAATATACTTAATTTCATATATTATGAGCACATATATGATTCAAATATGATAGTATATTAATATAAAATTATCACTCCTTAAATTCTACTCCACTTGATCTCTCTCAAAAATTTCCTCTAGGCTTCTTCACTCAAATAACCCTCATAAGGATTGAATAGGTCATATGACATTGATATTTATCTATAGAATAACTATATGATAATCATGAAATGATTATATACCCTCTATTTAGGGTTTAAAAAATGTTTTATAATCTCTTTAGGCTCATTTATTCATCAATCCATGCATTCTCTCTAAGCTTTTTTCAAATAGGCCTTAAATGCCTTATATATATACTCATCTCTTATTCATATACCACTTGGTTGGCCAAACACACTTAAAATTTTAGTTAATCCATATAATAAGTATTATGAAATATCATAAACATGATTCAAATGATATTTGAGTCCATTTTGGTTTTCCATAACTCTATTATACCTCATTTCACTTTTAGGTCTCATGGAGACCTAACTGCATTAGGCCTTCTTATCAACACATTACCATTTGATCCCTTGAAAAACATTAAAACTCTATATATGTCAAGATAATTTAAAACAAAACTTAAATATACCTTATCAAACATCCTCTGATATCCATGACACCTTTTATGTCCAATCACTTCATGAACCCCTCAATAGTACTCAGTCTTATTAGGCCTATGTACACCAAAAAGTTTTCCTTTCAATACTAAATATTAAAAAAACTTAATCCATTAAAATATGATCAAAAAATTAAATATATATAGTATTCATGACCTCAGGGTCATTATAAAATGCATTAGACTCTTCCACATAGGATATAAGGGTTCAAGATTAGCTCCTCAAAACACTCACTTAGAACTACTAAAATACTCAAAACATAGTCAAGGTGACTTAGACCTCCAACACCTATGTAGACACTTTCAAATACTCATGATAAATTAAAAAATATTATTTTAAATATTTATAACATCCTAAATCAAAAAACTCATATGGTCTAATATCAAAGTATTAGTCTTTTAGACTAATCTCATGACCTTATATCACACTGTCTTATCTAAACCAGATACGTCAACTTGTGAACATATTTTCACCATATTCACTGACCTCTCAAACTTATTTAGATAATATAAATGGTTTAAAATTACTCAAAAACATATCCATTCACTTTGTTTCATAATTCTACCATGAAAACACACTCAAATTCATCTTCGCATCTCTGCTTGGGTTTTTCATTGTTCACACCATTAGGTCTATATGTGACTAACTATATTGGATGACCAATTTAGCATATTTTAAGGGTGGAACCTATCCATAAACCTTAATGTTAATTAATTATGAGTACATATATTCTTCTTCCATCTTTTTTATTTCCTTGACTAATGCAAATTTTGACTACTACAATAAATTCTTCATAAATAAGGATGTATCTATGTATTTTCTCTCGCATCTAATTAACCACCACCACTTAGAGGTACCTCAGAGAATTAAATAGATAATACAATAGTTTTTATAGTAATTTTAGACCATTATAGGACGTTTTGGATAATATATTCCACTTTGGGTCCTTATTAGGGTTTTAGGGAGGTTTAACATAGGTTTTAGTGTTAACAATTATTTATAAAGGACTACCCATTAAATCCAAAACCAATGACTATATATCTTATATATTAACATTCCCCATCTCTAATTAATATATTAAGCTCCCATTCATAGATTACATATGCTAATGAACATGTAAAATTCCTTCTCGAGTTTGCATACCTTCATTATATGTACTCGAGAGACCTCAAAACCACTTTTCATGCCATTTCCTAAAAACCATGACCTCATACTTCATGATCATTCCTAAAAAACTTTAATTACATATATCCATTATATATTTCAAACATTCACCTTTAAATATGATCTTAATGCCTCATTAGGCTAGGTAGGGCTAAAGAATGGTCTATGTGCAGACTAAGACTGAAGGAATTACCTTTAAAGGCTCAATTTGAAACATTCATGAGTGCATCCACACCTTATTATCATGCTCACATAACCTTAAAAACCTCTCACATGCCTAATTTCAATCACCTCATAATTCCACCAAGACATACCTCTACCATGTCATGATTAGGCTCAAGATTCTAATGCACTTGACACCTTGTCCTATTCCTTCCATGTCATGACTTCAACAAAACATCAAAAAAGAAGACATAAGACATCACAACATACTAATATCACTACACCATTATTTTTCAGATGACAACAAACTTCCATAGCCTCATACAGACCTAAAACCACATGACCAAGTTCATATGACTTGACATCTCTCTCAATGCTCATTGTCACATCACATACCTTTGTTCATTAATTTCACTATGATTCATTCACATGGTTTACCATGAAACTATTCATGTCATGACATATCTCATACTACAATATGTCCTTAGTCACCTTTGATATCAACCCTAACATCAACCTTGACATCAATGACCTATACTTTCATGCAATCATAATACATTAGTTGCCTTCAAATTCTCTCTTACCTTCAATGATAACACTCTTCTCAATATACCTTGTCTAAATAGACCTTTGAAATTAATGACCATTATTCCTTTACATGTTGCATCCTTTTGACATCAATTACAATAACATGCCAAGACTTTGAAACTTTTTTGAACTTGATGTCATTCTTAAACTTGTGTGTAATAATGATTTAGTTGCAGATCTTACAAAGTCATTTTCCCATATATTATTTCTTAACTTATTCAATAATTTTCATACCCATAATTAAACATTATCGATGCCTTAGGGTTAGGACACCTAGCCAATGTTACATATCCACCTCAATTACTTATCAATCATATTGATCTTGATATGTTTGCACCATGGTAGGATTCTAAGATGTTGGTTATTTATTTGAACTGAGTATTCTCCCTCCTATTCCTGAGATGGCTAGGAGGGGAGATCTAAATTTTATCTATAAGTATGAATATATATATATATTAATTATGTGAAAAGAGAAGTGGTATACAATGGGTAAGTAGTTAACTTAGTCACTTTTTTGTTTCTATAGATAGTTCATTTTAGCATAACTGTGTTCAAATCAAACTTCAGATTGATTTCTACCAAATAGTGCAAATTAATCTTATGAATCACTAAATGACCCAAATTCATTTGTACATTAGACATTAGTTCTTATAATAATTTTGAGGCATCCCTATTTAGGGTATTGTCCTATACCCAATAGTAACCTCTCATAGGTTTATCTCCAGTCCACTTGTGGCCTAGAAAATTGATAGTTTCACCTTTGGACCCATTAAGTAGGGAACTTAAAAAATTCCTAAAGTGCAAAAATGCTAAGCAAAATGAATTAACTAAAAAAATCAAATTATATTATTAAGTGAATTTTAAATGTTCAATTAGTGAAAATGAATTTTGTAAAAAGGAAATTTTAATAAAATGAGGTTATGATTATGTCATCATCCTCAAAGTCAATGAATTAGAAATATCTCCCCTAAAGCCTTAAATTCAAAAATGGATAACCATGATTAATAAATGGGATCTCTATTCCAAATATTAATTTATTTTCCCCTTCTTAACTCAACTAGGGTTATTTAAAATTAACTAAGGTTAACTCTAACCTAACTGCACTTAGGTTAGAGTTAATTTAGAAGGATATAAGTACAAGGCTTCACCCATTGTTTAAAAATATATTTTGTGTAATGTTATTATGATAAATTACATTAAAGAAGCTCTTTTGGTGTAATTTTATGATGCAAAAATACGTTAAAAGACCTTCTTTGTAGTGTTATAATGCTCATTTATTGAGAGAGAGCTAATCCAAAGCCAAAGATAAGGCCAACATTGCCAAGGTGATAAGGAGAGATAATACAAGGAGAACTATTACCAAAGATTCTTTGATCACATGATTGAGCACATCCATCCATGGCCAACATACAACTATTTCTCTCAAGGAAGGTAAGTATATTTTTTTAATCTTCTATTGATAGTTACTTGTATTGTTATCTTATTTATTGAGTGTCTAAGATTGAGGTGTTAGTTTTATTAGTTAGTTTTTTCTTAGTTTTGAGGATACTAAAATGATATTAATCTCTCTTATTGGATTCCTATTGATCATATAATAGCATACCTAGTGGGACATAGACCCCATAAAGCTCTTGTAGCTACTTCTTAGGATGTTTTACTAACCATTTTTGTGCCAATTTTTTGATTTAACTGCCAAAAATGTGAAGTTTAAACTCTCGACCAAGCCACAGGGATAGGTAATGATTGTAAATAACTAGGTTTGATCATTGGAATTGGCATCGATTAGAGAAATCAATAATGATCACTATGCCAAAAACATAGTCGAACAAGAAACTAAACACATAATAAAAATGATTGTTTTCTTACTTTTATTGGGGCCTAACAAGTTGTTTATTACCTATCTAATATTTTTATTGTAGGGTAGTGAAAATTTTTGAGTTTAAAACATTGTTTGTCAAGTGTTTTCCTATAAAAAAAAATTATTTCTGGTTTCGTTACAAGAATTGGTAATGATCACAACAAAATTAGTGTCGATCATAGGAATTAACCATGATCCCTACTGATCATCGATGATTTATCTATGTTTTTATTTTTTTAAAACCTGAGAGTTAAAATTTTGTGTTTATATTGAGATAACTTGAAGGAATATAATATTGGCTCAAACACAAATTAATCCACCAACTTTTTTGTAGGGAATTGAACCAAGAAATAAGTTTGGATGATTTTTAATCAATTTTTAATATTACAATGTTAAAATTTTACGAAGGTTAAAAAATCATTCACATTTGATTAAGGTGTTTTAAAATTCACTTAAAATTTTGTCCTTTCTACATTTTTGTAATCTTTTACAAGTGCAAACATGGCCAAGGGGCCAAAATTTTCAAATATATTTCATTTTGGTGTTAGTAAAAAGAACTTACATTTTTAGTTAGATCTCTTAAGAGATTTTTTTATTCTTATTTATTATTTATAATAGTTTAAAATTAATTATATTGGATTCTTTAATTTTGGAAAACACAAACTTTGATATGTATATTATCCCCCATCCTCTTTAGGGAATTTGGGTGACCAAATGCACTTAGTTTGTTACCATTGTTTGTAAAAAGTGTGTAAAAAAGAATGTAGTGTATGCTGCCCCCAAGATCTAATTGACTTACATGATTCAAAAGTGACATCTAAAGTCTTTCCATTTTTGATTTATTTCTTTTTATGCACTTGGCCTGTGGGTAGGATTTCATAGCCTCCCCATGATTTATTTAGGGGTACATTGACCTAGGGATTCATCTCCCAACATTGAACCAACCCTGATCGACGGTGGGGTATATAAATTAGGAAAATTATTAGATGGGATAATGGTGAATGATTGGTCTGGTTATCCCAATAGGTACCTAGGCTATGCAGTAACTAGACATCATATACCACTAAGTAGTACATGGCTAGAGTCACTATACAAAGGAATAGACCCTTGCATAGTAAGCTAGGTGGTTTGGATTCAATTGATGTGTTTACGCTCTTGTGTTAGCCACACTTGGGACCATATAGTACATGTAAAACTTATATATTTTAGTTAAACCCCACTTACTGTAGAATTTCATGCCAAATGTGGAGTGTTCCTCAATAGAGATATAGGGGGCATAAAAAATCTACCTACACTTATACTTTAAGTTTTGGATTAACACTAAATTACTCACAAAAATCTGTATATTAGTGGAAATTTTGGTTGAAGCTACACACACCTGTGTCAGTTATAGGGATAGGATGAGCATTTGTGTTACTTTTATTTTCTTAAATTTAAATGTGTGTTTTTAGATTAAAATTATTTGTTTGTATTTGTTAGATCAAAAACAAAACATCACATTTTTTTACACCACTTAATCCTAAAAGGTGTTATTTTGTCTATTTGGTGTCATATTTTGCCTTGGACTTTTCATTCCAAAAAAATTATGTGTGTGTCACTTGTTTAAATAGGGCATCGTTACACTACCCATTTCATCCCAAGTATTTGCCTTAGATTTTTGAAAACTATTTTCATACATTTTGTTTAAAGTAGCATCATTACATTACTCATGTTATTTCAAAAACATTAACTTATTTCAAATCAATTTTTAAAACATGTATGCCTTCAGTCTAAAATTGGTGTTGTTATATCGTATGTTTGAGTTTAGGATGTTATCCAATTAAAGCATCTGAGTCTTTTAAACCAAGTTTAAAATTTGTCTTACAAAGTCATATTTAAGTTTTAGTGGTTTATAATTATGCCTTGTGTAATTTTGGCTTGGTTGTTTACCTCTTACCTTATAATTTTGTAACTTAGAATAATTCCTTGCTTGTTTTAAAGACTCATTTTGCCTAAATATAGGAAATGGTCTATTTTTTATGTATGCCTCGAGTTGATCTATTGCCTTGAACTAAGGTCTAAACTCTCATTTTAAGTACAACCTTAAGCATAATTAGTTTACATTGGAATCTTGCCTATCACTTGGGATATAATGCTTTACTCATCATTCTTACTTTTTCTTACTTGAGATTTGGAACTTCCCAATTAATTTTAGGCATATGCCTAGAGTGAATGTCTTCTACCAAGGTCAAGTGTTTTTTGAATCCATGTGCCTAGATTGAGTCCAAGTGTTTTGAATTATTTTAAAGTTAGATTAATTTATTTTATTTGTTTATCATGGCCTAGTTTATCTTAAAATTCTATCTTTGTTCCTTGTTTCCAAATACTTAGTATTTAACTTTTAATTTTTAGACCTAATTTGTTTCAAAGTCTAGATTTGTGTCTTATTTCCAAAGACCTATAATTTTTCCTTAGTTTTTAGATTTTGTTCATGCCTTTTGAGTCTAATTTTTTGCCTTGTTTCCAAAGACCTAGCAATTTTCTTATTTTATACCTAGATTAGATTTGTTTGAAACACTTTGACAAAACTAGGATTCAAAATTTTCCATTTATTTGACCATTTGTGTGCAAGACATTGTACCTTGGAGATATTTGAGACCAAGCTTACCATTGATGATTTTGGATAAGATATCCATTCTTAGGCCAAGTTTAGACCATTTGTAATAATCAACCACATTTTCCATTTAGACCAAGTTTTAGACATACCAAACATCGACCAATTATTTTAGACCATATTTCAAGATTTTTTAAAACTCTAGACCTTTTATTTATGATATGTTCAATGTGAATTTAGATATGCTTTGATACACATGTAGTGGGATGATGTAAAATCTAGATTACAAAAATGTAGTCACGAGTGATGCCTTTATTCAAGATCCATATAGTGATGATGTAGTTTGTGAGATGGATCCATATCCTCCTTACACTACTCAATATGAAAAATGAGACCAAGATCAATTATCACATTACTTAGTTAATGAACCTCATTATCTAGGTTAAAAATAATAAAAAACAACTTAATACCTTGTTAGTATGCCATCTATTATCAAACAAGTCCAATAAAAACCTTACTACATTACTATGCCATTGGAATATGACCCATACTTGTTATATCATCACTTGGTTAAAAATAAGGATGAGGTTTTGATCAGATCCATAGAGGTAGGGCCCAATTTTCTTGAAGAATTTCCCTATGAAAATCTACCTAGTGTATTTAGAGTGATTAGAAACATACCTTATAACAAAAACTATCAAACATTCCTCTACGAGTTACCCTCAAGTGGTCATGCCTATATCACATAAAGATCCAAATATGATTGTAAAGGGAAAGGGTCCCATGGAGGACTAGTTTGCGCAAGTACAATAATCATATCAAACTTATCTTAATATAGTGTGGAATTTTAATGTTATGGACATCTCAAATACTCTACTTATAGAGCTAATTCATTTAACAAGAGTGTCAGTTGATTTTTTAGGACATGCTAATCTAGGTATGGACCCATTTACTAAAAGATATTTAGTAGGTGACATGTTTAATGTCTCATTCATTGAGGAAGTGATTATGGCCTCTACTTAGGACCATATTCCAAATATAGTGGATAACATGTGTCTTGAAATTTAGGCCAAGGTGGGTTAAATGCACCACCACATAAAGCACAAAAATAAGTGCATCTTACCAATACCACAACAACATAGGGGGTATGAATTCCTAGTTCTGAACCACAACAAGTTAGTCCCACTCCTCAACTAGCTTCTTCTTCAAGCACACAACCTCAGTGGATAAGAAATAAGGATCCATCTAATGTTTTACCTCAACAAGCAATGAATGTTATCCCACATAAATAGGTGATGGATGATATTATACAACCATAGGCATATAACAATTTACCACCTTCATGGAGGTAAAAAAAACTATGCCACCTCAACAAGGGGAAATAAATGTTCCACCTCAATAGGTAGAGACAAATATACCTCAATAGTCACAGACCAATGTACCTCAGTAATCATAGATATTGTCTAATCAATAGTGTATTTTTGTTTGTCAATGACAAATGCCAAATAATCAACAAGCATCTATTTCAAAATATGTGTTTTTTAAATAGATAGGTATTAATGTCTAATAAGTACCTATTAAGTAATCATTGCCTTTTACTTAGCATGTGTCACATGTTCAAAGACAAGGCCTTGGTCAACAATGAGTACCATTATTTAGTTGGGTTTGACTAGTCACTAGTAGGTTCTTACTCAAACTTAGCAGACATAGTACCTTACACAAAGCCACATATTTCCATCACAATCTCAATTATTTTAGACCCAAGGCCATATTCCATATCCAAACTAGAATATTTACCAACAATGTCTATATTATCAACAACATCATCCCAATGCATGAATGCATATTCCTAGTCAATTAGTCTATCAAACCAATATTCCACAATATTTAATACCTATATTATACCACAATTAAGGTAATCCACATTTGATCACCCATACACAACCACAACCAAATGTGCCATCAATTTTATTGTCCCAAGAACTATAATAGATGAAGGATGCAATTGCAACCATTCAAATAGGAAAATAGATCAAGAAGTTTAAATTGGATGATGTGTGTTCATACTTGTTTAACATAGAGTATCTCTAGATATCATTTCCTCCAATTTATGAGCCACCAAAATATGAAAAATACAAGGGTAAATGAGACCCTATAGATCATCTAAAAGAGTTTTTTGTCGCTTTCCATCTAGTGGCCTATAGTGACATTTACCTACTTTTTATTTTTCCTCAAAGCCTAGCTAGATAGGATTTAGAGTGGCTTCTTAAGTTTCCAAATAAATTATTATTTGACTTTGATGATTTGTTAAATAAGTTTGTACAATATTTCTCCTATAATCTCAACCATGAGATTTTAGTTGTAGATTTGAGTCAGGCCAAGTAGGAAGTTGGTGAGATCTTTGTAAGCTATTTATAGAGATAGAAATCACTTGTCAATCACTTCACCCATAATCTACTAGATAAATAACTGGTAGCAATATTTACCAAAAAGATACATAGTGAAATATCTTATCACTTGGATATTTAGTGTGTACACACATTATAGGAGATCATTGAGAAAGGCATAGAGATTAAAAAAGCCCTTATCAATAAAGGGATTATCAAGTTGTCTTCTTCAAACCAAAATCAAAGCCAAAACCAAAACTAAAGCCCAAGTTATAACCCTATCCCAATCCAAGCACAAACATCTGCACCCACTTAAGCTAATAATTATAAAAATACTAAGCCATAAAATTACAACAAGAATGTTGTATGTAATGTAGTAATCAAGTCACATCATGTTTAAATAGTACAAACATTGTTTGATCAACATATTCTATAAATGCACCTTATTCCACAAATGTAACCTATCCAACAAACTCAGCCTATGCCTCAATCTAGTGCAGCTCCTCAAATGTTATAACCACCACCTTTGCAAACCCCTCCTATAATAAGAAGGCCCAATCTTAGAGTCTTTAACAACCTTGGTGAGCCTATAGAAGCAATGTTTAATAAACTAGATTTGTCTAATATGATCAATTAGTTGATTCTTAAACACTTTTTTGAGGGTATACCTTATCCAAATGGGTACAAAGAGAATGGATTATATGATTACCATCATGCTCATGTACATTATATACACCATTGTGTGTAGTTAAAGCACCTTATCGATAATATGCTATAAAATGGAAAAAAATATTTGAATAGTAGAGAATCTACTTCCAATCAAAATATGGGTATCTACCAAAAACCTTTTCCACAACACAACAATGCCAATAAAAAACAATAATGAAAACCATAGAAATAAACACAATAAAAATAGTATCAACAACAACATTAACAATGTCAACCATCAAATAGAAGGAATCAAGGCCAAAATGACCCCAAAAACCAATATACTTAACATGCATTTTAATATGACTATAATAAAGTTATAGTTCATATTATGGGTGTGCATGTTTCTACCAATACCATCAATCCTAAATCGAATGCCAATAGACTAAGATACAACCAATTATTTCCATTTTAGGACCTTATGCTGATAACTCTTCTTTTCCTTATGACCCCAACCAAGTGTACCAATAATCAATAATTATCCTCTTTGGCCCATCTCCATTATTTTGTAGTTATGACAATCCTATACATAATCCAAATTATCTCATCATAACTCAATAGTGTAAAATCACCATACTAGGCCCATAACCTCCTATCAATGAGCTAATCTAACTAATTATGCTAGATAGGAACAAGTCAATTGCTTCTATTAAGGAAAAATGTATGACATTGTGAAACAAATCCAAAAGACACCTGCATAGATATACATTTAATATTTATTGCATACATCCATCATCCAAAATAATATCATTAAATAATTCTTAGGCCAATCCCAAGTGTCGAATGCCATTACACCAAATCAATTTCAAGCTTTGGTTAGACATCTAGCCCCAGGCAAATAGTTGACCTTTGACCAAAGTGACATATCATCCCTTATCCCTCTCCATAATAACCCATTATACATTAAATTTGTCATCACATGACAAAAATTAAAATGTGTCCTCATATACAATGTATTGGGCCTGAATATTATGTCTCTAAAGCTAATTAAGCATATAAGATATATAGTCATTGATCTTCAGCTAGAGACTATTGCTAATGAGGCTTACAATAATGAAGTATGGGAATCACAAGGAACCATACATTTTCTAGTGATCATTGGGCCTTTAGCCTATGATATACTTTACCATGTGTTAAACTTGAATTTATCATATAATTTTATTTTGGGTAGACCATGGATACATGAAAATCATGTAATCCCTTCCACCTTGTACCATTGTATCAAGTTTCCTCACTATGAGGTGCAAATCAATATCTATGGATATTTACAGCTATATAAAGACTACAAGCATTTAGAGGCTAAATATGAATGTTAAAATGACCATTTTAGTCTAGACTCAGTGCCAAAGAAGGACAAAGACAAAGAGATACTTGTTGAATTACCCTAAACCAATTGGATAGACCCTGATATACTTACCTCATTTTCACATATGTTTCTTATTAAAATGTCTAATCATTTTACTATTTAAAATAATGGTCTAGGATAGTATTTTACCCATGATACATTCCACATATCCAAGATTCCATAGAATCCCAAGACTTATAGAAGGCCCAAAGCTAGGCCAATTTGTATGGAATGGCAACGAAAGGCAAAAGGAAAGCTTCATATCCCAATGTCTATTATTTTTACACCTACCACTAGCTAATAACAAGAACCACTTGCCAATGATGATTCATGTTTATACAATGATAAATTAGTTTATTGCTACCATAGTAAAAAGTATCCCATCCATAACAAGATTATGGATAAGTAGGCATATGAAGGTAGAGGCCTAGGCCCAAATCAATAGGATAATCTTGAGCCCATTTATATAACTAGATATAAAGGAAATTATGGTCTTAGATTTAAACTATCTGGGGGTGACCCTACATATCTTATTCATATTCTAATACCAATGAATAGTGACAAAGATGTCGATAGTGAAATAGAGTCTGATCATAGCATATATGAAGACTTTACGAGTACTAACTTATTCGACCCATATACCATTAACAGCATCACACCAATAATCTAACATTCCCCACTTCTCCTTTATCATCCTCAACTTATAGAATAGGACCAAAAATAATTCATATTACCTTTATATGAGTTTGATAATGATGAGGCCTTTTTTATTTTTTTGGCATAAGAGGCAATGTTCTGTTGGGAGACTGCAAACAAGGTTTGTCTATCAAACTGTATCTTGTAGCATATTTAAAAGAGTGGGTAAACACCCTTAGCCAAAAACAAAAGAACAAAACATTAAGGTCCTAAAGTGAAATTTTTTTTGAGGCACTTTTGGACTAAGTTAAAATTAAATAAAAAGGTCAGCCTCTTCATGAAAAACTATTTTAGGCACCACTAGATGGGGATGTTCACCCTTCTTTAAAAGAAGCTCAAGAGACCACCAATAATGAAAATTATTTTGGGTCTGAGTTTAGCATATAAGAATAACATGTCTTTGATCAAATTATCTAATAATGTACTATAATGTTTATAACATGGCCATTACTATTGTTAGGTGATTTAGATTCATCCTGTTTGGGAGAACTTGAAGAACTAGTTTGACTAGAGTAATTTACCATTTCTAGATAATTTAGATCCTTGTCAACTATTATATAATATGGCTCGACTCTCCAAGTGGAAGATACTATGGAATACAACATTGGGACTCTAAAGCACCCAAAGTGGATTATATTAGGTGTGTCTCTCACTAAAGAGGAATGTGAAGTTTTTGCAACCCTTTTGAGGGAGTTTATTGACTTATTTGCATGTGCCTATTCATACATGCCAATTTTGGACCCTCCCTTAGTTTTACACTATCTCATTGTATATCTTGATGCCAAACCTATAAAGTAAAATCTACATAAGATGCATCTTCATATTATTGTGTTAGTTAAAAAAGAGCTAGAAAAACTCTTAGAAGTGATATGCATCAAACCGATAAACTATTTAAAGTGGATCTCAAACATTGTACCTATCAGTAAAAAGCTAGAAAGGATTAGAATCTACAGTAATTTTAGAGACATCAACAAGGCCTACCCCAAAGATGACTTTCTTCTATCAAATATCAACATGAAAGCTAAATTCACATCTGGGTATTAAATACTTTCCCTCATGGATATATTTTTAGGATATAATCATATCAAGATTATATTAAAAGACCAACACAAGACAAGGTTCACCACTCTTGGGGGAATGTTTTTCTATCAAGTAATGTCATTCAGCCTCAAGAATGTTGTGGAAACATATCAAAGGGCTATGCCCATTATATTTCATGACATGAAGCATGATATTATCAAAGACTATGTTGATGACATATTGGGTAAATCTAAGACCTATGGATATCATCCAATCATACTACAAAGGATATTTGAAAGGCTTCATGAGTATAATGTTTTACTTAATCCCAAGAAGTACATCTTTAGTGTCACTTCAGGTAAATTGTTAAGATTTATTAAATCTCTTACCGAGGGATTAAAGTTGATATTTCCAAGGTATAATCCATTATTGAGATGCCACCACCTTCCACTTTGAAGCATCTTCACAGTTTATAAGGTAAAATCCAATCTATTAGATGTTTCATTATGTAGTTATCTGATAAATGCCATCGTTTCACTCATTTATTGAAGAAAGGTATTAGATTTCTTTGGGATGTATAATGTCATAAATACTTTGAGCACTTGAAAGAATACCTTTCTAATCCACCTATTTTTTTACCACTAATGTGAGGAAGGCCATTCCTATTATACCTGTCTACCACTAATAATGATCTAGGGGCACTTTTAGCTTAGCATGCTAAAAATGGGAAAGATCATGTCATGTACTATCTGAGTCATACACTACTAGTGTATGAACATAACTACACACCAATAAAAAAACCTGTTTAGCTATGGTTTTTTTAGCCTAGAAGCTACATCATTACATGCTTAGCAATAAAACCATAGTCATTGCCAAGGTGGATCCGCTCAAGTATCTACTATCAAAAACACCTTTAAAGGGTTGCATGTCTAAGTGGATCATACTTCTAAGTAAATTTGAGATTGAGTATGTTGATCAAAAGGCCATAAAGGGATAAGTACTTACAAATTAACTTATCAAAGCTCCCCTTTTAGATACTAAACCACTCACTTTTGAATTCCTAGATGAATCCATTATGAACATCACAGAGACACCTCTTGGGGAGTAGCACTCAAAACTATATTTTGATGGGTCATTCACATCTCATGGATTAAGAGTAGGTCTATTATTTATTACACAATAAGAAGATCTTATTCCCAAATCATTTTGCATCATCTTTCCTTGTACCAATAACATGGATGAATACAAAGCACTCATTTTAGGGATTTATCAAGTGGTACAATGGAAAATTCAACATCTTGTGGTTCATGGTGATTCTTAGCTAATCATAAATCAATCTAAAAACTAGTTCCAAACCAAAGATGATAATTTGGTACCATACAAGGCCATGGTGGACATTTTCAATTAGTATATTGCCCACATTCAATTTAAATGCATACATCAGGCTAATATTAGGACAATAGATGCCATGGATATCATTGGTTATTTAATTTGAAATATAGATAAGGAAAAAGACTATTATTTCCTTGTTGAACATCTTCTAGTGCCTGATCATAAACCTTTAATCTTTGAAATTATCTATAACATTATTGGTGCCAATTTTATTTTTTATTTAGACTTATATAACTACCTTCATAACTACATCCCTCCAACTAACCTTTCATTTTAACAACAAAAATCCTTCACACACCAAGCCTGTCAGTATATCCTACTTGGCCTAACCATTTATCATAGAAACTTTGATGAAAATTTGCTTCATTGTTTGAATTCAATAGAAGTTGCATTGGCATTGAAGGAAGTTCATGAAGGAGTTTATGGAGCCCACATCATGAGATTGTCCTTGAAAAAAATATCCTACTTACTGGTTACTATTGGCCAACCCTAGAATTAGATGCAACTCATTATGTAAAAAGATGTAACAAATGTCAGAGGCATGCAAATTTGATTCATGCTTTGGCTAGAACACTCAAACTGATGGCTACAACATGGTCATTTTTAATGTGGGGACACAATCACATTAGGAAGATTAACCCTACCTCCTTAAATGGTCATAAACATATCCTTACCACCATTGATTACTTTATTAAGTGATTTTAATATATACCCCTCACTTATGTGACTATAAAAAAAAATTCCAAATTCATCTTCAACTATCTCATTTTTTGCTATGGTATCCCATCTGACATTATATCTGATAATGGTGGATCATTTAAGAATAAGGATGTCAAAGCAATTTGTGCTGAGTTTGAAATTACTTAACACTTTTCCACTACATATTACCCATAAGGTAATGGCTAAGAAGAGTCATTTAACAAGACCATTGCCAATATTATTAAGAAGATGGTCAATGATGTTGGTCATGATTAGCATCTACCAATCTTTTATGACCTCTAGGCTTACCATACTAATTACCGTACTATAATAGGAGACACACCATATTTCTTTATATATGGAACTAAGGCCATCCTTCTCATTAAGGTCAAGTTGCCTTCTTTATGTATCTCATTGAAGCACATCCTTGATGATGAGGATTATATATTAGCTCACTTGAAGAGCTATATTTACTGGACAAAAAATGTATCTTCACTCTAAACAACCTTTAAGCATATCAAAATTATTTATTCAGTCAGTATAATAGTCATGTCAAGCACAAAGAATTTGATTTTGTCCTCAAACAAAACCAAAATACAAGTGAGACAAATAAGATAGGAAAGTTAAACCCTAATTAAATAGGCCCTTATTTCACTATTGATAATTATGGCTCTAGAGATTATAGGTTAGATACACTAGATGGAGATGAACCTAATCAGCCCATGAACATAATACACCTTAAGCATTATTTTACTTGAGAGACCAGAAGTATTGTCTATAATAATCATGAACAGCATATTGTAATATGACCTTCTTTATACCATATAGCATACCATTCCTTCCATACCTTTCCTATTAGTTGATATTATTTTTACCCTCCCCTCCCCACCCTTTTTGACCTTGGTTCCAATCCATTGGTTCTTTGGGCACCTTAAGATATTAGATTCATATGAAGTTTCAATAGTCGATTCAATATTTCACAAAGAGTTAGTCTCTTGGGGCATTATGATAGTGGTTTGTAAATTGCATTCTTCATTGTTGTCATGTTCTCTCTCATTCTTAGTGCTACTAATTATAACCACCTTTGGGAAAATTAGTATCATTGACCCATGTCATTATCTTTGACTTATAATTACCTATGTGTAAATTAGGAGCAACACACTTACCATACATTGTTGCATCACCTTACCATTATTGTCACTATACTTTGCCATTTTCCATTTGCCTATTTATGAACTTGTTGTTACCTAGTCAGATTCTTCCATTTTAACAAGGAACTATAGTGACTTAAGGTATCATTTAGGACTATGTAGGTAGTGCTTAATTTACATTGAGGTTAACTCAGTCACCCTTAAGCCATGCTCTCACCATTTTTAGGGAAATTTAAGTTTGAATGTTCTTACCATTTTGTGAGCATGTTTAAGCCATGCTTTTATTTTTTTATGAGTTAGATTGTTTAGTATCTCATAATTTTAGATAGAGTTGAGATGCCTAGAAAATTCAAAAAACATTTGAAAATCTACAAAATAATGAAAATTGGCATAGATTATCCATACAAGATATAAATCCATCAAATTTTTTTGGGATGAGACATCTTATCTATTCAATTTTATTTCCAGGCCACCTTGGTCTTTTTCCTCCCATTTCTAGGAGAACTACAACATCCTAAGGTCTACACAGCTATGTAGGTATCACTTGGATACATGGGGTATCTTGAGATAACTAGGCCATACCTTCATTTATTTTTCAACCACTTCATTACCTTAAATATTTTGGGACTCCTAGTTATTTCAAAAGTGACCACTTGTCTTTTAGTTTCCCATTTTTATTGACCTTATCTATATGTTCTCACAATTTTAGGATTTTATAATGAGCATTGTGCATTCAAATTTGATGAAATAATGACCACTTGGATTTTCTTACACTCTCATAATTTTATGAGAAACTAATTATAGAACTCTCATCATTTTGTAATTTGTTTACACTCTCACCATTTTATGAGCTCATTCTCCTTATAAACCTTAGATGTATTAGACACTATGAATTACCAATTCAGTTCATTTGTGAATACTCGTCTCTTGAATTTTAGTGTGTTTTTAGCCTATAAATATACTCTTTTACTTATGTGTGTTGTTTGTGTTGATGATTTCATGATTGTGAATATCATCCATCTCTTTTTATATACACTTTTCATTTTTTGAGACCATTCCCATATTCCTCTACATGACAATCATGTTTCTTTATCATCATTTTCTTCTATTTCATATCCTAGGAGAACTACATTTGGATTGAATTTTAAGTTTGATCTTGTATCCATGGAAATATGTAGGCAGTGTTCACTTGCCTAATACATCTAGATTTAGCTCAAATACCCCTTCATTTTATTCTATCCCCCACCCCCCATTTTCTTTTTATGCATCATTGTTCCCTATAGCCTAGGGGCAACATTATTAGTATTTTGTTCCAGCATTATTATACCTATGTCATTGCTATCTAGCTTAGGAGTCACCCTCTCACCAAGAGTAATAGCTCTATCACACATGCATGAACACTTTTTTTTGTATTTATATTAACATTGTAATTAACCATTGTTTTTTTGTTGTCATTATCTATTTAGATAGATTGTTTCTTGCACTTTTATTTGATTCGTATTATTTATTTATTTTTGTTTTATTTATGTACGACCATGTTTATTTATTGTTGTTTTATTGTGTGTGTGTGTGTTTTTTTTAAGTTTCTTTTTTTCCTTTTTGTTTCTTGGTTACCTTAGTATTATTACACTTTATTTAGACTTGATTCTTGATTACCCATCTCTTGTACTTGAGTTTTTAATTAGTCTACATTCCTCCAATTAGTTTATTGCATTATATTAATTTGGGATTTGATTTTTCATATCTTATGCCTAAATGATTTCTACCTGCATTTAAACTAAGTTTCCCATGCTTTGGATACACATTGTTAATATATTTGTCTATAACTATGATATATAATATCTAAATCTACAATAAAAATCACTTCATTAGAGCTTACAAGCAATGGTGCCATAGTACTTTTCCTTGTTCACACCCAACAAATTATCGACCTACTCTAACTCTACCCAAATGTAGAGTAATTTAATTATAAATGAATATTAATCCCTACTAGTTATGACATGCATATTCATACTCGCAGGTAGCCCAAATTCATGTTTATCCTCTATGTTGATTTACTCTTACTCCATGAGTATGGATTTAGTATGTAATCCCCCTTTCCTAATTTTTCCTACTAGGGAAAATATAAATTATATCATGATTCCATCTTCCCTATTAGGGTAAACCACTATGAAAATGATTATAACTGCCTTTGGGTAAATCATTGTGTTTTGATCTATCTACCCTATGGAACACCTCACTATACGAATGACTATAGCTAGCTTTGGACAAATCATTATCATTACCCTACCCTACTGGGGAATTTTCAACACGCTGATGATTATAACCACCTTTGGGAAAATAATTATTTTTATCTGCCCTACTTTGACATCTCAATATGTCATTGATTATAACTACCTTTGGGAAAATTATTATTTTCACCTCTATTACCTAAAGATCACATTATTTCCTTATTTTTTGCCTATTCCTTTGAGGGGGCATTTAGGGCTCATCCATCACCTTTTGGGGAATTAGCCAAGGCATTAATGACTTTTTCATTATTTTATAAGATTTTAATATGCCTATATCTTGAAAAATCTTCTCAAATAAGGACAAATTCTAGACACCTCATTTTGGCCATAATTGTGTTCAAATCAGACTTTAGATTGATTTCTACCAAATAGTACAAATTAAGCCTAAAAATCATTGAATGTCCCAAATTCATTTGTACATCAAACATTATTTCTCATAATCATTTTAAGGCCTCCCTATTTTGGGTATTATCTTGTATGCAATAGTAACCTCTCATGGATTCATCTCCAATCAACTTGTGACCTAGTAAATTAATATTTTAGCTTTTGGACCCATTAAGCAAGGCACTTAAACAATTCCTAAAGTGCAAAAATGATAAGAAGAATGAATTAACTAAAAAAATTAAATTAAATTCTCAAGTTAAATTTCCTTATGCAATTAGTGAAAATGAATCTTTTAAAAAGGAAATTTTAATAAAAATGAGGTCATGATGATGTCATCATCCTCAAAGTCAAGGAATTGAAAATATCTCCCCTAAAGCCTTAAATTCATAAATGGAGATCCATGATTAACAAATGGGATCTCTATCCTAAATATTAATTTCTTGTCCCCTCCTTAATTCAACTAAGATTAATATAAACATAATCATGACTAAATTTAACCAAATTCCACTTGGGTTAGTGTTAGTTTGGAAGGCTATAAATACAAGTCTTTACGCATTATTCAACAAGATCTTTTTGTTTAATGTTATTATTCTAAATATAACTTTAAGGATCTCTTTTGGTGTAATGTTATGATGCAAAAATAACTTAAAAGACCTTCTTTTTAGTGTTATAATGCTCATTTGTTGCAAGAGAGCCAAGCCAAAGCCAAATCCAAGCCCAACATTTCTAAGGTGACAAGGAGAAACGATGCAAGAAACACTATTGCCAAATATTCTTTGATCACATGACCAAACACATACATCCATGGCTAACATACAACTCTTGCTCTCAAGGAAGGCAAATAATTGTTATTTTATCTTCTATTGATAGTTACTTGTATTGTTATCTTGCTCTTTGAGTGTCTAGTCTTGAGGTATTGATTTTATTAGTGTTTTTTTTATTTAGTTTTATTCATACTAACATGATACTAATATCCCCTCTTGGATTCCTATTGATCTCAGTTTTTTTATAAACTTGGTTATTGACAAACCAATTATTTAACAACTCACAACACTCTTTGATTCTAAAATAATCTCAAATACACCTCCATAGGAACCATCATGCTTCTTGATAGCCTAAGTCCCAAGACTATTTTTTAATAACTATATTTAATTGATAAAGACACCACTTACAACATGATATAGGGTAATCTATGGATTCATGGGATGAAATTGATCTATTCTACCCTCTTCTAATGGATGCAGTTCCTCCATTTGGAAAAGGTATTTATAGCCCAAGAGGATATGAAATATTTTGAGGCCCTTAAAGTAAACATGAATAAGATACTAAGGTTACACACTGATTATCAATTACCTACCAATGGTGTAACTAAACCCCAATATTTGGTTGAGGTTAAGGAGACCAAGAAGCCCAAAGTGGTTGTCTTGAAGAAAGTAACAAACTTCTTAAATCCCTTTTGAAAGATAAACCTAAAGAAAAGGAAGTTGTATTTTTAGAAAAATCAAATGGTAAATATCTTGTAATAATACCAATCATATAGAACATGTATGCAACTAAAACTATTTTTTGGGAAAAAATGAACCCATTAAGCTTGTTTTCAACCCATATCGAATTGAGACTTGTATGCCCCACATGCCTCTCATTATAGAGGCTCTTAATACAATTGTCAACATTGGTATGGTATAAATTTTAGGGCATAAAGATAATCCCCCAAAATAACCTAATGATACACTTATTCATTATAATCAAGTGACACCCCATCATGCAGGGGAAAGTAGTAGTTTAGACTATAGTTTAGAGGTTAGGTTAAATAAATAAACCATTATCCTTCCTATTACCCTTAAAAACTTAGGGAAGGTAATCACACTTCCACTAAATAATTTTTATGCATTAACACCAGTTTCAAGGAACAACCTAAACTATTCAATCTTGGGTCTTCTCTTTCTTCTAAGAAAGTAGAAGACTATAAAAAACTTGCCATGAAATCTTCAGAGATTTTCACTTTCCCTATACAAGATATGATAGAAAAGGAAAAACTAATCAAGTATTATTATAAATATTAACAACTTTATAAATATTTTCATGAGTGTTTGATACAATTAAGAAACCTTATATTGAGGCTTGATAGTATAATTAATAAAAATAAAAGAGAAGGTTGAAAGTTTAGACCTAATTGTTGGGTTGTTATTTAATGATAGGAGGTTTTAAGAATAGAGCCTAATAGTTATGAACTCTAGAGGGAAAGGAGTTCAAGGAACCTTTCAAATATTTTTTCCTTAAATTATTTTACATTTAGTCTTTCATATTTCACTTTCCCTGAATGTAATACATTTTCTATTGTCTATATGTTTTCTTACATATCAGATGTAGTGTTTGGTGATTATTTGGTTATCAGTTCATGGAATAGAAACTTCCAAAGTGTAGATCATCATCTCATTTATCTTCATATTACACTATTATCCTATGTAAAACATTCTCAAACTCAACACTACATTGGTTATTTTCTTAATTATTATGGGCAAAGTATACCTCTCTTTCCCTAAAACCTTCTTTTAAAGCTTAGAAAATGCTAGCCTACAACCTAGCTTATAAAATTTTACATGACAGAGTATGTATTATAGTTACCTATATGAAGAAAACATTAGCATGCTCAAAAGATAGGTATCCTTGCTTGCCTATCTTGGTCATTAGTGATGAGTCCTTATATCTTACTGGTTATGTGGGGCCAAAATTTGGTGATAAAGACCTTTAAAAAAATATGTGATAAATGGAAAGAAACACACTCATATACAAATCAAAATATTATGTAAAAATGGTTAAATATAATGTCTCTTTCCTTTAGATAATATTTGGTGTTGATCCCTCACATCTTAGTAGTTTTGTGGGATTGACATCAATGAGAGATACCCTTACTTATTTAAATGTAGTCTTTGGTCATCAAGGCATGCATCTTCCTAGTTACATGAGACTAACTGTAGTGGGTCACAAAGAAAATGTAAAAAACATAATGTAAAAGTAATAACATATTATAAATTATATGATAAAACCTTTTTAAAAATATTGTTTTTATGTCTATACTAAAAAGGATAACTTTATCCTATTTACCAATTTTATAAGGAATAGTTAACTTTAGATGAACCCAATAAAGTTAGTATTTTGTAACTTTATCAATAATTTCATTTTCCTACTTTTGTCATAAAGATTAGGCCATCTTCCTTTTCTGTATGAATTTTTGATGTATTGTTTTCTTTTTACCATCCCATGCATATCCTACTTCCCTTTTTATTCTTTTGTTATAACTTGAAATTCATGTGTTACGTAAATTAAATAACTTGGTAATCACATAAAAAAACATATTTATCACTTTCACTATATAATTTTCATACATTTTGTTTCCATAAGCTCACATATATAAGAGTTTTCCATAACATCACGAGAAATATAAGAAATACATGGTATATCATCACATGCCTATTTATCTAAAGTATATAAACTAAAAGAGAATAATTGAAATTAAAAACATAACACTTCATGGCAAGTCATTAAAATAAACCATAATATCTCCATTTACATACCCAACATCCCATAGCTCATTAAAAATTAATGAAGCTTTCATCAAATATTTTCAATCAGAATAATTAGAAATCATTAATCTATCACCATCTGAAAGTAAATTTTGAATTTTTGTCATTTTTAAATGAAAGTAATTGTGAAGAATGAAATAACAACACAATCACGATAACACTTTGCACAAAATAATGCTTCTATAAGGTTTTTCACTTAACTTTCATGTAGAGCAAAAAAAAATATTTTTGATGGGTTTTGCACTTAACCTCACCAAAAATAATATATTTAAACCAATTACACCCTTATTTCACTAATTACACCATTATTTCACTAATTTTACCACTTACACCCTTATTGCACCAATGAAACACACAATTATTGCTTTTCTTCCACTAAATTTCATTATTTCACATGATTAATGCTCTTTATAGTATTCAAAACATATAAAATATTCCAAAAAAATGGTATATTGTTCTAAAAAATAAATTCTTAAATAGAAAATTTTACTAAAAGAAAGATTTGAACCCTAGACCTCCAACTTCTAAAGGTTTTTACAAAATCATGATTTCCATTTACTCTATGAGCTTTTACAAGACATATAATGAGAAATTTATTTTTAAAGCTATTTTTTTCCCTTTATAAAGCAAAAAAAAAAATTACTTTTCCAAGTAAAAATCAATTCATCCATGAAAACTTTGGAAAAAGTAGAAAACTCTTTGATTTGTGGACCCCTCAAACCATAAAATCTTTGATCAAACTTTGAAAAATGAAAAATATTATTTTTCATTTATATTCTAATGCCATGCTACAACCATAGCCAAGGACACCATGGCTACAAAAAATAATTTTTTGAACTCTTTTCTTGATGTACCAGGTCTTACAAATCCGTATAGGGCCAAATAATGGAGTTTTAAAGCAAATTTGAGAAAATTTAAACTACCCAAAAGGGATTTTATAAAAAATGAATGATGGATGAAATTTTTGGACACTATGGGAGTTTTAAAAATTTAAAACCAAGCCATACAACTCAGAAATTTGCTTTAAAAGCTTTCAAGATAGTTTTGGATCACATTTTTTTGCATTAAAAAGCTTAAAATTGATAGAGATTTATCCATATTTATTTTAAATATTTTTAAAAAAAATCATAGAGGCCATACCATTTTGTTAAAGGGGTTTTACAAGATAATAAATCCATACAACTAAATTATTTGGGAGATTTTTAAAAATTGGAATCAAACAATCAACTTCTAGGCTTTAACAGGTAGAATCAAGCTTCAAAAAATGGAAGATGAAAAAATTAATTTTATTTCTTACCAGCCATATAAAATTAATTTATAAATGTATTTTAATTCTCAAATTTCTCCAATCATAGGATTTTTAAAAAATATTTGAAATTTTTTATATTTGAATAATTTTTCAAATATTAACTCCAAAGTATATTAATAAGGGGCATACCTTATATTTGCCAAAATCAATTTCATGTGAGACTTCTTTATCCAATCACATAAATTATTTCATCTCTTCTTCCCAAGATCACCACATTATATTTTACCTTGAATTTACCAAGTTACCATGCTCTAATACCATTGATAACATTCCAATAGATTTAACCAAACAAAATCACCTAAGGTAAATCTTGTGCTCACTAAGGCAGGTCCACAAGTATTTATTAATCAAAATAAAATAAGTACATAAAAAGGGTGCTAATATATTGTTAACCCTTTTACATTGAAAAATATATATTTATAATTTTTCACCACATACCAATACAAACCAACTAACCTATTAACCAACTCCTACGATAATTCCACCCGAAAGGTAGTTCTAATTATTTAACACAAAACATAAAACTAACCAAATAAAACTAAGTTTATTTATTTATGGGGGTGTATTTATAAAAAAAATCATGTCTCATTTACATTTATTCATTATTCTAACATATCAAAACCCTAAGCTAAGTTAAGACTTTGGAATAAGTCCTAACAATATTCAAATTTAAACTAAGGGTTTTGCCAGGGTTTTGAGACGTGAATTCCCTAAGGATAAACACCATGGATCCTACAAATAAAGACCATTTATTATAAATTTTAGTAAAAATTAAATCAAAACATAACCAAGTAAGCTTTCTTTTGATAAATTGGATGATCTTCAAATTTTATAAATGATCTTATCATGCCATATTTCATGTTTAATTATCAAAGTTTCTTAAGGGTCCCAATTTTCAAAAATAGGGGTATGTTGGTTCCAATAGTAATATTTTCATATATTGGGATGCAAATAAGAACACTTCTAGTTTCCATAATATATTGAAGATTGGATCATAACTCTCTTAGATGTCTCTTAGATCATGATATTACAATGACATTTTAGATAATGACCTTATGGGAGGCCACCAAAAGGGCAAAGGCTTCTATTGGGGTTGGCATTTTTAAGATGTGAGTGTGCTGATGTTGATACAATTATGGAGTTAATATTTTGGGGGTTGTTAGATCTATTATCCAAAACATAATAAAGACCATTATTAGTATCCTTATCTCCTAGATAGTAGGAGATAAGGGCACATATAATTTATTATATAGTTGGTCACCCATCATGCACCAAATTGAGGATATGGGAATATGATACTCATGGGATAAATAGGTCCTTACCCATACATACAAAGACTTTTATAGGATCACATGATTTGGGTTATCTCAGTCAACCATCCCAAACTCATCATGAGTTAGGTGTATGAGAGGATGATCCTATACTCTACAAGATTCTAGTTTAGGTTTCTATGGATATTAGAGCCTCACACTAGATAGATGTAGCACCATTTAGTGTATTATCTTAGGAAGTTGAGACACTGCTAATGGTTAATCTATTGGTCTTATCGTATCAAGGGATTGTGGGTCAATAGGTTAGTGAGGTAGTGCACATGTGATGAATAGTAGAACACACTAGGTTAGAGATAAGTAATATCAAGTGGGGTTCACTTCATCGATAGGGTGCCAAATTAGTTTAGGATGCCTTTCATAGGTAACCTCCCCATGCCTCCAGTAGTGTACAAGGGTATCATATAAGCCAAGTTTGAGAGACTTTAAAGAATTACTTGGCATTAAATAACATTATGAGTCCCTATTACGAGGGTGGATAGGATGAGATGGGCACAAGGAATACATGAGTAACCTATCAAAGGAGGGGGAGGGTAGATACATTTGTTAATTCTAGTGGTACTACCAATGGTGGGATAAAAATAATAGATTGCATAGTGACCACCACCACCATCATAATATGATCCCTTTCAATAACATTTCAGAGTAGATGGAGAGGATCTAGGGTTTATTTAATTGCATTATGAAGGATATGAGGAGGATGAGGAGTATAAGGATGACATAGACCTTGAATGACATGAGGATGATTGAGGTAAAATAATTCATTTATTCATTTCAAGTTTTTATGTATTTATTTTTATCATGATTACTTAGTTGATATACTAAATTTATCTTCATATTATCAGATATGATGTGTATTTTTTTCCTTGTGGTTGAATATACATCTACGAGATAGATGACTATGATCAAGGAGACCTTAAGAAACCTATTTTAGGTGGGGAATGAAATGAATTATGACTATTTGTTGGTAGATCCAATATTAACACAAATGATTTTCCATTATCTACCATGCATCTATGACACTAGTTAGTCTAAGGGTAGAGGTTAGTGGATTAAAGGTGAGAACCATGATGGTGGATACTCGAGTGCAAGATTTGACTAATGCTCTCATTGGTATAAGGGTCATGATTTTTTGAACCAATGCATAGGTTGGGAGATAGCCTCCCAAGAAGTAACTATAAGGAGGAAACCTAAGATCCATAGTCCATGAAATTATTCAACATTAGGACCTTCCCATAAGAGAAGGATAGGATCCTAGAGGTTGTACATGTGTATACATATATTTTTTATTTTTGAGTTTTTTAGACATATTAGCCTCTACAGAGGTGACTGTACTAGATACATGATTGTATAAACTTAAAATTATTGATATACATATTTTTATTCCCTTCATTTAATCAACTTTTTGTTGATGTCATATTTAACCAGGGCTATGTCTAAAGCTATATGCAACAAGAAGAATCTTATCAATTTAGTAATTGATTGTAGATATTTGTATTTTTTTTTTTTGGGATTTTTAATGTCTTAAGGACTTCTTGGTTAAAACCTTATTGGAATCAAACTATGAAAATCTACTGAAAGTAAACACACATTGTAGAAATGAAATAGATTGCTGGAAATAAACACATGTTATAGAAATGAAATAGATTGCTAAAAATAAACACACGTTGTAGAACTGAAATAGATTGCTGGAAATAAAGACACTTTTTGTAGAATGCTTAAAAAATGATTGCAAATAAATGAGAATTTAATCTAGAACACCCACAGGGGAAAATTTACAACAAATTTTTAACTTTAAGTTGGAAGCATTTATCATTTTAATAGAGCTACCTATTTTATTTTGAAAATAAAATATAAATATCGACCAAAAATGAAGATCCTAGTTCTTGGAGGAGTGGGCCCTTACTCCACCTAGAAACATGTCTGAACAACTTAATTCTCTTTCAAAATAGAAATAGCTATTTCATTGATAAAAATATTTTGTATTACAAAGATGTACTATTATATCCTTATCCCTATATTCTTCAATTTTTTTTCTCCTCTTCCTAAATTCCCAGGTTTGTATATATATTCTTCTACTTGTAGTGCATTGATTGTTGTAACTATTTCATGGATACGATGGAACTAAATCATGCCCAGAATAGATGTTGAATTAAGACATGGCTGGCCATCCAACTATGTGATAAATGTCTCAGATTTGCAAGTATGGAAATTAGAAGTTTGCATCTGATTTAATGGGATCATTGGTTTGATAGATTGCTAGCCATTTGGAATAGATCTTTATCAGTTCCATGTTTAACTGTAAAAGTTTTGGAGCTTATCTACATGAGTATTAGAGCTAATTCAGATAATTCTAGAGCTAAATATAGAGTTCCAGAACTAAGTTCAAAAATGTGACTACTTGAAATAGTGTGGTGGGGTTCCAGAACTAAGCTCTATTGATTCCAATGCTTTCAAAAACATGCAATCTACTTCATATTTGTTCTTTAGCCTGATGATGACCTATTTTATTACAAAACTTGAATTTTCCAAAACACTTGTTAGGAATTATAGAGCTTTTAAAATGTTGGAATCACAATCAATAAAAGATGGATAATTACATCCTAACTCATATCAGATTAAAATAAAAGTCACAAAATGTAATCAAACTTAATAGAAAGAGAGAGTAAGATGAGGTCATTTATTATACATTTAACAGGCATATTCTAGCCTCATCATTTTTCCCATACTTGTTTATAAGTCCCTTTACAAATGTTACTCTTCAAATTTAGGATTGTATGTTTTGCATTCCATTTTATTGCTCAGATCAAATGGTTGGAACTAAATATCCCAATACTTTGATTCAAAGGTACTATACCCTGCTCCTACTTCTACTTTTCTTTTCCATTCCTCAAATTAAGTGGGATTTTGAAGTTCTCTATTTTTCCAAGTAGATATGGGTGTGAGAATTAGAGGTGGCCTTGTCCACATGCCTATCCATATGCATAGGGGAGTTTCATTGATCCAAGGAATTATTGTGCATAAAGTTTTTGCCCTTTCTAAACTTTAGATCAAATTTGAAGGGGATATTACTTCCCTTCTTTTCAATTCCACCAGGAGAAATTCTCATCTTTTTAAACATGCATCATAGATATTATCTAAATTTGCCTTTTCATAAGAGGTGAAGACATCCATGCTTTTTTGTAAATTGAAAAGATAAGGTTCCCTAAACTTGTCATTAAATGCATGGAATTGGAAATGTGTAGCAAAGGTGAATGGGTTACCATAATGAACTCTCATACAGAGACTGGATGATCTAGCCTTTAACAAATGCTCTGACTCCCTTTCTTTCCATGCAATCTGATTTTGAAGAATAGAGAAAAATGCATTAAGTTAGCTCTCCCCTACATACAGATTAATCATAAAACCTAAAGTTCTTTATAGCATGAAATTATAGAGGTAGAATTCACAGATAAATTTTTTGTGTTCTGCATTGGCTAAGTAGGCAGCCAAGAAATCAGCTTCATCTTTTATTTCATGTGGAAGGCCACATGCTATCCTTGCCAACTACCAGTGAATGAATTATTACTCTAGAAATAGGCTATCTGTAGGAGAAATTCTTCTACATGTAAGCAGTTTCTCACTCATCATGCAAACTATTTGTATTTTCACAAAATATTTATACTTATCATTTTCCTCCTTGTAATTTTTTTTCCCATTCCTTCCTTGCTTTCTTTTCTTCCTCTAGTTTGCTTTTCAAGTCTGTATTAGATGCTTTGATTACACTAAGTTCTCTACATGTATCATCCCATAACTGCTTGAATGGTAGATAAGTCAATTCATTTTGTGCAAAGACTGTTGACATATCAGTCTATATTGTACATTTTTCCTCATTCTCCATTAGTTGTCTTTTAATCTCTGCTAATTCTTTAGTCTTGGCTATGAACTAGTTTGTTAATTCTTCAGGGAGCATTTCTTGCTATTCTAATTTGAGTTTGAGGAAATTCAATTCCTCAATCCTTTTCCTTGATAATGAGCTCTACTCTAGATAAAAATAGAGCCTGTTTAATATACTATTTTTGTTCTTTTTCTAAAATTTCTTGGAGAGCTAAGCATTCTTCTTCCATCATAGAGGATTTCCCTTACTTTCTCCAAGATGCCCATTTATCTTCTGCATGTGATGGTGCTGTTGTCTCACCCATTTCTTGGAAAGCTTGCTCCTCAAATCTTTCATCTTATTTTTCCTTTTTTGTTTGGCTTGGTCTAGGAGGAGTCATGGCCATGGTGCCCAAAATATTAGTAGCTTCAGTTTATAGCCTTTCTTGTTCTTTCATATTTAGACCTTTTATGACATCTTCTTTCTTAAGGAGCCTCAAAATGTGTAGACATAGGTCTCCTCTTAGAACTTATTATGATGTTCACCTTTTGCTTAGGCCTAGGTGAACTATCACTATTAGAGACAGGTATCAGTTCTTCTGTAGCTTCTGTAGAAGAAAAAATTTCTTGAGAAGGCATACTAGGGTTTGCAATTTTAACTTTTCTTCCAAATTTTCTTCTTTTTAGTATTTCCTCTTCCCCTAGTCTTTTCTTTTCCTCAGTAATGGTATCATTTTTCAAATGAACTGAAGGGGCAGGAGGAGTTGCTATTGTTCTTCTAGAAATACCAGGGTTTTACCCAAATTTGCCAAGAAATTTGTCCCACATTTCTTTCCCATTTTTTTTTGAAAAGAAATGGTGCTGGCATACTAAATTTACTAACCCATGATGTCTGATTGTTCCTACACCCCAAGAATATCTCTAGGCCATTGTATGGATGGAGTTAAAAAGAAATCCTGGAAGTTTTACTATATATTTTGGTTTTTTGACTCCATATCTAAGGTGTATAAGGATTTTCAGGACTTCTTTTCCTACTATCCAAAATGCTACGCTGTCAAAGGGTTTGGGCAAGCTGGCTCTTTTGACTCCTTTGATTATTTTACTTATATTGTAAATATACTGGGGTTTAACTTCCCCTCTTTTAGTAGGGTTTCAACTACATCTTTTAATGTCCCCTTGATAGGATTTGGGATGTGCACTATTGGTATTCCAGACATCTCACTTATTACATTCACAAAAAAGGAATGAAAACCTTCCTAATTTTTGTCCTTGTTTGTTCTAAATTGATAACAAATTCTCTTACCAATTCATCATTATATTTGGGAAATTTCCTCAAAAACTCCAACCATCCTACCTGTTGAAAGATAGTTGCTACTTCTTCATCTGTAAAGGACTGGGTATCATCTTCTAGTTCTGACTTCTTTTTAATTCCCATGATTCATTATTCTTTAATCTTACATAGGTTAGCTAAAGATTGCTTCTCTTATCGGCAGAACTGATGAATTTGGCTATAAAACTAGTGGATTCAGTTGTTGATCTAGTGAATTTGGTTGTGGAATTATTGTACTCAGCTATGGAACTAGCGAATTTGGCTGTAGAACTATTGTACTCAGCTGTGGAACTGATGGAGTTAATTTGTTTTATCTCTTTTGAATTTTTGTTGTAGCTAGCTTTTACTTTGTTGATTCAATAATAATAATGATTCTTTATGACTATCCACCAACTAATTCCATCATCAATATCCTTATCATTATTTTGCACATTTAATCATGATGTACAATAAATGACTCATCATACTAATATTTTAAATCAAGTCTAATCACAAGTGCAAACTTTCAATCTAACCTTTAACAAGTTAAAAACATAATTACCATCCTTGATGATTTAATCCCTTCATCATGATGAATCATCATTCCTAAAAAGACAATTAGAAAATAGTTAAATTTCAAAAAAAAAGTTTTATTTGTATTAGCCATTTATTTGAGAAGATCAACCGCCATTGCTAGTTTTCAATTGATCTTTGAGAGATTGTTTTTTTGAAGAAGAAGAAGAAGAGAATGTTATTTACTGGTTTTCATCCTCTTCCCTTTATTATGAATCTTTTCATCTGATTATTTGATCATTTTGGAAGAAATAGGTTCCATATGATCAAATTCTTTGTTTGCTTCAATCTGCTTCAAGAATTCATCCTTAGTAGGAGGCTTCCTATAAAGTTTTAGCTTGTGTCCATTAACCAAGAGTATTCTTTTGCTACCATCAATGGGAAGTAACTAGATAGAACCATTGTCAAATATCTGCTTGATCTGATAAGGTCCCAACCATCTGGTTCTTAATTTGCCTTTGAATTGTTGGTACTTAGAATCAAACAGCAATGCCCAGTCTCCTACTTTGAATTGCCTTTCCTTGATATGTGAATCATGCCATTGCTTCCTTTGATCTTAGATTATCTCTATCTGGTGAAGTGTTTCCATTCGTAATTCATCCAATTCATTGAGTTAAAGGATTCACTCCTTTTGAGCTACATCCAATTTAATTTCCACCTTAGCTACTGTCCTTAATGTCTATAGTTCAAATTCAATAGGCAACAAGGGCTTTTTCCCATAGACTTACTCATATGATGAAAACCCTGTTGTGGTTTTCCAAGTTGTATTGTAAGCCCAAACAACTCCAGGTAGTCTTTTTACCCAATCTCTTCTTTCTACTTCAACTATTTTAGTGAGGATGTTTTCCAATTCTCTATTTGTTACTTCAACTTGTCCATTTGCTTATGGGTGATAGGGAGATGACTTCTTTGTTAGGTTGTGGAGCTAAAATCTTCAACTATGCAGACGAAGAGGAGGTTGCTAAAGTTTCAAAAATATCGGCATCGGCAGTATGATCGACGTCAGTCATGATAAATGTAGAAGGCAACTGGCATCGGCAGGGAGTCAGTTGACGTCAGTCAGCACCAGTTAGATAGGGACCGATGTCGATCACCTATGTGTTCCAGAACTGTTCGTTGCACGAACAGTTAGTTTGTTGAACTGAGTGTTTGCATGTAAAGACTATTTTGAGTCTTGAGTTGCATGGATAATTATTCTAAATTAAGAGTCTAAGTTATAGTTAAGTCTGGGATCTATTTATAGACCCATTGGCATGTATTGTTATTATGAGCTAAAAAAGAAGGCAAGGAAGATCCTTCCATTGTAAGATCATTGAGTTGCAGGTTGTTGCAAGCTCATAGGAGATCTACATGTGTAAGTATGGTCTATTGAATTACAGGTTGCAGGTTCATGGGAGATCTACTTGAAGTACTTTAGAGTGCTTGGTGTACTGGCAGGGTTATTACTGACTGGTTGGAGAGGTGAACACCAATTCTGTGTGTGAGTTGTGTTGGGACCATTTTTGGTAGGAGAGTGAACTCTTGAAGAAAATTACTGAACACTTGAGGTGTGAGAAGCTTCTGAGAGGTGCGGAAAAGAAGTGGCATCTTCTTTATTATATTTTCTTTCTGTACGAGTATTAATACAAGATAGTGTATTGTCTCTCATATTCTATGCTATTTGTGAATTCTAGTTACTTGTACTTCTGGTTATTTCCACATGTTTAATTTACTTGTATTTGGTAATCATATTGTGCTCTTTCTAAGGAGCAAGATCTTAACAAGTGGGATCAGAATAGGTGTGTTATTATTGGATCTCCTGACAACTAGTATCAAAGCTTTTGGTTGGGATACTAACACGTTGGTTCAAATATGGTTAGTGTGTGTTGATTATAGGTTACTCATAGGGGTTTCTGTTTGAGTGGGAGTAGAGCAATGGCAGAAGACAGTAAGCTACGAATGGAGAAGTTTAATGGCAAGAACTATCAATTATGGAGGATGTAGATTGAAGATTATATGTATCAGAAAGATTTGTACTTACCGTTGGGTGGGGTTGATTGCAAGCCCTGTGATATGAAGGATGAAGAATGGGAGGTTCTTGATCGGAAGGCTCTAAGATCTATAAGGTTGAGCCTTGCATCATCTGTGATTTCCAACTTATCACACACTAAGACAATGGTAGAGTTGATGGAATCTTTGGCAAATTTATATGAAAAACCCTCAGCTTTGAATAAGGTATTTCTTATGAAGCAATTATTTAATTTGCAAATGTTGGATGGTGGATCTGTACATAGTCATCTTAGTGATTTCCATGGTTTGGTAAACCAGTTAAATTCAGTCAATATTGTTTTTGATGATGAAATTAAGGCTCTCTTAATCTTGTGTTCATTACCTGAAAGTTAGGAAAGTTTGGTAATGGCAATTTCTAATACTGCATCTGCTTCTAAAATCTTAAAAGTGGATGATGTTGTGAGTGTGATCTTGAATGAAGAGATACGCAGGAAAAGCATAGGTGAATCATCAAGAAATGCTTTGAGTGTGGAAAGCAGGGGAAGGCAAAGAGAGAAGATAGAGCGTGGGAGATCAAGGTCAAAGATAGGCAGGAGATCCAAGTCTAGGTATGGCAGAATAACCTGCTGGAAATGTGGAAAGCAAGGGCACTTAAAGAGAGATTGCAAGTCAGGTGAAGATCAGCATGAAGGACATGAAGAAGAAGTAGATGTTGTAGATTATGCTGCACAAGATGCTCTAGTATGTTCTTTGGATAAAGTAGAATCTTGGGTTTTAGATTCTGGTGCCTCTTTTCATGCATTCCCCAAATAAGAAATTTTTTCATGAGTATGTCCAGGGAGACTTTGGAGAAATTTGTTTAGGGGATGGTAAGCCTTGTTAGATGGTTGGTAAAGGGAAAGTGAAGCTGAAATTGCAGACAGGTAACACATGGGTGTTGAAGGAGGTCATGCATGTCCCAGTTCTGGAGTAGAATTTGATTTTTGTAAGAAGTTTGGGTGATGAGGGTTGCACAGTAACTCTCATAGTGGACTCTTGGAAGGTTACCAAGGGTGCACTTGTTGTAGCAAGAGGTAAGAAAGTAGGTGCGCTTTATCTATCTACTTGTATTATTGATTCTCTTTCTGGGTTATCTACTTCAGTTGTAGATTTAAAGATGTGGCTTAATAGGCTTGGTCACATGAATAAGAAGGAGATGCATGTTCTTGAGTCAAAGGGTATGCTTTTAGATTTGAAAGGCATGAATTGAGATTTCTATATGCAAAAGAAGAAGGTAACATTTCTTGAGAAATCTGATGTTAGTGACAAGAACAAGAAAGCCTTGGTTTTCAAGGAGAAGGTGATAGATAGGTATCAGTCAAAGGGGCTAAAGAATTCTAAGTAGATCAAGGTTGATTTGGACAAGGGTTTGATCCAAAAGGAGCTCGCGGGAAAAAGTCATTTCTCACTAGTAAAACACAGAGACTGATGTCGGCTAGAAAACTGGCATTGGCATCCAGATAGGGACCGATGTCAGCTATGTGTAGATTGATGTCGGTGACTCAAGGGTAGATAAACACCAGCATCGGCCAGGGGGAATCGACGTTGGCGATGAGGCAGTCGCAGGGAACCAACAATGGTCAAGTGTAGACTGAGATGTGACCGACATCGGTCACTGAGACAAATTTTGGGTGGATAGCAAGCTGTCAAGGAGTCTCAAGTGCCCATATGGAGGACTTAAAGGGTAAGTAAGCCTCAAATTTGTCATTTCCCTTCTTTACACTACTTGTTGCTCATTGATGGTAAAGAACCAGGAAGTTGTTAAAGAAGCAGAGCAGGTAGATCCAGGAAATAGTGGGAGCTTGGCATGGATGAAGGATGTGATTCCTTGGAGGAGAACCAAATGAGAGTTTTGGGTGGATTTTTCAGCTGGAAAGAAGCACTGAGAGACGAATGGATGTTCTGGATAAGGAAGAGTGGAAATGGACATGTGAGACAGAAGGCCAGGGTATATGGTCTTGTATAAGCTGCAAGACAATGGAGGTTTGATCATTGTGTTTCTCTTTACCAGGTTGGATAATATTAGCTACATTATCCTATTATTGTATGATGTGCTTGTTGCAAGGTTACATATACAGGGAGTTGCTGAACTAAAGGTAAAGCTAGTTTAGAGGGGTGTCATGAGGAATCTTGGAGCATCAAAATTCTTTGACATGAGTGTGTTCTAGGGACATGGAAGGTCACAGGTTGACTTTGTTTTAGGATGATTGTGTGAGACCGGTTAGCATGCCAATGGTTAGACAGTTCACAGAACAGTGTCTTGATTCACATAATGAGGTTAAGTGCATGGTATGTACTAGACTTGAGTTTTCCCAAGCAGTGGGAGTTGTCAAAAAGTTAGGAGCCAATTTGGAAAAGAAGCATTAGAGGGCAGTTTAGTGGATTCTTAGAGGGACCAGCAGCAGGTGCACATGCTATGCAGGGTCAAGTTCTTTTCTACATGGGTTGTAGATGCAGATGTGGCAGGTGATTTGGATGACAGGAGGTTCATCATAGGATTTGTGGTGGTTGGTCTTCAAGAGTGATTTTGAAGAGGGATACAAAGCCAAGGGAAAAAACTAGATGATGTATAGGTACAGGTACAGTTGCAGCTATTTATCTCCAAGTGGGAGATTGTTAGGTTATGGAGCTAAAAGCTTCAACTATGCAGATGAAGAGGAGGTTGCTGAAGTTCTAGAAATACTAGCATCGACAGTATGACTGACGTTGGTCATGATGAATGCAGAAGGCAACTGGCATCGGTAAGGAGTCAGCTAACATCAGTCAGCACCAGTTAGATAGGGACCAATGTCGGTCGCCTATGTGTTCCAAAACTGTTCGTTGCATGAACAGTTAGTTTGTTGAACTAAGTGTTTGCATGTAAAGGCTATTTCGAGTCTTAAGCTGTGTGGATAATTATTCTAAATTAAGAGTCTAAGTTATAGTTAATTCTGGGATCTATTTATAGACCCATTGGCATGTATTGGTATTATGAGCTAAAAAGGAAGGCAAGGAAGATCCTTCCATTGTAAGATCATTGAGTTGTAGGTTGTTGCAAGCTCATAGGAGATCTACATGTGTAAGTATGGTCTATTGAATTATAGGTTACAGGTTCATGGGAAATCTACTTGAAGTACTTTAGAGTGCTTGGTGTACTGGCAGGGTTATTACTGACTGGTTGGAGAGGTGAACACCAATTCTGTGTGTGAGTTGTGTGTTGGGACCATTTTTGGTAGGAGAGTGAACTCTTGAAGAAAATTACTGAACACTTAAGGTATGGGAAGCTTTTGAGAGGTGTGGAGAAGAAGTGGCATCTTCTTTATTGTATTTTCTTTCTGTACGAGTATTAATACAAGATAGTGTATTGTCTCTCATATTTTGTGCTATTTGTGAATTCTAGTTACTTGTACTTCTGGTTATTTCTGCATGTTTAATTGCCTATATTTGGTAATCATATTGTGCTCTTTTTGAGGAGTAAGATCCTAACAAGTGGGATCAGAATAGGTGTGTTGTTCTTGGATTCCCCAACATTCCTATGATTGATCTGATAATACATTGTGAAAGCCTGAATCATACTAGACATAAATTGTGGTCCTTGATCTAAAACTAAGCTTCTTGGTGCTCCAAACTTTACCATAATTCTTTGCCAAAGGAAATTAGCAACTGCTTCTTCAATGGCATTTATTAAAGCCTACACTTTTGTCCACTTTGTTACATAATCAGTACACACAAGAATGTGCTCTTTTCCCTATGAAGGAGGATTAAAGGGTCCAAAAAAATCCAATCCCCATCTCTCAAATGGTTTAATCACTACTTGTGGTTGCAAAGGCATTTCATTGGTAATGGTTGGCTATCCCATCCTTTGATAAAGATCACACCGCCTGATATATCTCTTCACATCTTCGTATAAAGATGGCCAATAGTAACCAGTGCCAAGTATATTATGAGCTATTCTTTTCATTGAATAGTGTCTTCCACTTAGTTTATCATGACACGCCTAGAGGATGTCAAAGATTTCATCTTCTCTTACACACCTACGTAAAACCAAATTAGGACCACATTTACATAACATTCCATTTAACCATTTGAACTGTGCACTGGTTTTGATTAACTTCTTTATTTGTTTTTTAGTGAAAAGAGGAAACTTCCCTATTGCAAGATAATTTTTCATGTCAAAAAACCATGGTGTATCAACTGAAATAACAAACAATTGTTCATCTGGAAAGTTGTCTTTGATTGGATCTTTCTCTCTTGTAGTGGTCAGTCTTGACAAGAAATCAGCTACCACATTAGATTTACCTAAATTGTCCATAATGGTAATATAAAATTCTTGTAGAAGTAATAACCATCAAATTCTACCTCCAACCACTGGTTTATTCATTAAATATTTGATTACTGAGTGATTTGTATGTATAAATATTTTATACCCTGTAATGTAATGTCTACATTTATTTATTACATAGATCACAGTCAAAAATTCTTTTTCAGTGGTAGTGTAATTTATTTTAGTGGGAGTAAGATTTTTATTAAGGTAGTAAATAGCATACATTCTTCCTTCTTCATCTTTATGTCCCAAAACTGCACCAATTGAGGTATTTGAGGCATCAGTTTGGATGTGAAAATGTTTCTCCCAATTAGGTCCTTTCAATATTGAGGTAATTACTAATTTCTCTTTAATTTCTTCAAAAGCATGTTGACACTTTTCATCCCAAATAAATTCATAGTCCTTGGTAAGCAACTTAAACATGGGGGCAATGATTTTACTAAAATCCTTGATAAAGCACCTATAGTATCTAACATGCCCTAAAAATGACTTGATATCTATGGGGGTTTGAGGAATAGGCAAGTCTAAAATAATCTTGATTTTGTTTTGGTCAACCTGAATTCCTCTTTTTGAAATATGGTGTCCTAATATGATCCCTTCATCAACCATCATCAAACCTTTCTCATGACTAAGAGACAAGTGATGTTGTTCACATCTTGTTAATACTCTGTCCAAATTTTTTAAGGTATCATCAAATGTATCTCCATGCATAGTAAACTCATCCATATATACCTCTACACAGTCATTTGTTAGGTCTACAAAAATTCCTAATACAGCTCTTTAAAAAGATTTTGGAGCATTACATAGTCCAAATGGTAATACCCTATAAGCAAAGGTACCCCATGGACAAGTAAATGTAGTTTTGTCCTGATCCTCAATAACAACTCTGATTTGATTATATCCACTAAATCCATCCAAGAAGGAAAAGTACTGTTTACCTAAAAGGTTGTCTAAGACTTGATCTATGAATGGTAAGGGGAAATAATTTCTTAGGGTGGCTTTGTTTAGTTCCCTAGAGTCAACACAAATTCTCCATTTTATATTCTTTTTAGGGACAATTGTAAGAGGAGACACCCACTGGCTATCTGAGATAGGGTAGATAAAACCTACTTGTAATAGTTTTTCAATTTCTTGTTTCACTATATCCCTTAAGGCTAGATTAATCCTTCTCTGAGGTTGCCTAACTAGTCTAATGGTTTTAGTATAAATATGATGGATGCAGATACTTGGATGAATTCCCTTCATATCTCTATAGTCCCAAGCAAAAGCTTTAGTATGATCCTTCAGGAACATCAAATAGTTTGGCTTCTTCATCATTCTTTAACCAGTTATTAATATTCAAAAAAAATCTTGGTTGAATCTCAACATGTTTGGTTCTAGTATATGATGAACTGATTTGTTGAAAGGGTTCCATTAAGGTGTTTAGTGGACAGGCATGTGGTAACAACATATGATATGTAACAACATCTCTAAAAGTTCCTTGAGGTAAAATGCCAGACAAAGGATAGTAGGAATAGTTATGATACTTATCTTATTGTAGGTCAAACTCCTTGTTACTACTATTTTCTAGAAATTCTTCATCATCTCCTGATATCTATAAAGCTAAAGCTACAGATCCTTCCTCTCTCCAAGAGAAATCTCATTCCTCTAGAGCAAAATCATCTTCATTTGTAGGGAATTGTTGTTGGTGTGGTTCTAAAACTAACTATGATGGTTCTAGAATATATTCTATAGGTTCTAGAACTAATCCTGACTGCTCCAATGACAATTGATGTTCATTTAATGAAGGATTAACCATATCTTCTATTTCCTGTACATGATCCTACAATGTTATCATAGCCAAAGAAGATAGATTTTTCTCATTAATATCAAGATTATCAACCCATAATTTCACTTGATTATCAATAAAAGGTTGTGTAGAGGGTTATAATGAAATTTGCTTAGAATTCATACCATTGGAAATAGTCATATCTCTTGACCTGTAATCAATTAAGGCAGTAACTGTAGCTAACCATGGTCTTCCCAAAATAATGGTATAACCAAGTGTTTTACCTTTTGGATGTAATATAAGGAAGTCAACTAGATATTCCCATCATTCCACTGTTACTACCACATTTTCAATAACTCCTATTTTTGTTACGGACTGATATGCCATCTGCAATATGGTGGTAGTAGGTTGTATTCCTATCAATGGTAATGTTTTCAAAGTGTCCACTATCATTACATTGATAAATACTCCCAAATAAATCAAAATGTTATGTATATCCTTATTCCCTATAGAGATAGAAATAACAAGGCTACCAGGATCTCCATATTTGGGAAGTAGGAGTTTTCCTACTAATAAATCAACAAGTTTTCTGTCTACCTGAATAGTCCTGGGGTACTATTTTTTTCTTCCAAATTTTTTAAAACATAATATTTTGATTAACTTATTAAACTCTAGGATATCCTTAATTACTTGTAACAATGGTATTTCAATATTCAATCTTCTTAGTTCCTACACCAATTCAGATTCCTTAATTTCTATGGCTTCTTTAAATCTTTCTAGAAATGGAATCTTAGTAGAATTTCCTTCTAGTTCCTTATCTTTTTCTTTTTCATCTTCCTTAGGTGCAATTAAGCTAGGGGTTTTAACTTCTTCTATCATATCATTGATTATAATATGTGGACTACTAACTATTTTTCTATATCTAGTTTGAATGTTTTTATAATCCATTGCATTTAGATCAATTGATTTTTCTGGTTCTATTTCGAATACAGGAGTTGTTTGTTTGTTTCTTGGGTTTACTACTGGTTGTGCTAGAATTTGTGTTTAGAATATATTTTCAGCCCATAGATGTGCTAGAGATCCCATTATGGCTTGTTGGTTTTTATTTGGATATGTTTTCCCTTGCACATAATTAATAGGACCCCATCTAGCTTGTGGCCAAGCATAAGGATTTCCTTGACCAGCCCAAGGTTGTTGATGTACCTGAGTATACCAAGATTGACTTTCCCAATCCTAAGGGTGCCATGTTGGTTAAGGGGCCTAGGGTGGCTATCCCCAACTTTGTGGCACTATTTGAGTTACCCATGCCATCATCTAAGGATTAGGAGCTGGTCTTGGCATAAATTGTCCTTGGCTAAGTTATCTCTGAACAAAATTTAGTTCTTCTGTAGTGGATGATGTACTACTTTGTTTGAGCTAATTTTTTATGAGTGGAAGAAGAGACCAATCATGAGTATCATGTTCTTTATATTCATAGACAAGACATACTTCTATTTTATCCAAAGGACATTCCCTTATTGCATGCTTCTTCCTACATCTAGGACAATACATGGCTAATGGTTCAATTTGGGCATTTGCTTTATCTTATAATCCATCCATGCTGGAGGTTAATTGAACTAATATGTCTGTTTTAAAGTTTTCTAATTCATCCATCAATTTATTCATATCTAGATTCAAATTTTTAACCATTTTTCGCTTTCTAGGTCCAACCCTTGTCCTTGAATAGTTTCTACAAATTTCTATGATTTCATCCATTCTTAATTGAGCAATGTTTCCACCACCAATTAAATCAAGGGTTTCCCTAGATTCATCATCCAAACCTTTGAGAAAAATGGTTTTACTTAAATCTTTTTGAAGTACAAATCTACATCTTTTACTCATAAAGAGGAATCTATCTAAATAATCTTCCATATTTTCATCTTATTCCTCCTTTCTATTTCTTCCTCTACAATAATCTTGATATTTATCTAAGAAGATAGTTTCCATTTGTTCTCAATTGGTAATAGAATTAGATGTTAATCCCATAAACCACCACATTGGTGCATCCTTTAGAGTAGATGGAAACAACTTGAGTTTTTGATTATCTATCTTGTAATCATAAGTCTAACATAGTCTTTAAACTCAAATAGAAATTAGTCAGGATCCTCAGATGACATTCCTCTAAATGTGGTCAAGTGTGTAGGTGAAATGTTCTTCATAGTGGTTTCATCATCTTCTATTTGAATGGGATAGGTAAAAGTTCTCTTAGGTTCTCTTCCAGCTTCTCATGCCATCTCTCTAGTATTTTCTAGTCCCTTCTCCCAGTCAATGTGGTATGTGGTCTACTTTGGGGATGGTGAAAAGTTAGGAGTAGGAGGTTGACTACTTAATTGAGAATCAAAACTTTCCCTCAATGGATCTTGAGAAATGTTAAGGTGTGGAGCCTAAAATCTTCACATATGAGCGCGTTACATAGTTGCAGGTTTACACAGTCACCAACGTCGGTCAGGAACGACCGACGTCGGTCAGGATCAGTTGAAGGAACGCCGACATCGGTAGAGGATCGGCTGACGATGGTCACAGGCAAGCAGGCAGGAACTGGCGTCGGTTACCTGTGCATCCAGAATGCTATTTTTGAGGACAAAAGCGAGTGTTTGCATGATGAGTTTAAGTCTTAGTCTTAAGTTCGCGTTTCTATTATTAGCAAGATTGTTTTTAGAGCCCTTGTTCAAGAGGCTTAACTATTGGTTGTAAGTGCATGCTCAAGTTTCTTAATTCTATATGTAGGAAAGATCTTCTTAGCTTAGTGTGTTGAATAGTATGAGTAGAACATTGTGAATGTTTGAAGGACAGTACAGAGTTGTATCAATCCAGGTTGTTGGAATTGATTGTACTTGAGAGAGAGAGCTCTTGAGGAATAGAGATCTAGAGAGAGATCTTGTGCATCTGAGAGAGGTGTGGAAGAAAGAAGTTTCTTCAATTGTATTCCTTTTGTAAAGAGTTTTAATACAAGTTTTTAGGGTGGTTTCTTGTATCTCTTGTTCTGTGCTATTTATCATTCTAGTTACTTATCTATTTGATTTAATTCCACGTTTATTGCTTTCACAAGTGTAATCATTGTTGGTTGATCCCCAACAAGTGGTATCAGAGCTTAGGTTCACTAATAGGTGGTTCAGATCTGTGTAGTGTGTATTGATTACAAGTTGCTCACAGGGGTTTCTGCAGGGATTTTTGTTTGAGTGGGAGAAGCAATGGCAGAAGAAAGTAAATTGAGAATGGAGAAGTTTAATGGCAAGAACTATCAACATTGGAGAATGCAGATAGAGGACTATCTGTATCAGAAAGATCTTTACTTACCGTTAGGTGGGATTGCAAAGAAGCCCAAGGACATGGAGGATGAAGAATGGGAAGTTCTTGACAGAAAGGCTCTGGGGTCTATAAGACTGAGTCTGGCATCCACTGTGATATCTAATTTATCACAGGAAAAAACAATGGTAGAATTAATGACTACGTTAGCAAATTTGTATGAAAAACCCTCAACTTCTAATAAGGTATATCTTATGAAGCAGTTATTTAATTTGCATATGCAAGAAGGTGGATCTGTATCTAATCACCTGAATGATTTCTATGGAATTGTTAATCAATTAAGTTCAGTCAATATTGTATTTGATGATGAAATAAAAGCTCTTTTAATATTATGTTCTTTGCCTGAAAGCTGGCATGGCTTGGTAATGGCAGTTTCTAATACTGCATCTGCTTCAAATATTTTAAAAGTAGAGGATGTTGTTAGTGTTATCTTGAATGAGGAAATTCGTAGGAAAAGCACAGAGGAAACATCAGGGAATGCTTTAAATCTCGAGAGCAGGGGAAGGCAAAAAGAGAAGAGCAAGAGGAGATCAAGATCTAAGTCTAAGGGGAGAGGTAGATCTAAATCCAGAAATGGCAGGAGGCCATAATGCTGGAATTGTGGAACGATGGGGCACATAAGCAAAGATTGCTAGTCAAAGCCTAAGGAGGACAATCAGCACGAAGGAAAGGAAGAGGCAAAGGTTGTAGGTATTGCACAAGATGTTCTGATTTTTTCTTTGCATAATAATATAGAATCTTGGGTATTAGATTTTGGTGCATCTTTCCATGCTACCCCTAACAGAGAATATTTTAGTGATTATATCCATGGAAATTTTGGAATAGTGTACTTAGGGGATGATGAGCCTTGTAAGATTATTGGCAAAGGTAAAGTGCAGCTGAAGATGCAGAATGGAAACACATGGGTGTTGAGAGATGTGATGCATGTTCCTAGCTTGAAGAGAAATTTGATTTCTACAGGAAAGTTAGGGGATGAAGGTTTTACAGTAACTCTCACAATAGAATCTTGGAAGGTGACCAAGGGTGCACTTGTTATGGCCAGAGGTAAGAGAGAAGGTACTCTCTATTTATGTAATTGTGTTACTAATATTTCTCCTTCTGTATTATCTACTTCAGATGTGGATGCTAAATTGTGGCACTCAAGGCTTGGCCACATGAGTGAGAAGGGGATGTCAATTCTTAAGTCTAAAGGTAAGCTTTCAGATTTGAAAAGTATGGATCTAGAATTTTGTGAGCATTGTGTATTTGGAAAATAGAAAAGGGTTAGTTTTCTCAAAATTGGGTCTACTAAGAAAAGGCATAAGTTGCAACTTGTTCACACAGACGTGTGGGGACCAGCTCAGGTAGCCTCTATTGGAGGATCACAGTACTATGTTACGTTCATAGATGATGCTACAAGAAAGGTATGGATCTACTGTATTAAGAAAAAATCTGATGTATTTGAGACTTTTAAGATTTGGAAAGCTATGGTTGAGAATGAAATAGGCAGAAGATTGAAGTGCTTGAGATTTGATAATGGCGGTGAGTTCTACAGTCTTAAGTTTAACTGGTATTGTTATACACATGGAATCCGTAGGCAAAGGATGGTTCCAAGGACACCTCAGCAGAATGGAATTGCTGAAAGGATGAACAAAACAATCATGGAGCGTGCAAGATGTATGAGATTACATGCTGGGTTACCCTTAGAGTTTTGGGCAGAAGCTGTTGACACTGCAGTGTACCTGATTAACAGAGGACCCTGTACAGCTCTGGATGGTGGAATTCCAGAAGAGGCATGGACAGGTAAAAAGGTAGATCTCTCATATCTCAAAGTTTTTGGTTGTGAAGCCTTTGTGCACATAGATAAGGAAAATAGAAAGAAGCTTGATGCTAAGTCTATGAGGTGCACGTTTATTGGCTATGGCTCAGATGATTTTGGTTTCAGATTTTGGAATCTAGGAACTAACAAGGTAATTAGGAGCCGTGATGTTGTTTTCAATGAAAAAGTGATGTATAGTGATCAGATGAGGAAGCTGAATTAATCTGGGCAGAGCAATGGAGAATTGGACGAAGTGATGGTCCAAAATGAGCTCACGGGAAAAAGAAATAATCACTTGCAGGAAAACACAGAGACCGATGTCTGTAGGTTAGGAACCGGCGTCGACAGTTCAAAAACTGATGTCGGTCATATAGAGACCGACGTCGGCAGAACAGGAACCAATGTCAGCCAGGAAGAACCGGTGTCAGCCAGTAACATGTCTATAAGTGGCCGAGGTCAGTCACTGTCAGAGAATTTGGGTGGACAGCGTGTTGAGAACGAGTCTAAGACACCCATTAGGAGGTCAGAAAGGGTAAGTAAGTCTCTAATTAGATATTCTCCTTCTTTATACTATTTATTGCTAATTGATGGTGGAGAACCAGAGAGTTTTGAAAAAGCAATACAGGTGGAGTCCAAGAGTCAGTGGGAGTGTGGCATGGTTGAGGAGTTGGAGTCCTTAAGAGAGAACCAAACATGGGATTTGGTTGAATTGCCAGCTGGTAAGAGGACACTGAAGAACAGATGGACCTACAGGTTAAAGGAAGGTGAGAATGGACAGATGAGATATAAGGCCAGATTGGTAGTGAAAGGATTTGCACAAAAACTAGGGATTGATTTTGGTGAGATTTTTTCTCCTGTTGTTAAAATGACTTCTATAAGGGTTGTATTGTCTTTGGTTGCTTTTGAAGATTTGCATCTTGAGCAGCTATATGTTAAGATAGCATTTCTTCATGGAGATTTGGATGAGGAAATATACATGGAACAGCCAGAAGGATTTGAGGTCAAAGGCAAGGAGGAGTTAGTGTGCAGATTGAAGAAAAGCTTGTATGGCCTCAAGCAAGCTCCTAGGAAATGGTATTTGAAATTTGATAGGTTTATGACTGAGCATGGCTATAGTAGGTGTCAATCTGACCATTGCATATATTTCAAGAGATTTGATAATGGTAGATATACTATTCTATTATTGTATGTAGATGATATGCTGGTTGCAGGATCACACATGCAGGATATCTCTGAGCTTAAGGTGAAATTAGCTTGAACGTTTGCTATGAAGGATTTGGGAGTAGCAAAGAAAATCCTTGGCATGAGCATTAAGAGAGACAAGAAAAATCACAGGTTGATATTGTCTCAAGAGGATTATGTGGACAAGGTGTTGAAATGGTTCAATATGCAAGATGCTAAACCGGTAAGCACACCTTTGGTTGGACATTTTAAGTTGAGTAAAGAACAATGTCCTAATTCACATGATGAGGTAGAGTACATGAGTAAGGTTTCATATTCTTCCATAGTAGGAAGTTTGATGTATGCAATGGTGTGTACTAGACCAGATATTGCCCAAGCAATCGGAGTGGTAAGTAAGTATATGGCCAATCCAGGGAAGGAACATTAGAAAGCAGTTCAGTGGATCCTTAGATATCTGAGAGGAACCAATAGTAGACACTTGTGCTATGGAGGTTCAGATACTTCTCTACATGGTTATGTAGATTCAGATATGGCAGGTGATTTGGATGGCAGGAGGAGCACCACAGGTTATGTTTTTACTATAGGTGGAATGGCGGTTAGCTGGATATCAAAGTTGTAGAAGGTTGTTGCCTTGTCAACTACAGAAGCAGAGTATATTACAGCCACAGAAGCTAGCAAAGAGATGATATGGATGACACGGTTCATGGAAGAGCTTGGAAGGGAGCATAGGAGTTGCAGATTGTATAGTGACAGTCAGAGTGCAATCCATTTGGCTAAGAATTCAGCCTTTCACTCAAGAACCAAGCACATACAGCTAAGGTACCACTTCATACGGTAGGTATTGGAGGATGGTGAGTTGAAGCTGGAGAAGATCCATACAGATAGGAATCTTGTTGATATATTAACCAAGCCGGTTACAAAGGAGAAGTTGAATCTTCATTCAACTTCTGTTGGTCTTCATGATTGAGTTGAAGATGGAGGAGCTAGAAGATGTTGTTGTACAGGTACTGGTGCAGCTGTTTATCTCCAAGTGGGAGATTGTTAAGGTGTGGAGCCTAAAAGCTTCACATATGAGCGCGTTACATAGTTGCAGGTTTACACAGTCACCGCCACCGGTCAGGAGCGACTGACGTCGATCAGGAGCAGTTGAAGGAACGCCGGCGTCAGTAGAGGATCAGCCGACGACAGTCACAGGCAAGCAGGCAGGAACCGGCATCGGTTACCTGTGCATCCAGAATGCTATTTCTGAGGACAAAAGCGAGTGTTTGCATGATGAGTTTAAGTCTTAGTCTTAAGTTCGCATTTCTATTATTAGCTAGATTGTTTTTAGAGCCCTTGTTTAAGAGGCTTAACTATTGGTTGTAAGTGCATGCTCAAGTTTCCTAATTCTATATGTAGGAAAGATCTTCTTAGCTTAGTGTGTTGAATAGTATGAGTAGAACATTGTGAATGTTTGAAGGACAGTACAGAGTTGTATCAATCCAGGTTGTTGGAATTGATTTTACTTGAGAGAGAGAGCTCTTGAGGAATAGAGATCTAGAGAGAGATCTTGTGCATCTGAGAGAGGTGTGGAAGAAAGAAGTTTCTTCAATTGTATTCCTTTTGTAAAGAGTTTTAATACAAGTTTTCAGGGTGGTTTCTTGTATCTCTTGTTCTATGCTATTTATCATTCTAGTTACTTATCTATCTGATTTAATTCCGCGTTTATTGCTTTCACAAGTGTAATCATTGTTGGTTGATCCCCAACAAGAAATAATTTTCCTCCCTAAAGTTTTACTTGCTTTTGGTGACTGATCCAAAAATTCCAAAGATGGCAATTTTGCTTCTTGTCTTGTAGGAGATAATGGTACCTCCAATTCTTGCTCAACTTCCTCATTTAAACTAGAGGGTGATGGAAATTCTTGTTCAAATATTTTGTGGAGAAATCTACCCTTGGAGTCTCATGGTCTACTCATAAATTTTGTGATAACTTTAGGGAAAATTTCTTTAATTACTAAATATATGATTGTTGCTCTTGTTGACACCTAATTACAAAATTCCAACTAGTGGTTCCCCAACAATGGTGCCAAAAATGTTGGGTGTCATTATTCCCTTCATTTAATCAACTTTATGTTGATGTCATATTTAACTAGGGTTGTGTCTAAAGATATATGAAAAAAGAAGAATCTTATCAATTTAGTAATTGATTGTAGGTATTTGTATTTTTCTTTTGTTTTGGGGGATTTTTAATGTCTTAAGGACTTCTTGGTTAAAACCTTATTGGAATCAAACTATGAAAATCTACTGGAAGTAAACACACATTACAAAAATGAAATAGATTGCTAGAAATAAACACACATTGTAGAAATGAAATAGATTACTGAAAATAAACACACATTGCAAAAATGAAATAGATTGCTAAAAATAAACACTTTTTTTGCAGAATGCTTGGAAAATGATTTCAAAGAAATGAGAATTTAATCTAGAACACCCGCAGGGGCAAATTTACAATAAATTTTTAACTTTAAGTTGGAATCATTTATCATTTTAATAGAGATACATATTTTCTTTTGAAAATAAAATATAAATACCAACCAAAAATGAAGATCTTGGTTCTTGGAGGAGTGGACCCTTGCTCCACCTAGAAACAGGTCTAAACAACTTAATTCTCTTTCAAAATAGAAATGGATATTTCATTGATAAAAATGTTATGTATTACAAAGATGTACTATTCTATCCTTATCCCTATATTCTTCAATTAGTTTTTCTCCTCTTCCTAAATTCCCCAGTATGTATATATATTCTTCTACTTGTTGTGCATTGATTAGTGTAACTATTTCATGGATACGATGGAACTGAATCATGCCTAGAATAGATGTTGAATTAAGATGTGGCTGGCCGTTTAGCTATGTGATAAATGTCTCATATTTGCAAGTATGGAAATTAGAAGTCTACTCTTAATTTAATGGGATCATTAGTTTGATAGATCACTAGCCATTTGGAATAGATCTTTATCACTTCCATGTTTAAATATGAAATTTCTAGAGCTTATTTACAGTAGTACTAAAGCTAATTCAAATAATTTTGGAGCTAAATATAGAGCTCTAAAACTAAATCTAAAAATGTGACCACTTGAAATAGCGTGGTGGGGTTCTGGAACTAAGTTGTATTGATTCCAATGCTTTCAAAAACATGCAATCCACTTCATATTTGTTTTTCAGCTTGATGATGACCTGTTTTATTACAAAACTTGAATTTTACAAAACACTTGTTAAGAATTATAGAGCTTTTAAAATTTTGGAATCATAATTAACAAAATATGGATAATTACATCCTAACTCATATCAGATTAAAATAAAAGTCACAAAATGCAATCAAACTTAATAGAAAGAAGAGAGTAAGATGATGCCATTTATTATACATTTAATGGGCATATCCTAGCCTCATCATGGGGTATTGTAAAGAATGAAAATCTTACATTGCCTAAAGAACAAGCCAATTTTGATATTTTTAATCTATGTGATTCTAAGGCCCTAGATTTAATCAAGTGTTGTTGCACTCAGGATACTTATATACATATTAAAAATTCTCCCCATAGTTACACTGCATGGAAAACCTTATCTAATTTATATGATAAGAAACCTAATCATAAGAAGATATACATTCATATGCAGTTGTTTACTTTATCATTAGAGGAAGATGGAGATATGGGAGAATACATGTCTTTATTGATTAATATTACTACTGAGTACACTAAGGCTGGGTTTGGAAAATTAGATTCTCATAGTTACTTTTAGATTGAAAGGACTACTTGGGTCCTATAATAACTTTATAAAAATGTTGCATGTCTCTAACATGATCACATGCATCACTTTTGATAAATTGGATGAGTTTCTTATTCAACATGACCTCTCTCTATCTAAAAAATCTAAGAAAATCAAGGAAGCCCATGTTTTAGAGTCTAAGCCTAGTTTATCTTCTTCTGGTCAATAAAATAATAGAGGGAAAAATTATAGAAGGGGTCAAGGTTATAGAGGAGGAAAATATCAAAATTGAGGTAGAGGTCATTCAAATCAAAAATAATCTATCCATTCTCATTCAAATGAGATGAGTGATAGAGGATGTGGTCACAACTTTTATAGAGGTATAAGTCAAGGTAGATCAAACATTCAGTGTCATAGATGTGTAAAATTTGGTCACATTGCCTCTCAGTATAAGATTCCTTTTGACAAAATTTAGAGGCCACAAAAAGTGACTAAGTATAAATCTGCTCAATATGTTGATCATGATTATGATGAGTCTAGAAATGTTGCTCATGAATCTACATTAACTACTTTAGGTCAGATTGATTATATGGAATATGAGGCTAGAGATGAGATCACAGATGTATGGGTTTTAGATACAGAAGCAACCAAATACATGACATTTAGGTGAGAGTTATTTTGGACTTTCAAAGAAACTTCTCTCTCTAGTTGGCTTGGTAGATAAGTCTATGCATACTCCACTAGGACTTGGGTCTATTCAGATTCTTCTTCTTAATGGTTATATAAAATACTTGGAGAATGTTTGGTATGTTCCCACATTGCAAAAAAAACTTCTTTCCTTGGTAACTATTCGAAAGAAAGGTTATCAAATTGTGCTTGAAAATGGGCTCATTTATATCAATTCAGTGAAGAATGGATACAAAACCATGTATAGAGGATATGAGGATGGAAATTTGGTTAGATTACATTGTACATTGCTTCCTCCCATAGTGGCACTTGTGATCATTGTTGAAACTGGTATAGGTACTATGTCTACATAGTCATTGTGGCATCTTTGCTATGGATATTTGAATGCCCACTCTTTAGTAGACTTGAAAATATATGGTATGGTGAGTGGGTTTCCCACTTTTTTATAGCAGATAGTATTCTTTGTGAATCATGTGTTTTGAGCAAATAAAATCGAGAAGATTTTCCTAATAATTCTTCATGGAGAACTAACAAATGTTTGCAGTTAGTTCATAGTGATGTATGTGACATGAAGAAGTCATTTATTGGAGGGTGTAGATATTTTTTGTTGTTTATTAATGATTTTTTATAGGATTACTTGGGTATTTTTCATGAAAAACAAGTCAAAATTTTTCATTGAGTTTGTTGATTGGTTAAACTTAGCCACTCTTTGTTCAAATAATAGTGGTGAGTATATTTTAAATGAATTTTTAGATTATTGTTAGGAACATGGCATTCATAGACAATATAGTAATGCTTACACTCTACAATAGAATAGACTATTTGAATGAATTAATATAACTTTAAAGGGTAAAGCATGAGCTATGTTGCACTAAAAACAACTTGATGATAAGTTTTGGGCTAAAGCCATTGGTACTATAGTGTACTTGAGAAATAGGTCCCCCACAGCTACACTTTTGGGACAAACTCCATATGAGGCTTGGTATGGGTTTAAACCAAAAGTTAAACACTTAAAAGTTTTTGGATGCCTTTGTTTTACTTTATTTCCCATTAAACATAGAACTAAGTTAGAACCATGAAGTCAAAAATGCATCTTTCTTAGATATTCATAAAATAAAAAGGGTTATAATTTGCTTGCATAGGATACATGTAAATTCATAGTGAGTCAAGATGTATTATTTGATGAATTTGGTACTATGAACATTGCAGATATTGATTCTCAATTTGATAGGTTAGAGAGAAAAATTGTAAAATGTGATAAGGGATTGAATAATGAGTGCAATTCTCTAAGGTTGTGGTATGAGACTAATATACCTTAAATTTCCTATCCTTAATCTACTAATTCATAGGTTGATGAGTTAGGTAATGTTGAAAATTCTCTAAGTCTTCCATCTAATGGTGCACATGATGAGAATTTTGGTGTATAATTTGAATAAGTATCTGAAATGGGCTCAAAGTTCTTTTTTTGACTTGAAAGCAGATGAAGTTGGTTTAATAGGTCATATCAGTTCTTGTAAATAGGTGAACTATGGAATGGTTGTTAGTACTTCTTCCATTGATCCATCTACTTTTGAGGAGGCCTTTACTGAACATGTTTGGCAACAGGCAATGCAAAGTGAGTATGATACAATACTTAACAATAATACTTGGGTTTTGGTTGATTCTCCTCCACATGTTCAACCCATAAGATGAGAATGGGTTTATATGATTAAGTATAAATTAGATGGATCCATTGATAAACATAAGGCAAGACTTGTTGTGAAAGGATATGCACAACAAGAAAGTATTGACTATGAAGAAACATTTACACCAACTACTAAATGGCACACTATTCATATGATGCTTGCCTTAGAAACATAAAATGGTTGGAAAGTACATCAAATAGATGTTAAAAGTGCTTTTTTGAATGGTGATTTATAGGAAGAAGTACACATGAAAAAACCTCAAGGTTTTTAGAAAGTAGGTGCAAAACACAAAGTATGTAAATTGCTAAAAACTTTGTATGGGATCAAATAGGCACCTAGGGCTTGGTATGAGAAAATGGATTCATACTTGAATAAAATTGGATTTCAACATAGTGAATCTAATAATACTCTCTATTTTCAAGTTCAGGGTAAGAAATTGGTGATTCTTATTCTCTATGTCAATGACTTGTTTATCATAGGCAATGATGAAAACCATAACAAGTTTTTGAAGAAGGAATTAAAAGATGGGTTTGAGATGACAAATATTGGAATTCTTCACTACTACCTTGGCATAAAAGTAACTCAAAAGGAGCATAGTGTTTTCATTTCAAAAACTAAGTATATATTTGAGTTATTAAATAGGTTTGGCATGAATGACTACAAAATTGCCCTCACTCCCATGGAAAGTAACTTGAAATCATCTAAGGATGATAGTAGTTCCTTTTTTGATGGCACCAAATATAGACAGTTAGTGGGAGGTTTGATATATTTGATGACTACCATGGCCGATATATCATTTTTAATTAGAATTTTGTTTAGGTTTGTGCATGATCCTAGATAAATTCATTGGCATGTAACAAAAAGAGTACTTCATTACCTTTAGGGAATGAAAACATATGGCCTTGAGTACTACCATAACAAGAACTTCAATCTTGTTGGGTTTTGTGATGTATATTTTGGTAGATGTCTAGATGATAGAGTGTCCATAATATGATACACTATACATATGGGTTTAGCTACCATTACTTGGTTTTGTAAGAAGTAGGATATATTGGCAAATTCATTAGTAGAATCATAATACATCATAACATGGGATGCTTATAGAGAAATTGTTTACTTATGGTGCATTCTTGAAGATATTTAGATTTCTCATATTACTCCTACATAGTTATACATTGATAATCAAAGTACAATCAAGATGTCAAAGAATCCAATATTTCATGTCAAAACAAAACATATGGATGTCAATTATCATCATCTATGAATGCTAGAGGTGAAAAAATCACTTGATCTAATATATTGCCTAACGGCTGATCAGACAGCTAACATCTTTACTAAACCCCTTGATAGAATCAAATTTGAAAATTTTTAAAAATGCTTGGCATGTGTCTAAACACCTAACTTTGGATCATAGGGGGTTTTTTAGGATTTGTTCCAAATTATTGACTTAGCTTAGGATTTTGATATGTTATAATAATTAATAAATATAAATGGGGCATGCTTCTTTTTATAAAGATACCCCCATAAATAAATTAACTTATTTTTATTTGTTTAGTTTTATGTTTTGTGTTAAATAATTAGAACTACCTTTTGGATGGAATTCCTATGGGAGTTCATTAATAGGTTAGTTTGTTTTTACCGGTATGTGGTGAAAACCTATAATATATTTTTTTCAATGTAAAAGGGTTAATGGCATATTGCCACCCTTTTTATGTACTTATTTTATTTTAATTAGTAAAATATTTACAGACCCATCTTAGTGGGCACAAAATTTACCTTAGGTGATTTTATTTGGTTAAATCTATTAGAGAGTTATCAAATATTGGAAGGAACCTTTTAAAATCAATTTTGGACCTAAGTATAATATTCATATTTTAAGCTTAGTCATGCTTTTAAACATGACTAAAAATTAGTGTTAAAAACTTAGTCCCCATTATTAATTCCCCCTTTAAAGTTCCTTATGTGCTTAACTAATATTAATTTTGTAGGGTCATTTTAATATTTCTTAACTTAGCCTAAGGTTTTAACCCTAAGGCCTCATTATATTTATTAATATTAATGAGACCTTAATCTTAACATCTTAGCTTAATTTCTAGTTCCTCAAGTCCACTTTTATGTTAGCTCAGTCCCTTGTTCATATCTTAGCCTAAAGTTTTAATCCTAAGGCCCTAACATATTTATTAATACAATCAATACCTTAGTCTAGAAAACCTTAGCCTAAGTCCTTTATGTCATTTTGTTCCTAACTTAACTTTTTTGTATCTCACAAGATCCAACGACCCTTGCTTTATCATGGAATTTGATCTAACAAAGTGACAAAATCCTAAACTTTGACTTAAATTTTGTGCATCTCTATAGATCAACAATTCATTCTTAGTCACTAGAGGATGATCTAATGATGTGAGTCTCTTATGTAATTTTCAGCAAGGCCTCAAGAACCTATGAGATTGACATGTGGTGAAATCACATTCGAAGCAAAGCTAACAGATGATCTGATAGTTTGCACTTTGTCATTGGAGGATGATCTAACAACACAAAGGTGTTCATGACTTTTTAAAGGCCCATGAGCTCACCATGTGACAAATTTTCATTCAAAAAATCATTGACATAGGATATGAGCATGGGAAAGACATGTAAGGATGTCAAGTGTCACAACCATGAGGTTTGGAATAGAAAAGAGCCAATCATAGTTAAGGGCCCAAATTACCATCAATGGTTCACATTGATCTAGGATTTTAATCTAATGAAGTGAAATAAAAAGGGAATTTTTAAATGTTAATGGTTAGTCTCAAATTCATTTATGAGAAATGATGCAAAAGGTTCAGACCAATGCCACATAAGTACCATGCAAGTAAAAAAATATAAAACAAAAGATTTTATGCTTTAAAAAATGCAAAGGTAAAATTCCAAATCAAATACAAAGCACATATGAACCAAAGTCTAGATATATCTTGACATTAAAGCTTGAAAAACCCTAAACCCTACATAAAAGTGACCCAATTGATTTCATTTGGTCATAAATTGATCCAAGAAGAGCTTGATTGTGTTTTTTAGTGCAAAAGAGCTTTCACAGAGAGCATTTACTATCTAGTGTGAATAATTTGAAAAAATAGAGACCATGGCAACTTGAAAACAATAATTAAAGGAAGAAACTGAGCTCTACTTATCAATAGATAATGAAGGATGAATTTTCAAGGACACTAAATTAGACCTTGTAGCACTGAATGTCCTTGGTATTAGGAATTGGTTCAAAATATTATTCATAGTGGAGGAATTAAATCCCATTAAAAAGGAGGAGTAGAGGATTTATATGGTGGCTAGAAGGCATTATGACTTGGTTGTTATCTAGATGGTCAAAATTCACCATGCTACTACAAAACTTGAATTACTACATTGTATAGACATCTTTGCTCCCATCTTTATTGACTATAGGGTAGATAATGAATGGATCATTTAAGAAGGGAATTATAAAAAGATAGCCTATATTTCTCTTGTAACTTTTGATAAATATCATAATCTCCCTCTCCCCCATGTATACCTATCCAAAATTAAATAATGGACCAACAACCATGATCTAGACTCTATCCTTAGACCCTGGCTACACCAAGGCCCCCATATCTTTAGGGAATTTGAAGGAAAAATACTAATATTCTAATTTAGAAAGGGCATTAAGGTGATAATGACCTTATTAAACTGAGCCTTTAGAGCCCCTTCAACCACCTATGTGAACAAAATATGGGTTCCCTATGTGCATTTCATGGTGGAACAAAATCTCACCCCTCTAATTAGAGAGTTATTCAGTGTCTTCTTGGCCAAGCAATTCACTACCATTAAAAGGAATACATCTAAGCAATTTTATATGATGTCATACCTACTTGATGCCCTCCTTTCCTTAATCAACTCAAATGGTATTATAAATTGGTCTCCTAAGATATAAAATACTATTTCTCACCATTACTCAAAGATGCATATCTTTAAGTATAGGAACCATATGCAATTTACTTATGACTGTGTCTACCCAGCCATGGTGGAGGCTATCATAGGTGTTCCCATGCCTAGGGTCCACCATTCATCAAAAAGTATGTTGAAATGATGGGTGACATCTGGTACTACCCTGACTACACAGTCATCAAGATTGAGGGGATTATGTCCTAGCCTTACATATTCCCAATACATGTTTTAAGTAAGCTTGTTGAGAAATAAACTGCCTCCCAGCTATGGCATTGGTGGAATTTTCTAATAAAATAAGAAGGGTCTTCTCCACCCCTTCCCTCTAACTATTGGAAGAACTATATTTCAAGATTGGAAATAGGTTGACACTATGTCCAAACATAGGGATTCATTTAGGTTTTAACTTGATGAACTTAAGATGTGGGATCCTAGGAACATAGTGAGTAGCCATTTGAAAGATTAAAAGCTCCCTAATCCTGAGTACATGCATACAATCAATGTTGATGACACCATTTATATTAAGGCTAAGAATTATGAAGAAGTGTTCGCTAAAATTCAAGGGCACAACATCAAACTAGAGCATAAATTGACCAAGGATGACAAGCCATATGGAGAGGCATGGAAAATTCATCTTTTTCAATACCACTTGTTTCTTGGACCATCTGGGATAGTCTAGGAACCACCCTAGTTAGAACAACCACAACTTGAGGGATAGATTTTGCAAGGCCATGGTAAGGAGAAAGTGCAAGAAGTAAAACTAGAAGAGAGGCTTAGAGAGGGGACCTCATCTTTAACACTCCCACAAAGGCCACCTTCTCTAGTTTAGTACATAGATATGATAGTCTTAGATCTTGAAGAGACATATGAGGGTACCATCAAGGAACTTGCAGAGGCATATGATACTGATAGGGAAAAAGAATAGTTTGAAGAGGTTTCAATCCAAGTAGGGGAGTCTAAAGAAGATAAAGGAAAATAGATTATCCTTATGGTATCCCAAGAGAAGAAGAAGGTAGAGCTAGCATTGGTCCCTATTGGACCAAGGAAGAGACCAATATTAACCTTCACTCACCCCACTAGTGAAGTCAATCTCTTCAGTGATGAATTCCCAATTCATGGACCAGTCTTTCTTGACTGGTTCATTAATGGAAAATTATAGAATATCCCTAATCTTTCCCATTTATGGGCCATGAAAAATGTGGAAGTGCATGATGAAATGAATCCATGGATTAGGGCCATGGTAAAATAACATGAAGAAAGGAGAATTGTGGTTACTCCAGGACAAGAAAGAAAGAAGATGAATGCTCCTAGAGCATCAAGTAGCACCAGTGTAGAGGTCTTAGATCCTTTAAAATTTACAAAGTCATCAACAACCATGAAATTTAATCTAGATATAGTTGTGTTGGAGAGGGTTACCACTAACATATCCATGGTGGGAGTAGAGGAATTCACCTTCCAAAAGGTAAAACTCTTTGTAGGTCTAACCCCAGTAGGAGGTTAATAGCTAGGTGAAGCTACCATTCATGAAGAAGATGTTGATAGCCTGATTGAGGCTCAATTAACATAAGAAAAAGTAGGGGTTAAAGGAATGAAAAATAGGATATATAATTTGGAAAGGGAAAAGAAAACTAAGAGACATAATAAATTCTATCAGTACTTGAGGAAATGACCAAAATTCTTGATGAGTCATTTTATGACATGTTTGAGGCACTCAAAATAATGAAGTTGAGGCAGAGTGCATTAGCATAGTAGAGTGTATTCACCAAGGGCCTAGTCATCGAATGACAAGCCTCAAAGGATAAAATTTCTAAACTTCTCAACATCTAAGCAAGGAAACAGATCCCAAATTTCAAAACCATCAATTTAGGACACTTGAGAATAATTATGGGAATTGTGGTTGACAAGGTTAAAATTTTGAGTATATGGCACAATAATATGGAAAGGCTCCTAAAAGATGATAAGGAGTTAATTTCAAGGATTGAACATCTTTTTAGGACTATGCTTGTAGATCTTGCATAACCCACTGACCTTGAAATCATAAGTGATGAAGAATTCAAACATAGGGCTAATTTGGTAATTCAAGAAATCAAAAGAAAGATCCAAGGTAAATATGGGGTTGATAATAATAAGATCCTAGACATGATATTCCATGCTTGAAAGAGGATAAATGAAGTTAGGATCATTAAAGAAGCCATGGCCATAAATGATAGAGAACTTGAGGACTTGGCAGATTAAGAGGAGTGTATCTTGAAGCTTGTTGTGGATCTAGAGATAGTTGATGAGAAACATACTAAATCTATGAGAATCCTCCAATAACAAAAATTAGAGGTCCCACAATAAAATTACATAATATTCTATTTTTTAGAATTTTATAGCTTTTGAAATAGGAATATTCCATTGTAAAGGCATATGCTAGTTTGTTATCATATTGCCCCTAGGTCAATCTAATTGTAAAAAGCAAGTGTATTCTAGAACCATATTAGGAAGGACAATTGTCCTTGTCTTTTGTACACCTATATATTATAATTGAATGGTATATTGTCTAATCTTTCTATAAAAGCATATATTACCATTTATAAAGTGGGGGGGGGGGGGGGATTTTGATCATATTTTATATACTCAAAGAAATTAATATAATCAAGGAGTTATACAAAGAATGTCCACATTTGGTATGTCAATTGCTAATATAGGTTCTCTCAATTGCTACTTTATGTCTTGAATTTGAATGGTGTTTTTAATTTTTGAGTTGTATTTTATAATCTAAGGGTTTCTAATTAGTTCATATGATAGATTAGTTGAAGGATATTAGGTTTTGATTCATTTCATTTTACTCCATATTTAGATGTGCAAATGCTATTTGATTTCAGTAGTAAATCCTTAAAGTAGACCTAGTTATTACTTGTGACTCTTTACATTGTGCTATGAAATTTTCCTAGTATATAGTGAAATTTGAGCTTATGTTATGTTACATTATATATTGGTTGAATGCATACTTAGTTACAATTGATGTTTTGTCATGATATTTGGAATTAAAATTGGCAATCACTCATTTCTTTTTTTCCTTACCCTTCTCTTTGCTCTTTTTTTCACATAAATCACTTTAGTTTTAGCTTAATTATAAATATCCACTTAGATTAGTGTGAATCTTAAATATAGATCATAATTCACTAAATATTAACATAGATTCTCTATAATTCACAAATAATGAACCATGATGGCTCCCAACCATCACTTATTATAAATTTGTGGAATACCAATACATATCTCTATTGCTATTTCACCATAGGTGACATCAAGTTGCCACAAATTGCTACTCTTGCTCTAAATTCATTGAATTCTAAAAAGAGAAGTGTTCTTTGAATATTAAGCAACCCTGTGTTGCATTTAGAGGCATCAACAAGGTGATTCCCTATTAGCACTAGGAGGGTCATGAATTACTTAAATCTTTGTTGATCTTAGCATGTTTTGATTTAAGATCATTGTATCTCTATATTTTTGAGTAAATTCCTTGCTTAAAAGTATAAATATCATTGATATTTATTGTTTATGACACATCTTTGTGCTTCCTTAAGACAAAGATTGAAATTTATTGAGGTATTGATGTTTGTTTTCAATAAATTTAGCTTAAACTTTGAAAATACATAGTATCTGAGGTTAGGACATCTCATTTTGATCAAATATTGGCATATATTTCATAGATATAAGTTCCTTTAGGCTTGGAATTATAAAAATAGATCATATTCACATAATTGAATGCATCATGGAGATAATTTTGTCAAAGATCAATGTCCTTTATAATTTTTCATACAACCTATGCAAAATAAGCTCAATGCAAAGGTCTAACTCTTGTTCTTTATAAATTTAAAATTGATGCATTGTATTTCAGGTAGGATCTTCAAGTTTCAAGTTAGAATTGCTTAGGATTAGAACAAGATCATACTCAGAGACCAAGGAGCCTTTGCTTGAACTTGAGGTTCACAGAAAGGCTAGACATGACAATGGTAGATGCAAGAGATCCAAATCTTTGCCAACTTCACCTCTTCAAGTTATTTATAACTTAAACCTGCATCTAGGTATGGCTTGCTTGGGAGAATCTTCAATTAATGTACTAGGTGTGGTGCATGATCTCCCACGCAACCCTAAGAATTATTTGCCTATATTTAGTTCAACTGGTGTTACAACTACCAAAGATCACATTAAGTCCTTCAAGTCTACCTTAAGAATAATAAATGTTGTACATGAGGATGTATCTTATAGGTTATTCCCCTTCACTTTTAAGGATGTTGATTATGAATGGTTCTTAAACTTTCTTGATAATTACATCACTAGTTGGGATGGTTTTACTGATGTTTTTATAGATCAATTTGGTAAAATTGTCAGTCTTTATATTATTTACCATGAGTTCACCACCATTAAAAGGGATGCAAGTGAGAGTATTAGGTCCTTTAATGTTATATTTCAAAAAATGTATAGCAAGACCATAGAACCCTATAAGTCTTATGATGTTTTAGCTTTAGAAATCTAGAAGGATGCAGTAGATCCCATGACATCTATATTTATGAAAAGATCCATGCCAGTTGTAACCTCATTAGTAAGGGCTTATTTTGAGGAAGTCACCATCAATGATTAGATGTAACTCCAAGGCCAAATGGCATATTTTATTCCAAATTTCAACCCACATATGAATGTGATGAACTTATTCCCCAACAACAACCAAAATATCCTCGCATTAAACCAACTTCCAAACCTCAATCAATTACCATTGACTCATGTTGATCCCAATCAGAACTTAGGGTTCCTAAATCATCCTACTAATGGCTTCAATACAAATGATTAAAGGGCTTGGGTACCATTTGATAATAATAATCAAGTACATAATTCTAAAACTCCTAAAAATGAGAATGAATCTATCTTTAAAATGGTCTAAAAGTTAAGCACTAATTTTTTTAGCTATAAAAAAATAGAAATACTGTTGAGAACTCAGGTAGGAACTTCTCATTTCAAAGGTATAATAGGACAAACAATAGATTTTAGAATGATAGTTTTCATAATAATAGGAATAATGAACCATATTATAAAAATAAAACCATGGACATTAACTTCATTGATATTGCATTACCTGATTATTGTAGGGTACATTGCACAACCAAACATAGAGAAATTGATTGTATTGAGTTTTATAAAGTCTTTAAATATTTCCAAGAGGAATTAGATATATTGGAAGTGGTCCTAAATAAGGAAAGTAGTGTAGGTGTTTTTATATCTAAATCATTTGATTAAGCCTTCATGGTTTATACTTTCAATTTCCCCTTTCAAGAGGAAAATGAATCGAATGAGATCCCTGAGGAGATCCAACCCTTTCAATCATTCTTAAAGCAGACCTACCCTTTAAGGAATAGAGATCAGAGGTAACCCTTGACTACCTCAACACCCCCAAATAGTTTTGGAATGCCTCTAGACACCTCTTCAAGAAACAATTCAGATCCACCTAAAGGGAATACTTCTAAACCCAATGTTGAGATTCCTAGCTCTAATAAAACTAGATATAACATAGTTGAGGACATGAAAAGGATAATATTAAATTACATGAACTCATGTAGATCATAGATAAAAGGGGCCTCTTACTAGAATCTCTATTAAAGAAGTCCAAAAATTCACCTAAGGCTAATCTTTCTAGTGTGATTGTACACAAAACCAAGGTTAAGTCTCCCCCTTTCTTTCTCACTATTAGGATGTTTGTTAAGAACTTACATAATTGCTTACTATAGTTCGATGCTTATACAAATATCATACCTATAGGTATATGTAAAAAACTTGGCTTGACTCCTATTAAGTATAATAGGGTTGTCAACCAATTAGAAAAATCTAGAGTTAGGGTAATTGGGGAACTTTTAAATGTTCACATGCAACTAGTTTCTGAGCCTAGAGTGTAGCAATTCATTGATATACAAGTTATTGACATACCTAAAGTTTATGAAATTTTATTGATTAGGGAATGGATCAAGGCTTTGAATGGTTACATATCCATATATTGCTCACATATATGGCTACCTTAAAAGGGATTTCCTAATCAAATTAGGGTTGAGAGACAACCAAGGATGAAACACATCATAACAAAGTACAATACTATAAATGAGAGGTTCAACATAATTGACTTAGACTTAGGGATTTTTACCATAGATATTGATAAGGTATGTCATCCCAAGAGTACTCATGTTGTTCCTAGACTATGAAAATTGCATTTTGATGGTGCTAAGTGTAATGCTAGATCAGGTGTTGGTGTTGTATTAACTAACTATAATAATAGAAAGGACCATGATTCTTATAGTCTCCAATTCCCTTACACTAACAACCTTACTAAAATGAAGCCCTTATATTAGGATTTCAATTTTCTATAAAGAATAAGGTCAAAGAACTACTAGTTTATGGGGATTTATAACTAGTGGTCAACCAATTAAGGACCAAATACCAATGCAATATATCATATCTTAAAAGGTATAAGTTTAGAGTTTGGGATTTTATTGAGTCCTTTGATGTTTTCAACAATACCTCTATCCTAAGAGAATAAAATCAAACTATTGATGAGTTGGCATCTATTATAGCCAACCTCATGCCCAACTAAGATTCTCCCAATTTTAGTATTGTGTTGATCCCTTCTCCTTCAATATATGACAATGTTAAACATTTTTAATTTTTGAATGATGATCATTAGCTATTGGATTTCATGACCAATTCTCAATCATCTGATGCTCATATTATTGATGAGACTAATGAAAATACATATAAGGAGGACAAGTTTGATGGTAAAGTCATTCATTTGAATGACAAAAAGATCCCCAAGGGGAAGATTTGTTTAGAGAGATTATTTGACTAAGACAAATTAGCTAAATTTTTTAAGGTTCCCAAGGTAAGTGGGAAAGATTATAATGCTATTGATCTTGGTCTTCAAGGTCAACTCCAGCTAGTGAATATTGGGAAAGCTTGTGCAAACCTTGAAAATAAGAAATCTAAAGAGAACCTTACCTAATATAGGAATGCCATAACCTGGTCCTATGATAATTTAAAGATCTTTGATCCAAGAGTCATTACCCATATTATACCCCTTAAGGAAAATTGTAAACCATTCAGGTAGAAGCAGAGGCCTATAAACCCTATCCTATAACCCATGATCTTCAAAGAGGTCAAAATATTACTATGTGCTAGGATAGTCTTCCCCATCAATCATTCTACTTGGGTGGCTAACTTAGTGCTAGTTAGGAAGAAGAATGGTAAGATTAGACTTTGTATTGACTTTAAAAACTTAAAAAAAGCATAATAAAATGACAACTATCCTTGTCATTCTTTGGATCAATTAATCCAAGTTGTTTTAGCTTTAGCTATGATGTCTTTTCTTGATGGCTTTTTAGGCTACAACCAGGGGTTGGTTGATAAAGAAAACAAAATGAACACAACTTTCACAAAAAATGGGTAACCTTTGATTACAAAAGAATGCCTTTTGGGCTAATCAATTTAGGAGCTACTTTTCAAAGAGATATGGACCATTCCTTCCAAGTATTAAAAGGTAAATGCATCATTATTTATATGGATGATCTAACAATTTTTTATAGAAATAGGGAAGATTACTTCATGTAGATACAACAAGGTTTTGAGAGATGTAGAAGGTATGGAATCTCCTTAAACCTTGAGAAGAGTATATTTTGTGTTATAAAAGGAAAATTCTTAGGTCATGTTATAACCAAATATGGGATCTCCATAGATCATGAAAGAGTAGAGGAAATATCTAGAATAGAACCTCTAAATATTAAAAAAGAGCTAAAGTCAATCTTTGGTAAGATAAATTTTGTAAGAAAGTTTATTTCTAGTTTTGTAGAGATTGTCAAGCCACTGAATGCCATGTTGAAGAAGGATACCAAGGTCACATGGAGTGAAGAATCTAGAAAGGAATTCAATAATATCAAGGAGGTCATTAGCCAAGATCTAGTCCTCATAATGATCTATAAACTACACTGATAAAATCAAAGTGAAGTTTAAAACTATGGATTCTAAATTTCTCAAACTTAACAAATTCTTGAAATACTCAAAAGAACTTATAAATTATTTGGCAAAAGTGTTCTCTATTATCAAATTGGATTGGAACCATCACCAGACTTTTCACTTCCATTCACTAATTAAACCAATTTTTGTTTTAAATTAAATGTCATAAATTTCCATTTTATAAAACTTGCATATGTTCATGATTAATTAAAAATAAAAAAACTAAATTTAAAACATGTAATAAATGACAAATTACCACATGAAATTGATAATGGAGTTCAACATCTCTTGCCTACATCTCTGGGTCCACCCAATAGTGAGGACCATTTCTATTAAATTTATGCAACAAATGGCTTACAAATTCTTTGAAATGTTGCACAACTTCCCTCAGGTCTGATCTCTATCCAAGAACTTCACCTCATCGATATACTCAAGCTCGATCACATGAAAATTCTTCCTCAGTCTTCAATCCCATTCCAAAACTACTTTGGTCCCTTCACTCAAACTATTAGTCTATCCAAATAATAATAATAAATTTCTATTTTTAATTACAAAACATAACTAAAAAGGCTTACTTACTACGTGCTAGGTCGGATAATGGATTAAAATCCATTTTCTATCTTTCTCTAAGCTTTCATCTAGCTCTCAGCCTCTTAATAAAAAAAACACAGTCTTGCGAAGCTTACATTCAAATAAAAATTTGCTCCTTATAAACCACTTGCAAACTCATGGCTCAAGCGGTCAAGGCTTATCATTTTTGCTTGGAAAGTCATGATTTCAAGTCATCAACCTCCTTGTTGGGAATTTTTATTAGCTATTAATCCCCCATTGGGTATTTTAAATGGTTTCCAAGTCTTTTTAAAGGCTGGTAGCTTCCCTTTACAATGTTGATACCCCTTTTGGTGGGCTCAAAGCACCAAACATAGCTTTTACATTGTTTTAGGTACCAACTTAGCATTTGTTAATCGATGTCCTCTTCCCATGACATAAGATGTGGTAGATGTCCCCAATCTTGATCTCCTATGACTCAGCTTCCTTCTGTCTCAAAGCATGTAATCTCAGGTTGCATGACCCATTCTCGAGTTATGACTCAGCATTATGAGTTGGCATTTCTTACAGTCTCCAAAGTTATCATTATCTAAAGCTATGTGGAATCAGCATAGTAATTAGAGGTGGCGTGGCATGTTGGTTCTCCCATGTGACATATGGGGCATGGTAAGTAAAATATTACCAAGGAAAATTACAAGCTTTAAAAACTTATAATTTAATTATCCCACATGCATTCAATGGGCACAATAGAATGTTTTAAAATAAAATTCAAATACATTTTAATATGAAATTAGGAGGTCAAGGCACCCCTCCTTAAAAAGAGTGTGTTGACCCTCGCTGAGGGCCCCCAGTGAGCCAATAGTGGGGCCCACAAATCTCCATACAGTCGCTGTCAAAGATGGGAGGTTTAAACCAAACCAAAACACCAACCAAATTTTTTGCACAACCATACATCTAGCATGTGTTGATGGGTGATTAGTCCACTTATCATATTCTAATTATGCCATGCATTGTGATACCTCCTTATTTTTCCTATCACAAAATAACTTTAGTAGCCTATAGCTTGGGCATACGGTGTCCATTTTGCAAACCATGAAAAGTGCCAGAAAGCTCTTGATGAGATCTATGTTGTGTAATTGGTTTCATCATGACTTGGAAACTTTTTCTAAACTAAACTCTAGATCACACCTCCCTACAAAAGAGGCTTTTGGTCTCCAAAAGTCTACTATCTCCTAAAAAATGATAATTGGTCTACTGCATCACATCACATAGAACCCAATCATATCAAGAGATAAAAATTAGAAAAATAAATGATTCACAACTCAACCAAAAATTCCCACAACATGACTTGAGTAAAGGAATTTAAAACTGCCAATAATCTGATCATACCTAAACTATTTGCCCATGTCACATCATGTAAAGCGGTGAACTATTAATAAACTAAAATAGTTCCCAATGTAATTTCAAAACAAGTTTTTTAATGTTGAAAACATATAATCAATGTTGTATACATGTTGCAATACAATTCCCTAGTATGGGAATTATATGCTAAGCAAATGCAAACAACACAGAGTGTATATTGCCTACCATCCAAACATGCCCATAGGGTCTTACAATGCATCTATGCATCCATGTGCCAAAAAGAGATACATTCTTAAAATAGCAGTCAAATATAAGTCAAGTATTGTAAGGAATTAACTCAACCTACAACATGCATTCTTATATTATCTCTAACTTATCAAATGAGTTTAAGTCCTTTAGACAACTCACTCAACATAAATAGAAGTTTCTAAAAACATAGAGCTATTAAACATAAGGTGAGAATTAAAATACTTCAAATGATAAACCTATCTCAAAGTGTTCTCACAAGCTCTTCTAATGCATCAACAAATCTTGTTCTTTCCCTTAACATAATTCTTAACCATGCTTTGACAAATACGTGCATTATTAATCCACTTAATCAAATTTTTTGCCTAGTTAACTTCATTGACCTTATTAATAGGTTGATAAATCATCTTAGTTTTAACATGTTTAGAATGAGAATATGATTGAAGTTTAAAACAATGATCAATTTGATGTCCACTCTTATGGCAATGAGTGCAAACAACCTTCTTAGGTGAGGTCTCCCTTTTACCTCTTCTTGCTTTGCCATGTTGAGGAGAATGGTCTTTCACACCTGCAATTTGCTTAACCAAAGCATGCCTCTTCTAAAAAAATGCAAAACTATGGTTATGAATCCCATAAAAAGTGCAAGGAAATGATTGCATCATTTTTTGAATGTTAAATCCAAATTTCTTAAACATAAAAAGTGGATCAAAAGATTTAGTGCTAGCTCTAGTGTAGGAACTAGGAGGTGGAATCTCAATACCTCATCTACGTGTCCTCTTACACTACACATGCTCTACTAGTGGCTTCAGGCCTTTGCTATCAGAAGCTTGTCTTCCTTTAGCCATGGAGGAAGTTTCTCCTTTATCCACTTACTCACTAGTGTAACCCAAACCTGCATGAAGAGATCTATGCTCTACCTATATTGGGTTAGTAATTTCTTAGCCATTTTGACCAAGACCTCTTCCATTAAAGCCCATTTTCTTCAACAATTTGGATCCTATACCCTTAGTGCATTGTTCAAAACTACCAAAATCATCATTACTTGAATCCAAATCTGAATGGAAAGAATAAGTAGATGAATTACATGGTGAATAACTTACAGTGCATTTAGTCATAGTTTCTACATATGAAGTAGAAGGTATGGATTTCTTTGGTTCACCACACTGTAATTTGATCAAGAGCTCATCCTTATATTTCAAACTTGCAATCTCCTCTTCCAAGGAGTATAATCGAGCTCTCAGGAAAGCATTCTCATCCTAAATCTGGGTGATGATGGCTTCAAGATCTTCCATCTTGGCTTTATGTGACAATTTTCCCATGGTTTCCTGCAAACACATTGATTCCACAAATTCACACTAAAATCTAATCAAGTGATATTGATAACCAATAAATTGAAAGCAACTATCAAATCACACAATCAGAAGCTACCCGTGCTTTTTAACTGCTTTGATACTGAAATTTGATTTGTAAACTACACTGATAAACTCAAAGTGAAGTTTAAAACTATAGATTATAAAATTTTCAAACTTAAAAAATTCTCAAAATACTCAACATAACTTGCAAATTGTTTTGGAAAAGTATTCTCAATTATCGAATTGGATTAGAACCATCACCAGACTTTTCACTTCCATTCACCAATTAAACTAGTTTTTATTTTAAATCAAATGTCATAAATTGTCATTTTATAAAACTTGCATATGTTCATGATTAATTAAAAATCAAAAAACTAAATTTAAAACATGAAATAAATGACAAATTACCACATGAAATTGATAATGGAGTTCTTCATCTCTTGCCTACGTCTCTGTGTTTGCCCAATAGTGAGGACCATTTCTATTAAATTTTCACAACAAATGGCTTACAAATTCTTTGAAACGCTACACAACTTCCCTCAATTTTGATCTCTATCCAAGAACTTCACCTCACTGATATACTCAATCTCAGTCACATGAAAATTCTAAAATTGCTTTGGTCCCTTCACTCAAACTATTGATCTATCCAAATAATAATAATAACATTCTCTTTTTAATTACAAAACATAACTAAAAAGGCTTACTTACTATGTACCAAGTCAAATAATGGATTAAAATACATTTGCTATCTTTTTTGTAAGCTTCCATCTAGTTTTTGGCCTCTTAATTAAAAAAACACAGTCCTACAAAGCTTACATTCAAATAAAATTTCACTCCTTATAAACTACTTACAAACTCATAGCTCAAGGGATCAAGGCCTATCCTTTTTGCTTGGTAGGTCATGAGTTCAAGTCATTGGCTTCCTTATTGGGAACTTGGCTTATTTATTAATCCCATATTGGGTATTTTAAATGGTTTCCAAGTCTTTTTAAAGGTTGGTGGCTTCCCTTTACAATGCTGATGCCCCTTTTGGTGGGCTCAAGGCACCAAACATAGCTTGTACATTGGTTTAAGTACCAACTTAGAATTTTTTAATTGACATTCTCTTCCCATGGCATAAGATGTCATAGATGTCCCCAATCTCAAGCTCCTATGACTCGGCTTCCTTCTATCTCAAAGCATGTAATCTCAAGTTGCGTGACCCATTCTCGAGCTATGACTCAACATTATGAGTTGTCATTTCTCATGGTCTCCAAATTTATCATTATCTTGAGCTATGTGGACTTAGCACAGTAATTAGAGGTGGCATGGCATGTTGGTTTCTCCCATGTGACGTATGGCGCATGGTAAGTGAAATATTACTAAGGAAAATTACAAGCTTTAAAAACTTATAATTTAATTATACCACATGCATTCAATGGGAAAAATAGAATGTTTTAAAAGAAAAGTCAAATACATTATAATATGAAATCAAGAGGTCAAGTCACCCCTCCTTAAAATGAGTGTGTCGACCCTTGTTGAGGGCCCACAATGAGCCAATAACAGGGCCCATGAATCTCCATACGACCATTGTCAAAGACTAGAGGTTTAAACCAAACCAAAACACCAACCAAATTTTTTGCAAGACCATACATATGGCATGTGTTGATGGGTGATTGGTCCACTTGTCGTATTCTAATTACACCATGCATTATGACACCTCCTTATTTTTCTTATTGTAAAATAACTTTAGCAACCTATAACTTGGGCACATGGTGTTCATTTTGTTAACTACAAAAAGTGCTGAAAAGCTCTCGATGAGATCTATGTTGTGAAATTAGTTTCATCATGACATGGAAATTTTTTTATAACTAAACTTTGTATCACATAAGTATTGACTTATCAAGGGACTTCTACCTCTATTCCTTTGAATCTAACCACACTATGGCTACAGTGTTAACTCAAAATATTGATGGGTGTGATCACCCAATATCTTTTATGAGCACTAAATTTAAGAACGTTGAGCTAAATTATTCATTGACTAATAAGTAGGCATAAGCATTAGTTAAGGTAATTAATAAATTTAGGCATTACATCCTTAGAAATAAAGTGCATGCTATATTACCTGAAATTACCACCAAACTTATTTTAATTAAGAATGAATTTTGGGAGCATAAAGGTAAGTGGATGAAAGTTTTATAGGAATATGAATTGGAGATCAAAACAAAAAAATTGGTAAGGTGCCAAGGTTTGATCCAAATGATTGATAATGTTAACCCTAGGCTAAGTATTATGCAAGTGGATCAATGGAACTTTCAAGCTAATGAGTGGTATGATTTAATCATATATTTTCTAATTAATGGTACTTGTCTTACAGGATTATCTAGGGAGAAAAAGAGGGCCATAAGATTGAAGGAAGCCCATTACCTGATCAAATATTGGGTCCTATATATCATAATTTTTGAATGGGTTTACTTGATATGTGTCTCACAATAAGAAGTCACCCAAATCATGAGCACCTTTCATGAAAATTTGGGTAGTGGACATCCATCTAGAAGAACCATAGCCTATAAAATTCTTAGATCTAGTTATTACTATCCAACTATTTTTAGGATGCTCATAAACATGTAAGGGAATGTCACTCATGTCAAATTTTTAGCACCAAAGATCCAAAGTTAGTAATGCCTCTACAACTAGTCATGGTTGACAAACCCTTTGCTTAATGGGGGTTAGAATTTGTTGGAGTGATCAAACCCAATTCATCTAAAGGTCAAAAATATGTCTTCACTACCACAAACTAATGTACAAGGTGGACTAAAGCTATAGTCACTAAACAATGTTATACTAAAGAGGTGATCATCTTCTTGGAGGAAAACATCTATACTAGGTTTGGAACTCTAGACTCTCTAGTGTGTGATAATGGATCGGTTTTCATATCCATAGAGATGATTGAATGGGATTATTATACTAGCATCAATCTCAAATTTGCATCTAACCATTACCCCTAAGGAAATGGAGTCTTTAAATCCAAAAATAAAAACCTAATGAACGTAATAAAAAATTCTACTGTAGACAAGCCTACGACTTGGCATAAGCTCCTTAAGTTTGCACTATGGGTTGATAAGATAAGAATCAAGCAAGCCTTAAGAGCTTCACCATTTCTATTGGTGTATGTAAAAGAACCTATCTTTCATATCACTCTTAAGCTATCCACATATAAATTTATGCAAGAATACATGGAAGAAAGCCAAGATCTTACCGACTCTAGATTGTTGGACATAATTTAGATGGAAGATACAAGGGAGAAACCCATTGCTAAATTGCTAAATTTAGTAGACATCAAACCATAGTTAAAAGATGGTTTGATAAAAGATAAAAGATCAAGGTGTTCAGACAAGGAGACCTAGTTCTCATTTGGGATAAAGCATCTAAGCCTAAGGGAAAACATGGAAAATTCACACCATTATGGATTGGCCCATACCAGATAGTAGAAACATTGGGAAATAATATCTTCAAGATCAAAAATTTATAAGGAGCAAAATTTACATTGCCCACCAATGGGCAATACCTAAATCACTACTTCTCTGCTATCTCTCCTAAGGTCTTCATGGAGTAAACTATAAAATGGTTAGAGTTTAAAGAAGGTAGGCTAGCTATTTTCCTTTCAATTCTTTCCTTTATGTCCTTTGTTTGTACACAATCATGTATATATTTATTTGATTTCATTTGCTTTCTTTCTTTCGTGCTTTCTATTGTGTGTTTCTTTCTCATTGCCCTAAACCTTGGTTCTAATAAGTCTTTTAGGACAATCTTAAAATCAAATTTATGAAGTTTTCCTAAAACATTCCCAAAATTTAGGAGAGTAGGTATGATCCCCATGCATAAGATGACTATGGTCATAAAATGTAAGCATAATGTTTTAACATAGAGAAACTAGCAAATACCAATAGAAAAGGCCAATCATTTCATGAGAACCTAACCATTGTCTTGACCTCAAATTGGTTATAAGAAGACTTGCACTTGTCGGGCAAAGGCTCAAATTATCATAGTATACCCATACTAGCACATAATTAACATCCTTGCCTGGGATAAGGGTTTCAACCATAGGTGATTTTCCAAAGATCAAACACTTGAATAAATCCCAAAACCTAGCTATTCTAATTCCCAACCTTACTAAAAGCATAAAAATCTAGAGAAAATACAAAAAAGGAAGGATACAATGAAAAATCAAAAGCTTTCAGGTATAGATGATTTTGGTAATCTCCACCAAGGATATGGATGCGTTCTTAACAATAGAGCAAGGCCTTCAATAGAGTCAAAGGTATCTCTATCAGGTCTATGGATGCATGGAAAGTAGTATAGTAATGCCCAAGCCTCCCCTATGATAAAAGCATGGTTCCTAAAGAATATATAATCATGCTCCAAGTTAGTGTTAGTGATTAAAGACATGAATCCTAGAAGTTATTTATTAAACCCCATGGTAAATAGTAAGTGGAATCAAAGACACACATAGTATGGCTATGTCATGGTGTTTGGCCCTAAGTCTGCAAGTGCAAGGTTTATTTCAACTATAATCTAATCTGGATGATGAGCTTGATTAATTATAATGGATGACCTAATTATTTTTTTAAATTAGAGTCTCTAGGTTCTAACATATTGCTATGTTACCCCTTGAGTCACCATTTGTTGGGACCAACATACCCCCTTTTTTGAAAATTGGGACCCTTAAGAAACCTTGATAATTGAACATGAAATATGGCTTGATAAGATCATTTTTAAAATTTAAAGATCATCCAATTTATCAAAATCAAGCTTAATTGGTTATGTTTTGCTTTAATTTTGAATAATAGTGCTAATAAATGGTCTTTAGCTATAGGATCTATGGTGTTTGTCCTTAGGAAATTCATGCCTCAAAACCCTGGCAAAACCCTCAATTCAAATTTAAATATTGGTGGGAGCTAGATTGGTAGGAACATTTTAAAATCCATTTTAGACCTAAGTGACAAGTTCATATTTTAAGCTTAGTCTTATTTTTAAAGACAACTAAAACTTAGCCTAAAATACTTGGTCCCCATTGTTATTTCCCCCTTTAAAATTCCTTTTGTGCCTAACTAATATTCATTATATAGGGTCCTTTTAATATTTCCTAACTTATCCTAAGGTTTTAAACCTAAGGCTCCATTGTATTTATTAATGCTAACAAGACTTTAATCTTAACATATTAGCTTAGGTTATGGTTCCATGAGTCCACTTTTATGTTAGCTCGGTCCCTTGTTCATATCTTAGCCTAAGGTTTTAATCTTAAGGCCCAGACATATTTATTAATATAATCAAGACATTAGTCTCAAAAACCTTAGCCTAAGTCTTTTATGTAATCATGGTCCTAAATTAACTTCCTTGCATCCTATAGGATCCAATGACCCTCGCTTTATCATGGTATTTGATCTAACAGAGTGAGAAAATCTTGAAATTTGAATTAAAGTTCAAGCATCTCTATAGATCAATGGTTCGTGCTTAGTCACTAGAGGATGCTCTAATGACGTGAGGCTCTTATGGAATTTTGAACAAGGCATAGATAATTCATGAGCTTGACGCATGGTGAAAGCATATTTGAGGTAAAGCTGATAGATCATCTGATGGTTCATGCTTTGTCATTGGAGGATGATCTAATAGTGCAAAAGTTCTCATTAATTTTCAAAGGCCTACGAGCTCACCATGTGACCAATGTTTATTTGACAAAGCATTAGCATAGGATATGAAGCACAAGGGAGAAACACAAGGATACCAAGTGTTACAACCATGAGGCTTAGAATAGAAAGGAGCTAATCATAGGCAAAGGCCTAAATTAAAATTAATATCTCACGTTAATCTAGGATTTTAATCTAATGGACCAAAATAAAGAGGTAATTTTTAAATTCCAATGGTTAGTGCTCAAAGGCATTTATGAAAAATGCCATGAAAGGTCTAGACAAATGTCACATAAGCATCATGCAAGTAGAAAAAGATAAAATAAAAGATCTTATGGCCTCAAAAAAGCAAAGGTATAAAGGCAAAAGGCCAAATCAAACCCAAGCATGTATGAACTAAAGTCTAGATATATCTTTCCATTAAAGCTCTAAAAACCCTAAACCCTGCATAAAAGCAACCCAATTAATTTCATTTGGTCAAAATTTGATCCAAGAAGAGCTTGATTATGTTTTTTAGCACAAAAGAGCTTTCACAAAGACCATTTTCTATCCAGTGTGAACAATTTGTAGAAATAGAGACCATGGCAACTCATAGATAGCAATTCAAGAAAGAAACTGAGTTATACTTATCAATAGATAATGAAAGATGAATCTTCAAGGACATTAAATTATACCTTGCAACCTTGAATGTCCCTATTATTAGGAATTGGTCTAAACTCTTCTTCATGTTAGAGGAATTAAAGCCCATTTCAAAGAAGGAACATATAATTGATACAATGAGTAGAAGGCATTATGACTTGGTTATTGTCCAGATGGTTGGACTTCACAATGCATTATAAAACTTGAGGTACTACATTGTATAGACATCCTTTCTCCCATATTTATTGATGTCGGGTAGATAATGAATGGATCATTCAAGAAGGGAATTCCAAAAATATAGCCTATATTTATCCTATAGTATTTGATAAATATTATAATCTCCCTCTCCCCCATGTAGAAAAATTCAAAATCAAATAATGGACCAATAATCATGACTTGGACATTATCCTTAGACCCTGGCTCCACTTAGGCCCCCATATCTTTAGGTACTTTGAAGGCAAAATATCAATAGTCTAATTTAGGGAGGGCATTAAGTTCATACTAAACCTATTAAATTGATCCTTTGGATTCCCTTCAACTACTTATGTGAACAAAACCTAGGTTCCCTATGTTCATTTTAAGGTGGAGAATAAACTTACCCCTCCAGTTAGAGATTTGATTAGTGTCTTCTTGACCAAGAAATTCACTACCATTAAAAGGAAGACATCTAAGCAATTTTATATGATGTCGTACCTACCAGATGCCCTCCTTGCCTCAATCAACTTACCTGGTATTATAATTTGGTCTCCTAAGGTAAAAACTACCATTTCCCACCATTACTAAAAGTTGTGTATCTTTAAGTATAAAAACCATATGCAGTTTATTTGTGACTATGTCTACCCATCCATGGTGGAGGATATCATAGGTTTTCCCATGTTTAGGGTCCACCCACTCATCAAGAAGTATGTTGAAATGATGAGTGACATCTTGTACTACCTTGATTGCATAGTCATTATGATTAAGGGGATCATGTCCTAGCCTTATAGATTGTCATTATATATTCTAAGTAAGCTTGCCAAGTAAGAAATTGCCTCCTAGATCATTAATGGCATTGATGGGATTTGCAAAGAAAAGAGGAATGGTATTCTACACCCCTTCCCTCTAACCATTAGAAGAACTATACTTTAGGATTGGAAATAGGTTGATATTATGGCCAAGCAAAATGATTCATTTGGGTTTCATCTTAATGAACTCAAGATATGGGGTCTTAGAAACATATCGAGTAGCCATTTGAAAGAGAAGGAGATCCTTAAGCTTGAGTACATGAATCAACTCAATGTTCATGACACCATTTATATTAAGGCTAAGAATTATGAAGAAGTGTTGTCCAGGATCTAAGGACACAACATCAAATTGGAGCGTATATTGACCAAGGATGATAAGCCATCTAGAGATGAATGGAAAATGCATCTTTTGTAATACCACTTATTACCTATACCATCTAGGACAACCCAAAAACCACCATAGGAAGAACAACCACAGCCCCAAGGATATATTGTGAAAAGCCATGGTAAGAGAAAGTGGTATAATTAAAATTGGAAAAGAGGCTTGGAGAGGGGCCCTCATCTTTAACACTCCCACAAAGGCCACCTTATCTAGTTTAGTAAATATATATGATAGCCTTAGAGCCTAAAGAGACACTTGAGGGTGTCATTAACGAACCTGCAGAGGCATATGATACTGATAGGGAAGAAGAAAAGTTTGAAGAGGTTCAAGTCCAAACAAGGGAGTCTAAAGAAGATAAAGGAAAAGATCATGTCCCTATGGTATCCCAAGAGAATATGAAGGAAGAGCTAGCATTGGTACCTATTAGAAAAATGAAGAGACCAAGATTGACCTTCACTCACCCCACTAGTGAAGTCAATCTCTTTAGTGATGAATTCCCAATTCATGGACCAGTCAATCTTAACTAGTTCATTTATGGAAAATTGTAGAAGATCCCTACTCTTTCCCATTAATGGGCCATGAAAAATGTGGAAGTGCATGATGATATGAATCCATTGATTAGATCCATGGTAAAAGAGTAAGAAGAATAGAAAATTGTGGTCACCTTAGGAAAAGAAATTAAGAAGATGGATCCTACTAGAGCATCAAGTAGCATCGGTGTAGAGGTCTCAAAGCCTCTAAAATTTACATAGTCATCCACAATCATGCAATTTAATCTAGAGACAACTAGATTGGAGAGGATTACCACCAAGAAAGCCATGGTGGGAGTATAGGAATTCACCTTCCAAAAGGTGGATCCCTTTATAGGTCTGACCCCATTATGAGGTTAATGGCTGGGTGAAGCTACCTTTCATAAAGAAGATGTTGAGATCCTGATTGAGGCTCAATTAACATAAGCAAAATTAGGGGTCAGAGGAATGAAATAGAGGATCTAAAATTTGGATAGGGAAAAATAAAACTTGAAAACACAGACAATTCTATCAATACCTAAGACAATGACCAAAATCCTTGATGAGTCATTTTATGACATGTTTGAGGCACTCAAACTAATAAAGTTGAGGCAGAGTAAATTATCACCATAGAGTGAATTGGCCAAGGGCCTAGTCACCTAATGGCAAGACTTAGAGGACAAAATATCCAAACTTATCAACATCCAAGTAAGGAAATAGATCCCAGGCTTCAAAACTATCAGTTTAGGACACTTGAGAATAATTTTAGGAATTTTGGTTGATAAGGTTTAAAGTTTGAGTGCATGGCATAAAATGTGGAAAGGCTCCTAGAAGATGATAAGGAGCTGATTTAAAGGATTGAATAGCTTCTTAGGACTATGATTATAGATCGTACATAACCCACTACCCTATGAATCATAAGTGATGAAGAATTCAATTATAGGGCTACTTTGGTAACTCAAAAAATCAAAGGAAAGAGCCATGATAAATCTTGGGTTGATAACAGTAAGATCCTAGACATGATATTCAATGTCAAAGAGAGGATAAATGAAGCTAGGAATATTAAAGAATCCATGGCTAGAAATGATAAGGAACTCAAGGACTTGGTAGATCAAGAGGAGGAGCATATCTTGAAGCCTATTGTCAATCTAGAGCTAGTGAATGAGAAATATACTAAAGCTATGAGCATCTTCCAACAACAACAAGCAGAGGCCCCACAAGTAAATTAGACAATATTCTATTTTGTAAAATTGTGTAGCTTTTAAGATACTAATATTCCATTGTAAAAGCATATTCTAGTTTGTTAACATATGCACCTAGGTCAGTCTAATTATATAAATCAAGTGTATTCTAGAACCATCTTAGGAAGGACAATTGTCCTTGTCTTTTGTATACTTGTATATTGTAACTGACTAGTATATTGCCTAATCTTTCTATAAAGGCATGTATTACCATTTTTATAAGCGGCGAGAATTTTGATAAAAATTTATATACTCAAAGTAATTAATATAATCAAGGAGTTATACAAATATTGTCCACATTTGATATGTCAATTGCTAATATAGCTTTTCTCTCAATTGATACTTTATGTCTTGAATTTGAATGGTGTCTTTGAATTTTGAGTTGCATTTTATAATCACATGGTTTCTAATTTATGCATATGCTATATTAGTTAAAGGATCTTAGGTTTTGCTTCATTTGATTTTATGCTATGTTTAGATGTGCAAATGTTATTTGATTACAGTAGTAAATCCTTAAAGTAGACATGGTTCTTACTTGTGACTCTTTACATTATCCTTTGAAGTTTGCTTGGTATATAGTGAAATTTAAGATTAGGCTATATTACATTATATATTGGTTGAATGCATACTCAATTGCAATTGATGTTTTATCATGATATTTGGAAATAAAATTGGCAATCACTCATTTATTTTTGGCCTTACCCTTCTCTTTGCTCTTTTTTTCACATAAATAACTTTAGTTTTAGCTTCATTATAAATATCCACTTAGATTAATGTGTATGTTAAATGTAGATCACAATTCACTAAATGTTAACATAAATTCTCTATAATTCACAAAGAACAAACCATGATGGCTCCCAACCATCAGTTATTATAAATTTGTGGAACACCAATACATATCTCTATCACTATTTCACCATAGGTGACATCAAGTTGCCACAACCTACTACTCATGCTCTTGAGTCATTGAATTATAAAAATAGAAGTGTTATTTGAACACTAAGCAACCCAATGGTCCATTTAGAGGCATCAACAAGGTGGTTCCCTGCTGGCACTAAAAGGAGGGTCATGAATTACTTAAATCTTTGTTGATCTTATCATCTTTTGATCTAAGATCATTGTATCTATATATTTTTGAGTGAATTCCTTGCTTAAAAGTATAAATATCATTTATCTTTGCTGTTTGTGACACATTTTTGGGCTTCCTTAAGACAAAAATTGAAATTTCTTAAGGTATTGATGCTTGTTTTCAGTAAATTTAGCTTAAACTTTAAAAATCCATAGTTTCTGAGGTTAGGATGGCTCATTTTGATCAAATATTGGCATATATTTCATAGATCTGAGTTACTTTAGTCTTGGACTTATAAAGATAGATCATATTCACATAATTGAATGCATCTTTGAGCTAATTCAGTCGAAGATCAATGTCCTTTACAATTTTTCATACAACTTCTACAAAATAAGCTCAATGTGAATGCCTAACTCTTGTTATTTATAAATTTAAACTTGATGCATCATATTTTAGGTAGGATATTCAAGTTTTATGTTAGAATTACCCAAGATTAGAACAAGATCACACTCAAAGACTAGGGAGCCTTTGCTTGAACGTGAGTTTCATAAAAAGGTCAGATGTGACAAAGGTAGATGCATGAGATCCAAATATTTGCCAACTTTACCTCCTTAAGGTAACTATGCCTTCAACCTTCATCTAGATATGGCTTGGTTCAGAGAATATTCAATTAATGTACCAAGTGTGGTACATGATCTCCCACACAACCCTGAGAAGTATTTGCCTATATTTAGTCCAACTAGTATTACAACTAACAAAGAGCACATTAAGTCTGTCAAGGCTACCGTAAGACTAATAAATTTTGTACATGAGGATGTAGATTACAGGTTATTCCCCTTCACTTCTAAGGATGTTGCTTATGAATGGTTCTTGAAATTTCCTAATAATTAAATCACTAGTTGGGATGGTTTAACTGATGTTTTTATAGAACAATTTGGTAAAATTGTCAACCCTTATGTTATTTACCATGAGTTCACCACTATTAAAAGGGATGCAAGTGAGCCTATTATGTCCTTTAATACTAGATTTAAGAAAATTTATATCAGGACCATAGAACCTTATAAGCCTGATGATGTCTTAGCTTTATAAATCTACAAAGATATAATAGATCCCATGACCTCTATATTTTTTAAGAGATCCATGCCAACTATAACCTCATTAGCAAGGGTCTATTTGATGGTAGTCACCATTAATGATCAGATGAAGCCCCAAGGCCAAATGGCATATTCTATTCCAAATGTCAACCCACATATGCATGTGATGAACTTAATCCCAAACAACAACCAAAATATCCTAGCATTAAACTAACTTCCAAACTTTAATCAATTACCATTGAGTCATGAAGCTCCCAATCAAAACTTAGGCTTCCTAAATCATCCTACTAATGGATTCAATACAAATGATAAAAGGGCTTTGGTACCATATGCTAATAATAATTAGGTTTATAATTTTAAAAATCTTAAAAATGAGAATGAATCTATCTTAAAAATGATCCAAAAGTTAATCACTAATTTTCTTAAGTTACAAAAACAAGTTGGAAATACTACTAAGAGCTCAAGTAGGAACTTTTCATTTCAAATGTATAATAGGCCAAATAATAGATTTTAGAATGATAGTTTTTATAATAATAGGAATAATGAGCCATCTTCTAAAAATAATACCATGGACATTAACCTCATTGATATTTCATTACCTGATTATTGCAAGTTACATTACACAACCAAACATAGATAAATTGATGGTATTGAGTTTTGTAAAGCCTTTAAGGATTTCCAAGAGGAATTAGATACATTTGAAGTGGTCCCAAATAAGGAAAGTAGTGTAGGTGCTTCTAGATCTAAATCATCTGATCAAGCCTCATGGTTGATACTTATGATTTCACCTTTAATAGGAAAATCAACTTGATGAGATCCCTAAGGAGATCCAAGCCTTCAATAGTTCTTGAAGAAGACCTACCCCTTAAGGAATAGAGTATAGAGGTAACCCATGACTACCTCAACACACCCAAATAATTTTGTAATGCCTCAAGACACCTCTTTAAGTAACAATCTAGATCCACCTAAAGGGATTACTTTTAAACCCAATGTTGAGATTCCTTGTTCTTCTAATAAAACTAGATATAACATAGTTGAGGACATGAAAAGGATAAAGGCTAATATTACATGGCATGAAATCACATAGATCATAGAGAAAAGGGGCCTCCTTCTATAATCTCTATCAATGAAGTCAACAATCTACCCAAGTCTGATCCTGCCAATGTGATTGTACACAAATCTAAGGCTGAGTCTCCTCCTTTCTTTCTCACTATCAAGATGTTTGCTAAAAACTTACATAATTAATTGATATATTCTAGTGATTCTATGAACATCATACCTATAGGTATATGAAAATAACTTGGCTTAACTCTTATTAAGTCTAATAGGGTTGTCACCCAATTAGAAAAATCTAGAGTTAGGGTAATTGGGGAACTTTTAAATGTTCACATGCAACTAGCTTATGAACCTAGAGTGTAGCAATTCATTGATACTCAAGTAGTTGATATACCTGATGTTTATGGAATCTTATTGAATAACTAATGGACCAAGGCTTTGAATGGTTACATGTCCACATATTACTCACATCTATGGCTACCTTAAAAAGGAGTTCCTAATCAAATCAAACTTTAAAGAGAACCAAGGATGAAACATATGATAATAGAGTACAATGCTATAAATTAGAGGTTCAACATAATTGACTTAGACTTAGGGGTTTTCACCTTAGATATTGATAAGGTATGTCATCGCAAGAGTACTCATGTTATTCCTTGACTCTATAAATTACATTTTAATGGTGTTAGGTGTAATACTGGATCAAGTATTAGTGTTGTCTTAAATAACTACACTAATAGAAAGTACCATGCTTATTATAGGATCCAATTCCCTTTCACTAAAAACCTTGATAAATATGAAGTCCTTATATTAGGATTTAAATTTTATATAAAGAATAAGGTCAAAGAACTACTAGTTTATGGGGATTTAGAATTAGTGGTCAACCAAGTAAGGACCAAATACCAATGTAAGATCTCATATCTTAAAAGGTATAAGTTCAAAGTTTGGGATTTGATTAAGTCCTTTGATGTTTTCAACATTACCTCTATCCCAATAGAGGAAAAACAAACCATTTATGAGTTGGCATCTACTATATCCAACCTCATGCCCAACCAAGATTCCCCCAATTTCAGTATTGTGTTGATCCCTTGTCCTTCAGTATATGACAATGTTAACCATTTTCAAAATTTTAATGATGATCAACATATATTGGATTTCATGACTAATTCTTGATCATTTGATGCTCATATTATTCATGAGACTAATGAAAATACATCCAAGGAGGACAAGTTTGATGGAAAAGTCATTCAGTTGAATGACAACAAGATCCCCAAGGGGAAGATTGATTTAGAGAGACTGTTTGACCAAGACAAACTAGCTAAATTTTTTAAGGTTCCCAAGGTAAATGGGATAGATTATAATGCTATTTATCTCAATCTCCAAGGTCAGATCTAGCTAGTCAATGTTGGAAAATCTTGCATAAATCTTAAGAATAAGAAATCTAAAGAGCTCCTCACCTAATACAAGGATGTCATAGTCTAGTCCTATGATAATTTAAATATCTTTGATCCAAGAGTCATTACCCATACTATACCCCTTAAGGAAAGTTGTAAACCATTCATGTAAAATAAAAGGTTTGTAAACCATATCCTAGAACCCATGATCTTCAAAGAGGTCAAAATATTACTAGATGCTAGGATATTCTTCTGCATCAGACATTCTACTTGGGTGGCTAACTTAGTGCCAGTCAGGAAGAAGAATGGTGAGATTATACTTTGTATTGACTTTAAAAACTTAAACAAAGCATCAAAAGAGGAAAACTATCCTCTTCCTTATTTATACCAAGTAATTCAAGTTGTTTTAGGTTTAGCTATGATGTCTTTTCTTGATGGCTTTTTATGTTACAACCTAGTGTTAGTTGATAAAGAAGATAGAATGAATAAAACTTTCACAAAAAAGTGGGTAACCTTTGCTTACAAGAGAATGCATTTTAGGTTAATCAATATAGGAGATACTTTTGAAATAGATATGGACCATGCATTCCAAGGTTTGATAGGTAAATGCATAATTATTTATATGGATGATTTAACAATTTTTTCCAAAAATAGGGAAGATTAATTCATGCAGTTGCAACAAGTTTGTGAGAGATGTAGAAGGTATAGAATCTCCTTAAACCCTACAAAGAGTCTCATTCATGTTATAAAAGGAAAATTATTGGGTCATGTTATAACCAAATATGGGATCTCTATAGATTATGAAAGAGTAGAGACCATATCTAGAATAGAACCTCCAAATAGTAAATAAGAGATAAAGTCATTCTTTGGTAAGATAAATTTTGTAATAAAGTTTATTTCTAGATTTGTAGAGATTTCCAAGCCACTAAATGACATGTTGAAGAAGTATGCCAAGGTCACATGGAATGAATAATCTAGAAAGGAATTCAATGATATCAAGGAGGCCATTATCTAGGCTCTAGTCCTCATAAGTACTGACTTATCAAGGGACTTTTACCTCTATTCCTTTGCATCTAGCCACACTATGGTTGCATTGTTAACTCAAATTATTGATGGGTGTGATCACCCAATAGATTTTATGAGAACTAACTTTAAGAATGTTGAGATAAATTATTAATTCACTGATAAGTGGGCATATGCATTAGTTAAGTTAATTAATAAATTTAGGCATTACATCCTTAGAAATAAGGTGCATGCTATATTACCTGACCCTACCACCAAACTTATGTTAAGTTAGAATAAATTGGGGGAACGTAAAGGTAAGTGGATGACATTTTTCAAAGAATATGAATTGGATATAAAAACAACAAAATTGGTAAGGTGCCAAGATTTGATCCTGATGATTGCTAATGTTAACCCTAGGCTAAGTATTATGCAAGTGGATCAACAAAACTTTCAAGCTAGTGAGTGGTATGATTTAATCATATTTTTTCTAATTAATGGTAATTGTCCTACAAGATTATCAATAGAGAAAAAGAGGGCCCTAATATTTAAGGTGGATGATTACGTGATTACAGATTAGGTGCTTTATAGCATAAAATTTGATGGGGTTTACTTGAGATGTGTCTCACAAAAAGAAGCCACCCAAATCATGAGTATCTTTCATGAAAATTTGGGTAGTGGACATCCATCTGGAAGAACCACAACCCATAAAATTCTTATAACTAGTTATTATTGGCCAACTATTTTTAAGGATGTTCACAAACATGTAAGGGAATGTCACTCATGTAATATTTTTAGTACCAAAGAGCCAAAATTAGAAATGCCTCTGCAACCAGTCTTGGTTGACAAGCCCTTTACTCAATGGGGGTTAGACTTTGTTGGAGTGATTAACCTCAAGTCATTTTAAGGTCACAAATATGTCTTGAATATCATAGACTATTGTACAAGGTGAACTCAAGCTGCAACTAATAAATAATACAGGACTAAAGAGGTGATCAACTTCTTGGAGTAAAAAAATTATACTAGGTTTGGAACTCCAAACTCTCTAGTGTGTGATAATGGATCAATTTTCATATCTATAGAGATGACTGAATGGGCTTATGATACTAGCATCACTCTCAAGTTTACATCTAACCATTACCCCTAAGGAAATGGAGTCTCTGAATCCATAAATAAAAACCTAATGAAGGTAATCAAAAATCCTACTGTAGACAAGCCCAAGACTTGGCATAAGCTTCTTAAGTTTGTACTATGGTTCAATAAGATAAGAATAAAGCAAGCCTTAAGAGATTCACCATTTATATTGGTGTATGGACAAGAACCTATATTTCCTATCACTCTTAATCTACCCACATACAAATTTATGGAAGAATACATGGAAGAAAGCCAAAATCTTGCCATCTCTAGATTGTTGGAATCATTCAGATGGAAAATGCAAGGGAAAAACCCTTTGCTAAATTTAGTAGACATTAGACCACAGTCAAAAGATGATTTGATAAAAGATCAAAGATCAAGGTGTTCAGACAAGGAGGCCTAGTTCTCCTTTAGGATAAAGCATTTGAGCCTAAGGGAAAACATGGAAAATTCACACCATTGTGGACTGGCCCATGCCAAATTTTAGAAACATTGGGAAATAACATCTTCAAGATCAAAGATTTACAAGGATAAAAATTCACATTGCCCACCAATGGGCAATACCTAAAGCACTACTTCTCTGATGTCTCTCCTAAGGTCTTCATGGATTAAACTATAAAATGGTTAGAGTTTAGAGTAGGTAGGCTAACTAGTTTCCTTTTAGTTCTTTCCTTTCTATCCTTTATTTGTACATAAGCATGTATATATTTATTTCCTTTCCTTTGCTTAATTTTTTTATTGCTTTCTATTATGTGTTTCTTTCTCATTGCCATGTACCTTGGTTCTAATGATTCCCTTTGGATAATCTTGATCTCAAATTTTTTAAGTTTTCTTGAAACATACCTAAAATTGAGGAGGTTAGGTATGAACCCCATGCATAAGATGACCATGGTCCTAAAATGTAAGCATAATTTTGTAACATGGAGAAATTGGTAAAGACCAATAGAAAATGCCAATCATTTCATGAGACCCTGACCATTGTCTTGACCTCAAACTAGTTCTAAGAAGACTTACACTTGTGGGGTAAAGGCTCAAATTATCATAGTATACCCATACTATCACTTAATTAACATCCTTACCAAGGATATGGATTTCAACCATAGGTGATTTTCCAAGGATCAAACACTTGGACAAATCCCAAAACCTAGCTATTCTAGTTCCCAACCTTGATAAAAGCAAAAAAATCCAAATAAAATACAAAAAAGGAAGGATACAATGCAAAATCAAAAGCTTTCAAGTGTAGGTGATTCTTCTAATCTCCACCAAGATTATAAATGCCTGACTGGCATTGGATCAAGGCCTTGAGTAGAGTCAAAGGCATCTCTACCGAGGCTATGGATGCTTGCATAATAGCAAAGCAATGCCCAAGCCTCATCTAAAATAAAAGCATGGTTCCTATAGGATATCTAAACATGCTCCAAGTTAGTGTTAGTGATTAAAGACATAAATCCTAGAAGTTATTATTTCTTTAACCCCATGGAAAATAGTAAGTGTAATCAAAGACACATATAGTATGGCTATGTCATGGTGTTTGACCCTAAGTCTACAAGTGCAAGGTTTGTTTCAACCATTATCTGATATGGATGATGAGCTTGATCAAGTAGAATGGATGACCTAATTATTTGTCTAAATTAGATTCTCTAAGTTATAATATATTGCTATGTTCCCCTTTGAGTTGCCATTTATTAGGACCAACATACCCCTATTTTTGAAAATTGGAACCCTTAAGAAACCTTGATAATTGAACATGAAATATGGCTTGACAAGATCATTTTTAAAATTTGAAGATCATCCAGTTTATCAAAATCAAGCTTAATTGGTTATGTTTTGCTTTAATTTTGAATAAAAGTGCTAATAAATGGTCTTTAGTTGTAGGATCTATGGTGTTTGTCCCTAATAAATTCATGCCTCAAAACCCTAATAAAACCCTCAATTTAAATTTGAATATTGGTGGGAGCTAAATTGGCAGGAACCTTTTAAAATCCATTTTAGACCTAAGTATAAAGTTCATATTTTAAGCTTAGTCATGTTTTGAAACATGACTAAAACTTAGCCTAAAAACTTGGTCCCCATTATTATTTCCCCATTTTAAATTCCTTATGTACCTAACTAATATTCATTATACAAGATCCTTTTAATATTTCATAACTTAACCTAATATTTTAACCCTAAGTCTCCATTATATTTATTAATACTAATAGGACCTTAATCTTAACATCTTAGCTTAAGTTCTAGTTCCCGTAGTCCACTTTTATGTTAGCTTGGTCCCTTGTTCATATCTTATCCTAAGGTTTTAATCTTAAGGCCCTAACATATTTATTAATATAATCAGGACCTTAATTTCAAAAACCTTATCCTAAGTCTTTTATGTATTCATGATTCTATCTTAACTTCCTTACATCTTGAAGGATCCAACGACCCTCAATTTATCATGGTATTTGATCCAACAAAGCGAGAAAAGCCTAAACTTTTATTTAAAGTTTAGGGATCTCTGTAGATCAATAGTTCATGCTTAGTCACTAGAGGATGATCTAATGACATGAAGCTCCTATGGACTTTTCAACAAGACACCGAGAGCCCATGAGCTTAATGCATGGTGAAATCATATTTGAGGCAAAGATGACAGATGATCTGATGGTTCAAAATTTTTCATTGGAGGATGATCCAATGGTGTAAAGATGCTCATTAATTTTCAAAGTCCTACGAGCTCACCATGTGACCAATGTTTATTCAACAAAGAAATGACATAAGAATGAAGCATAGGGGAGACACACAAGGATACCAAGTGTCACAACCATGAGGCTTAGAATAGAAAAGAGCCAATCATATAAAAGGACTTAGATTACAATTAGTAGCTCATGTTAATCCAAGATATTAATCTAATGGACCAAAATAAAGAGGGCATTTTTAAATGCCAATGGCTAGTGCTCAAAGGCATTTATGAAAAATGCCATGAAAGGTCTAGACCAATATTAAATAAGCATCATGAAAGTAAAAAAAAAGATAAAACAAAAGATCTTATGGGCTCAAAAATGCAAAGGTATAAAGGCAAAAGTACAAATCAAATCCAAAGCACGTATGAACCAAAGTTTGGATATATCTTTCCATTAAAGCTCAAAAAACCATAAACCCTACATAAAAGTGACCCAATTGATTTCATTTGTTCACAATTTGATCCAATAAGAGCTTGATTATGTTTTTGAGCACAAAAGATTTTTAACAAAGACCATTTGCTATCTAGTGTGAATAATTTGTGGAAATAGAGACCATGGCAAATCACAAATAGAAATTGAATGAACAAACTGAGTTTTTATCGAAGATTCACCAAGGTTTGAATAACAAGGATGCATGAGTCGTGGTTGCACGAGATGAAGAAAGTGAATACCATAAAATGCTAAAGTAAATGAAATCAAACAAGAGACAATTGCATATAAAATTTGGAGAAAAACCAATATTCCATTAACATAAGATGGCCAAAGTGAAGAATACATATAAGATAGCACTTAGGTAACTCCTCCACAAAAGATGGTCAAAGCACCCCAAGAATAGACTGTAACTCCTCCATGAAAGGTGGTGACAAGGTGCTCAGAATAGAGAAGTAACTCCCATACCCGAAATAGCTGGTCAAAGGAGTTACTTATGACATTCTTATGACACCTATGACACATCTATGACACACATCTCCACATAAGCTAGCCTATCCCACAAATGTAGGAAAACTCCATGTATGCACAAATATATAATTTCCCTAATTAAATAATAGAAAAAAATAAAAACCTACACTAACACCCCCCCATAAGCGCAATTTAGGTGGGTAGTGTGGAAATATAAAATGGGTCCCAGCAACTAGGCCTAATGAGGTACCCATGTACAAAAGCAATCTCCCATAAGATAGAGAAAAGGAGAAAACCCATAGGAAAAAACTCCCCCCAAAAAGAGAGACATAAATAAATGAGAAGGCTAAAAGGCCCCCCTAAAGATGATACTAATGTAGATGTAGACCACACCTAAGAAGAGCTCGTAGATGAATGAACTTGCTCTCAGTGAAAGGTTTGGTGAAGATGTCTACAACCTGCTCTGAAGACTGGCAAAAGATTAAGTCAATGACCTGACTATGAATAAGCTCTTGAATGAAATGCATGTGAATCTTTATGTGCTTGGTCCACTGGTGCTGAACCAAATTCTTGCAAATTTGAATGGTACTATGGTTGTCACAATAAATGATGGTGGGCTGCCTGATAAAAATGCCAAACTCAAAAAGAATATCATGAAGCCAAATAGCCTCAGTAGCTACATTAATAGATCCCCTGTACTCTACCTCTGTGGATGATATAGCAATAGCATTTTGCTTCTTGCTAGACCAACTGATAGGACCAGGACCTAGAGAGAAACTATAACTAGAAGTGGATTTGCGAGTATGTGAATCACTAGCCCAGTTTGAATTTGTATACCCAACCAAGTCAACTTTTATGCCAAATCTATAATGAATCCCAAGTCTATGTGAACCCTGTATGTAATGCAAGATTCTCTTAGCTACTTTCTAATGCAACTCATGTGGTTCCTGCATAAATCTAGAGACAAGTCCCACTACATATGATATGTCAGGCCTGGTGTGAGTTAAGTAGATGAGACTACCAACAAGTTATCGATACCAAGTGGCATTAACCAATGGTGAAGAATAGTTAGCCTCAAGCTTGACTCATGATAGAAAGGGAGTTGGAGATGGCTTGCAATCAACCATGTGAAACTAAGCCAATAAGTCAAGAGCATACTTAGGCTATGTAAGAGAAATCCCTAAAATTTAACTATGAGATCTTGATGCCAAAGATGTAGTGTAACAAACCCAAGTCTGTCATGTCAAATCTATCTTGGAAAGATGCCTTCACCACTGCAATAGCCGATGAAGAACTCCTGGTGATCAAAACATCATCAACATAAATAACCAGAATCAAGAGCGAGTCATCCTACTATAAAAATTAGACATTAGGATCAAAATGACACCTAGTGAAACCTGCTGTGAGAAGTAAGGAATCCATCTTGGTGTACCATGTTTGAGGGGCCTATTTAAGGCCATAGATATATTTCCTAAGTATACATACTAAGGAAGAATCCTGAACAAATCCTGGCAGTTGCTCCATGTAGATCTCCTCCTCTAGGTCTCTGTGAAGAAAGGCACTCTTCACATCTATTTAGTGCACATCCCAATCATGTGATGTGGCAATAGCTAAGGTGAGTTAGATAGAAGTCATCTTTGCAATGGATGTAAAGGTCTCTGAGTAGTCAATGCCTACCACCTGTGAGAAACCCTTGGCAACCAATCGTGCCTTGTACTTATCAACTGACCCATTTGTTGCAAACATGGTCTAATATATCCACCTACATTGAACCATCTTCCTTCCCTTAGGAAGTGAAGTCAAATCCCAAGTGTGATTTTTGATTAAAGAAGAATTTTCTTCCTCCATAGCACTATCCCACTTAGGTACCCTTGATGCCTCTCAAAAAGTCTATGAATTTGAAACTGAAGCAAAGAAGGTATGTGGATCTCTCTGAAAATCCCCCTAGTACGTCTGTCATCTGTGAGATCTCTTGCCCAAGTTCCAGCACTCTCAAGTGGCCTAGAAGTGGGTGAGTTAGGTGTTAACTCCTCATCCTCTAACTGACTAGAGGTGGATGACTCTGCATCACTATCCTCACTGTCTAAACTCAAAGAAGAACAAGATGTCTCTAGCTCAGGAACCTACTGTGACTGATTTGAATTTGAGGAATCATCATGAAGAAGTAGATCTGATGAGAGAGAAGAAGTGACAAGTGTTGAGTCTCTAGGACTCTCCTAAAAATAGACACTTCTCTCAATGAATAACTCATGAGTGGTCGAATCTAAAAGGTGATACCCCTTAATACCATCCAGATATCCTACAAAGATGCAAGGCTTGGACTGACATTCCATAGCTTTGCATTTCTTCTTCACTATGTGGGCCATGGCTAGGGATCCAAAAACCCTAAGGTGCTTAACATCAGGTTTCCTTTCATGCTAAGCTTCAAAGAGTGTTATCCCTTTCAAAGCTTTGTGAGGAACCCTATTTTGAATGTAGCAAGCACAATTGATGGCTTCGGCCCAGTACTATGGTGCTAAGGATTTGGAGTGAATCATACAACTATCCATCTCTTTCAAGAACCTATTTTTGCACTCTGTAACCCCATTCTGTGAAGGACTATAAGTGACTATGTGCTACAAATCAATCCCCTCTGTGGTGCAAAACTACTCAAACCTATTGCTGACATACTCCCCTCCATTATCATTTTGAAGAACCTTAATGGATTTCTCACTCTATTTCTCAATAAGAGCCTTGAAGTCTAGAAAATTTTCAAACACTTCAGACTTTTGTTTGAGAAAATATATCTAAGTGTACCTAGAGAAATCATCAATGAAAGTGAGGATGTACTTGGCCATTGTGAAAGATGGTTTGGGAAAGGGTCCTGATACATCACTGTGGACTAACTCCAAAGGTTGTGAAGCCCTCCAAGCTTTGCCTTTGTCAAATTTTTCTTCAGGATGCTTCCCAAAGGAGCACCCCTCACAAAGTCCTTTTGAGAATTGAACATGAGGCAAGCCAATGACCATGTCATTTTTGTAAAGTTGCTCAAGGTAGCGGTAGTTAAGGTGGCCAAACCACTCATGCCATAATTTACTAACTTCATTTGAATGAGTTAGCAATATTGTTGGAGAAGAATCAGGTGCAAAATGTGAGGTGTATAACCTTGCTTGGTGATCTGCCCTAACCACTGCCACTATAGTATCACTATGCAACTCCCTGATAGCCACTAAATCTGGTGAAAACTCAACTCTCATGCCTTGACCAATGTGAGTGATTTGGTACACTAATAGGAAATTGGTTGAAAGAGAAGGAACACTTAAAACATTATTGAATGTTCCTCCTTCCATTTCAATTAACCCTCTCCCTGCAACAGAAATTGATGTGTCATCACCCAAACTAATTAAAGTCATGTTACAAGGCTCTAAAGATAAAAACTCAACTAGTGAAGAGCCCATGTGGTGAGAAGCACTTGAATCAATGACCCATGATGTTATAGAAGCTACAGTTGCTACAAGGGCCTTACCCTTTTCTTTCTCCTTACCCTTGCCTTTTGCCTTGGTAAAATCTTGGGTAGATGAATTTTGCTTGATGGACTCAGGACCACCTATGTTGTGCTTCTCTAGAAGATGAGTTAGGTGATATATTTGTTTCTTCATGCATTTGTGTTCATCATGCCCTATCTTTTTACAATAGGCACACTTAACCTTCTCCTTCTTAGGTTTAGCATTGGAAGAGGAAGACTCAGTATTGTTTTTGGCATGATTGTTGTTTTCTTTCTTCTTCTCCTGGTCCTTATTCTTTTTCTTCTTCTCCTTTGTTGAAGTCTTATCCTTACCATTTCTATCTATAAAAGCTTGGGGTTGAGTAGACTTCATTTTTCCCATTTGAATTAGCTTATCTTGCTCCCTAGTCAAGTTGACAATGAAGGAATCCAAAGAAAGCATTTTCCATGTAGTGCCAAGGGCACTTTTTGTGGCATGGAAAGTGGAGACAAAGACTGAATAGCTTGGACCTAACTTAGTGAGAATAGAAAGGATGAGTTGGTCATCTTTCTTCTCTATCCCACATTCTTTCAATTACAATCTAAAAATCTTAAACTTAGTGAAGAAGTCTTGTAGGGTGTCAAAGTTGCTAGGACTTAGACTTATGAGTTTTTTTTCGAGCTCATGACCTCTCATCTCATCAAGCTTCCCAAATAAGGTTTCTAGGGTATCCCATATGTCTTTTGGAGTCTTGGAAGTTTCTAAATGGAAGAGAAGTTTTGGAGACATGGACAAGCTCAGTAATCCATAGGCTTCATCACTATGGTTGTACCACTTGACCTTTTCAACATCAGTGCTTGAATCTACTTCAGTAGCCATGGTGATCCTATACAACCCTTTACTTCTAAGAATGATTGACATTTTAACCTTCCATTCATGATAGTTGAAGGGTGTTAGGGGTTTAAGTTGGAAAGAATCCATTTTAAACTGAATTTAGGTGAAGTTGTGTTGATTGTAAGTTGTGAAATTATGCAGAAAGGAGAATGAAAGCAAAGATTGCAAGTGCTGAAAATCAATCACACCCCTTTCCCAGAATATTGAGACCCTCCTAAATATGAAAGTGCATGCTTAAAAGACATCGGTCTCAGTCAAGAATATGTCTTAGAGCAATCAATGTAAGACTTTAAGCAAACAAGACGTCAGACTCAGCTGAAAATGCGTCTCGAGAGACCCAAATTTTAGGCACTTTATAAACTAGTGCATTTTTAACAAATAACAAGTCTACACTATGGATAATTAAAATATAAACACTTTTTCAAAAAATGGCACCCGAATCTGAGCTATCGTTTGCAAGATATTAAAGATTCAATTTCCTATAAACTAGTGTTTTTGCAAAAAAATAGCACTAAAACATTAAACAAATGTCTATTTTGAGAGATAAAGTTGCCTTTCAAGCACTCATTGGACTTGGCATGGATCAAGGAATCCAAAGGTCTTTGTGAGGGGGAATTGGCATCTTGCCAACTTGGGCCTCACCCTTCGTCTTCGACAATCGAATATACAAGCTTTAAAAAAACTCAAATATTGGTCAATCAAAGAACCCCCCCCTCCCCAAAAAAAAATTGATTTGTCACTTTATATTAGTGCATTTAAAATTTCCATTAATAAGAAATACTAAGTGGTCTTGATTTCAATGCATTACAAAACCCTCATGAAGAGCATATGCTGAAAATATAATTTTGGCATAATATCCAGAGAAATAAATAGCACCATTGTGATCTACTCAAAAACTCATGCACTTTCAAAAAAAGAATCGTCTCGATATGAGGTCTTATGTGAATGTTATGATCCTCTGAAGTTCCCAAAATGAGAACTGTGCAATGTCACGACTGAGAATCTGCTATTTCTAAAAACTCTTAGCATCAAAATCAAAAAAAAAGTCTACACTAGTACATAGAGCATGAAAAAAAACCAAATTAAAAAAAAAAATCGTGGGAAAAGGAGTCCGCATGAGCAAGAACAGAGCATTTGAAAACTTCCTTCAAAATTGTAACTGCCAACGGAGAGGGGTCCTACTGTAGCTTTTTGAGCACATTTCTGCAAAGTAAATAGAATGTATGCAAAAACTAAAAGATACCCAGATGGTTTTTTTGGGCTGCAAACAAAACCCAAAAGGCATTTTTCTTTCTAATGTATAGAATATGTAGATCTAGTGTAAAATAGATGCCTTTAGCTAGAAAAAATGACCCCAGCAACCAAAAAATGGTATGTAAAGGTAGAATCAACTACCAAGAGATTGCAAAGGCATGTGACAACCTACAATTCTGATTAAAACACAAAATATGCAAGCTAATTGATGGAAACAAGATTATTAGATCTTTCAAAATCCTGCCTGCATGTATATGGAGAGACCAAACAAGCCATGGAAGGAACAAGAGCACAGATAACTAGCAATATCTCTTGAAAATTTTCAAATTTCATAAAAAAAATGCCTTAACAAAGCTCTAGATTTTAATGAAAGCAATAGCAAAATAGACAACTAGTTATAGAGTGGCTCTAATACCATATCAAATGATTCACCAAGGTCTGAATAATGAGGATGCATGAGTCGTGGTTGCATGGGATGAAGCAAGTGAATACCACAAAATGCTAAAGTAAATAAAATCAAACAAGAGATAATCGCATAGACAATTTGGAGAAAAGCCAATATTCCATTAACATAAGATGGCCAAAGTGAAGAATACATATAGGAGAGCACTTAAGTAACTCCTCACAAAAGGTAGTCAAAGCACCCCAAGAATAGACTGTAACTCCTCCATGAAAGGTGGTGACAAGGTGCCAAGAATAGAGAAGTAACTCCTATACCCAGAATAGCCGATCAGAGGAGTTACTTATGACATTTTTATGACACCTATGACACATCTATGACACACATCTCCACATAAGCTAGCCTATCCCACGAATGTAGAAAAACTCCATGCATGCACAAATATATAATTTTTCTAATTAAATAATAGGGAAAAATAAAAACCTACACTAACAGTTCTACTTATCAATAGATAATGAAGGATGAATCCTCAAGGACATCGAATTATATTTTATAGCCCTGAACGTCCTTCGTATCAAGAATTGGTCTAAACTCTTCTTCATGGTAGAGGAATTAAATCCCATTATAAAGGAGGAACATAGGATTGCTACAATGAGTAGAAGGCATTATGACTTGGTTATTGTCTAGATGTCTAGACTTCACCATGCTATTACAAAACTCGAGGTGCTACATTGTATAGACATCCTTGCTCCCATATTTATTGATTTTAGGGTACATAATGTATCGATAATTCAAGAAGGGAATTCCAAAAAAGATAGCCTATATTTCTCCTATAGTTTTTGATAAATATTATAAGCTTAATCTCCCCATGTAGACCTATCTAAAATAAAAGAATGGACCAGCAATCATGACATGGACATTGTCCTTAGACCCTAGCTCCACTTAGGCCCCCATATATTCAAGTAATTTGAAGGAAAAATCTCAATAGTACAATTTAGGAAGGTAATTAAGGTGATAATGACCCTATTAAATTGAGCCTTTGGATCCCCTTCAACCACCAATGTGAACAAAATCTAGGTTCCCTATGTGCATTTTAATGTAGAACAAAATCTCACCCCTCCAATTGGAGATTTGATCAGTGTCTTCTTGGCCAAGCAATTCATTACCATTAAAAGGAAGACATATAATAAATTTTACTTCCTTGTCTCAATCAACTTACCTAATGTTATAAATTTGTCTCTTAAGGGAAAAACTACCAATTCCCACCATTACTCAAAGTTGTATATCTTTAAGTAGAGGAACCATATGTAATTTATTTATGACTATGTCTAGCCAGCCATGGTGGAAGATATCATAGGTGCTCCCATGCTTAGGGTCCACCCACTCATTCAAAATTATGTTAAAATGATGGGTGACATCTGGTACTACCTTGATTTCATAATCATCAAGATTGAGGGGATTATGTCCCAGCCTTATAGATTACCAATATATACTCCAAGTAAGCTTGTTGAGTAAGAAATTACCTCCTAAATCATTAATGGCATTTATGGGATTTGTAAAGAAAAGAGGAATGGTATTATACAACCCTTCCCTCTAACCATTGGAAGAACTATACTTCAATATTGGAAATAGGTTGATAGTATGGCCAAGAACAAGGATTCATTTGGGTTTCAGCTTGATAAACTCAGGATGTGGGATCTTAAGAACATAGTGAGTAGCCATTTGAAAGATAAGAAGCTCCTTAAGCCTGAGTACATTCATTAGCTTAGTTTTCATGATACCATTTATATTAAGGCTAAGAATTATGAAGAAGTGTTGACTAGGATCTAAGGGCACAACATCAAATTAGATCACGGATTGACCAAGGATGATAAGCCATCTAGAGATGCATGGAAAATGCATCCTTTGAAATGCCACTTATTGCCTAGACCATCTCAGATAGCCCAAGAAGCATCCCAAGTATAAAAACCACATCCTCATGCATAGATTATGTAAGTCCATGGTAAGGAGAAAGTGGGAGAAGTAAAATTAGAAGAGAGGCCTAGAGAGGGTCCCTCATCTTCAACACTCCCACAAAGGATACCTTTTCCAATTCAGTACATAGATACGATAGATTTAGAGCCTGAAGAGACACTTGAGGGTGTCATCAAGGAACTTGTAGAAGCATATGATACTAAGAGGGAATAATAATATTTTCAAGAGGTTCAAGTCCAAGCAAGGGAGTCTGAAGAAGATAAAGGAAAAGATCTTGTCCTTATGGCATCCCAAGAGAAGATGAAGGCAGAGCTAGCATTGGTCCCTGTTAGACCAAGGAAGAGACCAATATTAACCTTCACTCACCCCATTATTTAATTCAATCTCTTTAGTGATGAATTCCCAATTCATTGACCAGTCATTCTTGACTAGTTCATTTATGGAAAATTGTAGAAGATCCCTACTCTTTCCCATTCATGGGGCATGACAAATGTGGAAGTACATGATGATATGAAGCCATAGATTAGGGCCATGGTAAAAGAGCAAGAAGAAAGGAGAATTATGGTCACTTCAAGACTAGAAAGTAAGAAGATGAATGCTCTTGGAGCATCAAGTAGCATCAGTGTAGAGGTTTTAGAGCCTATAAAATTTACATAGTCATATACAATCATGTAATTTAATCTAGAGAAAACTATACTAGAGAGGGTTACCACTAAGAAATAAATGCTGGGAGTAGATGAATTCACTTTCTAAAAGGTGGAGCCCTTTATAGGTCTGAACCCATTAGGAGGTCAATGGTTGGGTGAAGCTACCATTCATGAAGAAGATGTTGAGAGCCTAATTGAGGCTCAATAAACATGAGCAAAAGTAGGGGTCAGAGGAATGAAATAGAGGATCTATAATTTGGAAAGGGAAAAAGAAAACTTGAAAACATATACAATTATATTAGTACCTAAGACAATGACTAAAATGCTTGATGAGTCATTTTATGACATTTTTGAGGCACTCAAAATAGTGAAGTTGAGGCAGAGTGCATTAGTACAATAGAGTGCATTGGCCAAGGGCTTGGTCACCTAATGGCAAGCCTCAGAGGATAAAATAACTAAACTTATCAACATCTAACTAAGGAAATAGATCCCAAGTTTCAAAACTATTAGTTTAGGATACTTGAGCATAATTCTAGGATTGTGGTTGATAAGGTTCAAAGTTTGATTGCATGGCATAATAATGTGGAAAGGCTCCTAGAAAATGATAAAGAGCTAATTTCAAGGATTGAATAGCTTCTTGGGACTATTCTTGTAGATCCTACACAACCCACTACCATTGGAATCATAAGTGATGAAGAATTTAAATATAGGTCTACTTTGGTAACTCAAAAAATCAAAGGAAAGAGCCAAGGTAAATCTAGGGCTGATAACAATAAGATACTAGACATGATATTCAATGTTGGAGAGAGGATAAATGAAGTTAGGAGCATTAAATAAGTCATGGACAAAAATGATAGAGAACTTGAGGACTTGGTATATCAAGATAAGGAGTGTATCCTGAAGCTTGATGTGGATCTAGAGCTAGTTGATGAGAAACATACTAAAGCTATGAACATCCTCCAACAACAATAAGAAGAGGCTCCACTAGCAAATTAGACAATTTTCTATTTTGTAGAATTTTTTAGCTTTTGAAATACTAATATTCTATTGTAAATGCATATGCTAGTTTTTTAGCATATTTCACCTAGGTTAGTCTAATTGTAGAAAGCAAGTGTATTCGAGAACCATCTTAAAAAGGATAGTTGTCCTTGTGTTTTTTACACCTGTATATTGTAACTGACTGGTATACTACCTAATCTCTCTATAAAGGCATGTATTATCTTTTGTAAAAGGGGGCCAAAATTTGAGAAAATTTTATATACTCAGAAATTAATATAATCAAGAAGTTTTGCAAAGATTGTCCACATTTGATATGTCAATTGTTAATATAGATTATATCTCAATTGCTAGTTTATGTCTTGAATGTAAATGGTGTCTTTGAATTTTGAGTTGCATTTTATAATCATAGGGTTTCTAATTTTTGCATATGCCAAATTAGTTGAAGGATCTTAGTTATTACATCATTTCATTTTACTCTATATTCAGATGTGCAAATGTTATTTGATTACAGTAGTAAATCCTTAAAGTAGACCTGGTTCTTACTTGTGACTCTTTACATTGTCTTTTGAAGTTTGCCTAGTATATAGTGAAATTTGATCTTAGACTATGTTACATTATATATTGGTTGAATGCATACTCAGTTGCAATTAATGATTTGCCATTATATTTGAAACTAAAATTGGCAATCACTCATTTCACATCATGGTTGAATATGTGATGGTTGAATAAGTCATGGAACTAAAATTGGAAATTAATGCTTTGTCATGGTTGAATATATTAGTTTCACATAATTTAGCATGTTTTAGTGTTTTTAGTCCAAATTGTGCATTTTGGGTGGAAATTGGTCAAAAGCCTAGTTAGAGGTCATTGGTGACCAGATTTAATTGTCTGCAGTTTGCCCTTGTTTGGGAAGATATTATAAACCATAGGAAAAGAAATATCTTCTCAAATAATGAGAGATGGCTTGTATGCCAAAAAGAAGATGATGGTTAAAGAACAAAGCTCCAAATGGTTTTGGGAAGCCTATGATGATGCCCCCTCAAGGGAGTGTCCATTACATTTTTTGATGGATGGTCCCTCAAAAAGAAACAAGAAGAAAGGTGTAATTAACCCATGGTTGAGATTAATCCAAATGATAAAATTCTTACATGCATTGATGTAAAAAGGATACTAATTTTCCCAAAGGTGGTTATAATCACGAATAAAATTCAAAATAATGATTTTCCCATAGGCGATTATAATCATTAAGAGCACCTAGATTGGCTAAAGATGATTATTCCCTAGTTAGGGTTGATTAGCAAATATAACTCAAGGATATAAACTAGAATATAGATTAAAGATGATTGGGTGAAAATTGATGAAATAGATGGATAGAGGAATAAGATTGATCATTAAAAATTATTTAGTTATACCTACCAATGAGGAGATGCTCATCCTAATTAGCAACAATATAACTAGAATTGTTAATGGGTTAATTTGATCAAGGGTGGGATGGGAAGAGTTTTCCAAGGTGACAAGGAGAAAATTTTGTAGCTCCATTGATTGTAGACCTTCTTGAAGCTGATTTTTTTTATAGCATGTGATGATAGGCATCAAGATAGAACACCATGAAGACTTGGCTAAAATATGCATAAAGGCTGACTCTTGATCAAATAAACACTTGAAAATAATACACCAATGTTAAAAAACATGATGAAAATGTTAACATACAAATATGGATGGACTCATGAATAATGTGCTCGAGGAATCACCCACATATGCATACATATAGATCGAGTCGAGGCAACAACGCTGAAAGCAAACAAATAGGCAAGAAAATAAATAAACAAACAACTTGAAAAACAAAAGAAAAAAACAACCTAAAATAAACAAACAAATAGAAATATTGAAAACAAAAGCAAAAGAAAACATCCTACTAATGATAATGCCCTAGTAAGGTGAATCAAGGATAACTGACTACGCTTAGATAGGACAAATATTTTTGAATTTTTGAAAGTTTTGAATATTTTTAGAATTTTGAGGTATCTTACCTCGTTAGAGAGTGTCAAGATACCTACTCAAAAAATTACGAGAGTGTTTGGCTTAGGTTGCTCACAAAATAGTGAGAGCATATGAAAAGGGTTACTCACCAAATGATGAGAGCATATGAAAAGGGGGACTGAGATGACCTCAAAATGAATTGAGCATGATCCAAATGGTCCTAAAATGACCTCAATTCATAGTAATTCCATCTACATAAAAGGTAGAGAAAAACCAACTAGGTCCCAACAAGTTTTCAAATATAGCAAATGGCCAGCCAAATGAAAATAATAATGACAAGGTGATGTGACAATGCATGATAAAAAAATGTTTCCCCTAGTTTTCCTATAGGTGGTTATAACTAGGATACAATGGCATAGGTCAATGATACTAATTTTACCATAGGAAGTTATAATTAGTAGCAAGACTGGTGAAACATTGATTTTTCCATAGGTAGTTATGATCAAGCTCACATAAACAAACTTGATAGGATGAAAGATATCTTGCTAGATCAACTATCACACTAATTTCATAGATAGTTATTGTAAACATGAATTTAATTGATTGTTGAAACATGATCAGAATCCCCTCATAAAAAGTGCTAGAAGAACCAAAGTAACAAAGGTCAAGACAAGATTAGATAGGATGACTAAAAATAAGCTTTGGTATAGATAAGAATGGAATGGTTAGATGGCATGGTATTACTAAGGATAATGATGGTTTGATAAATTGGATAAAATGGTAAGAGGGTTGACCCCAAGTGATGGAGTGAATGTCTGGGTATGAGACAATGGAAAATAGGCATATGTAATAATGGCAGTGACATGGTAATTTGAAATGGTATGGTACAGATTGTTGGCCTGGGTGTGGTAAATGGCATATGATTCTATTTTTCTTTTTGATATGGAGATGCATGTCCTAATCAAGAAATGATACAAATAGAATACTCGATCATATTAATTCTAGCCTATACCTCATCTGAATAATTACTCTATCAAGAAATCGATGCAGATTTGGTTGTCAAAAATGCTTTTATGATCTTCATTAGTTGTTGATTATGATTCCTTCAAACATTGAGATAAGGTATCTTTGTAGCCTATACAAAGGAAAGTGAGACCATGGATGGTAAATAGGGAAAAAAATTGGATGATATGTTTTTTTGTGAAATGGAATGGTAGATGATAATGGAATGTGGAATGGTAGGTAAAAAAATAAAGATTAGGACATTCAGTCACACATAATGTTGATGATGCTAGACTCAACATAATTTTGGTTGTGGTGGGGCTGAATACTCATTCTCTCAATAAGACCATTAGATTCTTTTGTTATTTAGGCCTAAGAGTAGCTACCACCTAATTAGGTTGTAGATAGGAAGCTATTTTTGTTTGATCTTTGGTTTTGTCTTCATGAAGTAGTGAAGAAATTTTGTGCTCAACTATTAGTACCTTGATGAGGTTTTCACCAATGAAGTTTTCTAGATTTTCCTATAGCACCTCCAATAAGGTTTCACTAAGGAATGTTGACTTTTGACTTTGATTGTCTTCTAGTGCTTCTAAAAAAGTTTCACTAGAAGATGTTGAGTTCTAACTTTGATTGTCTCATGGCACCTCTAAAAAAGTTTCACTAGGAGATTGTTCTCCTTCTATATGAATGTGATCTTAGCCTCCTTTTTCTTCTTCAACTACTATGTTACCATGGATATAGTTTAACAAAGTGTGATTTTCTTATCCCAATTGACACTTATGGGAGATGGAATATCAATGATATGGCTATTTTGGTTGATGGTAATGACCTATGAAATGGTAATGGAATGGGGAAAGGTTACACAATCCTTCTATAAGATACTATGATAACTTGTGTTGAAGCTAAAGTACTCATCCTCAAAAACCATAGAAGGATAAAAAATGTATTCAAATTGATCGACAAGGCATGTGTAATTAATGTTGTAATAGCCATAAACATATTCTTCTTCTAAATTTGATTCTAACTCAAGGGACTCTGAATTTGATGTTGATTCAAATTTTGATGATAAATTTGATGTCGGTTCAAAAATAGAACTTGAATTTAACTCTAATTCTTCATTTTATGGGTAATATGTTATAATGATGTCTTATTGAATATATGGGTTTGGACAAGTAATGGCCTGTGATGGCATAATGGGCTCCACAAAAATTGGTTTGTCAGAGTGGGACCCCTCTAGGATGGTAAAAAGGTCAAAATATAACTCCTCAGAGATTAGATTGTCAATAAGAGGCTCTTGAAAAATAGGCACATATTTGAGGTAATTATTTTCCCAAAGGTGGTTATAATCATTAAGAAGTGCCTTGACAAAGACTGGCTCATTAGTTTAAGACTCCTTATCAATTGGTATAAGATCGATAGATGATTCATCATAGGTTGACTTATCACAAATGGTTAATTCAAAAAAAACATCTCAGATTGGTTGGTTCTCTTGGCCTTGGTTTCCAATGACTTGGAAAATACTAGTTTTGAACATATCTTGTTCTTTGAATGATTAGATCATTTGAGGTTTGGTTGGGATTGGTATTAGACAAGGAATGACTTGTGGTTGGATAATGGTAGGGCTTTGGGGAGCATGATTTCTTACATGAGATAAAGGACAAAATCCTGGGATGGTAATGATAGGGAATTATGGAGCTTTATTTCTTGTACAAGTCAAAGGACTAGGTCTTGGAATGATGAAAGGGTGTTGTAGAGCCTGGATGCTCACACAAACCAAAAGACTAGGTCTAGGAATGATAATGGTATTCTTTGGATATTGTAGAGCTTGATAGCTCATATAATCCAAAGGATGGTTAGGGGTATTTGATGATCAAATAACAAAAGGATATCATGGAAGTTGATTGCTTACATAAGCCAAAGAATCCAAGTCTTCCTCATAAACCATATCATCTCAGTCATGAGTTAGATCATAAGTTGGTTCTTGACTGTGTTCCATGTACTGATTATTGCAAAGAGGGTATGGATCCATATCCCCAAAAATATTATCTATAGTTGGGTCTTCAAAGTCCTCCTCACAAGCCTCTTCATACCAATATAGGTCTTGAGTTGGATCATGTGGATTTTGACTACGTTCCTCATATGGAGTATTGTAGGGAGAATAATAAAACTCCTTAGAAAATATTTCTTTATAAGGGTTCCTAGTGGGATTTTTTGTGGCCATTTTATCATAAGTTGGATTGTACGTGACTCCACCATAAGTGTAGCTAGACATATTCACATAAATTATGAAAGCTCTAAAATAAAAAGGCTTAGATTTTTACAAACTCTAAAAATCTATCTAAAGGATAAATGGTTCAAATTTGGTCTAACTTGGTCAAAGGGGTGGAGTTGTATCTCCAATATGGTTTGAAAGTGGAGTTGTATCTCCAAAATTGTTTGTGATAATATTTGGCATAAAATAGTCTAACATCAAATGTCTAACGTCAAATGTTATACACACAAAAGGTCAAGTGTTTGATTAAAAATTAGCATGTCAAAAGTCTAGGTCAAAGTATTCCAAATAAGGTTTAAACTAGGAAAGGAAAAAGTTGAGTTACTAGGTCTTTTGTCCAAATGTGGAGTCAAAATCTAGGCTCAAACAAATAGGCATATGTTAGGACTTTTGTCTAAATGACATCAAAATCTAGACTTGAAACAAAGGTTGATGTGATTTTATTTAATCTAACAAGTTTGGAAACAACTTTGACATAGAATTGACATATGAAATCAAACATAAACATGATCAGTTGGCATAAGGCATAAGACAAAAGGGTCTTTGAGAAAGGTTGTGTTCTTCCAAATAAAGACATAAACAATGATGAGGATAGGCATTAAACAAATAAACCATTAATAGTTTTCAAATTTGGGTAATTGATTAATTAAACTTATGGAACCCAAAAGAGAAAGATCTATGTATCAGCCCCATGATTTAAGGCCTAAATAGAAATCAATCAATGTTTGAATCCAAACTTGACAAGGTTAATTGAAAACTCAATGTTGAAAACTAGGTTTTGACCAAATAAGCTAGACAAGATCAGACAACATGATGGCACATAAATGAGGTCCAAACAACAGATGTGACATGGTGTGAAATAAATGGTTTTTGATATAAGAGAAACTAGTCTTGAAATAGATTGAGTAGCCTAATGGCGTAAACATGCTCGAATGATGTGATCTATCCTATGTTTCAAAAACTCAAAGGAAAAATGGTTTGACATGATTTGGGTAGCATAAAACTACCCACTACAACTCAAATGACACATACACAAACAAGTTTAGCAAAAATTTCAAGGCATAAGTGTGGTGTAAAATGTCCAGTGTAACACCTCTTTAGATAAAAGAGTGATGTACAAACAAATTGTTGTTGACATGGATTTATAAACAAACAAACAAGTTTTATTCTCAAAACATACTAAATGAGAAAATGATCCAAAGATACACTAAGTATAATCATCTAAATCCTATCAAGGGTATGGTAATATGGGGTTGACTAACTATCATGTTTTTGAACATTTCTAAGGGAATCAATTGCATAATGACCTTCATGTCAAATAATGCAAAAGATAAGCATATAAATTAGGTGACCATGGAATTGGCTAGTTTTAAAAATCTCTAGGCCTTTTTACAACCACTACATCCTACTATTTTCTCAAAGTAGTGTGATGTCCAAATGCAGATACATCCCATGTGTAACTCAGAAGGAGTAAGTGAAGACAATGCCAGGAGATGAAACCCTGGGTCAAATCTTCCCTAAAGAACTCATGGGAGGTAATGACATCCCACTCATAATCTAAGATTCAATGAAATTAAATACATAAAAAGAAAGACTTTAGGGTTGTTTTCAAGGTCACCCAAACTTTGAATAGTTTTTGGGGAGTGCTTTAGATAATATTCTTTCAAAGCCTTAGACTAGGATTTTTACAATAGGAATGGCACTTTTGATTCCAAGGGTTCCCTAAAGGGAACAAATGGAAGAGTATACACATAACACCCCTCTCTTTTCTAAACAAAATTAGATCAAGTGAATATTGAATAATAAAAACTTTTAGAAAGATGAGTTTATTGTAAGCACCAAATTCGAAAGATTGGGTGGTGTTCATTTGACCCATTGGTCTTAAGATTATGAAGTCTGAAAGCCTAACTTATGAAAACATTCACTTAATAGCCTAAACATTTCATTTATAACCAAAAAAAATTCCTAATTCATTTAAAAATCATGCCAAAGATGTCTTAATAGCATGTTTTAACAAGTTCCAAGTCCGTTGGTTACTTGTCTACCCTTAAGGCATCACCCGAAAAGCAAATATGTTAGATTAGAAACATTTTTAAAAAAATTTCAAAATTTTGTGAAAATTTTATGAAACTTGAAGCTAAAATAATGTCCAATTCTAAAAATTTAGGAGAAAACATGTTATTTTTTAAAAAAATCATCTAAAATAGAGTCTATATGACCCCAAACCAAGCATTTTAAAATGGCCTATTAGCTCTCAGGTTTGTGTTTTTAAGAAAAACACAGTGACCTACATCAGTTCTATAATTGATGATAATTAAACTTAATAATTGATGATGATTATCTAACCAAAAATAGTTATACCAATAGTGACCGACAATGGGTATGCCAATCAGTGATGGTTTTACTAATTGATGACGGTTACTGTGTAAACCCGTTATAAATAAAAATAACAAAACAAAGTTAGAAAATCAAATTAAAAAAATTCTAATGATCCAAATGAAGATTTTAAAGTTGCATAATGATCTTCTTCATGTGTGGGATGTGTCTGGTCACACTGGGCATGTCATTAAGTGAGCTAATAAATTTACTAAGAAGAGGAGATTAGTATTGTGTTAGTTAATGAAACCAAATAAAAAACACACTAAACTAACATCTTCATGCCTACTTACTAGGGTGAGCTTAGTGAAGAAATACAAATGAACAAAGCACAACTAAAATGCAATAAAACACACATTCCTTACCTTATTTGATGCTCTAAGAGTATTATTTGATTGGATTTCTCGATTTGTGCTCATGAAGTCCTTGTCAATGGAAGACTGGCTACCTCCATCTCTCCTTGGCACCTTTTGGCTTTGGCTTGGCTTGGCTTGGAATCAATTTAACGTGGTAACACTAATTTAAATGGCTTATTAAAGATATTTTTTCATTATAACTTTTCACTAAAATATCTTAGAAATGATGTTTATGGCCTCTTTATTTATAGATTTTTGAAAAATACTAAAATCAACATGAACCATCCATCTCAGGATTGAGATGTGTGGCTAAGGATTAATCCAATTATGCAATTAAAATTTATAAATAGGCTCATTAATATTTTAGATAGAGGAGAAATGAAGAGGTATGGAGGGATTTGATGAGGCATGGGAGGCATGAATCTTGATATTTGTGGCATTTATGGCTCAAGGATGTCTTCCCAAGAAATGAGGTCACTTGATTATGCATATATTCAATATTCATTTCCAAAACAAATTATTCAACAAGTTTCCATGGAATTATTGATTATTCCTTGATTTGGGTTAATTATCTCTTAAGCATGTTTAAGCACTTTGTGCACAAATTACTCAAATTGATCAGAATGCCTTGTTATTGGTCCAAAATTTGACTAGATTGGAATTGGAAGGAAATGTCAGATGCATTAGATCCATTATCCCATTTAGGATATTATCAATATCAAATAACAATGGCACATGTCTTGTGCAAGAGATTTGATAGGAAAGAGCAATCTAGAGCACCTAAGTGCAAAATTGGTATTTTGACTCAAAATGATCTGATCAAAGTTAGCTAGCCCATGAATTGCATTGCCCCATATAGGGATACCCTAGCCAAAATTGGCACTTGAATATGTTAGTTTCACATCATTTAGCACGTTTTAGTATTTTTAGGCCAAATTATGAATTTTAGGTGGAAATTGGTCAAAATCTTGGTTGAAGGTCATTAGTGGCCAAATTTAGATGTTTACACATTATATAATGGTTGAATGCATACTCACTTATAATTAATGCTTTGTCATGATATTTAGAACTAAAATTGGCAATCACTCATTTTTTTTCCTTACCCTTCTCTTTGATATTTTTTTATATAGATCACTTTAATTTTAGATTCATTATAAATATCCACTTATATTAGTTTTTTGCTTAAATATAGATAATAATTCACTAAATATTAACATAGATTCCCCATAATTCACAATGAACATACCATGATGTCTCCCAACCATCACTTATTATAAATTTGTTGGACATCAGTACATATCTCTACCATTATTTCACCATAGGTGACATCAAGTTGCCATAACCTACTACTCATGCTCTAAATTCATCGAATTCTAAAATAAGAAGTTTTATTTGAACACTACGAAACAATGTGGTTCATTTAGAGGCATTAACAAGGTGGTTGTCCATACATGCTAGAAGGAGGGCTATGAATTCTTTAAATCTTTATTGATCTTAGAGTGTTTTGATCTAAGATTAGCTTATCTATATATTTTTGAGTGAATTATTTGCTTATAAATATAAATATCATTGATCTTTGTTGTTTGTGACACATTTTTGTGCTTCCTTAAGACAAAGATTGAAGTTCCTTAAGGTATTGATGCTTGTTTTCGATAAATTTAGCTTAAATTTTGAAAATACATAGTATCTAAGGTTAGGATGGCTCATTTTGATCAAAGTTTGGCATATATTTCATAGATTTGAGTTCCTTTAGGCTTGTAATTATAAAGATATATCATAATTCACATAAGTAAATGCATCTTTTAGTTAATTCATTCAAAGATTAACATCCTTTGTAGTTTTTCATACAACCTTTACAAAATAAGCTTAATGTGAAGGTCTAAATATTGTTTATAAAGTTAAAATTGATACATCATATTTTGGGTAGGATCTTCAAGTTTTAAGATAGAATTTCTTAGGATCAGAACAAGATCACACTCAGAGACCAAGGAGCCTTTACTTGAGCTTGAGGTTCACAAAAAGGCTAGATATGACAAAGGTAGATGTAGGAGATCCAAATCTTTGCCAACTTTACCTCTTCAAGGTACCTATGCCTTCAACCTTCGTCTAGGTATGGCTTTTTTGGGAGAATATTCTATTAATGTACCAGGTGTGGTGCATGATCTCCCATGCAACCCTAAGAAGTATTTGCCTAAATTTAGTCCATCTGGTATTAAAACTACCAAAGATCACATTAAGTCCTTCAAGGCTACCTTAAGACTGATAAAATTTGTACATGAGGATGTAGCTTATAGGTTATTCTCCTTCAACTTTAAGGATGTTAATTATGAATTGTTCTTAAACTTTCCTAATAATTGCATCACTAGTTGGGATGGTTTCATTGATGTTTTTATAGATAAATTTGGTAAAATTATTAGTCCTTATGTTATTTACCATCAGTTCACCATAATTAGAAGGGATGAAAGTGAGCCTATTAGGTCCTTTAATGATATGTTTTATAAAATGTACATCATGCCCATAGAACCATATAAGCTTGATGATGTCTTATCTTTAGAAATATGCAAGGATGTAGAAGATCCCATGACCTTTGTAGTTTTGAAGAGATCCATGCCAGCTATATCCTCATTAACAAGGGCCTATTCTGAGGCAATCACCATCAATGATTAGATATAACCCCAAGGTGAAATGGAATATTATATTTCAAAATTCAACCCACATATGCGTATGATAAACTTACTCCCCAACAACATCCAAAATATCTTAGCATTAAACCAACTTCCAAACCTCAATCAATTATCATTGAGTGATGCTACTCCCAATCAAAACTTAGGGTTCGTAAATAATTTTACTAATAGGTTCAATACAAATGATCAAAGGGATTTGGTACCATATACTAATAGTAACTAGGTACATAATTCTGGAACTCCTAAAAATGAGAATGAATCTATCTTAAAAATGGTCCAAAAGTTAAGCATTGATTTTCTTTCACTATAAAAACAAGTTGGAAATAAAATTGAGAGATCAAGTATGAACTTCTCATTTCAAAGGTATAATAGGCCAAATAATATATTTTAGAATGATATTTTTCACAATAATAGGAATAATGAGACATTTTCTAAAAGAAGACCATGGACATTAACCTCACTGATATTACATTTATTGATTATTATAGGGTACATTGCATACAAAAGAATAGAGAAATTGACTATATAAAATTTTTCAAAGCCTTTGAGGCTTTCCAAAAGGAATTGGATACATTTAAGTGGTCCCTAACAAGAAAAGTAGTGCATGTGATTCTAGATCTAAATCATCTAATCAAGCCTTCATGGTTGTGATTTAATAGTTTTGGGAATATTAGTGTATTATTCCTAATTTATTTAAAGGTTCTGAGTAGTAAAATTAGTAAATAAATATGAAATAATTAAGCTACTAATTTGTGTAAATTAGATTATAATTTTAATCTTTCTAAATATTGTAATAAGAGATGGAAACTAAGACTTTGCTAGAAACTAATTGATCTAACTGAGACAGAGGTTGGAATTCATTATGCAAGATTGGGACACTATCATGAACTAGGATCTAAGGTTCATTTAGTGATTGGATAAGAGTGATAAAACTAGATAGGAGTGGCACCGATATTGTAGTCCACCTCTATTACTATTGTCTTAAGGATCTATGCTTTTTGGGTTTTATTTTCTAGGTCTGTGTGACCTTGTCTGTGAAGTTTTGATAGTTAGAAGTCTATATATATCCTTGTAGAGTATATTTTCTCTTCAAACCTTTTCTTCCATTATGTTTTGACTAATTTTGAGAAAGAGGTGGGGTTAATGTGTGTAATATTCACTGGATGTGGATCCATACCCATTGTGTGAGCATGTTGCCTACATACCAATACTCTGAAGAGGTATCAAGCCATATGTCGTTCTCCCACTTAATGTGTTTTGTGCAATTATGTGTATGAAGATGTAGAATGCTAAACTAGATGTGCTTGACATGGCTAGAGACTAGTTTAAGGATTTAAATAAGCTTGTAAGTGTGTTGGTTGGTTGTATACAGAGAATAGGGAAGATTTCTTGAATAGTTTTGCTTGTATTCTTCCTTAGTGATAATTGACAACCCTTTCCAAATGATATTTTAATGGGATTTTATAGGGATTTATTAGTCATGGGTTGAATGTTATCATATTAGGATGACAAGGATAAGGATGGGGAACTAAAATAAATTAACCATTAGGGCCAAAAATGGACTTGGATAATAGTACCAAAAATGGATAAGAGTGGTACCAACACTATAGTCCTAGTTGTGATGTTGTTGTCTTGAGTAAATAGGACCTAGGGGGATGGATCTATCATGGAAAGAGGAGTCTATCTCTATTGGGATCAAGTATATAAGGCTATAGATGATTGGGAATCAATAAAAATATGCCTATGAGGGTAATGAAAGCAAGTAGAAGGGACCTATGGGTTGGGTGTCACAAGCCACACTCAAGTTACCAATTTTTGTATTTTATAAGACTATATTTACCCCCCGCCCCTTTATTCTAGTGATGTAAAAAAGTTAAATACTATGATAAAGTAAAAATATAAATCATACCTAAACTTACCTATAAGGGTGAATATCATGAAGCTATGTGACGTTGGTTGTGCATAGAGAGAACATGTTGTAAAGTATGAATCCAAAAGAAAAATAAAGAGTAGATTAGTTCTTACTAGATACACTATATCTAAAATAAGAATGTACAAAGCTGGGTAAGAGAAAGAGAAAGAGAAAGGAATGAATACACCTCATTAGGTACATGAAATAATATAAAACCTATTGTGATGCTAAGTAATGTTGGGTGATGTTGAGTGATGCTAGATGTGTGTTGAACCAAGAATACTATCATAAACAGAGCTAAGTGATCAATTCACTGGAAGTAGCTCAAGAATGCAAATGCTAACCCTTTAGATCCATTTTTTCCCCACTAAGTGAATCTAGGTCATCTTGCGTGTGTTGATCAATGTTTGGACTATGTGTCCAATCCCTCTAAATAGGTGGAAAAAAAATTTAAAGGCTAGCTAGTCCTTTGGCTCCATCATTTCCCTATGAAGTGAAGCTATGAACTGATACAAGTATGAAATGCATGTCATATGAGATGGATCTTGAAGCCCATAAATGCACTATGATCTAACAATGTTGATGTGGATAATTGAATGTATGATGGAAACTAGGCCACTCTTGGCCACTCTAAAAGATGGAGACTAGGCTTGTATGAAAGCCACTCTAAAACTAGTGTAATAGGCTTATATGAAAGCCACTCAAGAATTTAGGAACTTGGAAATGTGGAAGTTAGGATTATATTAAAGCCGTTCCAAAATTATTCCAACCACCTATAAATGGAATAAGGCATACAATTGCTAAGAATGCATGGGTAATACTAAACTCAAAAAGGAAAAGAAAATAAATGTGCCACAAACATTTCCCCCAATCACTAGTGTTTAAAACATGGATTCTGATCTAAAATTTATATCAAATACCATGTCTAAAAATAGAAGTGAGAGTGATCATACCATGCAAGATGACCCCTATATCTATGTTATCAGAGCAAAAGTGTACTAAAAATTATTGATTTTAAATTAGTTTGGTTGTGCAAAATTGTAGCTAAACCTACTTTTTTGCCTAATTTTGAAAAGTCTAGTTTTTTTTGTTTGGATAAGAGTGCCAAAAGTGGACACTAGTGGCACCAACACTATAGTCCAAGTTGGGTGCTATTATCTTAGGACAAATTTGATAATTGTTCTGATATTTTCACTATCTACCTAGTCTATTCTTACTATTTTGATGTCTGGTTGTTATTTTAGGTTTGTTGAATGTGGCTTTTTCAATTGTTAAGAGCTCTAATATCTATGACAAAACCCTTGTTTGTTACCCCCTCTTATGAGGGTAGGAATGAAGACCCTATAATGACTTCCCTCAAAATAAAGAGCCATATAAATATGTTATGCTATGAAAATACATGATATAACAATGATAATCGACAAGATATCTCAAGATATAGCATGATTTGTATTGAATGATTTTTAGATCAACAAGGCTATGCCTAAATGTATATAACAATATAATAACATGTGTAATGTACTAAACTATAAATGAAATTATGTTTAGTTATTAGTTGTTAGTTGGAGGGATAGAGCATGATGTCCATCATGGCATCCAAAAAATCAAGATAATGTATGATGTGGATCATGGCATTGCAAATAATTAAAAAGGAATCAAGAAAAAAGCATACAAGGAAAGAAGCAAGAAGCATACAAGTGTGGCCAAGGGGCCAAGAAAACAAGGGACATGGGCACATGTCACTCAAACTGGAAAACATACGAGGCATTTTCAAATTCCACATACACATACAATAGAATAAGCAAGGTTGACATGAAATCCACAATCACCTATAAGAGTACAGGAAAAGGACATTGGAAAATGTCCTAAGGCACACAAAAAAATAGAATTAAAGGACATTGTAAAATTTCTTAAGGCACATATAAGAGACAAAATTGGAACTAATAAATTCAATCACATCAATATATGTGAAGTAAGAAAGGAAAGAATGTCAAACTAGGAAAAAAAATGCATCTAACTAATCAAAGTAAGAATTTGAAAGTATGCAAGACTTGTAGTACAAGACTAGGTATATGATAAGAAAATACATGAGTGATATAGACTAGTGAGTGTTAATATAATAATTTGTGTAAACTAGTAAGTAATGTACATCATAATAACTAGAGTGTGTGGTGTAGGAATGACATAACTTGGATGGTGTAGTCATGTAGAATATGCCCCCAGGGGAAGATATATCAATGTATGTCTTGATGTAGAAGTAGGATGCCCCCTCAATGGGTGGAGTGAAGCAATCAAGGATATGGATGCCACTACACACACTCAAAATAGATCAAATGAAGCATGGTAATGTAGATAAATTGACAAATACTAGCATATAATAGCAAATGTAATTCTAGCATGATAGTAGTAATGTAAAGCATGGATGATGTAGACAATCAAAATATTTTTGGTGTTTTTTGAATTATTTGCATGTTTTTGTATTTTTAAATATTTGAATTTTTTTGGTATTATTTATATAATTTATGTAAAATAAATCATTAGGATACTATGTACAAGAAATTGAAAAGAGATGGTGTGCAAGCAAGTAAAAAGAAACTATGTATAAGTAAGGATGAGAAGAGATGATACTAATTGATGAGTCTCATGGGAGACTCCCTATCATGGTGTCCTATATAAAATAAAGGAATCATGCATGATTATGAATCATGATGGAATTTCTACAAATATGACTTTAAATATTAAGACTCATTGTCAATATCTTGGAAATCATAATAACTTGTATTATTCAACTCATCATTATCATCTTGATTTTGAACCAATGAAATGCTAGTGTTGACTTTTGTTGTATCTAGATATTTTCCTTTGATAAACTATGTCTATGAATTATTTAACTTAAGATGTTCAATAAATCCCAAACCTTGGTAACAAACATTATCAACTACTAGAATAGGAGTAGTGATGCCTTGAGCCTGATTGCCCAACCCTTAACCTTGATAATCAAACTGTTGTAGATATTTTAGACCAAACCCATACTTATTTGAAAGTTGAGACTTATTTTGGAGAGGTATATTTGCATCTTTTTCATGCCTTACCTATTCTTTTGGCACTATTTCTTGCTCTAATTTTGATTTTTGATCCTTTTGTTGTTTTGATTTATGCTTTGGTAACCATGTTTGTACTATTTTTAAAGTTGACCCTTTATGAATGTGTTCCTAGGTTATTACGGATTGCTTGATTGATTTACCTTGTATAGGGTTTTCATTATAAATTATATGTTGTATATGTTTTTTAATGCCAAACATGAATATATGTGATGCCCATGCATGTCGTGATATGCACAATAATAATTGGATCTTCTCACTAGATGTAGAGGAGGTAGTTTGATCAACTTAGATTTAATCATTTAATTTAGTACCTCACTTGAAATCTTATTTTATATTTGAATGATTTTTAAATCACTAGTTATGGAGTTACTTTATTGTGATTTCTTTTTTTGATATGTAACATTGCTTGTAACCAATTGACTAGGTGGAGGTGCATATACATGATTGACACTAGGGTGCTTTTGAGTCTTTTGTACTATAATATTATTTTCCAATGTTGTGATCTTGTCAAGTAATCATTTATTCTATGTTTTTAAATCTAAAATTAACTTGCTCATACTAGTAATTTGATCTCTTAGAGTCTCACAAATGCAAATCCTAGTTTCTTTCAATTGAACATGTAAGCACATATGTTGAAGAAGTTTTGAAGAAGTTATACACTAAATGTATGCATTAGGAAAATAAGTATAGGATACCTCACCTTTTATAAGGGTGATAGCATGGACCTAGTTAGAGGGAAAGTAACTATCACCCTCTTGGGGGAGACGAGGAGAAGAATATTATTTCATGTGCATAAGATATGACATTGAAACTTAACAGGTGGTTGTTAGCTTATGTAATGGATCCTCTAGGTATAAACCATGTATGTGGGATAAAATAAATGTAATTGAAGTTATAAGTTGTATATAAATATGTCTATAAAGAGAATTCCACGTGAGAGATAACAAGTTTGGGAAAGAAAGCATGAATTTGTGCATGAATGCATAAGAAACTTTGACATGTGTTATGATAATTATAGTGTTTTTAGCATGATAAACTTGAATTTTTTTCCATATGAGAGATGGAAAGAAAGAGGTAGAAGGCATTAATTTTTTCATGAATGCATAATAAAATTTGAAAAGTAATATAATATTTCTAACATGTTTAGAAAAATAGAGTTGTAAATTATTGCACGAGAGAGAGAGAGAGAGAGAGAGAGAGAGAGAGAGAGAGAGAGAGAGAGAGAGAGAGAGAGAGAGAGAGAGAGAGAGAGAGAGAGAGAGAGTATGCAAAATAAATATTGAAATCTTATGCATCTTTAAAAATAAATGTTATAATATCATATTTTGTTATGAAAAATAAGAAATAAAGGGAAATAATGAAACTTTGCATTAACATATGGTAAACTTCATCATTCATGTGTATGATAGAACCAAGTATGGTCTCCTTATTATTTACAAGAAATATAAGAAATGTTTAGAAATAAGTGAGATCCATTTTTGTTTTGATGTGCAATCTGAGTTTAGATGTAAGGTGATACCTTAAGAAGTAATGGGACCTAGTATATGCAACTAGGGTTTCAAATATGATTATTTCAAAAATTACTATGAAATTTTGAAAATTAAAGTGAATTTTTGAGCTAAGTATACAAGTAAAAAATTAAAAAATTATTGGAAAATTTATGATTTAGAAAGAGCTAGTATATGAAACTAGGGTTTTGAAAAATTAATATTTTTGAAAATTACTATTGAATTTTGGAATTTGAAGTGAATTTCTAATTTTAATATGCTATTAAAAAATCAGAATTTTATTGGAAAATTACTGGGAAAATATTGGGACCTAATATGGATAACTAGGGTTTAAAAGAAGATTATTTTAAAATTACTACAAAATTTTAAAATTTAATGCTAATTTATTATTTTATTATGCAAGTAAAAAATTAGAAAAATATAGGAAAAATTAGTAGGAAAGTTACCCTAGGGTTTCTAGAGTTTTTATGTAAAAATAAAGTAAGTCATGTTCACCAAATGATTTAACAATTTTAAGAATATTGGTGTATTATTCTTAATTTATTTAAAGGTTCTAAGTAGTAAAATTAGTAAATAAATATGCGATAATTCAGCTACTAATTTTTGTAAATTAGATTGCAATTTTAACCTTTCTAAAATTAGTAATTAAGAGATGGAAAAGAAGACTTAACCAGAAACTAATTGATCTGATTGAGATAGAGGTTGGAATTTATTATGCAAGACTGGGACACTATCATGAACTAAGATTTGAGCTTCATTTGGTCATTATATAGGAGCATCAAAAATAGACAAGAGTGGCACTAGTGCTATAGTCTAGCTCTACCACTATTATCCTAAGGATTTAAGCTTTCTAGGTTTTGTTTGTCAAGTCTGTGTGACCCTATTCATGAAGTTTTGATAGTTGGAAGTCTATAAAGCTCCATGTAGAGAATATTTTATTTCATACCTTATCTTCCATTGTGATTTGACAAATTTTGAGAAAGAGGGGGGGTTAGTTTGTGTAAGATTCACTAGACTTGGATCGACACCCCTTGTGTGGGCATGTTGCCTACATACCAATACTCTGAAGAGGGATAAAGCCATATGTAGTTCTTCCACTTGATGTGCTTTGTGAAATTATGTGTATGAAGATGAATAATGATAAATTAGATGTGATTTAGGTGGCTAGGGATTTGTGTAAGGATTTGAATAAGCTTGTAAGTGTGTTGGCTGGCTATATGTAGAGAATAAGTAAGATATCTTGTATTCTTGCTTGTTTAGTGATAATTGCCAACCCTTTCCAAATGATATTTGAATGGGCTTTTATAGGGATCTATTGGTCATGGGTTTAATGTGCTCATATTAATATTATAAGGAGAAAGATGGGGAACCAAAATAAATTTATTATTGGGGCCAAAAATAGACTTAGACAATAGTCTCAAAAGTAGACAAGAGTGGCACTAACACTATAGTCCTTATGTGTTTCTATTGTCTTGAGTAGATGGGACTTAGGGGATGGATTTATCATAGAAAGAGGAGTTTGGCTTAGTTGGGATCAAGTCTAGAAGGCTAAGGATGACTAGGAATCAGTGAAAATATGCCTATGAAGATCATGAAAGTAAATAGGAGGGACTTATGGGTTGGGTGTCATAAGCCACACTAAAGTTACCAATTGTTGCATTTTATATGACTAAAGGTTGATACTTTTAAATTCCCCTTTCAAGAGGAAAATGAACCTGATGATATCCTTTAAGATATCCAACCCTTTCAATAGTTCATAAAGAAGACCTACCCATTAAGGAATAGAGTAGAGGCAACCCTTAACTAACTCAATAGGCCCAAATAATTTTGGAATGCCTCCAGACACCTCTTCAAGCAAAAATATAGATCCAACTAAAGGGAGTAATTCTAAACCCAATGTTGAGATTATTAGTTCTTATAATAAAATTGGATATAACATAGTTGAGGACATGAAAAATATAAAGGCTATTATTACATTGCATGAACTCAAGTAGGTCATAGAGAAAAAGGACCTCTTACTAGAATCTTTTTCAAAGAATTCCAATAATCCACCCAAGGTTGATCATTCCAATGTGACTGTACACAAAGCCAAGGTTGAGTCTCCTCCTTTCTTGCTCACTATCATGATGTTTGGTAAGAACTTACATAATTTCTTGCTATATTATGGTGCTTATACCAACATCATGTCTGTAGGTATATGCAAATATTTTGACTTGAAACTTATTAAGTCTGATAGGGTTGTTACCCAATTAGAAAAATATAGAGTTAGGGTAATTGGGGAACTTTTAAATGTTTTGCATGCAACTAGCTTCTGAGCTTAGGGTGCAATAATTCATTGATATTCAAGTTGTTGATATACCTAATGTTTATGGTTACATGCCCACATATTTCTTACATTTGTGTCTACCTTGGAAGGGAGTTCTTAATCAAATCAGGGTTGAGAGAAAACCAAGGATGAAACATATGATAATGGAGTAAAATACTATAAATAAGAGGGTTAACATAATTGACTTAGACTTAGGGGTTTTCACCTTAGATATTGATAAGGTATGTGATCCCAAGAGTACTCATGTTGTTCCTAAACTGTGGAATTTACATTTTGATGGTGATAGGTGTGATGTTGGATCAGGTGATGGTGTTGTCTTAATTGACCCTACTAATATAAATTACCATGCTTCTTATAGGCTCTAATTTGATTTCACTAAAAACCTTGATGAATATGAATCTCTTACCTTAGGCTTGAAATTTTATATAAAGAATAAGGTCAAATAACTACTAGTTTTTGGGGATTCAGAACTATTGGTCAACCAAGTAAGGATAAAATACCAATGTAAGCTCTCATATCTTAAAAGGTATAAGTTTAGAGTTTAGGATTTTATTGAGTCCTTTAATGCTTTTAGAATTACCTCTATCCCAAGAGAGGAAAACCAAGCTACTAAAAAGTTGGAATCTATTGTAGCCAACCTCATGCCCAACCAAGATTCCCCTAATTTTAGTATTGAATTGATCCCTTTTCCTTTAGTTCCTAATAATGTTAACCATTTTCAAGTTTTTAATTAATATAAATACATATTAGATTTCATGACCAATTTTGGAGCATTTTATGCTCATATTATTGATGAGACTAATCAAAATACATCTAAGAAGGATAAGTTTGATGGTAAAGTCATTTAGTTGAATGACAACAAGATCCCTAATGGGATGATTGCTTTATAGAGACTTTTTGACCAAGACAAATTGGCTAAAGTTTCTAAGGTTCCCAAGGTAAGTGGGAAAGATTATAATGTTGTTGATCTTGATCTCCAAGGTTAACCCCAACTAGTTAATGTTTGAAAATCTTGTACAAACCTTGAGAATAAGAAATCTAAAGATCTTCTTACATAATATAGGGATGGCATGCCTGGTCTTATGATGATTTAAAAATATTTGATCCAAGAGTCATTACCCATAATATACCCCTTAAATAAAGTTACAAACCATTCAGGTGGAAGCAAATGCTTTTAATCCCTATCCTAGAACCCATGATCTTCAAAGAGGTCAAAATATTACTAGATGTTAGGATAGTCTTCCCCATCAATCATTATACTTGGGTGGCTAACTTAGTTCTAGTCAAGAAGAAGAATGGTGATACTAGACATTTTAATAACTTCAAAAACATAAACAAAGCATCAGAAAAGGAAAACTATCCTCTTCCTTCTCTAGACCAAGTAATCTAAGTTGTTTTAGGTTCAGCAATGATGTCTTTTCTTGATGGCTTTTTAGGTTACAACTAGGTATTGGTTGATAAACAAGACAAAATGAAAACAACTTTCACAAAAAAATGGAGAACCTTGGCTAACAAAATAATTCTTTTAGGCTAATAAATGTAGGATATACTTTTTAAGGAGTTATGGACCATGTCTTCCAAGGCCTCATAGGTAAATGCATCATTATTTATATGGATGATCTAATGTTTTTTATAAAAATAGAGTTCACTTCATGTATTTACAACAAGTTTTTGAGAGATGTAGAAGGTATGGAATCTCCTTAAACCCTAAGAAGAGTATCTTTTCTGTTTCAAAAATAAAATTATTGGGTTATGTTATAACCAAAGATGGGATCCCTATAGATCCTAAAAGAGTGGAGGCCATATATATAATAGAACCTCTAAATAGTAAAAATGAGCTAAAGTCATTATTTGGTAAGATAAATTTTGTAAGAAAGTTTATTTTTGGCTTTGCAAAGATTGTCAAGCCATTGAATGACATGCTAAATAAGGATGATAAGGTCACATGGAATTAATAATCTAAAAATTCATTCAATGATATCAAGGAGGCCATTAGCTAGGCTCTAGTCTTCATAAGTTCTGACTTCTCAAGGGACTTCTACCTCTATTCCTTTGCATCTAACCACACTATGGCTACAATTTTAACTCAGAAAATTGATGGGTGTGATCACCCAATAGATTTTATGAGCACTAAATTTAACAATGCTAAGTTAAATTATTCATTGAATAATAAGTAGGCATATGCATTAGTTAAGGTAGTTAATAAATTTAGGTATTACATCCTTATAAATAAGGTGCATGCTATCTTACCTGACCCTACCACCAAGCTTATGTTAAGCCAAAATGAATTGGGGGAATGTAGAGGTAAGTGGATGATATATTTATAGGAATATGACTTGGAGATGAAAATAACAAAATTTTTAAGGTGTTAGGGTTTGATCTAGATGATTGTTAATGCTAACCCTAGGCTAAGTATTATGCAAGTGAATTAATAGAACTTTCAAGCTAGTGAGTGGTATGATTCAATCATACATTTTATAGTAAATGGTACTTGTCTTATAGGATTATCTAGGGATAAAAAGAGGGCCCTAAGATTGAAGGCAACCCATTACCTGATCAAAGATGGGGTCCTATATAGAATAAATTTTGAAGGGGTTTACTTGAGATGTGTCTCACAAGAAGAAGCTAGCCAAATCATGAGCACCTTTCATGAAAAGATAGGTAGTAGACATCCATCTAAAAGAACCACAACCCATAAAATTATTAGAGATGGTTATTATTGGCCAACTATTTTTAAGGATGCTCACAAACATGTAATGGAAGGTTACTCATGTGAGATTTTTAGCACCAAGGAGCCAAAGGTAGCAATACCTCTACAACCAGTCATGGTTGATAAACCCTTTACTCAATGGGGATTAGACTTTGTTGGGGTTATCAACCCCAATTCATCTAAAGATCATAAATATGTATTGACTACCATATACTATTATACAAGGTGAACTAAAGTTATAGCCACTAAATAATGTAGGATTGAAGAGGTGATCAACTTCTTGGAAGAAAACATATGTACTAGGTTTGGAACTCTAGTGTCTCTAGTGTGTGATAATGGATCAGATTTCATATATATAAAGATGATTGAATGGGCTTATGATAATGGCATTAATATTAAGCTTTCATCCAACCATTTACCCTAAGGAAATGGAGTCTTTGAATCCATAAATAAAAACCTAATGAAGGCAATCAAAATTTCTGTTGTAGACAAGTCTAGGACTTGGCATAAACTCCTTAACTTTTCATTATGAGTTGATAGGATAAGAATCAAGAAAGACTTAAGATCTTCACCATTTCTATTGGTGTATGGACAAGAACCTATCTTTCCTATCACTCTTAAGCTTCCCACATATAGATTTATACAAGAATATATGGAAAAAATCCAAGATCTTACCAACTCTAGATTGGTGGACATCATTTAGATGGAAGATGCAAGGGAGAAAGTCTTTACTAAATTTAGTAGACATCAGAACATAGTCAAAATGTGGTTTTACAAAAGATCAAATATCAAGGTGTTTAGATAAGGAGACCTATTTCTCCTTTGGGACAAAGCATTTGAGCCTAAGGGAAAACATGGAAAATTCACACCGTTATGGTTTGACCCATACCATATTTTAGAAACATTGGGAAACAACACCTTTAAGATCAAATAATTACAAGGAGAAGAGTTCACATTGCCCACCAATGGGTAATACCTCAAGCACTACTTCTTTTTTGTCCCTAATGAGGTCTTCATGAAGTAAACTATAAAATGGTTAGAGTTTAGAGTAGGTAGGCTATCTAGTTTCCTTTCAATTCTTTCCTTCTTATCCCTTCTTTATACATAAGCATGTATATATTTATTTAATTTCCTTTGATTTTTTTCTTTCCTACTTTTGGTTGTGTGTTTCTTTCTCATTGACCTATTCCTTCATTCCAATAAGTCATTTTGGATAATCTTGAGCTCAAAGTTATGAAGTTTGCTTGAAACATACCCAAAATTCAAGAGTTTAGGTATGAGCCCCACTCATAAGATAACCATGGTCTTGAAATGTAAGCATAATTTTTTAACATGGAAAAATTGGTAAATACTAATAGAAAAGGCCAATCATTTCATGAAAACCTAACCATTATTTTGACCTCAAATTGGTTCTACGAATACTTTCACTTGTGGGGTGAAGGCTCAAATTATCATGGTATACCCATACTAGCACTTAATAAACATCCTTACCTAGGATAAGGGTTACAACCATAGGTGATTTTTCAAAGATCAAATACTTGACCAAATCCCAAAACTTAGATATTCTAGCTCCCAACCTTATTGAAAGTATAAAAGTATATAAAAAATACAAAAAAAGAAGGATACAATGCAAAATCAACATATTTTAGGCATAGATGATTTTGTTAATCTCCATCAGAGTTATGGATGCCTAACTTGTAGTGGAACAAGGCCTTGAGTAGAGTCAAAGGCATCTATATCGAGGCTATGGACACCTGGCTAGAAGCACAGTAATGCCCAATCCTCCCCTAAGCTAAAATCATGGTTCCTAAAGGATATCTAAACATGTTCCAAGCTAGTGTTAGTGATTAAAGACATGAATCCTAGAAGTTATTTCTTAAACCCCATGGAAAGTAATAAGTGCAATCAAGGCATACACATAGTGTGGTTATGTCATGGTGTTTGACCCTAAGTTTGTAAGTGCAAGGTTTGTTTTAACCATAATCTAATCTGTATGATGATCTTGATCAAGTGAAATGAATGACCTAATTATTTTTCTAAATTAGAGTCTCTAGGTTCTAACATATTTTTATGTTTCTCCCCTAAGTTGCCTTTTGTTGGGACCAACATACCCCCATTTTTAAAAATTGGGACCCTTAAGAAACCTTGATAATTAAACATGAAATATGGCATGATAAGATCATTTGTAAAATTTGAAGATCAACCACTTTATCAAACTAAATCTTACTTGGTTATGTTTTTCTTTAATTTTGACTAACAGTGTTAATAAATGGTCTTTAGTTACAAGATCCATGGTGTTTGTCCCTGGGAAATTCAGGCCTTGAAATCCTGACAAAACCCTCAATTTAAATTTGAATACTAGTGGGAGCTAAATTGGTAAGAACCTTTTAAAATCCATTTTGGAACTAAGTATAAATTTCCTCTTTTAAGATTAGTCATGTTTTTAAACATGACTAAAACTTAGCCTAAAAAACTTGGTCCCCATTGTTATTTCCCACTTTCAAAGTCCTTATGTGCCTAACTAATATTCGTTCTACAAGGCCCTTTTAATATTTCCTAACTTAGCCTAAGGATTTAACCCTATGGCCCCACTATATTTATTAATACTAATGGGACCTTAGTCTTAATATCTTAGCTTAATTTCCAATTCCCCAAGTCCACTTTTATGTTATTTCAATCCCTTATTCATATCTTAGACTATGGTTTTAATCCTAAATCCCTAATATATTTACTAATACAATCAATACCTTAGTCTCAAAAACCTTAGCATATGTCCTTTGTGTCATCATGGTCCTAACTTAACTTCTTTACAACTCATAGGATCCAATGACCCTCACTTTATTGTGGCATTCAATCTAATGGAGAAAGAAAAACCCAAACTTTGACTTAATATTAAAGCATATCTATAGATAAATGGTTCATGCTTAGTCACTGGAGGATGATCTAATGATGTGAGGCTCCCATGGAATTTATAACATGGCCCTAAGATCTTGTAAGCTTGACATGTGGTGAAAGCACATTCAAGGCAAAGCTTACAGATTATCTAATGGTTTGTGCTTTGTTGTTGTAGGATGATCTAATGGTGTGAAGGTGATCATCACTTTTCAAAGGCCCACGAGATTTCCACATGACCAATGTTCATTCAATAAAGTACTATCATAGGATATAAAGCATCAGGAAGACATGTAAGGATGCCAAATATCAAAACCATGAGGCTTAGAATAGAAAGGAGCCAATCATAGGTAAGGGCCTAAAATACAATCAATGGCTCTTACTAATCCAAGATTTTAATTTGACAGAGTGAAATAAAATTAGAATTTTTAAATTCTAATGGCTAGTGCCCAAAGGCATTTATGAAAAATGATGTGAAAGGTCTATACCAATGCCACATAAGCACTAAGCAAGAAAAAAAGACAAAACAAAAGATCTTATGGGATCAAAAATGTAAAGGTATAAAGGCAAAAGTCTAAATCAAATCCAAATCATGTTTAAACCAAATTCTAGATATATCTTTCCATTAAAGCTTAAAAAACCCTAAACCCTACATAAAAGTGACCCAATTGATTTTATTTTGTCATAGTTTGATCCAAGAAGAGCTTGATTGTGTTTTTTAGTGTAAAAGAGCTTTCATAGAGACCATTTGCTATCTAGTGTGAATATTTTGCAAAAATAAAGACCATGGCAGCTCATAGATAGCAATTGAAGGAAGAAACCAAGATCTACTTATCAATAGATAATGATGGATGAATCTTCAAGGACACCAAATTAGACCTTAAAACCCTTAATTTCCCTGGTATTAGGAATTCGTTTGAACTCCTATTCATGGTGGAGGAATTGAATCCCATTAAAAATGAGGAATAGAGGATTACTATGGTGAGAAGAATGCATTATGACTTGGTTGTTGTCCAGATGGATGGAATTCACCATGCTACCATAAAGCCTAAGGTATTATATTGTAAAAACATCCTTACTCCCATCATTGTTGAGTATAGGGTAGACAATGAATGGATCATTCGAGAAGGGAATTCCAATAAGATATCCTATATTTCTCATATAGGTTTTGAGAAATATTACAAGTTCTCTCTCCCCCATGTATACCTATCTAAAATCAAAGAATTGACTAGAAACCATGACTTGGACTCTATCCTTAGACCCTAACTACACCAAGGCCCCCATATCTTCAAGGAATTTGAAGGCAAAATATCAATAGTCTAATTCAAGAAGGGCATTAGGGTGATAATTAACCTATTAAACTAAGCCTTTGGATCCCCGTAAACCACCTACGTGAACAAAATTTAAGTTCCCTATGTGCATTTCATGGTGGAATAAAACCTTACCTCTCCAATTAGAGATTTGATCAATGTCTTCTTGGCCAAATAATTCACTTGCATTAAAAGGAAGACATCTAAGCAATACTATATGATGTCATACCTATTGGATGCCCTCCTTGCCTCAATCAACTTCCCTAGTATTATAAATTGGTCTCCTAAGGAAAAAACTACCATTTCCCACCATTACTAAAAGTTACATATCTTTAAGTATAGGAACTATATACAGTTATTTGTGATTTTATCTACCCAACCATGGTGGAGGATATCATAGGTGTTCACATGCCTAGGGTCCACCCACTCATCAAGAAGTTTCTTGAAATGATGGGTGACATTTGGTACTACCCTGACTACACAGTCATCAAGATTGAGGGGATTATGTCCTAGCCTTATAGATTGCTAGTATATGTTCCAAGTAAGCTTTTTGGGTAATAAATCTCCCCCTAGTTCATAAATGGCATTAATGGGATTTAAAAATAAAAGAGGAAGGGTCTTTTACACCCCTTCCTTATAACCATTGGAATAACTATACTTTAGGATTGGAAATAAGTTGATACCATGGCCAAGCACATGGATTTATTTGGGTTTTAGCTTAATAAACTCAATATGTGGGATCCTAAGAACATAGTGAGTAGCCATTTGAAATAGAAGAAGCTCCCTAATCTTGAGTACATGTATCATATTAGTGTTCATGACACCATTTATATTAAGGATAATAATTATGAAGAAGTGTTGGCTAGGATCTATGGGCACAACATCAAACTAGAGCATAGATTGACCAAAGATGACAAGCCATCTAGAGACATGAAAAATGAATACTTTTCAATACCACTTTATTCTTGGACCATTTGGGATAGCCCAAGAACTACCCCAGGTACACCATAGCCTTAGGGATAGATTATGTAAGACCAAGATGAATAAGGTTATGACAAGAAGAAAATGGGAGAAGTAAAATTAGAAGAGAGGCCTGGAGAGGGGCCCTCATATTCAAAATTCCCATAAAGGCCATCTTCTCTAGTTTAGTACATAGATATGATAAACTTACAACTTGAAGATAAACTTGAGGGTGCCCTTAAGAAACTTATAAAGGCATATGATACTAACAGGGAAGAAGAATAGTTTGAAGAGGTTCAAGTCCAAGCAGGGGATTCTGAAGAAGATAAAGGAAAAGATATTTTCCCTATGGCATCCCAAGATAAAATGAAGGTAGAGCTAGCATTGGTCCATGTTGGACCAAGGAAGAGACCAAGATTGACCTTCACTCACCCCATTAGTGAAGTCAATATCTTCAGTGATGAATTCCCAATTCATGGACCAATCATTTTTGACTAGTTCATTTATAGAAAATTTTAGAAGATCCCTGCTCTTTCCCATTCATGGGCCATGATATATGTGTAAGTTCATGATGACATGAAGCCATGGATTAGGGCCATGGTAAAAGAGTATGAATAAAAGAGAATTGTGGTCACTTTAGGACCAAAAATTAAGAAGATGGATGCTCCCAAAACATTAAGCAACACCAGTGTAGAGGTCTTAGAGCCTCTAAATTTTATAGAGTCATCCACAAGCATGTAATTTAATCTAGAGATAGCTAGATTAGAGAGGGTTACCACCAAGATATCCATGGTGGGAGTAGAGGAATTCTCCTTCCAAAAGGTGGAGCCCTTTATAGGTTTGACCCTAGTATGAGGTCAACAGCTGGTTGAAGTTTCCATTCATGAAGAAGATATTGAGAACCTGGTTGAGGCTCAATCAGCATAAGTAAAATCAAGGGTCAAAGGAATGAAATAGAGGATCTATAATTTGGAAAGGGAAAAATAAAACCTAGAGACAATTAATTCTATTAGTACCTAAGGTAATGACCAAAATTCTTGATGAGTCATTTTATGACATGTTTGAGGCACATAAAATAATGAAGTTGAGTCAGAGTGTATTTGCTTATTAGAGTACATTAGCTAAGGGCCTGGTTACCCAATGGTAAGCCTCAGAGGACAAATAACCTAAATTCTTAATATCCTATCAAAGAAATAGATCCCAAGTTTCAAAACCATTAGTTTAGGACAATTGAGTACAATTATAGGAATTATGGTTGACAAGGTTCAAAGTTTGAGTGCATGGCACAATAATGTGGAAAGGCTCCAAGAAGATGATAAGGAGATAATTATAGGGATTAAATAGATTCTTGGGACTATGCTTATAGATCCTACACAACCCACTACCCTTATAATCATAAGTGATGAATAATTCAAACATAGGACTACTTTGGTAACTCAAGAAATCAAAGGAAAGAGATAAGGTAAATCTGGGGCAAATAATAGTAAGATCCTAGACATGATATTCAATGTTAGAGAGAGGATAAATAAAACTAGGAGAATTAATGAATCCATGGCCAAAAATGACATAGATTTCTAAGACTTTGTAGATCAAGAGGAGGAGCGTATCTTAAAGCCTATTGTGAATCTAGATCTAGTTGATGAGCAACATACTAAAGCTATGAGCCTCCTCCAACAACAACAAGCAAAGGCCCCACTAGCAAATTATACAATATTCTATTTGGTATTAATTTTTAGCTTTTTAAATAATAATATTCCATTGTAAAGGCATATGCTAGTTTGTTAGCATATTTCCCCTAGGTAAATATAATTGTAAAAAGAAAATGTATTCTAGAACTAGCTTAGGAAGGCTAGTTATCCTTGTCATTTGTACACTTGTATATTGTAAATGATCGGTAAACTGCCTAATCTTTCTATAAAGACATATATTACCATTTGTAAAAGGGGAAGAATTGTGAGCAAATTTTATATACTCGAAGAAATTAATATAATCAATGAGTTTTGCAAAGATTGTCCACATTTGATATGTCAATTACTAATATATCTTTTCTCTTAATTGCTAGTTTATGTCTTGCATTTAAATGGTGTCTTTGAATTTTGAGTTGTTTTTTATCACAAGGTTTCTAGTTTGTGCATATGCCAGATTAGTTGAAGGATCTTAGGTTTTGCTTCATTTCATTTTAATCTATATTTGGATGTGAAAATGCTATTTGATTACAGTAGTAAATCCTTAAAGTAGACCTAGTTCTTACTTGTGACTCTTTACATTGTCCTTTGAAGTTTGCCAAGTATATAGTGAAATTTGATTTTAGGGTATGTTACATTATATATTGGTTGAATGCATAATTAGTTGTAATTGATTCTTTTTCATGATATTTGGAACTAGAATTGGTAATCACTCATTTCTTTTCTGCCTTACCCTTTTCTTGCTCTTTTTTTTACATAGATCACTTTAGTTTTAGCTTCATTATAAATATCCACTTAGATTAGTTTGTAGCTTAAATATGTATCAAAATTCACTAAATATTAACATATATTCCCTACAATTCACAAAAAAAACATACCATTATGGCTCCCAACCATCACTTATTATAAATTTGTGGGACACCAATATATATCTCTACCACTATTTCACCATAGGTGACATCAAGTTTCCACAACCTACTACTCATGCTCTAAATTCATCAAATTCTAAAATTAGAAGTGTTAGTTAAACACTAATGAACCATGTGGTATATTTAAAGGCATCAATAATTACATCATAACCTAATCGATGGGGGTATGCTCCCCATCTAAAAAATTCATAGAATCATAACTCTTTTTAAGATGACCAACTCATTAATCATCAAGAACAACATGATTCATGGGAGCTAATTCTAATACTTGGCATGACTCCATATTATGTAACATACCTAGTTTAAAAGGCACCCTAAGTGAGTCCTTAGCTCCATTTTTGGCGTAAATGCTACCCAAAAACTCTTATTTTTTATCTTTGTAATGAAATTACCATCTTTTGTAAGTAGAGATTATGAAATTGACTAAGGTGGTTTCATTTTCAATACCATTAGTTTCAATACCACCACATACATGGAGGTTCCATCACTACATTTACTATTGGATGTGACATTTAAGGCATAATTGTTAGTCTACATAGATTGATAGTTTTGTCTTGATGTGATGATTTTAATCACCAACTATATCTAATTGTAAAACTTCCAAAAAGTCAAAAAATACCTAATTGCATCAAATTTTAAAAATTTTATTATCTAACAACCCTCTGAAATCATCCATGTAATAAAATTTAAAATTTTATGGATTTTAAAGCATTTTTTAGTAAAAATCAAAATTGGGTCAAAAACACAAAAATGCTCAAAACTAATCTAGACTTGGCCCACTAATCCTTTAGTTGGTATGTTCACCATCATATCATTATGATTGTAAATTTTTATTCTTCCTATATTAATTATATCACTATGAATCCATATCTCAATAATATTTAAAATCATTTTGCAAAAAAGATTTATATTTTTGCCAAGTTTTTGAATACATAGGCCTCTTGACT